>JAWNNW010000354.1:2040000-2733773 GCA_035044465.1 Scaptomyza tumidula
TGAACCTCACAACAAAACCTAACGGCGCTTACACAGAGAGACAGAGACAAAGAGAGAGAGAGAGAGAAAGGAGAGGGAGTTCGTGAGAAGAGCAACAACAAGAACAAAAGCTGTTCAAACTGTAACAAAATTGTATTTAGCAGCATATAATTTATGGTTGTAGTAAAAGAAAAAACGTTAACAAGAACAGATCGAAAAACCCCAAGTGACTGAATAAGTGACTAACTGACAAACCCAATAGATTGATTGATTGACTGATTGATTGATGCATCGAATGTTTAATCGCGAGCACAAGAACAACAACAAGAAAAGAACTAATGCGAATTTTGTAACTTTTTTTCGCTTTGCTTTTTGGTTATTCAATGAACGACGCGAGCGAAAAGCATTCAATTCACAACGTGATTGCCTTGAGGGAGGCCAAAACTACTAAACTAACTCAACGAAAAACTACATAAATGAGATAATGAGCAAGAATCATGTTGGGCGTGTGTGTGTATGTGTGTGTGTGTCTAGGCTAGACAACTTACAGTTACCCTGTGATATTAGTATAAGATATAAGGTGCCTCAGAACTAATCAAATGTAGAATATAAATTAAAAATAAAATAAAACTATAAGAAATAAAAAAAAATACAATAATAACATATAAAAAAATAAATATATAAATATATTAAAATAATTATATATAAAAAAAATTATAAAAAAAATTATAAAAAAATTTAAAAAAAAAAGATATATATAAAAAAAACAATAATACAAAATATATAAAAAAAATATATAAAAAAAATATATAAAAAAAATATATAATAAAAAGTGTATAATAAAAAATATATATAAAAATAACACTAAAATATATGATAAGTATATAAAAAAATATATAAACAATTATTAAAAAAAAATTTATAAACAATTATTAAAAAAAAATATATAAACAATTATTAAAAAAAAAAATTAAAAGCTTTAATTAATAAATAAAACAAAAAAAAATAATTATAATTAAAATTTCTTGTATTTTTTTTGTTATATTATTTTAATAATCTAGTTTTGTTCGATTTTTGCCATGGAACATGGAACCTGTCAATCATTCAATTGTTATTGACTGTAATTTTGCATGAGAAAAATCCAATTCAGCTATTAAATTTCAAATCTCATTATTTTACAGTACTTTTTCCGACTCTGAGAACAACAACAACAACTACAACAAGAAATAAAACCTCAAATGACGTCAAAGACAAATGCAGCGGCGAACAGGTAAAAAAAAAAAAAAAAAAACTAGCTGACAATAAACTTAAAGGTTCAAACGATTTGCTTCTTAACTGTTTTCGTTCGATTGTTTCACATTTCGCTTTCAGAAACCGGCATTCTTTCATTTCAATACAACAACAACAACAAAAACAAAACCCGTTTGAGACAGTGAAATATAACGAAAATAGGGGCTGCAATTTACAGTTTTTAACTTGAGTTTAGTTTTTAAGCAAAATAAATTGCAAATCTTCACTTTTTCTTTATTTATTATTCACTTTTCAACACTTTTTGAATATTTTTCAACTACTTTGTGATAATTTTGCAAACTTTTTGTTTAGCAACACTTTTTGATAATGATAATAAAATATTTGTGAAAATATTTTAAGCACGTTTCTTTGGCCACATAACTTGGCCTAAAAGACCGCGCGTATTAAGAAACAAAAATACGCAAAGAACGAACGAACGAAAATTGAATACGAATGATATGGGAAAAATGCGAGCAAAGCCGGCGCAGCGCGATAGCATTGAAAACTCGCCACAGACTGAAGAGAGTTCGATTCGTAAAATGGAATTTGTGTTGTCAACGCTTCAGATACATTTGTATCTAGATACACACGCGAACAGCGACTCTTAAGCAGCTGCTTTTAAAAAGCCGGTTCGTTGTTTCTATGCTATTCTTTTTTGGCTAAGCGCGTTTTGAGCCCGTTAAGTCGCGCTTTAACAAGTTTGAAGTCTCTGAAAAACAAGTTTCATTTTCTCTTAAGTTTTGTTAAATGTTGCAGCAACATTTGACAACTCTGTTGGCAACTGCTTGTTGTTTGCACTGCTTGCAAGACCAAGCAGCAGCGATCGTTCGCTTTTACAACGAAGTATAGTTTTAAGCCGAGAAAGTTTGCAACGCAACTCCAAAAAGCAAATTGGTTGCTTATGTTAATGTTTGAAATGAAAATACTATTGGCGAGACGTATTTGCTTTTAAGGCACCCATGATTGGCAAAGTATGTAAGACAAATAAGTATATGCTTGCACTGCTTACCAGAATACAGTTGTAGCTGTACCTGTACTGCATATTTTGTGCGAATAAGTGTAGCATACTTTTAGGTCCCAAAGAAATCAAAGTTTACCAATGAGTCACAAACTGTCATTCATTATTTAAACATTTTTAACATACTTCTTGCATATTAATATCATAATTTGTACTTACGCAGCGGAGTTTTAGCCAATTGCAGTTTTGGGGAACCGCCGCCATTGCCATTGCTGTTGCACAATGAGCTTAGGTCACTGTGCGAACTCTTCTGGCTGTCCTTGCTATAGGAGCGACCACTGTAAAGAAGAGGAAGAGAAATACATTAATAAACTAAATAACAACACTTTAAATATAGCATAATAACAAACAGCAATGTGTGTTTTTTCATGCTCAAAACGGGCATAAATTAAAATTTGCTTAACGAAAATTATAGGAAAAATATTTTGATTTTTTTTGGTGCTAAGAGAAAATTTATTTCGCTTGCGCACGAAAATGTTTTAATTTCTTTTGGTTTTTCAATTGGTTTTCCATTGTGTGAAATTGCTTATCGCAACGCTAAGCAATCACAATAAAACAGTGAAAAATATAAAGCAGGTGAAAATTGAAAATTTCGAATAGATTAAAATCGAATTTAACACTTTTTATGCCTTTTTTTTATGGGTGTTGATGAAATTTCCCTTTTTTGAAGTGTTACATTTAGTATTTTGGACATGCAACTTCCGCTTGCGGCACTAATTGAAAATTTGTTAGGCAGGGAAATTTGTTTTTCTTTTTTCTTCTTCTTGTTCAGCAGGAAACTGTCGGCCGGCTTGCAAATGGCCAAAAGGAATTAGCATTGCCAACTCTGCGTTTCCGTTTGCCAGACAGACAAAAAGACAGAAAGCAAAAAAGCAACTGCCAACGGGTATAACTGTTATTTATGTTCAAATAACTTCAACAGCAGCAGCAGCAGCAAACAGTAACAACAACAGCAACAACAACAACAAGATGCAACTGAAAAAACGAGACAAAGTTTTGCAGTTGTCAACAAACAAACAAGGCGACATTTTTTTGCTTGTCTGCTAACATTTCTGACATCTTTTGAAAAATACCCTTTAATCTATTCAATGGTCTTTTAAGTTTTGTGATTTAGTTAAGAATTAAAGGGCAGATTGTAACTATTTATTTATAATCTTATCTTGGCATCAAATTATATTATAGCTTTATGCTTAACTTATATGTTTCAGTATGTTTTTTCAGATTTTATAGAACACAGACAAATATTTAAATCTACTTTTCTGTTGTATTCTTTTAAATAAATATTTTTGAAATGTCATGTAAACTTATTTCAACTTAAAAATACATTACTATAATTATGAAAAATATATTTTAAGGTCCTTTGTCTAAGTTTTCGAAGCTTCTTTAAACTGCATCTTTGACAATAAAATTCTCCTTAAATTTCTTTAAAGTTTTTATTGATGGAAAAAGTCTACAGATTTGTATTTTATTTACTTTTGAAAAGTTAGCGTATTTAAGCTTCAACACAAACTCGCTTTTAACTATGATTTTCTTGTTATTTTTTCTCGCCGGATTTTCGCATTATTTCTTCACTTTATTTTTGTGATTTTCTTGTTGCTGCTGCTGCACCGTGAAAAATGCGCATTTAATTCAATTTTCTTGTCGTCGCATAATTAAATGCAATTATAACGCAATTGTCAATGCAACGTTGCACCTGATTGTTGCCACTCCCTCTCTTTCTCTCACTCTTCCCCCTGCTTTTAATACCGCAATAGAGGATGCTGCCATTAAAAAATAAGAGAGATAATATTTTTTTTTTTTGTAATTATCCGGTTATAAAGCTAATGCGTTTTTATGATTTTAATTTAAGAAAAAGTTGTCTGCACCCAATAATAAATAAATAATGGAATGCCAACGACTTAACATTATTAAATGCAGTGCATCAAAGACAAAAGCATTCAAATTGAATAATTTTAATTTACTTTCATTTACAATTGACGGGAATGTTAGTTTTAACTGTTGAAATGCTTGTAAAGTATCTTAAGTGATTTAATTATCGATGGATAGTGTTCGTTATCGATAACTTCGATGCATTGGCTGTCAAATCTATCGATATATTCATCAATAGTTACAAAAATCAAGATTATTGTTTAATTTAAGCTTTATTATTTATCATTTATTAAATTTTTTGGTCATTTATTCAGTTTAATTCATTATTCATTTAGTCTCTTATCCTTCAGTTATCTTTCATTCATTATTTATTCATTCATCAATTATTCATTTTTCATTCATCATCCATTGATTCACTCATCTTATATTTGCATTCATTTGTTCCTCCTTCAGTTATCTTACATCATTCATTCATCATTCATACATCATTCATTAATTCTTTTATCATTCATTCATTTTCAATTCATCATTCACCGTTCATTAAGCTTTCATACATCTTGCATTCATTGATTCTTTCATCCACAACCTTTCATACATCATTCATTGATTCTTTCATCATTCATTCACCTTTAATACATCATTCATTGATTCACTCATCTTATATTCGCATTCATTGGTTCGTTCTTCAGTTATCGTACATCATTCACTCATCTTTCATACATCATTCATTGGTTCTTTTATCCATTCATCTTTCATTCGTCATTCACTGATTCTTTCATCATTTATTGATTCATTCTTCTTTTATTTTCAATTTTCAATTCATCATTCATTGGTTCTTTGATCATTCATCTGTCAATTCATCATTCATTGTTTCTGTTTTCATTCATTAAAAGAATGTAACTAGTATGAATTTCAACTATTCGAAGTTCATAAACCGAATGCAAGGTAACCTTCAAAGTGATGAGTATTATGTAAGTTGATTACAAATGGGGTTAGGTGTAATTGGTTTTAGGGTTTGTCACCTTTTTGAAGAAAAAAAAAATGCACTTTGGATTTATTGTCAGCATGTCTATTGAATATTTAATCAATTTCTTGCACATTTGCATTTACATTAATAATGCATTTTAATTACGAGTCGCTCCCAATACAACCCCATTACTCCCCCCCCCCCCGCACACACACAAGTCAACCCCATTACTTCATTGCTTCTGTTTGCAGGTTGATGATATAATAAATATTTATAACAAGGCAAACGTCACGAATGCAACGAATGCGAAGACAGACAAAAGCAGCAATGTGAGCTATTTTAAAGTGCAATTTGTTTATAACCAGCCAAAACACAAACCCTCCCTCCCTCCCTTCCACAACCCCTTACCAACCACCTACTATTGTATGTATGTTTTAATTTCCGCACAATGTTTATGCTTCATTGCATTTGACGTTGCACTTTTCCCCACTTTTTCCCCATCTTGTCTCTCCTACATTAACATAATTTATTCCATTGCGTCAATTTTTTTCTTCCCTTCCCTTTTCTACTCCACCCAAAAATGTTGGCTTAAATAAATTGCACTTGTTACCACCAACACTCTACGCTTATTTTATGAACTTGCCACTCATCAAAAAATGTGGGGCGTGTCTCGGCTGCGACACAGTGAAGCAGAAAAAAAAAAACCTTGACAATGAAAATGGAAAATTGTGTTGCCAACTGATGTGAAAAATGTCAAAATGGGATGGAAAAATGAGAAAAGTGTCGACACACAATGTGCATTTCATGCATTCTACATTAATAAATGCAAACGTGACAAAAAACTTGAACACGTTCTTAAAAATGACTTGAAAATATTCAAGCCAGTTACGATTTTCAATAAGAAACGCATTTTTGTCATGGTTTCTTAACTTGTTTCGATTTGCATTTGCAACTTTCAAGCTGCTAAATAAAAACTAGCTTAAAAGAAACATTTTCATAAAGCGTTTCATACTCAATAAATAATAATAACATTGGAAAAGTAAAAAGTATTAGACCAAAAAATATTTTTTAGCTTTAAAACATTAATTTTTTTTCGAGTCTTTGAAAAAATTTAAAAAAATGTTTAATTTGCTTTGCAAAATTAAAGTAAGAAATATGTGTTAAAATCAAACCTCATAACAAAAAGAAGACTGAAGAACAAAAGCTTGCAAATTTGCTTAAAGCAATTAAAAAATATTCTAAAAACATATATTTTATACTAATTGCAATAATCTCTTTTATCTATATCAATATTTATATCTATATGTATCTATCAATCTTTCTATAAATATCTGTCTATCTATCTATCTATATCTTTCTATCTATATCCTTCTATCTATATCTATCTATCTATATCTATCCTTCTATATCTATCCTTCTATATCTATCTATAGCTATCTATATCTATCTAGAATTATCTATTTATAGGTATAAAAAGATAATTACAATTATAAAACCCCTTGCACAACTTTTGCTTGTTCAACTTTCAACATTTTATGATATTAATCTCCGAGTCTAATGAATGGTGTTTTCCAACACTGCCACAGGCCAAACAATGACTACAACAACAACAACAAATAGAGAAGAGCTTTTGGGGTCTCTGATCCTGTAAACGTTTTTTTACAACCTGACAATTGTTACGAGTAGTTGTTGCTTTTTTTTCTGTTCGTGTTATTGATGCCACAGGCAGCATTTTAATTGCTGACGCTGTGTTGCAAGGGCCCATAAAAATAGGAAGAGGCAAAAAATAGATTACTGACAGTTTTTTTTTTTGATGGCGTTATGGGTCCCAAGGGTGGTCTCAAGGGTTTTGGCGGGGGGTCGGCCCTTTTGGGCAGTACATTCATAATATTGTTAACAACTTCCGCAAAAAATGTTGCAAGTCTTGCAACAGCCAACGTTGCCAGTTACCAGTTACCAGCTTCCTCAATAATTTTCGCCTAAAGGGAGCTCTGAATATTATGTAATTCCATGTCAAGTGGTTTGCCCCCTCTTAAACCCCCCTCTATCTGTTTTTAGCCCCTTGTTGAAAATCACAATTCGTACGCTTAATGAGCTTCCATTAAGTTTAATTGCAGTTGCAACTGTTGCAACAATAACAAAAAACACAACTTGCCGGAGTGGGGCAGGAAAGAGCGAGAGAGAGAGAGAGAGAGTGAGAGATATAGATGCATATTCATGTTCTCTCCGTCTCTAGCTTACTATGTCTCCTCTATTTGTTTGGGCTTAGCAAATTTGTTACTAGATATTTAATTGAAACTTAAGCAGCAACTATTTTGTACCCTGCACAGTTTAAGGCGAAAGAGTATGATGTGCTGTTTAAATTTAAACTAACTGACATTAAAGTTCATTCTATATTTAAAGTGATTTAGAGCATGAGAAAACTGAAAGTAGAAATAATTTAAAACACATAATAAATTAATTAAACTATAAAAAATCTTTAAAAGCATTCAAATATAAAAAAAAAAAAATACTTAAAAAGTAATATATATAAAAAAAAATCCTATAGAAATTGTATTGAAGTATACAAACAAAACCCTATAAAAGTATTAAAATATAAAACAAAAATCCTTTAAAAGTATTAAAATATAAAAAAAATACTACAAAAGTATAAATATATAATAAAAAACTACCGAAATAAAAAAAAATACTTTAAAAGTATTAAAATATTAAAGAAAATACATTAAACGTATAAAGTAAAATGAAAAAATGCATTAAAATTTGATTTCTTTACCGAATAATATAAATAAATAAGCGTAAAAATATAATTGAGATGAATCTTTATCCATTTGTTAAGTTTTAATTTCTTCTTAAGTTCAAATGAACTTTAAAATCTTCAATAAATATCTTTCAGTTTTCAACACGATTTTATTCTTGCATTCTGTTTTCTGCTGCTGCCAAATTGATTTGAAATTGATTTAAGTGTCTTTTGAAGTTTTTCATCCATTGCCATTGCAATATTATTTGCGTTTTAATCTGCTTCTTTTTACGTTTATTTTGTATGCAACAATTTTTACCCGTACTTTCACTTTGACCACAAGCAATTTACTTTAATCAATGGATTGGCCCCCATTGCTCGACTCGACTCGACTCTCTGGTATTTGCTCTTCTTCTTTTTGATCTGTTAACCTCAAGGCCCAAGCATAATTAAATTGTTCACTTCCTTTTTACCCAACCCAACAATGAGAGTTCATTTATACGAGAAGCAAATTCTGCTTTTTGCATGTGGGTTTATTTTTTATTGCTGCTGCTGCTACCTTGAGAAATTTTCACATTAATCAATTCTTTTGTTCATTTGAAAATAAGTAGGTGACCTTTTTTTATTTGTTTGATGCTAATTTATGCAGTTGCTTAATTAGTTGCTGCAGCATGAAAATTCTGTCGGAAGAGGGGAAACAATCTGAAACAATCTGAACTGAATGAACTACGAAAATTCCAAATAACTCTATTCTTTATTGCAAGTTTTTCATTTTTCACTTCCTCTGTTCTTCGGTTGGTGAAGCTTCTCTTTGGCGCCGTTGTCGCCACGTCAAAACAACTTGCAACAGTCTAATTCACAATAGATCATTGTGCTCGTGTGGTTATAAAACAAAACAACAATTCAAGACTAATGTGAATGAGAGTCGAGTCGAGTCGAGTAAGGTGAAGTCTAGATGAGGTATAATATATGGATATGATTGGAGCCAGTGTTGCTTAACGCATGAGTTATTAATGGAGCATATTAGCAGAAACTGTGAGTTTTAGCTCAAAGCGAGCCAAAGACAAACAGCACATAATGGATTACATTAATAATAAACGGCAAACGGAACCAAAGAGTTACTTCAAAAGAAACTCACAACGAATATGAAATGCTCTTAAAAGTTCAATTTTCAAATAGCAAATTATATTTTTAGCTCTTAAATAAATATATAATAACTAATTCATAACAGAAAAAAAATTAATTTATATATAAAATTAAATTAAAAAATTTAATTAAAAAAGAAAATGTTAAAACAAAAATATAAAAAAATAAATAAATAAATAAAAAGTATACAAAACAAAGTATATAAAAAATAATAATATAAATATATAAAATAAATAAATATATATAAAATAAATAAATATATATAAAAAAAATATATATATAAAAAAAATAATAATATATAATAATAATAATAAAAAAAATAAATATATAAAAAAAATAAATATATAAAAAAAATAAATATATAAAAAAAAAGTATATAAACAAAAATACCTATACAAAAAAAAAACATTAATATATTTTTTCCACCCAACCTTTTCTATTCTTCCTCTTTCATATATTACTAAAACTTATTTATACAAAAAACCAATCCAAAAAATAAAAGATTCATTCTTATAAAATTGACAAGCTGCTTTTAAAAGTGTAAGGCTACACACACACTAAGAGTATAAGACCAATAATAGCAATTGCGATAACAACAAACAAACAAACTCTCCTGCTACCAGTTTTGTTTGTTGTGTCTGTGCTGCTTTGTGGCTTGCGGCATGCATGACGACTTTGTTGTTGTTGTCTCTCCTTCTTCACCATTCATCATAGATGGCAAATGTGCAACCTGCTGCTGCTGCTGCTGCCACATTTAACTCATATATGGGTCTATACAGTGTATGCCTTATAAACGATAGATACTTATACTTAAACATAACTTATACGAGTATATATATATATATAATTTACAATGGAGCGTCAGTTGTCAACAACATTGAGGTTAGGAAACCGTCGCGAAATGCTTGTTGTCGTTGTTGTTGTTATTGTTGCATTTTTCTTAATGAGACACGACGATATGTTCAGTCATCAGAGAGATACAAAAAAAATCTTCATAGAGCGCCGACTTTGCCACTTTACTGTTTACTACATTGTGTAAATTGAAATAGCTAGATCATAGAGCAGAAAAACAAGCGATAAGAAAGGGTAATTATTATTATACTGCTGCTGCTGTTGACAACAGTTGCTCAGCTGTTGCCGCTTGTCTGGCCTTTTTTTTTCTTTCTTGCCGACTCTGGGGGAAGCCGTGTTTATCATTCATTAACAACATTACTCTAATTAGACAAAGAGTTCAACGTAATGTAGATCAATGGAACTGGGCTTAGAAGTGAAGTTAAAAGCAAAAGGTGTGTGTGTTTGTATGTTCGTAAGAAATATGTGGAAGAACTATAGAATAACATTGGGTTACAAAAAACTCTTGGGTAAAAGGCATAAATATTTTATTTTGAAAAGAATCCCCATTCCAACAACTGTTCTAATTTGTACAGGTGTTAATTGATGTAGATCAATTAGAGTATGGCTGAAAGTAACTCAAAAACCCAGTTCAACTTTTTATAGTGTTGGAAAAAGCTCAAAAACTGTTTCAAATGAAACTTTACAGCAAAAAGCCAATAAAAAATCAAAGAATTTATTTGAAATCATCAGAAATACCTTTCATAACATAGATAATAGTCTTGCAAAAGTACTTAAAACAGTTTTGGAAAAGGTTTTTAATGAAACTTAACAGCAAAGTGCCAATAAAAAAATCAAAGAATTTACCAAAAAGCATTTAAAAAACAAACTTTAAACAAAATAGCCTCGAAAGATGATTTTTCATTTACGTTTTGACAGAGTTGTGTCAACATTTTGTAATCTCTCTGTAAAATACTGAAAGAACGATTTTCTACTTGTAAATCATTGAGAACAACAAACAAACAAACAAACACTTGAAAACATTTTAACCGAATGACCCAAGATCAATTTAATGTCCGTCACTTCCTTTTCAATTTGTAAACACAGACGTTTTTGGTTAATTACATCATCATCATCATCATCATCAACATCAGCATCATCAGCATCATCAGCATCGTCATCATTGGTTCCAGAACGTAGAACATGGCCAACAACAAGCCAAAGTGCAAAGCAACCCCAATTCACATAGTTTATGTTACAATAACAACAACAACAACTGTAACACATGGACGTTTCTATTCAAATTGCGGTCAACCGAGAATTACGTTATAAATAGACACTCAAGAAATAACAAAAATATTTATTATTATTATTATTATTTGCTCCGACAACGGACGGCGTCTTTTGACCAAAATGGCATTTCGTTGTAAACGATTTTAATGTTTCTTTGTTTTTCCAGTTCAAAACTTATATATACGCACACTATCTTATTTACATATTTGTGTTGTGCTGCGTTGTTTTTTGTGGTTTGTGGGCAAACATAAAATATATTGTATAAACGCCCTAAATTCAGTTGTTTAGCCAGACTTTGTTGTTCAGAAACGTAAATATTTATGACTGCTAAGTTGAAGAAAAAATATTCGGTAATAAAAGAAACTTATTAAAAATCATATTTTGCCAACTGTAACCTCCCTTTACTTCTCATATTAACAGGGTATCCCACCACAATAAAAAAAAAAGAAGTAAAGTTTGTTTTCCTACATTAGCGCACTCAACTGGAACTTGAGAGCGCAAATTTTTGGGTGCAAAAAGTGTCCATTATTTGTATTAATTGAAAGACGTACCAAAAAAAAAATACCAAAAAATGTTTTCCAAGAGGATGTGGCACTAACAACAACAACAACAACAACAACCACAAAAAACAGCTAAACAACACTTAATTGATTCTAGGCCTTAGCAACCGGCATTGTATTTGGTTTTGGTTGAGCGCCCGTTTATGTTTTCTACCCATGTAAAATGTACGAAACTGAGCGTGAAACACATTTCAGCACAATAAAGAGAGAGATAGAGATAGTAAGAGAGAGGGAGAGAGAGAGAGATAATGCAAGTAAGTTAAGCAGCAGTACTTTGCTAGTTGAAGTACAAATAATGATTATTAGTGTAAGTATTATGCCATATAGAGAAGATTTTGTACTGCTCTGTAGCAGAGATAGAGATCGAGGTTTTAAAATATATATTTATATATGACTTTCATTTTATACTTTCATTTTGTAGATCTTCTATTCCAAAAGAAACTTTTCGTTTCAAAAGAAAACATTAAGAAAAGTAAAGCTTTTGTAAGCTTTAAAAAAGCTGCTTAAAGCTTTGTAAGAACAACTAGTTTGAATCTAATGAGCAATTAGTATGAATTGCATTTAACAAATAAAATATTAAGCCAATTAAAAAGGTTGCTAAGCTTAATTAAAATTATTTATTTATTATGTTTAACTCATTTTCGCTTTGTACTTGAAGAAAGAAAGATATATATCTATAAGAGAGAATGTTATATATCTATAAGAAAGAAAGATATATATCTATAAGAAAGAAAGATATATATCTATAAGAAAGAAAGATATATATCAAAAAGCTTTTAAGCTTGGCAACGTGATCTTAAAGCTTAAAACCTAAGTAGCAAAATTTGTTCTACAACTTTTCTTTATTAAATTAAATTTGAATAAAAGAAAACCAGCACAAGATTTTGTAGGGTATATTCATAACAGCAGGTAACGAACGAGTTCATTATGCGGTCTGTATATTTTCCAATGGGCCACCTTGTGTCGGTTATCTGGTCAGTAATATTCAACAGACATTCGCAAATATTAGCATGTTCATTATGCATGCCGACTACAACAACATCAAAATTTGCCTTGTGCAGCGTTTGGAAAACTTGTGGCAAGAGAAACGCAGAGAAGGGGAAGAGAGGGGTGGGGGGGAGATGCAGCGACGACAATGCAACATTTTGCCGACAGTCCTAGTTTTAAATATAGAATTTGAACTAATTTCGCTTCGTTTGGACACGCTTTGGATGCTTCATCGGTGAAGTGGTCGCCCAAACGGCTACCGGGTCCGGGTCTGGGTACGGATTCGGATTCGGGTCCGGACTACTATTCGATTCGTAGTAATCCCGTCCGAGCTGCAAAAATAGAGTTGTCCGATAGTATTCGTATTCGCTTTGGGGATGTTGTGATGTGTTTTATAAATATCGCGCGGCGACACACGCGGCGTGATTCATGTCGCTTTGGGACTTGTTTGCTTTTTGCTGTTGCATGTTGCACATATAAATGTGTTTGTGTCTAATAATGTCAAATCATATACACTTTATATTCTCTAGCTATATAGAGCAGCAGCGTGGGCGTAACAAAATGGTCGATTAGGTGGCATGCATATTGAGGCAGGTGGATTTGAATTGTTGCAGGTTTTTTGTGGCTAAACAAAGTCATCAAATAATGTTGCAAGTAAGAGAAGATAGCATTGGATACAGTGAAAGTTTACTTTTGGATTGAAAACAATAAAGATTTTCTTACTCTTATAGGAAAATCAAAGAAACATTTCAGTAGAATCAAATTAAAGTCAATTCCATCTTTAAATGACTTTCACACATCAAGTTCCCAGTCATTTTGGTGGCAGCTTCTTTAATTTCATTTTCTACAGCAGGAACACACACATCGCACACACACACACACACATCGCACACAACACTATATAATCTCCAGTTGGATAATAAGTATTTGCTTTCAACTGGCGCTCTCACAACAAATAATAAATAAGCTAAAAAGCTAAAAAGAAAAGGCCAAGACAAAATGTGGCACGGTAAGAAGAAAAAAATCGCTTAAGCTCATTAGTTAATATCCAATTTATATAGAAGAAGTCAAAGCAAAAAGGCAGACAACACAACATCAATCAAATAACACCACAAAGCAAAAAAGGGCGACGAAAAATTAAAAACCAGAAGCCAAGAAAAGCTAAAAAGAAAAGTAAAGAAATTTCACTCAGTTGTAAAAGATTTTCGTAACACGGCACTGAAAAAATTCGAATAGAAAGAAAATTCGAAATCCGCTTGCGACATATCCCACTGATATATATATATGTATGTATTGACTGATAAATCAAGCTGACCCAACTGAGAAATGAAAAGTTGGGGCATAGATTTTCTGTTGACACTCTTAAATGCGGCGAGTGCCTCAAATGCAATACCGATTGCGAAACGTGCGAAAACGCATGGCCAAGATGGATAGACTAGAAAACATTACACATGCATGACTAGAAGATGCCCTATAACAAATTAAGTCATTTAAATTGCATCGTATAAGTTAAATTTAGCATGATTAAATCCTTTCGCAAATTGATATCATTTGTAACGCAGCCAAACGAATTTTACATGATTCGTCATTCAAACGTTTAAGTTTTCTACCCAATTCGATTATGAACAACCTAATAGCAAACCAATACACCTCTTTTTCACACTCTGTTTACAGGGCAGTCAACATGGCAGCAGACAATAGAAACTGCACTGTCTAGGGGACAGATCTCAATGATAAGGCAGAGACGCAAGGAGGAGGCTGTGTTGTGCGTTGATTGCGTAAATGCCTCACGTGACGCATGTGGCATGCGTGTTGGTCATTGTTACAGCGCCTTACCACCCCTCCTCGCTTCCTTCCTTTACCTGACCGAGTACAATGCAAACTACTCAACTCAACTACTCAGGTTTGCGGTGACAAATTCATGATTTGTCATCAGAGGTTCCTTTCGAGTGCGGAGATGATTTTGAGTGCTGAAATGGTTGTGTGTGTTTATGTATGTATGTATGTATGTATGTATGTATGTATGTATGTATGTATGTATGTATGTATGTATGTATGTATGTATGTATTTATGTATTTATGTATGTATGTATGTATGTATGTATGTATGTATGTATGTATGTATGTATGTATGTATGTATGTATGTATGTATGTATGTATGTATGTATGCGTGTGTATGTATGTATGTATGCGTGTGTATGTATGTATGTATGCGTGTGTATGTATGTATGTATGCGTGTGTATGTATGTATGTATGCGTGTGTATGTATGTATGTATGCGTGTGTATGTATGTATGTATGCGTGTGTATGTATGTATGTATGCGTGTGTATGTATGTATGTATGCGTGTGTATGTATGTATGTATGCGTGTGTATGTATGTATGTATGCGTGTGTATGTATGTATGTATGCGTGTGTATGTATGTATGTATGCGTGTGTATGTATGTATGTGAGTATGTGAGTATGTGTATCTTTGAATTCCCCACCCAAAGTTTTGCCTCCCTCTTTGCATTCGCAATCATTTTCCGTATGTTGGGCAATTTGTTTTCTTTCTTTCACGCACACATAAATTATTGTTGTTGTTGTTGTTGACTTTTTCCCTTCGGATTTTTGGAGGTGCAAATGTCGCCACATGGTTTCTGCTTTTTCAGTTTTTTTTTTTTAATGCTACAAAGTATCAGATGATAATGCCCGAATAAAAAAAGCAAACAAACAAAAGCCACATTACACGGCATATTCAGCTGTTCTTCTTCTTTATTATTGTGGCACTTAAAATACCGTCAAATTGCATTGGACTCGCGGGAGTCTTTAAGGGCGCATAAGTAATGAATACTTTAATCTGAATACACAGCGAGGTTAATTATATATAAAATTGGGTTCGTCACTTTGCTGCTAATTACATATTGACATTGTGTACAGTATGGCCAGACTTCTAAAATGAACAATTCATCTTTTTCTCATGATCCAAAACTTAGCTCAAGGCAAGCTTTTTCCAACCCTTACTTAACTTTTCAACTCAAGGCAAGTTTGTTCAAACCTTTAAGCCTTTAAGACCATTTCTCGCTGCTTGAAATTGAAATTGTTCAAGTTTATGGCTTAAAGTAATAGTTTTGCCCAAGCTGCTTGCTGCTAAACTTAAGTCAACAACTTTCCAGCTAATAAACGCATTTGCATTTTAGCCGCAACAACAACAACAACTGCAGTTGCAGCCAAAGTTTATAACGAAGCAAGCCAAGTGGCAAGTTTTGCTTGCTGCGAAACTTAACTTGATTATAATTTCAAATTTGATGTTTCTTTATAAGCGAGAAATCACAGCTTGTACAAAGTAATATTGCCCTGCACTTGTAATTACTGTGGCATATAAAAAAAACTGCATAAATTTGGCATGCAAATCATTTCGTGTTCAAATTATGGCCAAATGCAAGGTTGCACGGAAACATTATTTGACTTTTTTGAAGCCACAAAAAGTGGATTCGCTTTTCTTTATGAATTGCTTAACGACAACCTCAACGACAAATTGCACAAGAAATTGCTGACGACAAATTCATTTAAAATTTATTGGCTTTTAACTGAGCAAAATTAAATGGAAGGCAAAATTTTGAAGAACTTTTTATGCTAAGAATTTTAAATTCGATAAAGAGATTTGACATTTTTGATAGCTTAAAAAAGTTCCTTCTTTAATAAGATGCTTATTTGAACTTTATAATTAACTTTCTTAATATAATTTTGCAGCTGTTTAAATTGACTTCATGCCTTATTAGGTCGTAACATTATAATTTTAATATATTGTCACAACAACGAAAATAAAAACCAGCTTACAAAAAGTTGACAAATTAATCACTCGTCGCACCAAAAAAGTTACTCACAAAAAGCCAGCAACAATTAATAATGTTATCAAAGGCAAATAAATGTGGATATGAAAATGGAAATGGAAACCTTTAAAACACAAAAGAGACAAATGAATGTCAAATCTTAAAGCAAAAAAATATTCTAAAAAGCTTTTAGAATTAATTCAATGAAACTCGTTACAGCTGCTAAATGTAAATGTTAAGAACCAAAGATTTATTGTTTTGCATTAGAATGCGTTAAGCCTAAAAAAACATATAGAAATATTTTTTGGGTCACTGAATTTCAGATTCTACCATTAATCACATTTGATTGGCGCAAAGGTTTCTCTTTGACATATTTTTTATATAGATTAATAATCGAGTTGTTATTTATTTGTGCCATTCCAATTGCAACTTTTTGCAGATCATAAGGCATAAATATTACTTAATGTATTGCTGCAATATTAGTAATAAGCCATGTGCTTTTGGCCATTAACTGCGTTCTCGCGTCTCCACATCAAATTGCGGCACATAAATATAATGCCCAAAAAAAAACAACAACAACAACGAAATACGTAATCCGCCAAGCTTTTTATTGTCCCGAAAAAGAAAAAAAGAAATACGTAAACAAAAATTTTTTTACAAGCAAAGTCACATAAATAAAGCGTCGCTCATTGATTATGTATCGTATATATAAATATTCACACGATAAAGAACAAATAAAAAAACATAAAAATAAAGAGTAGAAAAACAACTTTGAGAATCGACACTCAATATTTAAGGGGCTTAAAACTGGCTCAACTGGGAAGCCGGCCACAAGTTCAAGGTCTGAAAACAAATACAAATACACTCAAGTATAAAAATTTACATTTATACAAGCTTGAATCAACTTTGAGCTGAGTTTAGTTTAGTTCGTACATACACAAGTTTTAGGTTAAACTCTTTTGTTGATTTTTCACTAACAAATTACGAGCGCAAATAGAGCTTCAAATTGTATTTCATGGTGTTTAAACAGGAGAGGTTTAAAGGGGGCTGGCAAAGTTGGTTAAAAGTTTCAGTTTTGGCGGTTTTAAGGAATAAACTTTTTTTCAATTTGCTTACAAACGTCGCTTAACTTCTTTTTCTGCCTCATTTGTTGTGCTAACAAAAGAGAGTGCACAATGTGTAGATACCCTAGAATTCAATGAATATATAATATGCATGAAAATTTACTTAAGTTAAGCTAAATCAGAAAATGTTATCAAAAATCTTAATAATCACATTTAAAAATTATAATTTCTTTCATTTTAACATATTCGTTCTGCTTGTAAACTGTTTCAATTTGCATTCACAATCACTTTTTTTTTTGCGACATCTAAATATTTACTAATGTATGATGTAATTTTAGGTGAATGTCATTCAAATTCAGTCGAAATTTTGAGTCTTTTCAATCAACAAAATGACGTAATTGCAGTAAAAAAAAATTAAATTCACATCCCTTTTATTGGGATCTGTAGTAGTGTTTCGGATAATTCATGCTCTATTTGATAGCTATTTTTGTGAAAATTTCCATTTCAAAATTTTGCTTCCGTTGCTTTTGAAAGCAAAGCAATCAAAGTACTCAATAAAAATTCATCAAAGAAGCAGCATCAAATTTTATAACCAAACGAAAAAATAAACAGATTCCAGTTCGTTATCGTTGCGTGATTGAAATTTTGAATATTTTGGATTAAGATATTGATCAACTTAAAAGATATCTTTATAAGGTAAATTTATCCATTATATATTTTGGCATTCATAATTTGCAATCAAATTTACCACGCAGCTGGCAGCTAATTAAAAAAATTTATAAACACAGTTTTTAAACAAAACGTTTTGAGCTTTGAGTATTAATAAATTTGCTAGCCGCAAAAGTTTTCGTTTGTTGATTAAAAATGTAAACAACAACAGAAAGGTGCAAAAAAGAAAGAAAAACAACAACAAAAAGTTGTCGTAAATATTTTGGATTATATTGGTAGCAACTTTTCAACCTTTTTTTGGCCAGACGAACACGTTTGCCATATTTCTACCTTTTTGTTTTTCAACTCAGTTCAACGTTATTAAAAATGCCGCCACAATGTTAAAAGGGGGAGAGGGTAGGGGAAGTTGCTTTAATGTCGTTGGACTGCAAAAATTCAAATTGTGCGTCGGACTTGTTACGCTTTTCCACATATTTTACGCATTTGCCCACCTGGTTTTTGATAATGTTAGCAGCAGAGTGAGAAAGTTAAGGAGCGTCGTGTTGGAAGGAGGGGGGCGTATCAAACGAACAAAACACCCAACTGAATACGTTGCATAACACGAGTTTGAGCTTAAAACAATAAACTTCACGTTTGCAATAATAAAAAAAAATAATAATGAAAAAATAATTAATAATAAACTAGTTGTATTTTTTAATGACAACAACGTGCTTGCAATTGTTTGTTAAATAGTTCAGCTGCATTTAAACAAAACCCCCGCAAAAGTTGGTGTTTACTATGGGTAAACGAACAACATTAAGTAACGTAACATTCATTAAGTTAAATTATTTGAAAATATATTAAATACTTCACAAAAAGTCTGACAATCTTATCAGCAGTTTCTTTAAGATTCGAATTCTTAGAAAAAATTTGGTTGTTATCACATTTGTTAAAATGTATTTTGTCTAGTTCAA
This sequence comes from Scaptomyza tumidula, assembly GCA_035044465.1. Lineage (NCBI taxonomy): Eukaryota > Metazoa > Arthropoda > Insecta > Diptera > Drosophilidae > Scaptomyza > Scaptomyza tumidula. The sequence goes on from JAWNNW010000354.1 coordinate 2,059,178, forward strand.
AAATCCATAAAATATTGCCCATAATAAACAAATTTTAGACACAAAATTATTAAAATCGCGATTAGATAAGTTCAAAGGAATGTTCAAGTAGATTTTCCAATAACAGCGACGGCTTGATAAAATACTCTCCCATAATAATATGATATTACGCAATCTCATCTGCACTATACTTTCTAAGTTCTTTCCTTTTAGCATTACCCTTTTATTTTCACAACCTAATCATATTACTTTTTTCCTTTTATTATTCTGGTTTCAATCCATTACCAAACTAACCTAACCTAAGCTAACCTTTGCCATCCTAACCTAACCTATTATAACATATCCTATCCTATTCTATTATATCCTAATTATTACCTACCTAACCTAACCTAACTTAACCTAACCTATCCTGACTGATTTTTAACCACACAGAGTATCTGCATATCGATCATTATTGAAGTTCCTTTCACAATTTTATTCAACAATATTCTTGGCGTTGCTAAAATGTTCGCATGCATTTTATCAGCTGTTGAGTGATAAACGTGTTGACAGTTCTCGTGACACTTGTCATAACAGCGAATATTTGCCCCCAAGCCAAAGAGAGCCTCGCAACACTCGTCCTGAGTGTGAGTCTGAGTCGAAAGTGCCTTCACAATTGATTTACAGCTTTCAGAGGCACACACAAACACACAGACACATTGGTGGCATCAACACATACTCATACTCTGTCTTTCTCTCTCTCTCTCTCTGTGTAAAGTGTGTTGATTGATAACTTTATTAGCATTCAATGAGGTTTTTTGACAGCCTTAACTTTTACCAATTGAAAATATGATGGGCATCTTTTTATTATTATTAATAATCCCCCCAATGACATTTAATGATGCTTTTGTGTGTGTGTTTTGACACTGTCATGATCATTAACATCAAATTGACAGCATCATTCGCAAAAGGTCAAAGCCATAAAAAGCTACTAAAAGATACAAACAAGAGATTATCAATTTGCAAACTCTTCCTGGAGAAAACCTAACGAATAAAAGAGTTGGGTAGAAGACTCTGTGTTCTACTGTACTAAATCTTTTGTTAAAACTTCAAATCTGTTTTATCTTGATTTTTTACACGTCCGAAAGAGCTTTTTAATGCTACTTAAGTTAGATTAGATAAGGCTTATGATTATTTGAAGATATTCTTTTTTAATTGTGTGAATTTTTAGATATTCTTTGTTTATACCTTTTGTTATTGTATGAAGAGTTTTTGCAGAATAGTTGAACTATTCTAATCTAACTCCAACATAATTGTATTTTTAATTTTCTCAAGTGTATAAGTTACATTCACTTATATGAGACAATCACCTAAGCAGCCTATTTACATTACTTAGCAAAAATAAAAAAAAAAATTCACAAAGAATAAATAAAAATTTTCACAGATTCGTGTTAATGAATCCGCTTACAAGGCATACATTTTGTGGCACTGTAGATTTGTTGAACTTTCAATTCCGCTGGGTTGTCTTACTAAATTACTCTACCTTACAGCTAGCTGAACGTAAAAATCAATATTTGTTATATTTTATTAATAGTTTTCGTCGTGTTATTCTTTGTATTGCTTAATCGTTTTCTATTCTGTGTTCGTCGACGTTGACCTTGTTCACAATTTATGAGCATATTTCATGCCCAACAATATTTTTGTTGCTGCCTGTGTTAGTTTTATCTTTAAGCTAACACGTTGTGTGTCTTCCTCTTTCTAAGATAACATGTGTGTGTGTGTATGTGTGTTTGTTACAAGGCTACCCTCCTCACCCCCCAACATTAGCCACCCTAAAAACAAGCAATTAGTGCTGTCTGTTTGGTGTTTTTGGTCAGTTTTGTGTGTTTGCTTATTACTTTTGGCCTTTTGTTGTCGTCGTCGTCGTATCGACAAAACCATTTGAGTTAAGCTCTGACTTATGCCAGTCTTTAATGGCATTTTTGATTTGAACTTTTTGATATGTTTTGTATTTTAGTTGGGCAAAGATTCAGTCATGTGTATAACTAGAAAAGTTTTCTGTGCAAATGTGCAAAAATTAAGTTCATGGCAGAAAATCTATAATTTCTACTACAATGCAGCGATGGAAATGAAAATTAAATTGATTTTAATATTAATAAATACAATTCAAAAAGTTTATTATGCATATATTATGTGTTATTATTATGAATACTTTTAAAAATATTTTGAGTAACTTTCCATGCAATTTTTTCTGCTAGACTTGGCTTATCTCATCTAAACGAAAGGTCAAACACATTGTGAATATTAGCTCATTTGTTCATTTAAAGTCACAAAAATCACAATTGCGTGTTAGATCAGCGTTAAGCATTATTTAACAAAATGCATTCCACTTTGAAATGATCTCATATCAAGTACTTTTGATATGATTTTGAAGCGAAATCATCTTTACAGTTAGAATAAACCACATCTGTTAACAGTAAAATAAAACCATTAATCAACTCAAATTCAAATTGAGATAATAAATACAAGAATATTCAATGACTTGTGAAATTCCATGCCAACAAATATTTTAAGGCTTCACTTCAGCTGATAATGTCTTCAATATGTTTCCCATTAAGCTCACAAATCCACAGATATAATGCTAAAGTATCTCATTCCGAGTCAGAGAGCTTGGGCGTTTTTCGCACAGTCCAAATAAGGCAGCGCACACTTCAAGATACATTCACACCCAACCCAAACCCATTCACAGCAATATGTAGGTAGCAATTTTCAGTTTGTTGTTTTTGTTGTTATTGCGATTGTTTCTGTTTTTTTGTTGTTTCTAGTATTTATTGAGAAATCTTCTCGCACAATGCTGCCAAATGTGACAACAAAGCACAAAACAAATTACTCTTGTCTGTTTGCCATTTGTTGACGTTGTTGTAACTGTTGTTGTAATTGGACGGTTGCTTTTGCGCAATTGTTGTTGTTTGTGCTTGGTTTAATGTGGTTTTTTATTGTTAAGCAAAGTACACAGCAAAGTAATCTATTAGCAATGAATAATAGTTTGGTAAGCAGTTAACGGAGAAAAACTTTATAAAAAAAATAAATAAATGAAAAAAAGTAAACAAAAAATAACAACAACAAAAATAACAACAACAAAAATACATATAAAAAGATAAAAAAAAATATAAAAAGAAATACAATTTTAAAAAAAAATTTAAAAAAAAAAATTTTAAAATAAAAAATTAAAAAGATAATAATAATACTTGTGTAACAAAGTCTTACAAGAAAAGTAACATAAAAATAATTTTAAGAAAACATGTTTGTTGAAAAATATAAAAAAAATATCCAAAAACCGGTTGAAAACAATTTTTTTGTTAGCAACTTGAAAAAAATTCTAAGATAAACATTTGCACACAATAAAGCTTGTGGTTAACAGCGTACTAGACTTTAAAAAAATGCATAGCAAAATGCATCCCATCAAACGTGATTAACGAATAAAAATGCTTTTATCTAATGAATTTTGATGGCGTGATTGAAAAAATAAATAAAAAAGAAGAAGACAAAAAACAGATACAAATAAAAAGTGCATAAACTCGTTATCGTAACGAGACAGCACAACAACAAAAATACAAAGCGAGAGGGAGGGGGTGAGAGGGAAGATAAAGATATACAAGTAGAAACGTGGCTTTAAGATGAAATACGATTTTTCTTTTGATGCTAATTTGCGGTTTTTCGTCTTCGTTATATTTAATTGTTGCTTATTGCGGTTGCTTATTGAATCTAGCATCAAATTTCTTGAACAATTTTCTTTTAAGGTACCAAAGAAATAATACAAAAAGTAATCAATTCCATGAAGGTCTTAATCGCGCAATTAAATTAATTGAACGTATTGCTCTGCTTTTCATTTTTTTTCGCTCAGTTAAACCCCAAAAGCAAAGTCAAAGTTCAGTTGAATTCATTTTAGTTGCCATTTCAATTAATTTTCCCATTTTTTCTCTCTTCCTCTTATGTTTTTGTATTAATTTGTATAATGCACATATACGCCCCCTTTTGGCCGGAACAAGCATTCCGCACTCGCTTCACATGACAAAACAAATGTTTTGTTTCGCAGCTTAACCCTTTGGTTACATTTTTATAAATTATTAATATTTATCTTATGTTGGTTTATCTTTATCAATCTTGTATTCATTAACTTGCTTTTCAAATAACATAAATAAATGTATTTAACATAATATTAAAGTAATATAAAATACGCTCAATGAACATGTATCTGTATTTAAGGGGTTAATGCAAACGCAACTCAACTGTGTTCCGTCATTTTAAATGCCAAAATAACAAAAATTGCTGTGAAATTAAGCACAACGCACACGCATTCGACTCCCCTCTGTTAACCTGCCTTAAGTTTCTACCATGAACCTAGGCTAATTTATGTTTAAATGTTAGACGAACCACCCCCCCCAACCTACGCCTACCCTTCCTTGATAAATGATGTTTTATATAGTATACACGACACGGGTCCAATAAATTGTCGCTTTGCTTAATAAGTTTCGCTTTTCAGTTGAATTTGAATTTTGAGGCAACAACTTTTGTTGAACTATGTTCGTGGAGACAATGAGTTTGTAAATTTAGAGGTTTTAGGGGTTTGTCGTCCTGGTATGTGTGTGTTTGTGTGTTTTTGGCTAATTTGTTGATGTTTGACATTCAAATGTTTGCATAAAAGTTTAGCCGCAAATTGAATGACATCACATGTAACAGGGGATGAACACTAACGAAATCCAACTCTTTGTTAAGTTAGTTTAAGTTGAAAGTTTCGTTTCGTTTCCATTAAAAATCAACTTTTATCAAATCCTAACAATCTGTTCAATTATAATCCACAGCATCTGGCTAGGCTAATGGTTCCAGTTTAAAAACAACAATTCAGGCACTTAAAGTTTTAAAGCTCGTAACTCGACCCTGAACTCAATTAATTTAATGTACAATCTAGTCTAGCACCTATGGTTATAAATTGTTTAATATTGATAGCTTGATAGCTGATAAATGTGGAATGTGGAACACAAGAAATCAATCAATGGACGCAATTGATAAGACGCAGCGTATTCGGCATATAAGTGTTTTTTGATAGCATAGATAAGATGCTCGCAGTTGAAAAAATACCTCAAAATTTCCTCGATGCGAATAAATTGCCCAAACTCAGCAAACAAATATCCCTTTATTTCAAAAGGTAACTGTTTCACATACCGTTTAATAAGCACCGGCTGCAAACGTTTCGCTGCTGCTGCTGCGGCTGTTGGTGTTGGTGCTGTCGGCGATGTGGGTGATTTGGAGAGACGCGCAAAGACGCCGACGCCAACAGAGCCTTTATCCTGTGGCTGCCGCGTTGACGTCGGCCTAACACTGCTGCTGCTGCGCTTTATAACGGTTGATGTTAAAGCAGCTGCTGGCGAACGACGTACAGTGGGACTTATGCGTGGACTGCCGCCACTGCTAGAGACGCTGCCCGGGGTGGCGTGAGAGGGCGGTGGTGATACACCCGCCGATCCTGCCATGCTGCGCGTCGTTGAAACTTTCGATTTCACATCATTGTAATTTGTTTTAATTGTTGATTTATTGCTTGCGATTTTATGCATAACGGCATCCCATTTATTTGGTGTATGCGCTTTGCGTGCTATTGGCGACGCTTTTTGTTTATTTGTTTTGCTTTGTTGTTGTTTCACACTTGTTGTTGTTTTTGGTGTTTTGGGCAACGATAGCGACGACGAGGAGTTCGACGAGAGCGTGTGTAAATTCTCAACGGTACCAAGCGACGACGACGTTAACGATGCGGATGCGACGTGTGGACGCGGCGAGACTGCACGCTGTACTGAAAGTGTTGACGATCGTTGTTGCTGCTGAGAGCCGCTGCTGCTCGTTTCGTTAAAAGCTTCGTCGCAAAAGCTTTTAGCGCTGCCGCCATCAACGCTACAGTACGACGTACGATTCGAGAGCGTCGTTGCTGATGCTGATGATGAAGAGAGCGGTCGTGGCTGTTGCTGAGAGTGTGGTGAAGAGTGCGATTGTTGTTGCTCCCCTCTTTGCGCTTGACCTTGATGCTTGCGCATCGTTTGTGTGGAATCGTCGGGCGACAAATCCATTTCCACATCCAGCTCCAGTTCGGGCAGACGCAATTCCTCGTCGCAACGATTCTCCACATCCGTGAATATGCCCGAAGATTCCATGCAAGAGTCTTCGAGCTGCGGTACCGAAGCACTTGGCTGCATTGTCGGCCCATAGAGATGACCATCAATGACCTGAGCACGTCGATCGCCACGTTGCAGCACATCATCCGCATCCGATTCCGTAAAGAAATCTGAATCGGTCATTGGATCTTGACGCCTCATTGGAGCTACTGCTGCTGCTGGCAGTGGTGGAAAACTGGGCTGTCGGCTGACACGGCCCAAATGTGGTCCATTGCTGGGCGAATGATCGCAGGCGGCGCCACGTGAGGCAGGTCGAGACATCTCGCCATCACCCTGATAGCCCGTATCTAGGCTGGTCACACTGGTCACGCTGGTTATGAAACTGTTGCTCAGTTTGGATTGGGATTGGGAACTCGTTTGTGGATTGGCAACTGCAACAGTTGCAGCAATGGGTGCAACTGCAGCGGTAGTTGGAGCTGTTAGGGGTATTAGCAGTTGCGGTTCGATGGGATCCAAAGGTAGTTCCTCCGGCGATGGGGTTTGCTCGAGACGCAACTGTTGTTGCAACTGCAAATGTTGCTGTTGTTGCAAGTGCTGCTGTTGTTGTTGCTGCTGTTGGAGATGTTGCTGTTGTTGCTTATGATGAGCAGCCAGTAGTTCCAACTGATGATTCATATTCGGATTTAGATGCTGTTGTGATGACGAATCCAAGAATTCCTTCATCTGATCTGGTGTTAAAATTCCCAAACTTTCATCCAAATCAAAGCTATGTTGTTTCTTGAGCAACTGTTGTTGCGAATGTAGCAACTGTTGCTGTGAATTCGAGTACGAGCTGTTGACCAACTCTATGGACAAGTCCAGCGAAGTCTCTGGCAACTCTAGACCAAAACTATAACGTTGTTTGTTGAGACCATGCATTAGTTGTTCCCCGTCGGGTGTTCGGGTGGGCAAGACGAGATCACTTCGCGCGGACTTCATAAGCGGTGAGAGCAGATGCACTGGAACCGGTGTCTGTTGGCAACGTGCACCATGTGGCGTTGTTGTGGCCGATTGTGGCGTCAAATTGAGCAGGGAATGTTGTGCTGCTATCGAACGGCGGCCTGGCAAACGATGAGGTGGAGTTTGTTCCAGGAGTTCCCGGGTTAGGTTCAATAGTTGTATATGTTGCGCTGGAGATTGAAGTCCACTGAAATCCAACAGACGCTCCGTATTCAATGTGGAGTTTAGTGGCAACTTCATGTGACTTTTATCTGGCGCCAGCGCCGTTAGGGTCACATCCAAATCCTCCTTCTCGACCGGCAACTCCAGACCCGATGGCATCGACATGTGCTCCAGCAACGGCAACTGATCCATGCTCTTGGTCAAGTCCAAAGTTTGCTGCAGATTCATTGGCTTGGTGCAGTCAGAAGGAGTTATTGTGTCATTTGGGTCAACAAGTGTTCTATCCTTTGGGGAAATGTAAGTGGAATCCATGTCCTCACAACTAGAGTTGGAGGATATAACAGGACGCGTACGATCCGCTCGAGAACCAGTCAAGTTAGACAGGATTTGTGTGCCATCAGCTGTTTCACAGCCGGCGGGTGAGGGGATCACAAGATGTGTACGATCCGCCCGGCAGCCAGGGAGATTCGATAGGATTTGTGTGGCATCAATGTGTTCCGCTGACTTGCAGCTGGAGGAGATTACCAGATGTGTGCGATCCTTGCGTATGCCACTGAGATCGGACAAGATTTGTGTAGCATCCGAGGGTAATGCTTGAGGACTCTTCAGCTGTTCCTGTTGTTCTGGTTCCGAACAGACAGAGCTAGTTGTATCCATGTCCATGGCGCGTCTAAAGCCAATGCCAGAGATGCGTGTGCTCTCCAGAAGTCCACGATGTGGAGTTAGTTGCTCCATTGGTTCCTCCTCCAACGTCAACTGCTGTTCCTTGTGCTCCGCCTCATCACAAACGAAGGTCTCGGAACGCATTAGCGACATGGGTGTGCTGCTAATCAACTGCTTAGAAGCAGGCAAAGGAGTTAAGGGTAAGGAGCTAGTCATCAGCTTGGATGCAGCTGCGCCAACCGATCCTGCGGCAGCTGACAACTTGCCCGGTCCAAAATACTTTTTGAAAACGTTGCTCGTCCATTTTGTTTTCGCATTGCCGGCATTGTTTAAAGGTTCGTTGGAGGTGCTCTTCTTAATGCTGCTGGTTCCTAGGTCATGGAGCGGCATTGCCGTTGGATGATACGAGCTGATTGGACGTGATGATTTATTGATAGTGTTGCTGGGCAATGCGGGCTTGCGAAAAATTTGTGTGCTGGATTTTGTTGCAACAGGCGGTCGAATGTGAGAGGTGGAGCTGGTGGAACTCGTTGTTGTTGTTGTTGTTGAGCTACCGCCAGTCCAACCGAAGCTGCCTGGCGCTGGTATGCGAGAGATGCCATCCAGTCGAGCTATGCGCGACGATGCCGGATCCTGCAAAGCACAGAGAAGAAGAAATGTATATAAATAAATTATTACATGGTCAAAATGCAGGGGGTAGGTGTTAAATTGTTGTGGCTTTATTAAGGCGAGAAAAATCTCTACCCTCGTGAAAAGAACAAGAGAGAGCAACAACTGTTAAATACAGTGCAAAACGCTTTGGATTCACCTTATAGATAGGTCAGATCTTTCCAAAGGAATAACTACATCAAAACTCAACAGATTATCAAGAGTTAAATCCTAGAAATCGTGACTAATCATCTAGATTAATACTGCATTTCCAGTTTTACCCAAAAGAATCAACTTGAAGATAGATCACAAATTTTCCCTCAAAGCTTAACCGATTATCAAAAGCTAATTCCTTATACGTCATGACTACTTTCCACTTGAAATTCATGATAAAAGTCTACCCAAGAAAACGAGCTTCAAGATAGATCACAACTTTTCCCCTCAAAGCTCAACCGATTAGCAAAAGCAAATACCTTATAAGTTATGGCAAGTTTTAAGGGTTTTTTTTACTATACCTTCATCATATTTATATTCACCAAAAAACCCAATAAACTCCCTTTAGTTTGTTTGGTAAACAGTGAATGAAAATCCGTTAAAATGCCTCAACAGATTGCGACAGCTGTCGCCCTTTGACCCGCAGTTTCAAGACCCGTAACAAAACCATTCCTGACCACCCTGCACTCCTCCCGCAACGAAGAAAGTGCGTAGTTATTTTTCACCCTGGCGCCAACTGGTCTTATATACTCCTCCCCGCCCTCGTCGCACGCGGTGAGACATTGTTTTTTGGCAGGCGCCACATCCTGCAATGTAGTTCACTGGGGCGTTTCCATTTGGCACCAGTTCAACGCACTTTAAAACAGGGTAACTTTAAGCCAAGGCAGGAAGGAAGCAGGGAGATGGGGTGGGGGTGGCTACTAGCGCAGTCAACATTAACTTTGTGTGTTAGGGGTATTGCTGATGACGCTGATGTCATCATTAGACTATGCAGTCAGGGCGAATATCATTTAAATACCCTTGAAGATAAGGTTTTACTTTAGAAGATAGAATACGAATCGGCCTAAAAGAATAGAATGATTATTGAATACGATTCTTTGAGAATTAATAAATATGTATATCAACTATCCAAATCTTTACTGATACTCAACTATTTTATTATCAAATTTTAATGAAAATTTGTTTATTTTTGGGTTCTTAGCCTTGTCTAAGCTTCTTTATAGGGTATCTAAGCAGTTGCTCTTTCTTAAATCGCATCAACCCTCATTTTTGTCAGGGTTGTTTACTTGCAAGCCCAAACGCACAGGCTAATTGCTGTCTAATCTAATATAATTAAATTTGAGGAGGGCGAGTTTTCTGTTCTTTATGATATGCAACGTGACTGGACTGATAGCTATATATACTATATACTATCATGTAATTATATGCTTACAATTAAAACACAGACTGCGTTTTGAATAGGGTGAGGTGATTAGGGTTTATTACAGGAAAAACCCAGCTAATTGGCAGTTTCCTAACAAGTTTCATTATTGAATGCTGCAACTAAAATATGTAAAAACTTTTGAAAATTTCATCACGCATTGTTTTTAGCAATATCTTAGAATTCCCAAGTTATTGCAGCAAAATAACTCTCAAGTTTTCTGTCTTCTATAAACTCTCGCTTAACAAATTTAAGTTTTATTTTTTGAACAAAACATTTACACAAGGCATTATTATGGACCCAAAAAGTTGTCAGGAACTGAAGCTTTAGCGTTCGCTTCTATGGTAGCTCGACAACAAAAGTTTTGAACCACAGAAGCCGCATTATTAAATGTACTACAGCCAAAAAGCAGTTTACATAGCCTCCTCCTGTGCCTTAATCGAAAATGCAATTCGCGTTGCAGACAAGTTAAACAAGCATGAGGCAAACTCAACCTTAGCGTCTCGTGCCACCCACTGTAAAAATGTGTCCTTGAACTTTTTCGCGTGCCATAGAAATCCATTTGAAAGTTTTACACAGCAACAACAGCTCAATGATTCTTATCAAGCCCATTGCACAAAAGTTCGCTGAAAGGGGCGGAAAGGGGGGGTGAAGTGCACCCAACGGGAGGTTGCAATACGAATTGCTCATTTCAGACCGCATATGTGGTTGCCGTTTCTTTAATTATGGCAATATGACACGCAGCAGGGGAAGGCTTCATAAAATGTCATCGATAAGAGCTCGGAGCTGGGAATTGCCATATTGAAGGAATATTCTCTCATTACATTCTCATATGGCGTCAAGGAGCACGAAGCAGAGAGATATATATGCATAATTTCCACTGGGAGAACTGTGTGCAATAAATAACTGATTAATCTGTGTGCATGTTTAAGCATCTGTCTGGGCGAATGATAAGTTTTTTTAATTGCATTGGCAAGTAAAGTCAAAGTTATTTATTTATATGAACATCGAAGTAAAAAGCCTTAAAAAAAATACATTAGAAATGTGGCAATTCGTTTAATGATCAAAAATGTAGAAAGATAAGGAATAATTACTTCCTTAACTTTGCAAGCGGCATAGAAAATTAATTGCAAAAAAAAACTCTCTATTTATCTTTATAACTTTTTCATTGCATACTTTGCGGCAGCACCAAATAAAACCAAGAAACTCGCAGAAAATTCAACTGTAAACAGAATAAACAATAAATTAAGCAATTAAGATTAATAAGTGTAAACCATTTATTTTTAAGAGGTTTCAACATTGTTTTACTTAAAAAACAAATATTGTACCATTTAATTAACCACATTTAAAAACCGACAAATCTTAAATAAACCCAAAATTAACTCGCAATTTATTTGCTTTTTAATCAAGAACGGAAATCCAATGACAAAGAAATTTCGCTATCTGGGCCAAAGAATATTTGTGCCAAAAACAGAATGGGACAACATTAAAAATATTTGTACCGTTGTCGAGCAACGGCAATTGACAAAGAAAATTCAGAAAAAAACGAAGATAAATATGAATAAAAGAAAAGAAAGGAAACGCAGCACGCAATGAGAGTAAAAATACTGAATTATTGTTATAATGGGACGGAAGGAAGGCAAAGAGCGGAAAAGGAAAGCAAAGACAAACGTAAAACAACGAAAGAACAGAAGAAATATATATAAAAAAATCGAAAATAACTCAGAAGGGTGACTAAAAAGTACAGCACATTACAAATGTACACTGCAACGAAGGCACACTGTACTAAAAAAAAAACTGAAAGCCTTTAAATGGGTTAAGCTCCAACGCAAGTCCTAACGGAAGTACAGAGACGAGTAAAGAGGGAAAAGAGGAAGCTAGCAAACGGAACTAAATACAATTTATCGATTTATGAATGTCAACACACACAAATCGCATATCGAAAGTTTTGAGGGTTAGTTGTTCTTTTTGTTTCTGCCCAAGTATTAATAAACATTTAACGCTTTCGTTTAATATAGTCCATAAATGGAAAGAGTTGGTATTGTTTTTCTGCGTTCTTCGTGTTTTTGTTTGGGTTCTTAGCTTATGCATGGGTCATAAACAATCGATAACGATTGTCGAGGTTAAACCGAACGAAAGTACTTAAGAACAATAGCTGTAAATAATGAATCAATGAATTCAAAATGAGTATTGAGCCGTAAATGTCAAGCAGAATATGCCGAGGGCCACAACTTTGTCCAAAGTGAAATGATTTTTAAAGAAATTTGCATATTTAATCATAGTTTGACCTCTTAAATAAAACTGCATTCATTCGATGGAAGTGATTTATTTATATCTGACCCAAAAATTCAACATGGGGACAAAGGCAAAACTTTTCGAATCGATAACTTTATCAAAACTCAACCGATTTTCAAAAGGAAAGGAGTTATATTCATGGCTCTCAAATATAATACTGCATTTATATCATCGCGAATCAAATATTAATCTTAAGTTATATATTTTATTTTTAAACTCCGCAGTTACATTGAAATAACTCAAAGTCTTCCTTTGTTTATCTATCTGTCTGTTCTTTAAACAGCTCAATCAACTTTAGCTGTTGGACTTGGCCCGTATATTAAACCATTCCAGACGGCTACAAACACATTTTCACAAGCCATTAGCTCGTCGTATCCATCAACGGCACACTAAGCGGCTTATCTTGGCTGACAACCGGGTGAACCGGGTAAACGGGCAGAAAGCGTGTCACCGGAAACCGGCAAAGAAATGCGACGGCAAATGAAGCAGAAACCTAAAGCCAAACATTTATATTGGTTGGAAATAAAATTCAGTTTCTTTTTATGCTGCATCAAATTTAACTGTTGATGAATTTCAAAATATTTGAGTACATAATATTTAAGTAAAAATAGTCAAAATTACGCAAACAATTTCAATCAATTGACAATTTGACAGCACTGCTTGCAATATTATTCAAAGCATTTATATATATGTATATATAGTACATTGTTGATGCGCAGCCATATCTAAAGAAAAGACGTCAAAAAACAGCAAAAGTCTGCGACAATATTTTTAATATTGCGCATTAGTCGAGACAATGATTTTTTATGTGTTTGTCTATGTGACGATGCATTATACCCTGTAATACATTTTAAGAGTGGCTATGAAGGACTGGGAGGCGCATAGAAAAGACCTGAATCTATTGTTGGGATAGGTGAAAAGTTATTGTATACTAAAATCAAAGATATGGAAATTTTCTCCCTACGAAGATCGTTCATCTTCATTTCCTATTGCTATCTTAAGCTGTATATCACAGGATAGCTAACTGGCAAGTACTCTTTCTCAAGCAATTTATCGCCTCGCATGCTGCGCAACATCTGTCTGTGTGTTTATAAAAAACAGCGCTTGGTTTTCTTTTTTCCCGAGAGGGCAATAATTTTTGGACAATTTCGCAGTGGCGCGTAAAATTAAATCATTTTTATTGCGTCTTTAAAAGTCAGCAGGACCTAGACATAGACAGAGTATATATCTAGGCTACGCTGCTCTCCAGTCAGACAATTAATGCTAGCACGTTAAACTGGACATATATATATATTTTAGAGTCGATATGGACAGTCTGTCTTTGTGCTCTGAGACTTGTTGGCCCCACAATTTATGTGCCACATTTGTGGTAACAGTTTGAATGGGGCAGCAGTTAGGCACAAAACACATGCTGCGAGATAAATGTGAACTAGTTGTTGCAAACTCAACTGTGAGAAGACGTAGCAAAGGATTTGCAACATTTGGCCTGCTGTTGCCAGACAAAAAAAATCGTTGCATACTTTTAAGCGCAGATTAAAAGGCGACCACCCATGGCAAGAAAAAGAAAAGAAAAATTGCGCATTCAGCAAACAAAAAGGCCAAGAAAAACCTAATGAAAAAAAAAACAAAGAAACGTTTGCTGAATATTAAGTACTCTTAGTACCCTTAAATATAATGTTGTTAGTTATACAATAGTAATAGTGTTGTAAAAGTGGCACACAAAATAATTTTTAACTTTTTAGTTTGGCATTTTATCAAAAAGGAAAATGCTCAGATTTTTGTTATAAAATCTTTAGGTGAGATTAAATAGAGCATCCATAGAAAACAATCAAGAAAAACATACTTTCCACTGTATAAGCAAAGGTCACAAACAAAAGGCAAATGAAGTCAGACAAAAAGGCACACAATAAAAAATAATAAAAAACAAAACATTTGCCATTTTAATTTGTTTTGTAAAAGCAGCCAACAGGGGGGAAGGAAAAGTTGCAACACACAAAAAAAAAAAAGAGCAAAGCAGTTGTCGAAATAAAACCGCCTTCAATGGTGTTTATATAAATGAGTTTCTTATTATGGGCAAAAGGATTTCCTATGGGCACGAATACCGTGTTGTTAAGCTAGAGTTTTATTTAATGGGCCTTTGGCTGAACTCAGTGTGGCATTAATGTGTCGGAAACATTTGTGTGCAACATGTGTGCAAGGTGTGGAAACTTGCGAAGACGACGGTAATTAAGAGCTAACGGGTCTAAGGACATTTCATTGGAAACAATAAGCTGCTTAGCAAGCAATGCTTATCGGATTATAAGAAAATGTAAAAAGCAAAAAAAAAACCAAATAGAAACAAGCAAATAAAAGTTGCCAATTAAATGACTTTTTCGATTCACTAACTTGAATAAACAGTAATTAAAGATTATGGGGTGAAAGACTTTGGCAAATTCCTAAGAGAAACGAGAAAAACTGGGAAAAAGAAAAGTTTTCGTATAAGAATTAACAATGAAAACATCTTAAGCTTAGAGACGTTGTAATAAAAGGTTCGAGAAAAAACTTTTGGGTTTTAAAATTTCTACAAAATAATCTTAAAATGTTGTTCTTTTGAAAATAGCTTAAGAAACGTTTGAAGAACAGTTGTTCAACATTTAAATTAAATTTAAATATTTCATATTTTGCAAATCATGTTCTTATATCTTTTCAGTTTACTGAAGTGTATTGCATATCAAGTAGTTTCTTTCCCCCTCTCTCTCACACTGCACAAGCTTCCTGCACTTTTGTTGCATGGTGGAAATATATAGTATTTGGTATGTGAGAGACTTGCCATTGGAATATTCAAGTAATTTATCATGCCCCAAGGAATCGGGATAAAGGCATAGTTGGACATTTATCAAATGGCAGGCTTGAGCAAAAGCGACAACTAAAACGTGCAACATGTTTCCGCCTTTCTACTCTCCCCACTACCCATCCCCTTTCGACCTTAGTGCATCTGTGTTGGCATTGAGATATTTTACTTGAAGGAAAAGTTGAGGGGCTAAACAAAAATTGTAAATGTAAATCGTTCGTTTTGCCTCAAGACTTGAATTGATGAGTCCCATCTGGCTATCTCACACCTAATGCACATTTTATCAATACCCCCCCCCCCCCCCCCCACCACTCGTTCCCAAAAGCAATTTACTAAATTGCAAATGCAATTTGCAATGGATTTGCAAGCGTGCAATTGAAGCTAAAATATAATCAACTTGGGTGAGGGAAGTGCTATTTGAAGGTCACCAACAAATAGTTATAGCGTCAAGTGTTGGAAAAATATCGATTTTTATCGATTTATTGCAAATTTCGATAGGCACATGCAGTTGCTTTGAAGTATATCGACAGTTATTTATCGATTCATGACAAGTTTATCGATTTATTGCAAAATTTCGATAAGCACATGCCCTTTTTTTAAAGTTTGTCGATAGTAAATTATCGATTCATGACAAGTTGATCGATTTATTGCAAAAATTCGATAGGCACGTGCAGTTTATTTGAAGTTTGTCGATAGTAAATTATCGATTCATGATAAGTTTATCGATTTATTGCAAATTTCGATAGGCACATGTTTCTTTAAAGTCTATAGTTGTAAGTTATCGATTGATGAAAAGTTGCTATGAAAAGAATCTAAAAATGTTTGAAAATTGTGATTTATGTCCAAAACACTCTAAGCTACCAAAAAGAAAACTAAATCCCTTCAACCTAAGCCAAAATTCAGGAGCAGTGAGCAAAAAATGTTCATAAAAACCACAAAAGAACGAACCGCTAACACTACTACAAATGTGGTTACAAATGCGAAGAGCGAAAAGCCTTTTTGAAAAACGTTGCATTGCATATTTAAAATAGCATTTAATTTCATACCAGAACCAAAAATCTGACTCCGTTTTGCCCCACCCCCGAACTCACCTACCAACCGAGTAAATAAATCATGATGTATGTCTGAATGTATGTATGTATGTTTGTGAAAGGATGTACACAGTGAACACAATGTGAATTATACAAAATCCCCGAAAACCGCAACACAACAACTGAAATTGCACACAATGTTGCTAATGCATCGCAATAGTTCGAGTTACAGTTACAACAACAATAACAAAAATCTATATGAACTATGAACAACAACAACAAGAACATTAGAGAGAACAGTAACATTGTTAGCAAAGACAATAAACATAACCGCAAAAATGTGCCAGCAGCTTCATTAATGTCAACAGTTTCTCGCTTTCTGTCTGTATTTTCCCTGATTCTGATAGTAAATCAACATTTTTTGGTCGTCAGCTGGAAATTGAATATCGGGTTCGGTTTATTGAGGCGACGACTAATGAGCATCATTGTGAGTGCCACAAAGCTTATACACATTATTTAATTACCTTTTTAAATATATTATGCAAAGTGAATTACAATAATGTGTTTAAATCATTTATCGCTGGGAATTGAATGAATGGAATAATTCTTTTAAATGCTCAAAAGTTACAAAATAAACCAATTACATTTTGATTTATTTTGTTTCAAACATTTTCTTTGTTTAATATGCCAAAATTCCTTCTTTAAAACATTAAATAACTTTATTTCATTTAATTTCTAATGTTAACTTTAACATCTACTTAACAGTTCACAAATACTTGAATAAATTGAGTAGCTTTTTGTCAACACCTTCTAACAAGATTTTCGTTGCTTCTTCCAAGAACTTTTAAGACACGTAATCAACTAAATTATTGAAGCCAACATACTTCTACAATGTTCTATACACAATTCTTGCAATTTCAACATCGTCTGGCAATTGAAATCAAATTTCATTTCACTCAAGTGGTTTCCCCCAAAAAAAAATAAAAAAGAACAGAAAAACCCAAGAAGAAGAAAAACATAACAAAGTCCAATCCTAACTCTCTCGAGTGAATGCTGCACACAACACTTGCCATACTTGCAGCAACACTTTCATAAACATTATTTTTTCGCTTGTTATGTTGTCTTTCCTTCCTTTTTTTTGCTGGCTCGTGTCGCTGACAATTTGAAAGCGGCTAACAAATGCCAGTCGATAGTTGACCCAAATTCTACAAAGTAGCAAAAATGAAAAAAAAAGAATAGAAAAGGGATATGAAGAGAGAAAGACAGTGAGTAAAAGTGCATGCATGACAAAAGTGCTGACTGTCACGTACTTACACATACAAACTTGCTTCCTTAATAGCGCTACACTCAAAAAAAAAAAAACAACAACTCACACACACATAACAAAGAGTTTAAAATGGCGTGTTAATATATCTTACAAGAAAGAAAACTGAATACATTTCTAACATTTCCTCATCGCCCTTTTCATTTATATCTTGTTTTATTTTACAAAAATTCAAAGATGAATATTTAGGTTTAAGGAAAATCGATCTGAAAAATGTACAAACTGTTCAACAAGGAATTTTATGGTAAAGGAAATATTAACATTTCAAATAAACATTCAACAAAATATATTTATTTATATATATTCAAGGTTCTTAATAATATATTCTAGATTTCAAAAAGCAACTTAACAACCTTAATAAATCAAACTTGAATAAAGAAAAATAGCTATATTTTATCATAATAATTTAAAAAGCTTTTCTATAACATAATCTCCGTTCTCAATTTTTTTAATAAATATATTTTTTTTTTTGAGTGCATAACAAAAACAAAATATGCAAACTTTTTGCAAGTTTTGTTATTCCATTTTTTTTTTTTTTCATTTTTTCCTTCTACTCTCGGTTTTTTTTTGGCTCGTTTGTCATTTTGAGCAGTGCAGCGCATGTACTTGTCAAACGGGAGGGTAACAACAACGACAGCAACAACAACAACTGTCACATATATCAAATTTTGTAGCTCAAAGTATGTATGTAGCATGTGGGTAGAGACACTGAGAGAACGAGAGACAAAGGTAACGACGACTGACAACTGCGGGTTTTATGTGACATTGTTTACCTTATACAACAACAACAATTACAACAACAACAATAGCAATAGCAGCAATAGCAACAACAATCACATGATTTACGATTGAGTTGCGCTCTGCTCAAAAACAATGTCATTTAATTTCGCAAAGCTTACCGGAAGGCTAACAAGAAACTTTCGAAACGCGGCAAACAACACGTCGTATGAGCAACGTGCGCAAATATAGCGAAAAATGTCTCGTATGACATTTGGCATTAATATTGGCATTGTTGCGAATGTTTTTTGACAGTTTGCTTGCATTTTATTAGCATACATCTATGGGAAAGGCAGATAAATGTGGACAGAAAATGAATTTAAATTATTTAAAGTTTGAAAAATGAAATTGTTGCTCTTAAAAAATTTTAAGAAATTTTTCTAACAGCAACAACGCTTGGATTTTAACAAAATTGCAATATTTCAGTTTAAAAAAAACTTTAAAAAGTAAGAAAAAATATTTTTTAGTGAATTTTCTGTTAGTTTGTTTAACTTTGGGTAAACTGTCAGTCTTTAAATTGCAATTTCTTTGCTACCCAAAATCTTCTCATTCGGTTCGTGCAGATTTTTCTACATTCTGTGTGAAAGAAAAACGAGAAAAAGAAATAGAAACAAATATTGCCGCATTGCAAATGCAGTTCGCATCGTTCGTTCAAAAACTTTGAACTTTTAAGCAAAGCTCTGCAATGTTAAAGGGAGAGATAGAGGGAGGGAGGGTTGGATGGGAGGGAGGTAGGACTATCCAGAGAAGATGTTGGCATTTGAACTAAGTCAAGCTGTGTGCGAATAACACTTTGAGGTTAAGTAGAGAGAAAAAAAACGAACTTAAGCAAATCAGGCAAAGAATTTATTTAGGTCGAATAACAACACAAAAAAGAGAAACAAACTGCAGTTAATTGCTTTCGAAATTGCACTCAAGTGTTGTTGTTAATTCGAATGCGAAATGATGCTTCATGTGTGTAACATAATTAACAAGCATGTTCGTTTCAATGTGATGTAAAAATATACACACATTTATATATATATATATATTTCATTTTATTTAGTTTAGTTTATTTTGCGCTACGCTTTTGAATTGTATGAGATAAATTTGCTTGTATAGCTGGAAAGCACATGTTAGCATAGTTTTGCGAAGGACGCGCCGCACTTATGTATGAAGGAGAGGGGGGAGGGGGGGGGGGATTACACACACGTACAGGATATGCGGCTGTCTTAGTGCACGCTGAAGCGTAACAGAAACACAGAAACAGAAACGAAACGAAGCAAGGAAGGGAACGAACGGCGAAAACAAAAGTTTCCAAACGTCAAACGGATTTTTTTTTCTTGTTTAGTCGTTCCCCCTTTTCGTTGTAGCCCCTCCTCAAGCAGCAAGGGCCAACTATAAAGATGCAGGCAGGGGCTAGGCGAGGCTCGAGGTTCGAAGGTCATTTTGCATAAGCTCTCAAAAGTATGCTACATATTTATTTCTACAGATATCTGACTGTCGCCTTGCTTAACAAACTCAACTCATATAAAATTGAATTTTTATGACAGTCAACTTAACTTGATACCCTAAGCATATATTAAGGAAGGGTTTCATAAAGTAAGCAAAGCTTTTGCACACCAAAAGATATATTTTGATAATTCTGCATACGTTTTGAAACAAAAATCCGCACGAGAATGAATAAATTGTATTCAAGTCTAATAACCTTTTTTTTAACCTTCGGTTCATGCATTTCTCAAAATATTAAAACAAAAATTCGACTCAGCATTTACATAAAGTGCGCAAATAGAATTTGTAAACTCTTTCAGGTATTCATATATTTATTTATGTTAAGCCAATTGCATATAAATCTCAGGGAATATAAAAACATATTCTCAAATGTCAAATCTTGCATATATATTTTTGAATTATAGAAACTACAGTGATTGCCTCCCAAAGGAAATCAAATATTTGCAATTCTATTTGCATACAAAATGTGGAAAGAGTTCAAGGAAAAAGAACTTTCGTTGCTTTAACTGATAGCTTTAAGCACACTTTTAATGATAGCTTTAAAGAGCTTTCTTAACATTATTAAATCGTACAAATTTTTAACGATGCGCACACCAGCGCATATAACTTCATGAACAACATAATTATGTGCATATCATTTGGTCTGCAAGGGCATGCAAATGTGTTTCCTATTCATTTAGAACGTCGTTCTCTGGGTTTTTATATTTACCGCAACTTTCATAAAGTTGACTAACCCCCTCCACCTTTGGCACATTCTTTTGCATCCGCACACACTCACACACACACGTAATATGCAAAGTCTATTCAAAATGTGACCAAGTTGTGTCAGCACCTTAGCAATGGGCTAAGCCGTATGCATTGTAATATAAGCAAAAAAAAAATATTCAAGTCGACTAATGAGATACCTGCACATTAGAAACTGTTGAAATTATATCCAGTGTGAGTGTATACATTGATGCTCACATAATGCGAAAGAGCGTATTTACAGTTATAAGAATATAAATGTAAAGAAGACAAGAAAAACGCTGATAGACTTCAAATGAAGCACATCGATAATATGTTTTAAATAAAGAATATTATTGCTTAAAAACAGAATTCGCTGGAGGCCTCTTATTATCTTTTTCATCAGAAACAATAAGTTGTTGCAGGGTGAAAGAAATTATAATTATGTTATAAGTATCAAACGAGTATGCAGAATGACATATACCCATTACAAAACGTAAGTTAGGGTATAACAATGTTGGCGCATAAAATGTGTTTAGTACAAGGAAGCAAAAACAACATACTCACACCCAAACACACACACGCACAAATGTACGACTACCCGTTACTTTACACATACTCATTCTTTACACACTTTGCCACTCACATAACGGTTCATATAACGGTCTGTGCTAACGCCACCTGGCGGGCAAGTCATTAAGTGAGCTTGTTTTGTGCTGATTTAGCTGCTGCTTGCACAGGGCGAAAGAAAAAAGGAAAGAGAGAGAGAGAGAGAGAGAGCTGGAGGCCATATAAATGCAAAGACTACCCAACCTGCACACAAACACACACACGCACACACAAAAGCAGTCATAATTATTATGGGCATTAAAACGGACGCTTGTGGGTTACCCAAAAAAACATATATATATATATATATAAATATATATGTACGCCAGTGTGGCCAAAGCGTTTTATGCGGCAAGGCAAAAGCAAGCAACTAGTGAAAATGAAAGAAGACTAATTTTTTAGTACTTTAATACACTATTAGAAAGGTTGCTAGGCAACATTAAGTAGAAAGAGTTTTGTTTTATATAGGTTAAACAATTATTACCTTTACCTTTCTGATCTAAGCATAATATTTTTTAACATTTTCAGAGATGCGATGAACATAAAGATAAACAATTATTAAGGTAGTTGAAATGAAATGAATCAAACCTTGAGCTGATTAATAAGAAATAACTAAAAGATAAACTAGCAAAGCTTATTAAGTACAGGTTTCCAAAGCTTGTTCATTACACGATGAAAAAACTATCAAGGAAAGATTTAAGTTGCATAAAAAAACATCATTCCTTGATAATTAAAGGGTATTCAACTTTCGGCAAACTCTTTCACTAACTTTTACTTTCCACTCCTTGTCTTTCCTTAGTTTTTTTTTTGGTGCAAATGTAACTTACAAATGGCTAAGCGCAAGTCAGCACTCAGCGGTCGCAAATTCATTTGGTTCTTTTCCGGGTAAAACCCACAAGGCGAAAAAACCGTCCAGAAACGCAGTTACTTTATGGGTGTGTCTGTTCTGTGTGTGTGTGTGTGTTTGTTTGTTTGTTTGTTTCTTTGCACAACATTGTTGTTAACTTAAACAAAAGTCAAAACTAACAGAAACACAACCACACTTAACCACACACATACATATATATATATATAGAGCCGCCACCCGATTTACCCAAAACCGCTTTGGCAACCTGTTTGCAACCCTCTTTTTTCGCCTTTTCAATTGTAGTTGCCTTCACGTTAAAAAAAATGCTCTTCATGCACATTTCCGTAGTTTTAGTCGGGTTTTTCACATTTTATTCTTTATATATATTTTTTCTTGTGCCTTTTTCTATAGTTTCGCGTTCCCATCGCGTGCATTCAACGCATTACAAATTTTGTTTTGTTATTCTTTTGTGTTTTAATATGGGACTTCAAATTGGGTTAGTAGTGAACAAAAAAATGCACTTGTTTGTTTTTCAACTATCTTTGAATTGGTTTCGCCGGAACAAGCAACAACAAATACAACAAATTGCATGCAAATTCTTCATTGTAGTGCATTTTTTATATTGCATACTTTTGGGTGTTAAATTAAAGTGTATTTTAATTATAAATGAAATGCATTCAACAATTTTTTGAATTTATCAATTGAATAACGAAAAGAAGAGTTAAATTAATTGCATAACATTGGTTTTTCGATATATAACTATAACTATATATACTTATAAGTTTATCTGATTTAATTTTAAATAGTTTAAGCTGTATTTATAACATTTAAATGCAGTTTATTAGATTTTTTTAATGAAGTTGGCATGAAAAAACAATTTATGATGACAATTTAGTAGAATTTCAAGAGATTTATTAGTTAGTTAAGTTGAACTTTAAAAGATCCTGATATTATTAACAATAAACCTATATTAAGTCTTGTTGTTCTTACTCAAATATTTATCAACTTGACTTTCCTTCAGTTGCGCCTTTATAAACACAACCCTAAAATATATAGTATCTTCCAATCACATCAAACTCAACTATCAAAGCCAAGTTTACCCCAATACGTTTCTTACTTAACGCTTCAGTGCACCGAACATTGCTTCTGGCCATAAAAACTAATCACCCACCTGCACACACTCACACACACACACAACAAGGACACACACATATATATAGTATATGTGCAGGTCGGACCAAAGCCGATTTGAAACAAATTAACCGCACATGTGGCAGCCGTCACACGGATTTGAGTGCATCGCTCGGTTAGCTGGCAATTTTCCAGTTGTGGCACGAAAGACGGCCACCTGGATATTACGGTTGGGTTTATATAACAACTTGCCACCACCACCACTCTACCTTCCTCCCCTTTTGACCACGTGTAGATACACCCACATCCCCATTCACACAGCTGATGACAGGCGCTTAATTTTCAATTACAAAACACATTCCCATAAAGTCCGAACGTACGTTCGGACGGAACTAACGGTAATGATCTCATACATTCATACATACATACACACACACACATACATACATACATACATACATACATACATTCATACATACATACATACATACATACATACATACATACATACATACATACATACATACATACATACATACACACATACATACATACATACATAAATACATAAATACATAAATACATACATACATACATACATACATACATACATACATACATACATACATACATACATACATACATACACACATACATACATACATACATAAATACATACATACATACATACATACATACATACATACATACATACATACATACATACACACATACATACATACATACATACATACATACATACATACATAAATACATAAATACATAAATACATACATACATACATACATACATACATACACACATACATATCCTTATATGTTGGTCAGTTTATGGACACTATTGTTGTACAACAACTATCATGGTAAGCCTCTATATATATATGTACGTGTGTGTGTATGTATGTGTGCGTGTTAACCCATCATCATCATCATCATCATCATCTGCAACACGTTTTTACACCTTTCGCGTTTCACGTTTTTATTTAATTTGCTGCACATGCAACGTTGCAACACAATCAAAAGCACATCATAGAGTGTAGAAAGGATATTCAGTTGGCCCTTGTCCATTCAGGACATGAAAAAGGAAAAATGAAGGAAAAATTATATTAAAATGGACGTTGTCAAATTTTGTTAGCGCCACAAAAGAAGTTTTAAATACTTTTGGTTCAAATATATTTTTTAATATATATATATTTTTTTAAGCAGTTCTTAAACCCAACAACGAAAAGTTGTTCTTGGATTTTAAGTTAAAAGCCAAAATTTCGCAGTGAAAATAATTTTTCAATGATAAAATTTCTTTATTTTATATTCTCTCTAGCAAACTACTTTTCAAGTTAGCTAAAAAAAAAACCTCATATAAAATTCAACAGCAATGTAAAATAAGTGTTGAAAGATATAAAAGCAAATGTTTCTCAAGCTTAAGCTTAAGCAGCACCAAAGATTTCAAGTTTTAATCAAATATTTATTTAATCTTTCCTTTTTTTATTCGATAACTATTTCAATAGCGTTGCCAGCTGAATTCACAATAGTCATCTTTAAAGCTTTGAGTTATGGGTGGATTTTTTCCACAGCCAAACTATTTTTGTTAACACTTTTCTAAGCTCTTTTTGCCATTTTGCTCGAACTAAAATTCAATTATAATGTTGGCCGCATAAAAACGAACAAAACTTTATTTATCTATTGACATACATATAAATGTGTATATATATGTTTTACAACAGATTCCACTAACTATTTTTTGAGCTTTCCATGTCAGTTGAAAATGTGATTGAATTTTTCGCACATTGTTTATGCTGATTGCGCATTTTGTGCAACAAACACCGTCAATTAATTTAAATTGATGCCATTAAAAATGCACATTAAATATTTATTTGGATTTGCGGGGTCTGATGATACAAATATTGCGTTAATTATTTCAAATATGTTTATCCATCTTGGCACATTTACATTAATATATATTTATGCACAGTTGAAAAAAAGTGCAAATGATTTTTATGTCAACAATTCAACAGTAATTAACTAACATGATGCTGGTGGGGATGTGGGTGATGGTGCTGTTGTTGTTGTTGCTGCTGTTGCTGCTGTTGTTGATGATGCTGCTGCTGCTGCTGCTCAGCAGCAATCGGACAGGATGGCTCCTTGGCATGGCCATCGTCTAGGGCTTGAGTGGTCGTGAAGTTGAGCCAAATAATCAAGCAGCAGCTCATCGGGTATGTTGGCCCCAATCTTTTTGTGGCGAAACTCAAAATTGTAGATTCCAAAAGCGGCGCGAACAACATTCTTCAAGTCCCATATGGACAAATTTCGATTTTCTTCGCGATGGCCAATCTTTAGCAGCTTTGTAGCATCACGGAATTGAAACGGAATAATAATTCCCGTTTTCACCACCATTTTTTAAATGCGTGCCACAATTTTCAAATATAGTATTTATATTTTCAATTATAAACACAAACACAAAGCGTGTTTTTGTTCCTGTTAGTTCGAATACTATGACGAAAATGTCTCTACACAAAAATGTTGTAAGTTAGTTGATTTGCACCAGAAAATTTAACTAGATTATCTCTGACACGATAATTTAAAATTTATCGATATTGATTGCATATCGGAAGCCAGGATATCGATAGTTTTGCTTGGCTAACCTTCAATTTCCAAACCTTGTTGTTATCGATATTTGATGACATATGGAAAGCACGGATATTGATGTATCCAATATAGTATACATGCAAACAATGAACTTATAATGGGAATCATTTGGAGCTTTCTTTGGAAACTTTTATACAAAAAAATGTTGCACTTGTGGAGAATGCGAAAAAGGAATGTTATTCAGTATAGGCAGCAGACGCCGTTAAAAAAACATGTTGGGTATGACTTTCTGTTTGTTTTGTTCATGAACGCGATTCGATGCTGCTGATCGCGAGTGATATCGATATTGTAATTTATTCATGTCTGTATTATTAAATGAGGGAAACTAAATGATAATAAAAAGAGTTGAAACAAAATGAAGAATTGTCAATCTATAAATAATAAGCAACAAGTTAAATCGGAGTTAACTAAAAGAGTTTTATATTTGTGTCAGGCATTTTGATATAAATTTCGAAAAATTAAAACGTTTCCAACTATTAATGCAGTTTTATTATTTATATGAAGACACGATTGAAACAGCTTTCCTTTTGAAAATCGGTTCAGTTTTGACCAAGTTATGGGTTCGGAAAGTTTTGCATCCTTCCCCATGAATTATTTTAGGGTCAGGATTTTTTATATGAATTTGGAATAAAAAAACATTTCCAACTACGAATGCAGTTTTATAATTGACATCGAGCCATGAATAAAACACCTTTCCTTTTGAAAATCGGTTCAACTTTGACCAAGTTATGGGTTCGGAAAGTTTTGCATCCTTCCCCATGAATAATTTTTGGTTCAGGAATTTTGACATAAATTTCGAGAAAAAAAACATTTTTAACTATGAATGCAGTTTTATAATTGACATCGAGCCATGAATAAAACAACTTTCCCTTTGAAAATCGGTTTAACTTTGACCAAGTTATGGGTTCGGAAAGTTTTGCATCCTTCCCCATTCCGGAAAGTTTTGCATCCTTTCCCATGAGTAATGTTTGGGTCAGGAGTTTTAACATGGTTTGTCAATCCACAAATAAGATGCTATAATAAGTTCAATGAGAGTTAAAAGATTTCTTTTGGAAGGAGAAAAACGTGTTATATAATTTAAATTTTTTATTCAGTTCTAACAAAAAACATTTCCTTTCCACCTAAACTCTTTCTAATTGGTTCAAAAAACATTCTTAACATTTTTTGTTTGGTTGCGCAAAAATGTTTAATTTGGAAATTCCTTGAGTTAAGACCGTGTAGAGGTAGCAAGAGGCACACACACATACACACACACACACATGAAATAAAACGTGACTCAGGGTGCAATTTTTTGCCGAAGCCTGTCAGCCACACACATTTACTCACATGTGTGTGTGGCAGAGCCGCAGAGCACACAGCGCGTTGCAAGTACAATATCTTGAGCTAATTTCATTAAATATTCATGGCCATGGTAAAACATCGCCAACAACAATAGCGCACAAACGACACACACACAAAAAGCTAGGAAATACTAAACCAAAAAAAAAAGGAAACTTGTTTTTTTAGATGCAGCAGCGACAAAAGCGATTGAATGCAGTGGCGCCTCCTTTGGCTGCACTTTCAAAAAAAAAAACCTATATAAATCAAAACCAAGCAAATCATTAGAAAAACAATTTATTATTTAAACTTTAGCAACTATATATAAATTTTTTTTATTAATTTTTATATATTATATATTTTATATTATTTTTCCAAGAACTTTTGTTTTTTTTAATCGAGTTTCAGTTAAGAGTTAAAATTCGTGAATTTGTAGATTCAATATTTCTTTGTATGAAGAAGCATAATTCAACTTTTTTACCTTTAGTCTGAGCACTTTTTACCTTTTTTTTTCAAGTGTATTTCTGTCGCTGCCATACACAAAAATGTCGCCAGCTTTGAGCAATTTTTAACGTGCTAGAAAAGTTGGCAAACGTTCGACTAACTACACACACACTCAACTAGCCATTGTAGTATGTGTATATGTGTGTGTTTGTGTGTGTGTGTGTTAGTTTAGGCAAAGGCAACACAGCAGCTGCCACTGACAAATTATCATTTAATCATTTGGCAGTTTAGTTCATCTTTTTTTTTTCGTTTTCGGTGTCGTTGTCGTCGTTGAGAGCCAAGGTTCAAGGCCTGTGGATTGACTTCGGCTTCGGCTTCGGCTGATGATTAAATATTGATGGATGATTTTGCAGCAGACTATGTAAACTATCCAAACATATATACACAATACGTACATACACACGTACATACATCAATACATCAACTAATTGATTCGTTCGTTCTTTTTATGGGCTTGATAAATGATTTTGGCAATTAGCTTAAAGCAAGCTTGAAACTAATTAAATTAAGAATCACATAAAATAGTCAAGCGATGTTGCCAACAAAAAAATAAAATATTACACTGCAAAAAAAATATGCACATCAATTATTAGTTAGCAATAATAAAAATATATTATTAAATTAATTTAAAAAAAATCCAAATAATTAATTTTAACCAGTTTTAGTTTGTATTAACAATTAGTTAGGCAAATCTTAATTTTTTGTGCAGTGTACTTTTGAAAGAAGAGCAAAAAAGACGCAGACAACGCTTTTTGGCATTTAGTTTACTTTAGTTGCAGCTGCTGCTGCTGCTGTTGCATAAATAAAACTGATGCAGATAAAAATGGCCAACAGTGCGACTTTTTTTTGTTTGTTGTTTGTTGTTTACTTGTGTGCGATGTCCTTTTGGCCAACAGCCCATAAAATGGCAATATATATAAACATTACACAAGTACCAAAAAAAAAAAGCCAACCACAATCAGACTTAAGACTAGACTTAAACGACTTAAGCAACTTAAAATAAAGTCGAATTTAATATTGAATTCAAAATCATTTAGATTACATTTTATGATTTATTCTAACATTATTAATTCCCTATCACAAACAATTTGACAAACCAAAAAAATATTTATTCATTAAAATGCAGCATAAATCAAGAAAACATTTCAAAATATTTTGCTGATGATATTCATTGCGATTTTAGTGTTTGTTTTTGTTATTGAATGAACACAAAAGGAATCAGGCATACCCCTACTATATATATATATGTATATGTGTATCATGTGCATTGCCATTCTCAGTGAAGCGTAACATTTATCGATAAATATGCATGAGGAGAGATACCCAGAAAAAGCTAACCACAGCAGAGAGAGAGAAAGAGAGAGAGAGATAGAGCGAGATAGAGCGAGATAGATGTAGAGTTGAATTGCACCTCGCGTGTTGCGTATTCTGCGTTATGTCAATACCAACAATCGGAATGCTCGCGGCATCATAAATCATAAATCCTCAACGTACAATTCGTGACGCTGCGTGGGAGAGAGAGAGAGGAAGAGAGAGAGAGAGAGGAAGTATGGCAAATACAAACATGGCTAGAAGGCTAAAAGACAAAATGTCCACAATTGAAACAGATGCTGCTCCCTAAAAGTCTGCTACAACTGAATACAGTTCGATTGCTGCTCTTTAAATTGTTTCGAATGTTTTGAATCAATGTTGCTTAAAGTGCCTTAGAGATGTATATATATATATATGTATGTATATGAGGAATCGTGTGGCAAGTAAATTGAAATGCCTTGTCAACACACATACAAAGAACGGTTTATATTAAACTCATCCATCACTGTCTTTAAGCGAATTAATATAATACAAAAATGATGAGTTTCTCTTTTCCTTGTTTGAATATTCCGGTTACATACTGAGAAATTGAATATCTTATGTGATTTTGTTACGATTTGATTGCGTTGTTCTTAATCCCTTTAACTTTAATCTTTAGTTTATATTTCCTAAGTTTATCCACATCTTTTTATCTTTGCTTCAAGTCTTCCTATCATATAAATGTATATATATTTTGTATTCTATCTTTTTCTATCAAAATCTCTTTTTCTGTATCTTTTAAAATCAAACTTTTATTTTTATTGTATGAATATTTAATGTGATTTTATTAGGATTTAATTTTGTTTCATTTTAACATTTAGGAAGATCTTTAAGCTATCTTTTCCAAGTTGTTCCACCTTTTTTTATCTTTGCTGTCTTACTTTTTCTTGACTTTACCTTCAAGACTATCATATACTTGTAAATATTCTTTATCTTTATCTATCTAAATCTATCTTTCTTTCTCTACTGCATCTTTTCATCTTTTCTTCATTCCTTCTTTCATTTTGTGTCCATTCATCACTCTCCTTTCCTCCCGCTCTTGTTTTCTCTCCGATTTCACATTTCACCTTACAAAATAACCGCAAATAAAAATCCTATATATATATATATATATATATATATAAATAATAGTGTTGTTAACCCCGTCAAGTAAATCCCGCAGTTTGCTTAAACCGCACGCAAAAGCGATTTCCGGCCATAAAACACAACTCAACGGATATTTGGACGAATCCAACGAATGGCCGCACTCCAATCAAACCATGCCAAAACAAGTAAGAAGGCTCTAGTCGAGATATCCCGACTAGATGATACCCTGATCCCTATACTTCACGCGTACAGTCAGTACAGTCAGTGCTTGCAAGTGTGTGTGTGTATGTATGCGCTTACTGTGTACTGCATACACAACTTCAATGTCCCATATCTCCGGTGTTTCTTAACCGATTTCAATAAAATTTTCACAGATTGTCATTATTTTGTTTTAAATTTCAAATGGCATCTCAAAGTTTTGTAAATTCAAGATTTTGATGTTATCGATCCCATGTGTATATCGGAAACGGGAAGAGTTATCGAAAATCGGAAACAAACTTGTACTGCCTAGGGATAAGGCGAGCTTAAGTTCAAAATCTGGAGTCTCGAGCTTTTATAGTCTCTGAGATCGACGCGTTCATACATACACACAGACGGACAGACAGACGGACAGACGGACAGACAGACGGACAGACGGACATGGCTATATCGACTCGACTATTGATGCTGATCAAGAATATATATACTTTATAGGGTCGGAGATGCTTCCTTCTGCCTGTTACATACTTTTGCACAAATTCATTATACCCTTTTTCCCATTTTTAATGGGATCAGGGTATAAAAAAAGCGACTCCACCCAAAGCTGCCGACTTTTGTGTACTTGAGATCATTTTTCTTCTTCTTCTTGTGTGTGTTCCATTCAACTCATGCATTTTGTATGTGTGTGTGAGTGTGTGTGTGGGTAGTTAAGTGGGTGGCTTTTCTTGCACGCGACTCTTGAAAGTCGCGTGTCTATATAATTTCCCTCAACCCATACAACAAAAAACAGGGATATTTCATGTGTACTTTTCTCTTCCAAGATAAATTACCTTCTTTCGCGTCACTTGTCGCTGCCATATATAAAAAAAAAAAGTTCTTATCATTGTTTTTTTTAAGGCAAAAGTTGCCTTTATTTATTTTATGTGTGCCACGCCCAACTCTTTATAATACATATATATGTTTTTTTATTGTATATTGTTTGCATTTGGCGTTTGTTGATTTTATGATGGCAAATTTTTGTGATTTTCTTACTTACACACACACAAACACACACACAGTTGGCGACTGTGGCAACTCTGTTATTTCAAGCTGCTTCTCGAATCAAATAAACGTAGCCAACATCATGTTGGCCTATAAAAAGTAGCAACATAAAAAAGCTGCGCCATTCTTATATTATTATTAGTTAAACATGAACGTTTATATATACATATACATACATATATATATATATATATATATAGCTGAGCCTGTGCTAAATCTGGATACACAATGTGGAGCGTATCTAGAACGTTTTGTCCTTGAAATGCGATTTGCAAATAGAATTTAAATACTAAATTGGGGTATGTTGCTTATAGATACCCTTCTTTAACAAAAAAAAAGAAAGCGTTGAAAAAGTTAAGAAATTAATTTTGAATTATTTTTAGGCGTTAAAGATGATTAAAATCCTTAAATTTGAGTTGATTTCTATAATTGAATGTTGCAAACACAGAATTTTGGACTATTTCCAGTCTTTACATAGGGTTGCCAGATGTGTAAAAACATTAGAATCAACATTTGCTCGAGAGGAAATATTTTAAACTATTCATTAATAATATAAAAATATGATTTTTTATCTCTATTGTTATTTAAGAATGTTATGAACGAACAGATTCTAAAAGAATTTCAACTTAAAAAACTATTCAACTCTTACTTTCAGCCAAATCTAATAGGGTGTAAAGGGGTAATATAAAAAATAGTACACTTAACAATGACGCTGCACTTTTCATTGTGCGCCTCTTTTGATGACAAGCCTTATAATCATCATCATCATCATTGTCAACAACAACAACAGCAACAACAAAAGCAGCAGCGGCCTTCTTTTTGTGTCGCGTCTCCTTTGCACCCACACCTCCCCTCCAACCCCTCATACTCCCTACTCTTCTATATGTATGCACTCTCTCTTCTCTCTTATACAATTGTCGTTTGTGGCTTTTCTATGTGTGTGTGTGTGTGTGTCAACAACAGAAGAAGCTTCTTTCTACTGGCTGGCAAGTGCAAGGATAATAACAAGGAGCAAAACTTACAGCATGCCGACTGACATTTCTCTAAAATATATTATCCCAGTTGTGTGTATGTGTGTGTGTGTGGGAAGGAATCGGTGGAGGAGGCCATGTTTATTTTTCATTGGCGACAATTTTCTTGGCAGTAGGTAAACACATTTTGTGGCAAGTGTATGTGTGCGGGTGAAATATTTATTGCAATCTAGTTCAAGATTCAAGAAGATTTGATGGCTATAAGAAAGCTTTTAGATTCAACTGTTATTTTGTTGAGGCATTTTCTCATTAAAATGTAGAAAAAGTTTTAAAATAATACGAAAATAAAGTAAATCGACATTTTTCAAAGCAATATATTGAATTTCAATTGATTTCCAATTACAAAATCTTTTAATCTTTGTAAGTATTCTCCTACCAAAAAAAACTTGAAACAAAATTAATGAATCTAATCGAAGAAGAAACCATCAAATCGGCATAAGTATCCAATTTCCTTTAACGTTCTTTAAAATTGCTTTCATTGGGGTTTTTTTAAGGGCCACAAATCCCCTTACTGAAACATTTGTTGCCAATTTTACACACCATAAAAATCGCACCTTTCCCCAGAGAGATGGCCAAACTCAAGAAATCAATGTATGCCCATCTCCCTCACACGCACGCAAAAAAAAACCCACAAATATGCATAATTTATCCAAAAACACAAGTGAAAATCAACTCCTACACTCTCACACGCACACACATACACACGCACGCACGCACAGTCAAATAAAATTCAAACAGAGTGAAGAGTAAATGTTGGAAGAAAGGGACAGCAAATGGAGTAATGTGCGTCAGAAGGGCGCACAAACACTCAAATAAATATATAATTTTCTAATAAAATTAAAAGCTTTGGCTTACCTTTGACATAATTAGTGTGTGTTTGTTGTTGTTGTTGCTGATAAGTTCACAAAATTTGCCAATGGAAAAAAGTTGGCATAAAAGCAGGAAAGCAAAAGCCGTCGGCCTTTTTGCAGAGCTTGGAGAGCTTTTGTTGTTGTTGATGTATTTTAGTCTCTGCTGCTGCTGACGCTGCTGCTGCGGTTGACGTGCGCTGTCTTTGAAGTGCCTTTCAAGTCAATTCGCTTTTTGTTGTTATTATTTTTGCTGCTTGGCGCCAGCGAAAAGTAATAGGCATTAGGCACAAGCAACTACACAAACTTTGTTTTAGTTAATGATCAATAATTTGTGCAAAAGTGGAGCGACGTTTATTTATTTATTTTTCTTATTTTTTTTTGTTTCGTTGTTGTTGCTTTAACTTATTAATTTGCATTAGCACGCTGAGTTTGCGCCATTTTATGCGCTTCTCCTAATTTGTAACGGTAAAATCCTTACGGCACATTCACACAGACGACACACAAGCACACAAAACACACACACACACGCATGCACGAAATGTAGGTAAACAGCAGCCAAAACGTAAAAAGGAAAAAAGTTACACAAAATCGAACAATTAAAATTATCTGCTTAAATAGTTAGTTATATTATTTATGATGTTGGTGATTAAATCTTATTGATTTTTTTTGGCGCGTTCATTTATCTTATTTTATCTTTGTTGCTTGCAAAAAGATTTGAACAATTTCACGCTGCACCCACACAACCGACACTAAGAACGATTCACCGGAAACTAAACCAGAAAGAGAGGCCTGGCTTGCCGAAGAGCAGAAGTTGGCTTCTTTTCGGAAATAACGAAATGTACTAATTTTGACCACAGCAAATACAAACTAAAAATACCAGTAGGGGGATATTATTACGGTGGTAAATGTAAGTTTAAGCTTTTATAAATATGAAGAGGTATGTGTTAGACGTTTTCAAATATTCTCGGTGAATTTTGTTGGGTTTTTATATTAAATAAATGACCAATGAAACTTGCATTTAAATGTGCGCGCCTTGTGGATATTTGGTATTAAGTGACGCGGTCACACTGCTCGCTGCAAGCAATGCAATGTCTGCAAAACAACTAATTCTGCAAATTTAACTCTCCTTGTGGGTTTATATTCATATTTATTACAATTAAAGCCGTTTTATTTACTAAAAATGTGTCGCATTGAGGCAGAGCTCGGTGATTCATAGACCTTTAGGCAGCACTCTCCGCTTAACGCACGGGAACCCAACTTTCCAAGACTTCGCCGTACTTCTTGCGATCTGGCAGGCATCGGAAGAGAGATAGAAAAAGCGTCGTTAGAAGATTTGCAGGCCATGCACAGTCAACAGAAACTCACCTGTCTTGGGAAAATCGTCGGGATGTAACTCAACATAATGCCGGAGAACTGCATCGCGCTTGGCCAGATATTCGTCACGCTTCTTGTCGAGGAAGACACCAAGTCCGCCGCCAGCGAGCGAAAACGCAATGTGTTTCTGTATGCCTGCGTAAACGTCATAACAATTTTAGCATACGTTTTTCTATTTTGTCAATGAAAAACTATGTTACGTCACAGTACTCACCAGAAAAAACGGGCTTACGGAAGCCCCAGTTAACAAAGAGCGCAACGCCAAAGCCGGCCATTGTGCCAGCCAAGGGATTCCATATGGGCGTCAAGAATGTTGGCTGGCGTGTGCCTTTGTTTGTCAAAATTTCCAATGGATCGTTGACTGCCGATTGCTCCATGTTGACAAATTGTGTTGCAGCCAAGACAAATGTGACCAAAAACAATTAATTGACTATCGAGCCGTCGCCAGCTGTTTCTTTATCGAGTGTGCACTAAACACAACACGAGCAAGATATCGATAGCAGTGCGCACAGCAGCGTTGCCAGATGTACAGCCACAACGTATTTCAAATTTTGTCTTTATTTTTTGTTTGTTTGTTTGTCTTTATTTTACGTTAAGTTTTCAAAATTTGTTTTACAATAGTTTTTTTTTGTTGTTGCGCTGCACAAAGCAAGCAAAAGGCAATTCAAAATGTTTATGTGTAAGGCAATATGTGTGTATTTTATAGCTGCTAAAAACTGTAAACTTTAAGGCAAATTCTTTTCAACTATTTTTTTGATTTTGTTGTTTTTCTTTTCAAGCGCAATTCAAAAATGTGTATAGGCACAATTATTACATATAGTATATAGATAGTACTTCTTATAAGGCTAGTGTCCTGCATTTAAGCCATTAATTTACAGCTTATATATATATAGATATATATATCATTATTTCTATAGGTAGGTTAAAGGCAAAACTTGTTTTTTGTTTTATTTCAGAAAATGTTGCTTCATTAAAGCTAAACTTATACAAAAATGTTTCGGCACAAATTTTTTGCATTAAACAATAATAATAATATAAAAATCATGAGTTTTTTTCAAAAAACCAGCGAAAAAAAAGTATGTAATTGAAAATATTTAACCAAATCAACTTAAAATAGGCCAAAAATAGAAAACTAAACTAAACAAATGATTAAAATTAAAGTTGTATTGTTTTTCTTTTCATTGTTTTTTTTTTTTTTGTTTATCAAATTGTACTTATAACATAAACAAGATCATCAATTAGTTAAGCGTAACTTTTGTGTTGTTTTTTTTTTATTGTTTTTTTTTTTAAGAAATGTATTGCATAAAAGTTGTTTAAAACTTGCCCTACATAAAGTTTACTTTTTTTTATATATATTAATGTTTTGTTTTTCACTCTTTCTGCGCTATTCTTTGAAAGCAATTCGCAATGACACAATAAGTAGCACTTGAAATCGTTTTGAAACAACATTTGCCAATTGGCATATATCATTATTATAATTATTATTATTATAATAATAGTACAATAGTATTTTTGTTTATGTAAATAGTTCAAATTGTAGTTAGTTTTTTGTTGTTGTTGTAAGGAATGACATTCGCGTAGAAAATCATATGTTTAGACTATATAAAATAGATAAGTATATATACTATATATATGTATATATGTATGTGTGTGTATTGGGCGAGAGGCGGGTTGAGTAGCTGTCTAATATATACTCTATATAACTATGTATACATATTTATATCTTTTTCATATATATATATAAGGCATATAACACAATGCACACAATGTTTATAAACTATGTTTCTTTATACGTCTTTAACATTTAGTTTAAAGTTTTATCTCATCATAGTTTTAGTATGAATTTGTTTGTTTTTTTGTATTCATTCATTGTCTTTGCTTAGGATACT
The DNA here is from genome assembly GCA_035044465.1 of Scaptomyza tumidula. Taxonomy (NCBI): domain Eukaryota; kingdom Metazoa; phylum Arthropoda; class Insecta; order Diptera; family Drosophilidae; genus Scaptomyza; species Scaptomyza tumidula. The sequence goes on from JAWNNW010000354.1 coordinate 2,095,545, forward strand.
GAGCTTATAGCATTATGCGGCGAACCCATTTGGGTTAGCACCTTGTCCAACCATTGCAATGGCCCATGTAAATGTATCTCAATCCAACAGGGCGTTGAGGTGACATCCTGTCGATGGTATTCAGCACCCCAACCTTTGACGAACGACATACGAATCGTGCACATTTTTGTTAGCTCATAGACAGCCTCGAAGCCATTGTTAACGGATTGTGATAGCAGTTGAGCAAATTCCTGATTATTGAAGATCTTTAATGAGCAACCGGGCGGTATTTTGCAAACAGTGCTCGGATGGAAGCCATGATGATAATTGCAATTGCGCGATTGTACAAATATGGCGGAATCGGAGAGACATTCGGCATAAACCTCGCCGGTAACATAGTACAGATGAACACCTTTACCTAAAAATGGGACAGTTCAAGTCTTAATTTTATATATTTATTTAGGTTTTCCAAATCTCTTACCTATATGACGGCGTGTATTCTCTATGGTACTGTTACGATTCACATTGCTCAGCTGGCCGAGACAGCAGCGATCGGAGTTGTTCGATGGATTCGTAAAGCCATCAACAATTACCGAATTGTTATTGCAGTGAAAGACTTCGCCAACGCGACAATTGAGCTCATAATAGGCAATGGATGCCCAAAATGCTGGCTCCGAGTAGCTAACCTGCGCCACATCACCCATTTGGGCATCGAGCATTTGTGTGCCATCGTTTGGATTGTTCGAATTGCCATCCTCCGACGGACTGTAGGCGGGTGGCGGTGTCCCGGCCAAACTGTCATACGGTGAATTTGGATTCGAATTCACTGAACTGGGGCTGCCGACCGATGTGTTGCTATTGCTGAGACTGTGCGAATTGAAGCCACTGTTCGAGTAGCTAACATTGTGCGGCATACTCGGTTCGGCCATTTGATTGAATTGCAACATTGAGTGTCCCGGCGCGAATTCTGAATGCCGTGGCACCAACACCGGCGGCAATACCGGACTCTCTACACGCTTGTAATGATACGGATTGATGCAGACCTCCTTTTGTTTGGCGCTAAACGGATATTGGCATAATTCGAGCGGTTTGAGTTCATGATGCGACTGTAGATCGGGCCAACGCCACACGCGACAATAAATCACATGCGGCAGACCCTTGCGATGAGATACCTGTTCAGCGAGAAAGTCATATTAAATCGTAACTTAAGATCATTAAGTTATTCGACTTACCTGTAATCGGCCATCGAGTGAACGTGGAATTGTGACACATTTCGATGGCTGTCCGGGGCAGGATAGAGCACGTTCCAATTCCTCGATGGCGCCTTTGCGTTTCTTTAGTTTCTTGACCAAACTGTCGACGGCCTTCTCAGCCCATTTCTCCTCCTCATCGCCCTGTTTCCAGCCGAGCAGCTTTTTAACAGCCGGCGATTGGAATGAGAATAATGTGCCCAATGTTGTGATGGCGCTGCTTGTATTCGATTCCACATCATCGGTGTCCATTCTGTTGTTATGATTGTTGTTTGTGTTGTTACTGTTACTGCTGCTGCAGTGTATATTGTTGTTGTTGTTACTGATGTTGCTGGCGCTTTGGGGTGGAGTTACCCGATAACCGGTATAGCTATCAACGGGCGGATAATCTGTTAAGCAAACCAATGCAAATTCATATAGAAAACATATACATGCACAAAAACCTATATACATATATATATATGCATATAAACATTAATATCAATATAAGTTGCTATTCGATTGATTTATAAACAACGCCCACAATAACAACAACAAATAGAAACTTGGCCACTTGCCCAGCTTCAATGAAGTCGTCGTCGTTGTCTTTGTTGTTGTTGTCTGATCGATTTGTGGGGCGGAGGCTAACTTCGATTGTTGTTGTTGCTGCACACAAATCATGCTTGACTCCACCCCCTTTTTGGATATGCGCCCAAGGTCGCTGGCGTCCATTGCATGCAAATCACTCAAGAAAATAACAAAAACAACAATAAAGTTCAATTTTCAATTGAGAAGAATAAATACTTCATAGAGCAAAAGAGATATCAATCGCAAAGCATGCAAAAACAAATTCAATGCTTTCGGATTATTATTTAATTGAATAATAATAAAATCAGTTTTGTTGCGGAACGAAAAGGGCATTGATTTTATCTTATAGCTGATGTCACTCAAAAGGCAGAGAATTAAAACTTAGAATATTAAAATATATTTGAGACAGTTGTTGAGGAAAACTTCTTAACTTGAACAGAAGGAAACTTTTGTAATTCCTGAATAGTAGAACTGCTAAAAGTTAAAAATATGCATATAAATATTATCCAAATAAATATTTTTTGAAGTTAATAGCTATAAAAATCAACTTTAAAATGCTTTACTGATTATAATGATTATTTTTTAAGTTTCCTTTAAGGAATACTCCAAGTAAAATATTTTTCTTTAAGTTTATTGATATAAAAACCATTTAAAATGATTTTAAAAAGCTTAACTGATAAGAATTATTATAAGATTAAGTTTCCTTTTACGAATACCCAAATTAAAATGTTTTTTTTTTAAATTTAACGGATATAAAAACCATTTAAAATCATTTTAAAACGCTTTACTGATTATAATAATTATTTGATTAAGTTTCCTTACAGGATTACTCGAAGTTAAATATTTCTTGAAGTTTATAAAAATATTGAAACCATTTTAAATCATTATTAAAATGCTTAACTGATTATAATGATTATTTAATTAAGTTTTCCCTCAGGAAACGCCAAGTAAAATATTTTTCTTTAAGTTTAATAATATTAAAAACATTTAAAATCATTATTAAAATGCTTTACTGATTATAATTTTTATTAGATTAAGTTTCCTTACAAGAAAGACCATGTAACATCATTAAAAAAGTTATTCATATATTATAATTGTTATTTGATTAAGTTTCCTTACAGGAATACCCCAAGTAATATATTACAGCTACTTGTGCTTTTCTGAACAGTTTGCGCTTAAAAAAAATCATTTGAGCTAAACTAAAATTACTTAATAATTTTGCTGAGAGTTGTAAATATTTATAAAGCTCACTGAGTCACTTTTTTGAGTCGCTCAATAACAATATTAATTTAATGCTTGAGAAATGCCTGATTTTTATAGCCATCTTCAAGCCAAGTGTGTGACGCGCGGCAAGTTGGCTAATTTTGCTTAACTTTTGCTGACGCATTGTAATGCTCCAAAAACAACAAAAACAATATTAAACTATTAAATTGTTTGTTTATTACTACAGCTAATGTAAAGTACCTTGTTCTGTTGAATTTTCAAATGATTTGAACTATTTAAGGTCATATTCTGATTAATATATTTCTATGAAGCATGATGAATCAATCTTCGGAATAAAACTGATAAAAATGGTTGAAAATGTTCAAATTGATAATATACGCTCGTTTTGGAGAGCTTCTTGAATAAAATACTTTTTTGGGAATTTTTTTTTTCATAAATTTCGAGGAAATATAATTTTTTGGAAAGAATTTCGTATATGGGTTTAATAATATAAATAAAAAGCCAAATCTTACTCGAATCAAAAGTTAATCAGTAAAAAATATCATTATAAAATGCTCACTTAACTTATTTAACATTCGAAAAGTTTTAAATATTGATTGCCATAGCAATTTTCTGTCTTTTTTAGCCACTTTTGTACCACTGTACGATCAAATCAATGGACATATCATAATTAGCACATAACAAAGATAACATTACAACAACAACAATAATGCTCTACGTGCAACTTGTCAACCACCAAAGTGCAATCTACCCTTGCCCCCCCACCACTACAAGCTCTACCCCATTCTTTTCCCCCATTAAAACTAACGGTAAAGACAACAATTCAAATTGAATTATGACATTTCAATGTGAACCACATTTCTGAAAGACATTTCGAATAGATTAGAAGTAAAAAAAATTAACACTCTTCTTCTTCTTTGCAGAGTGAGAAAAATGTAATTGAATAAAAAGATATGTTGTAGCAATTAATTTTTGTTGTCAGCGGGAGGGAGGGAGGGAGGGGGGGGTGGGGGTTTGAAAATAATTCGTTTCAAGAGCGAAATTCAAATCCAATTTGAAAACCAATTAAACACTGACAATAAATCAAACAAGTGCAACATTTGGGGACACCTCCAAAACACGCCTGCCCCACACACACAAACACAAACACACACACACACACGTACTAGACACTTGCAAATTTGTTTTTAGCCAAATTAGCCGCAGCGTGAATTAATTTTCAGCAACTTTTTTTGGGCGTTGCCGATATTTTTCATATTAATTCTTTTTTTTTTTTGTTGGCATTTTTGTTGACAATTTGTTTGGCCGAACAAGACTTGCCCCTTACACTCCCCACCGCAAAAGTCAGTTTCAACAAAATATTTGACCAGCTGCTGAACAAGGCCCAAAAAAAACTTTAATTGCAACTCGATTGATTGTTGGGTAAGCATTCTGATAATGCCCCCGAGGTTTCCCCTAGTTTCTGGTTGATGTTGCAGGTGGCGTCGACTTTAACATATCAACATCAATGTTATAGGTCTTTATGTCAGTTTCATAAGAACTGTCCACAGCTGTTAATCTATAGACACTATAGGCACACATATACAAGGAGGAGGATTGTGATCAAAACAAGGCATTATTTGTATGTTTAAGAGGTAAATAAACATTAGATTTGGGGTGGAATAGAGCATTATTGAATAAAGGAATACTCTTTGTATATGGATTACAGTTCCTAGAACTTAGTTTTACTATTGAAAAACAAACTAGATTAGAGCTCTATAGAGTTTATATTGTAAAGTTAAGATATTATATAGATAAATTTATAGGTAAAGTCAAGGTTCTTAACTAGAAAAAAGTTAGATTTTGTATATATCTTAGATACTACAAAGAGGAGGATTGTGATTGAATCAATATATCAAAACAAGGCATTATTTGTATGGTTAAGAGGTAAATAAACATTAGATTTGGGTTGCAATAGAACATAATTATATGTTTTAAAGAAAGGATACTCTTTGTATATGGATTACAGTTCTTAGAACTTAACTTGACTATTGAAAAACAAACTAGATAAGAACTTTATAGAGTTTATATGGTAAAGTTAAGATATTTGATATTAAGGTTAACTTTTTAGGAAAGTCAAAGTTCTTAACTAAAAAAAAAGTTAGATTTTTAAATATCTTAGACACTTTATGTACATATACAAGGAGGAGGATTGTGATTGAATCAAAACAAGGCATTATTTGTATGGTTAAGAGGTAAATAAACATTAGATTTGGGGTGAAATACTTTGAAAATAGAGCATTATTGAATACTTTAAAGAAAGGATACTCTTTGTATATGGATTACAGTTCCTAGAACTTAACTTGACTTTTAGAAAACAAACTAGATTAGAGCTCTATAGAGTTTATATGGTAAAGTTAAGATATTTTATTTATTTAGGTAAACTTTTTAGTAAAGTCAACGATTTCAACTGAAAAAGGTTAGATTTTTAAATTTTTTTACTCAGACATTATTTTTTAAGCTTCAAATACTACACAAGGCAATTGATTTCCTTACTAACAGTTCGCCTGCTAAAAAATTTTATAACCCTTTTTAATGGGAATGAGAATGTGAATGATCCACTCATTATACAATTGCGAGTACAATTAAATAGCAATAAACGTAAACTTCAATTACAAATTAAGCTCGTCTCGATCGATTAAATGCGTGACAGTAGAATAAATGGCACAGAAAGGGAGACAGAGAGTGAGTGAGATGTAACTAGCGCAGATTCTTCCAGGAAACACAACCAACAACAACAAGCAATACATCATAACTCAACTGCATACCCAACCCAAAAAGCAACACAAGAACCAGAAGAAGAAATAGCAACAGAAACAGAAGCTTAAAATGGAATCACGTATTGCAGGCACGCATTCGCGCATGCGTATCATATAATTCCAATCAATAATCAATCATAAATGCGGCAATGACAATAAAGCGTAAATCAAAAAGCATCAGGTAAAAGCGCAGCAGCAACCACAACAACAAGAACAACACCAACAGTAGTAGTAGCCCAAAAGGGAACGAGAGTGAGAAAGAGTTCAATATTATCGCTGCGCTTCCGTTGCCATTGAAAAAATGTCAAAAAAAGGGAGACGAGGATTTCTATGCGAGTGTGAGAAGAGAATGGGTATATATACATATGTATATGTATGTGTGTGTTAGTGTTTGCATTTGTGTGGAGACATGTGTTTAAAAATAAACAAATAATGTAACGAAGATAAATTACAAGCCCGAAACGCCAGCAACAGTTTGATTTGGTTGGGAAATAATCAAGAAATTGAGAAATCAACAATAACACGTACAAATGATCTAGTTGAAAGAGTGAACGACTAGCAGCTACTCTGCGATAAAAACCCTTTATCCTACTCTATTCCACTATGCATTTACCGTTTTAATATATTTTGCTTATACTTGTTGTTCAAGGAAAAAAAAAAAAAGACAGAGCATTAAAAACAAACCACATACACATGATTGTAGAATGGGAGAGAGAAAAAATGTCTTCACGGTTGTTCTTTCGATGGCGTCTCTTTAGCTGCGCAATGTTATTGTTACTTTTGCCTTGTTGACGTTAATGGCAAAGATTGCAGATATTATATTATTTATTTATACTGCACGGCATACACACACGCACGTACGCACACGATCACACACACACACACACACACTCATTGACACACGCAGCGCTGCAGCGGCACAAATCAAAAATCAGCATCCAAATGTTATTGGAGACCCTCCACAAAGGCAAAAACAAGTAACGCAAAATTGATTCGCGGACTGCAGCAACGCGAGTTACATATTTTCCGTTCAATGCGCTTTAAAGTTATTTAATTTCAGTATTATTATTATTATTATTATTGTGATTGTTGTTTATCAATTATTTTGCGTAAATATTTGCATTAAATTCATTCAACAGCAAGAACAAGCGCGACGCTACACGAAAACACAACTGCACGAAGCGAACGATCAGCGACGAATGTGAAACGAACGAGCGCAAGCGAACAAGTTGAGCACGAAGTGTATCAGTGTGAGTGCGAGAGTTGAGTTAGTATCAGGGCTGGGTGAGAGTGCCAATAAGGAGCAACGAAACTATCGCAAAGCTACACACATACAATAAGTTTGTATAGCTTATACTTATTATTTACTGCACGAAGTTAAGATAGGTCAGCGATAGTTTCCAAGTGCATGCAGCCCTGGCTTTGAGTAATTGCTGATTGATGTATTGTGGTTTGCCTGTCGCCGCCGTTTGTGTAAAAAGCCACATACATACAACCATAAGACAAGCAAACCGCGTTCCACACACAAACACATTATACTTTAAACAAATCAAATATTCTCTCTTACTGCACGTGAACGCAAACGTGTGGGCTGCAATCAAACTGTAAATGCAGCAAGTGAATGGAATAGATGCAAGAAAGGGGAGTAAAGCAAAAAAATTTCAACAACAATGCGCTCAAAATCTATCAAACAAAATTCTTACATGCCTTGCTTTGTTGCTGTAACTGTAACTGTATGGTCAAATTGCACTTTTTCGAGTTGCCAGATGTTTGTGAGTGTGCGTTATTTGTGTGTGTTTATATGCAGAGTGGGCGCCGCTTTTAATATTGCCTAGTTTTTATAGCGTGTTTAACACTACTAAACGCGAATTTATTGCCACCATGGGTAACATAACGCAGTTGTCGTAAATAACCCAAAAATAGTCATGAAGCGCAACCCCCTAACAGTAGCAACTACAAACATAAACATCAATAAAAATTTATGCATGCATTTCAAAATACACACATATGCAATATGGCTCTCCCACACTCTCATCACGTCGATCTGTTAGTGCGCACGTGCCAAAAGAGAGAAATCCTTTTTGGCAAGCAAAACACACAAAAAGAGAATTAAGTCGATTTTAATGACAAATAATTGAGGCGTTAATTGCAAAAGCACACGCTAACTTTGCGCCCTTCTAATGTAATTGAGCTGTCAACGGTAAAAAAAACAACACACACACACACACAACAAACAGAGCAACCCTATGTTAACGCCCACGCTCAATTTTGGACAGCATTGCCAACATGCAGTATTGTGGTAGGTTCGTGTTAATACACCATACCAGTTTAATGGTGCAAATTACTCATTGTTTTCTTGCTGAAAATATACAAAGACTTTAAGGGTAAGCATAAGAAAAGTGTTAAAATAAAGTTTCTTAAATCAAGTTAATAAAAAACAATTATTCCTTGTACAATCTTAGATAAAGTATTAATCAAATTTCAACCCCGTTTTGAATGCCCAACGTGAACTTGAAGCATAATGTTGCAGGCACAGCAGCAACAGCTACTGGAAGAAGGCGTCGCCAGGCATAAGCGTTGAGCGCCATGCAACAATTGTTGCGTGTTCAGCTGCCAATCAATGCCAATGACTGACGCAGTAAACAGCGACCACCACTGCACACACACACAAACAAATACACACACATAAACATAAAGTGTTGCATGCAACCTGCCCCTCGCTACTGCACTCCTGCAGCATCCATTCGCCTAAATAGCCCATAAATATGTGGAATATGCGAGGCAGTGACTGCATGCAACTGCCACAACTGACTGCAACTGCCACTGCTTGGGGGTTAAACGTGGCCGCGCTTTGTGGCGCCTAATGCGTGCGCCAAAACAAAACGCAAAGAATTCTTAGAAAAGCGTCGCCAGAGAGACAGAACGAAAGCAAGAGAGAGAGAGAGAGAGCGAACGAGAAGAGAGAGGTGGGGGGAGGACATGTGGAGTCCGGAGCGGATTAAATGGCACAAACATGGCTAATTACATGTATTTAACACACACACACACACACACGCACAAACAAACAACAAACAATGTTGTCGGTGCGTTTGGCTGTTAAAGTTGCAGTTGAAGTTGTTGGCAACGCGACACAACAACCAACAGCCCAATGACAAGTACAACAATTATGGTCAAAAGCGGCAGCCAAACGTTGTCGCTAAAACACACAACAACAACAATTGCAACAACAACAAACTGCTTTCAAGAATTGTTCACTTCGATGATGTTAATGATGATCATTACGCGAATTGTGCGTTGTTGAACACAGAACACAGAACCAGGGCTGCAGAACTGGTTCAGAATTCAATAACTTAAAGATAAGTAAAGATTCGATGAAGCTTTAAGCTTAAGTTAAGATCATTTACAAACAATTTAGTTTCGGAATTCAGGGAACTTTAACTTTAAGATAAGTAAATTCGATAAAGCTTTCAGCTTAGGTAAGGACGATTTAGTTTGGGAACTTTAACTTTTAAATAAGTAAATTCGATAAAGCTTTACGCTTAAGTAAGGATAATTTACAAACAATTTAGTTTGGGATTTCAGAGAACTTTAGCTTTTTATTCAATCGAAACTTAATAAAGTTGTTAATCCAATTCGAAAGAAACATAAAGTGATCTTTACATCATTATCTTTGGATGGATACCTTTTGAAAGAAACCTTGAAATGAATACTTGTTGATACCAAAAATAAATACAAATTTCGTGTCAACAGATTTCTAAAAGTTCCTTTTGCAAGAATATATTTAAAAATTTTGTTAATATCTAGAAAAAGTTCTATACATGATTGTAAGAAACCTCAAATCTTATATCTCATCTCATTTGTTTTCCTGGCTTTAACCAACCCTCGTTTACACAGCGCCATTAAAATAGGAGCGGCTTTGTTTTTGTACAGCGTCTTCCTTAGCCCCGCCTAACCCATACCCCCCCCCCCACGAGCAAGCACAAAGTGAGGATTGTCAATGCATTTATTTATTAGATTTTAAATGCAACAATTATTAGTTTTATATGGACAGTGAAGCGCCAAGGCAGCGTCAAGTGTGTGTGTGGCGCGTTCTGAATACAAAATAATAGATACTACGATATACAACAACAATAATCAAACAAGACAATAATACATGAAAACAAAATCGAAAAAAAAAGAGCAGTGTGCGTTGCAAGAGTCCACTGTGTGTGGCGCTGCCCCCAAGTTGCATGGTTAATATGCAAAACGTTGACTTCACTTTGTAAACAGTAGCTGCCAAACTGTAAACTCAACTCTCATTCAACTGAGTGGGTGTTGGCTTCAATAAACCCCCCACCCCCGCACCCCCGAACCTCCCTGGGAATCCACATCCACCCCTTCTCCAACTCGTTGCTGCTGCTGCCGACTTTCGACTTCGCAACAGCACTCTTGACAGTTTTTGCGACAGAGATTTATGTGCTGTAATTTCCCACTTTATTACAGTTTAAAGTTGCGTTTTCATAAGTTTTTCCCCAGTTTTTCGTTTTTTTTTTTTGTCTTTTCTTTCACTTTAATGCCTGCGATTTGCTTCAATTTGGCTCATTGACTGACGACCAACGTTTACCATTCCATAAAAAAAAACGACCAAGAATGAGAGTTTACCAGCTGGTTGTTGCAACAACAATAAAAGGTTTAGTTTTGTGTTTACCAGGTAGCTTTAGTGGGTGTGGGCCCTTATGTATAGATAGTGATCTAGCTTTTTTAACTGGAATAGATATAACACCTTAAAAGAGTGTGGGTTTGGTATGGGAAAGTTTGATTTTTCCGAAGTTTAGTTGTAGGAAAAGGGTAAAGAAAACGTTTTCAATATTATTAAAGATATAACTTGGATGTACCTGAAAAAGTTAGTAAATCTAGGAATATTTTGTGATATCTCCAGTTGAATAACGGGAATAGATATAACATCTTTAAAGAGTGTGGGCTTGGTATGGGAAAGTTGGATTTTTCTGAAGTTTAGTTGTAGAGTAAGTTAGTAAATCTAAGAATATTTTGTGATATGGAATATATAATATGGAAAATGAAATGCAATAGATATGAACACCTTCAAAGTGTGTGGGCTAAGTATGCGAAAGTTTGATCTTTCTGAAGTTTAGTTGTAGAAATGGTTAAAGAAATCAATTTAGACATTATAATTGACAAGTTAAGAGAGCTATTTCTTGGATATACTTTAAAAAGTTTGATTTTTATGAAGTTTACTTGTAAAAATGGGTAAAGAAAACGTTTTAGACATTATAATCGACAAGTTATAAAAGATATAGCTTGAATATACATTAAAAATTTTGATATTTCTGAAGTTTACTTGTAGAAATGGTTAAAGAAAACATTTTCAATACTATCATTAACATTTTATAAGAGATATAACTTGGATATACTTTGAAAAGTTAATAAATTATTAAAATCTAAGAATATTATGTGATATCTCAGAGTTGACATCTTCATTTCAATAGTTTTTGATGGTACATAATATACAAATTAGTTTAAGATTTCAAAGCTTTGGTCCTTAATAGTGCATTCTGCTTTAAGTTTCAGTTATATTTGGTTGTTAGCTTTTTTCTTAACTTATTATTCTAATGCTGACTCAACTATGATTGCTAAGCCTTGCGTTAAGCTAATAAATCATATGCCAAAGTCAATAAATCACTTTTAAGATCTGTAAGAATTTCTTACTATAAAACAAAACACAAAAGTAAAAGAAAAATGAAGTTGCGTTGTTTTAAGTCTCGACGACGCCTTCGATTTGTATTTTAGACCCAAACTATGCCTCGAGTAAAGTTTACAAATCATCAACTCCCACGACAAAAAAAAAAACCTACGTTCCTTTTTATTTTGTTTTTAACAACGTCTCGAAACGGTTATTCTAATTTATGTTTTGCATATATTGTACATATCTAAACACAAAAAAAAAAAAAAGTTTAACTGAGTTTTACACACAGTTTGGCTTGATTGGGCAATTCACAATTTGGCGGCAGGCGCGAGCGAGAAAATTAAGTGCGCAAAGTCAATATTTCAATTTTTTTTTTTTTTGAGAGAGGGGCAGTAACCAACGAATGCCGAAATTTGCATATGAGAAGTGGTGCAGCATGCCGCAGCATGTTGCATGATTATAAACTAGCTAAAAAACCTAACAGGAGAAGGCGGCATGAAACAGAAACACAAACAACCTACGCATCAGGTTGTTTTGCGCTTGCAACGTGCAACTAGCAACTTGCAACTTGCAACTTTAACGACTTTTGATCGGCGGCCGTCGTCGTTTTGTAAAATAAGTCGTGAAGCTTTATAATTATGTTATTAATTGGATTTATGTGTGTACAGTTGTTGAATACAACTTGTATATATCCAACAATTTGCATGTTGATCTAGCCCTGAGTTCATATAATAATTTTTTTATTTGTATTTTTTTTTCATCGTTGTCATTAATCCCGTTGCTTCATGACTTTATGGCTTTGGGGGCGGGGTTCTTATCGCTGCACAACTATTTTTGAATCTATCGAAAAAGCGTGATTTACGCTTTTTATTCGCTTTTTTTTTTGCTAGTGGGCGTCCCTGTTGTTCACTTTTGATATCCCCATATTTAAATTTGTCTTTTGTTGTTGTTGTTGCTCTTGATCTTCTTGTCGCGATAATCCGCGCAATGGTAATAAAAAAAATAAAATGAAAAAAAAAAAAACATTGTCAACACGCATTTGAATTTATTTATAAACCCTGCCGCAATCGGATTTAGTCTTGTTTCTTTCTATGATTATTCTGTTATAGACTGACAACAACTTTATTATTGTGCTGTGGATATACAAGATACTTATCGGACTTTGTCCAAAATACGGATACGTGAAAAAAAAGCTTGAAAGGTATTATAATTTGTTCAACAAGTACTTAAAAATTTGAAAGTTCATATAATTTTGAAGCTCATTTTCTTAAGCTCATCTTTGCGAGTGATCACTGTACTTAAAGTCTACTGGAGCCGTTTTTAGAACCACTAAAGCATAAATGAATTGTGTACTTAGAGACACGTTTAGTAATAATCTCGCTGCATGTGAGAAGTTCTTATCAGTTGAATGAATCGTCTAGTCTGGCAACAGCAACAGATGCTCGAAGAGCCAGCTTGCATTACGATGATGTAGCAAAAATATTTTTGATGGCAGGAGAGCTTTTGCTCTTGCTATGCTCACTTGGGCAACAATAAATAACACAGATGTGTTTGTAAGTATGATGTTGTTGTAGTTGCCATATCGCTCAAAAGTTGAGAGCATATAACAACGAACCGCAAAATACGCAGAAAAACCACTGCAAAAATCAACACACCCACAACAAGGTAAAAGTGTGCTAGTATGTGTGTGTATAGAATTGAGTGCACGTCTTGGGTTGCGCTTCAGTTACCTTCGACAAAGGAACGCAGCGACGCTGACCGCGACTGAGCGGCGTCTAACGGCACAATGACAGCAATGCTTTAGCCAGTGGCGTATTGGATGGGACGCAGTGTGGATAAAAAAGATGCGAAAGAAGTGAACTGTTAAATATTATAAAAATCTAATTAAAATATATGTTATAAAATTTTAGAATAAACTTTAATTTTGTAAATGCCTTTTCGCCTTTAAGGTGTTTGCTGCTGCTGCTTTTGAAGGGTTTGCGCGCGCGCGCTCTGCTGATAACAACAACAAAATGAAGCGCTACAAAAGCAGCGCGGCGTAGATAAGCGCAAACACACGCACACATATATGCATACGCCGTGTAAATGCAGCTGTGTATGTGCATAGAAAATAGTAAAAAGCAAAACAAAGAAGTAGAAAAGGTGTGTGATGAAATTGATAACAGAGCATTTGTTAGTTTAATATTTTTTTTTTCATTTTAGTGATAACAATTTAGTTTGAGCAGAGCGTATCCAATTTTCTGACTCATATTATTAATAAGTAGTCGGTGGTTCGTTTTAAAATGCATTAATCATCAAAAAGGTACAACAAACGTTTTATTTGAGTTTTTTTTTGTCTTTGTTGTGACTAATTCAAAATAGCTAAGCGCGCGCATGAATTGTTTCCCCAGCACCCCCTCTCAGTGCTAATCCGCACCTGTGCTAGGCAGCATTCAAGTGGATTGTGGTTCAAAGCGAACGAGAGCAAAAGAAATGTCAGAAAGAAATTTGTGTGCACGCAGATAAGCTACATTCAAGTATTTTCAAAACATAATAAATATTTGATTTTATTGTGTGTATTTATAATTGTTTTCAACGATTCTATTATTTTTTTTTTTTAGTTCAATTAAAGGCGCGCGCAGCACAAACACACATTTGTACACGCACATACACAGTCACATACACAAACACACACATATTGCAGCATAAAACTGGCGAGAGGCTGAGAATAAAACTGTAATCGTAATCCCTGCAGAGCAAGAGTAACAGCAGCAGCAGCAGCATATACAACACCAATATCAACAACAACAACAACGACGACGCCAGCTAAGTCTCTTTCGGCAGCAGCGCGCAGCGAATAAGAAGTAGCGTAGTATGAGAAGAAAAAAAATTTTCTTTCAGCCAAACGTAATTGCACTGACTACTGAGCTTATTTTTGCAATGGAAATGCTCATAAAACTGTTTGAAAGCTACTCACGCGTACAATTAAACACTTGTGGTCCGTTTTTGTGGCCAGTTTGTTTACTTTAGTGCACCATAAGTATGTGAAATTTGTTATTTATTTTAAATTGTTTATCATGGGAACTGCACACACGACGACGACAACGACGACGAACGACCCACGACAGACACGAAGTGTGTACAACACGAACCTGCTACAATACGTGCGCTTCTCAACACTTACGCGCTGCCAACTGTTCGATGCTAGATAATTGCTTAATTGATCAAAACACTTTGTAATCTGGTCAACGCAAAATGTGTACCAAAATTTATTTAACAATAACTTAAAACTGCATCAGTACGATGGCTTTTCGTGCGAATATCGATTGCTATCGGAAGGCAGTTTCTATGTGTAAATCTGGCAACGCTACTTTCTGGCTGTTTTGGTTTTGTTAGAGATGGTATATATCTGACATTGATTTTAAATTTTGTGCCACACTTTAATTGCATAAATCTTTTAAAAAAGCTGGTATTATTTATTTATTTTTTATTAAACATTGTTATTCATTTAAAAACTCATAATTTTTATCGCGAAAATACAAAGGCCGTGTTAGCGTCGACATAGTACACGAAATTTGCTTTTTCTGATGCATGCTCGGATCAAAAGGATTCGAGCTCTCATAATTTAAAGCAACACGCTGGGCAACAAATGTCAATAGCGTCAAAATATTATGACTTTTGCCATTTGCTCTCAGTTCATCACACAAACTCTGTACAAACCAGCTACCTTCAACCGTATTTCTCCAGGAGCAATAGCCTGGTACTGTTGAAGAGGCAATTAAAAAGTCCGCATGCAAGGGTATCCGATAGCTCATGAAGCAATAATTGTCGCAATCGGTTATTTCTGGATTATCGATAGAGCTTCCAGGATCGACGCGATCTCCCTGGCAGGCCTGAATGATGAATAGCTTCGGTTTGCCCGCTAGCGTTGGACATCTCTCAGCAGTGAATGGACTCAATATGCTCTCCAAAGGGTATTCCATATCCTTGGCATGTAGCGAACCCATTTTACCATGTGAAAGTATGGCAATGAGTAAACAATCGCTATCACTGTGATCTCGAGCTCCAGTCTTATGGATTCTTCGCATAATCGCTCTGCAGCTTAGATCCGTGTATTCCTTCACCTTAAATCCCAATTGCTTGAGAGCACTTCCAAGACATTCGCTGTCCTCATCGGTGCCCAATCGGGTCTTTAGGGCAGGCTGTTCAAAGTGCTTGTTGTTAAAGATTAATGCTAATCCACGGAATTTATGGCGCATATTATATTCCTGGTCAAGAGCAACCGCCAACTCTCCAAACTGATAGCAATTGCTACTTTTTCTTTGCTCCATTATTCAAATTATAAAAATTTACGACCGTTCAGCTCGACTTACAATCGGTTAATGATTGCACTTGAACAAATCACTTCCATTAAAGATCCTTATATATGATAAGCACACATGCATTCATAATTATTCATTTGTGGTTAAAAAGCCCAAGTTTTACGTCTTTAGAAAAAAAATTACTTTCCTTGTTATCTTTATAATTGCCTTTTGACTCATTGCAAACCTTTTTTTAAATCTTTGTTCTTTTGGCGGTTTTCTCACTCATCTGCATGCTGCGATAGTCGATAACTTTCGATTACTCTGCAAAACAGCAGCTGCAGCCGGCTTTTGTTTCCCAATTTTGTTTATGCTTTTGTTGTTGAACGATAAAATTATAATTAAATAAAAGATGCAAGAGTGTCCTTATGGCGAGAAATGTTATCGCAAAAATCCCATACACTTTGGTGAATATTCGCATGCGCATCGTAAGTAAAATAAAACCAACAAGACACTGTAAATTTTAGTTTTGCTTATTTTGTTGTATTTTTAGTGGATGCAATTTATGCACAGGGCACAAATGCAAACAACAATGAGTATAATATACCCAGCAAATACTCCAGTGAGCTTGTAAATATACAGTTAAAGTTCTTGGAGAAACAGTTTCCTAAAAAGAATGTTGAGGCACTCAAGCCAAAAACAGAAGCTTCGATTGTGCCAACGAACCCAGTGAAAAAGGAAGCTCCAGCGGCAGCACCTGTTGCCAGCACAAGTCGACAAGCTGTATCAGCAAATGATCATGCTAGCAGCAAGGACAGCTCAAATCTTGCCAAGAAACAAAAACTTAATGCACGTAACATTCGCGATTATATTCCAGTTGTGATGGAAAAGGGTAAAATGGCTGAGAAATTGAAGCGTTCAGCGCCTTATAATATGTTTCTTACGGCCATAACGGACTCAAAGCCGACGCACCAGGAGCCACTAAGTGTAACACTGCAGGAGATACTCGATGAGAGTCTGGGCGAGATTGAGTCAAGTGTGCAAATCAATTTTATGATCGACATTGGCTGGCTGCTGGGTCATTACTATTTTGCGGGCATACTGTAAGCAAAACATTCATCGGCAAGAGCTAAGAAATACTTTAAATCGAATCACGCTTTCCCCTTTCCTAGTGACAAACCGCTGCTTGTGCTCTATGGCGATGAATCTCCCGAACTGCTGGGCATTGGTAAATTCAAGCCACAGGTAACAGCGATTAAGGTGAATATGCCAACGCCATTTGCAACGTCGCATACGAAAATGATGCTGCTCGGCTATGCGGATGGATCGATGCGTGTTGTTATCTCTACAGCAAACTTATACGAAGACGATTGGCACAATCGTACTCAAGGATTGTGGATAAGTCCACGGTTGCCCGCGCTGCCCGAAGATGCGGATACAGCTGCTGGTGAAAGCGCCACTGGCTTCAAGCAGGATCTTATGCTTTATCTGGTCGAGTACAAGGTCTCGCAACTGCAGCCATGGATTGCACGTATACGTAAAAGTGATTTCAGTGCCGTCAAGTTAGTACAACACTTATTTCAAAGATTGCCATAGCTAAATATCTCTTTAACACAGTGTCTTCTTCATTGGCTCCGTGCCTGGCGGTCATCGGGAGGGCTCTGTGCGTGGACATCCCTGGGGCTGTGCGCGTCTCGGTTCGTTGCTGGCAAAGCATGCGGCACCTGTGGAGGATCGCATACCGGTTGTCTGTCAGAGTTCTAGTATTGGCAGCTTGGGACCCAATGTGCAGGCCTGGATACAGCAGGATTTCGTCAACAATTTACGCAAGGATTCAACGCCAGTAGGCCGACTACGTCAGATACCACCATTTAAAATGATCTATCCCAGTTTTGGCAACGTGTCGCGCAGTCATGACGGCATGTTGGGCGGTGGTTGCCTGCCTTACGGCAAGAACACCAATGATAAACAGCCATGGCTTAAAGGCCATCTGCAGCAATGGAAATCTGGGGATCGGCATCGTTCACAGGCCATGCCGCACATCAAGAGCTATACGCGTTTCAATCTGGAAGAACAAAGCGTGTATTGGTTTGTGCTCACCTCGGCAAATCTGTCAAAGGCTGCATGGGGCTCATTCAACAAGAATTCCAATATACAGCCTTGTTTGCGCATTGCCAACTATGAAGCAGGTGTCCTCTTCCTGCCCAGATTTGTGGTGCGTTGAAATGTTTGTTTGTTGTTTCGAAATGCTTTTTCAATATTCGTGCTTTATTTGCAGACTGGCGAAGATACTTTTCCGCTCGTTAACTCACGTAATGGCGTTCCAGCTTTTCCCTTGCCCTATGATGTTCCATTGACGCCGTATGGCGCTGATGATACGCCCTTCTTAATGGATTACCTGCACGGTTGAAAGTCGTTACAATAATTGTGATCATTAAACACACTTGCATCTTATTTCTTTAAACTAATCATATTTTTGTTTTATAAGAAGATTCAAAATATATTCAAATATCCGCCATTGGGTTTTGTATCAAGAGAAGACAAAAAGATGCCAAAATGAGTATTGGTCGCTAAGTAATCAATCGATTACTCCACGAAAAGTATATTGACGTTCGATAATTAGAAAGTTTTCTGACATTCCGTTAATAGGCCACATTAAAAAGACACTCTTCTCTAAACTTCCCAAAATCTTTTATTTATTTTCACTCTTTGATTTATAAGTAACACCCCAAAATTATACAACTATATTAAACAAACTTAACTGTTTAATGCATTATTTTTGAAAATCGATAAGTGACGGCTAAAATTTGAAGTCATTCTGTTAATTAACAGTTCAGCAAAATGTTAAAATGTTGGTTGCCAAAAAAACATATGTTAGATGAACGACAATCCGGAGTTCGGTTCGTTCAGTTTATTTAGTGAGTCTAGGCCGTGCAAATAATAAATTGCCAAACATAAATTATTAAAGTGGCGCTTTTCTTTCCACCAGCAGAAGGCCAGCAACAACAGCATCCGTGAACAGAAGAGGCATAATAATAAACACGCAGAAAAAACGTCAACACCAATAACAACAACGACAGCAACGACGACGACGAAGGCTAACACGACGACAACAGCAACAACAAAACTTGCTGCAAAATGGAGGCGGAGGGTCTGACAAATGAACAAACGGACAAAGTGCTGCAGTTTCAAGATTTGACGGGCATTGAGGACATGAACATTTGTCGTGATATACTAATACGCCATCAATGGGATCTCGAGGTAAACGCAACACGCACAAGCAAAAGCTCACGCAAACACTCACATATGCATACACATAATGTGTAATTAATTAATTGTGTGACCTTTCGTCGGTTTTGCAGGTGGCCTTCCAGGAGCAAATGAACATACGCGAGGGTCGACCCACAATGCTGACGGCATCGTCCGATGTGCGTGCACCAACCGTCATCAACGATCGTTTCCTGCAACAGGTCTACTCAGCAAATATGCCTGGCGGCCGGACAGTTAGTCGAGTTGGGTCTAGCATTGGGCCAATACCTCGTAGCTTTACCGGCATCCTTGGCTATGTGATCAATTTTGTGTTCCAATACTTTTACTCAACACTGTCGGGCATTGTGCGCGCATTTATAAACATTGGCGGCGGCGATGAGCCGCGCCTTGTCACAGATCCCGTCGCAGATGTGATGAAGTTTATACGGGAGTATTATGAGAGATATCCGGAGCATCCGGTATTCTATCAGGGCACCTATGCCCAGGCATTGAACGATGCCAAGCAGGAGTTGCGCTTTCTGCTTGTCTATCTACACAAGGATCCAAGTAGAAATCCGGACGTAGACTCATTTTGCCGCAACACACTATCCTCCAGATCGATCATCGATTACATCAGCGCCAATACGCTGCTCTGGGGCTGTGATGTATCAACTCCAGAGGGCTATCGTGTCATGCAATCAATAACGGTGCGCACCTATCCCCTAATGGTTATGATAAGTCTTCGTGCGAATCGTATGATTATCGTTGGACGTTTCGAGGGCGATTGCACGGCCGAGGAGCTGCAACGTCGGTTTCAATCGGTCATCTCTGCGAACGAGGTGTGGCTTAGTCAAGCACGTGCCGATCGCCTCGAACGTAACTTCACACAGACGCTGCGTCGCCAGCAGGATGAGGCATACGAACAGAGTCTGCTCGCCGACGAAGAGAAGGAGCGTCAACGACAACGCGAACGTGATGTTGCCCGCCAGCTCGTCGAGGCCGAGGAGCAGATACGCCGTGATGTTGAATTGAGAAAGGAGGAAATCGTACGGCTCAAGATTGAGCTGGCTAATCGGGTGCCCTGCGAACCAGCTGCCAATGCAGATGATGCCATTGCCGTTGTTTTTAAACTGCCCAACGGTACGCGTCTCGAGCGACGCTTTCAGCAAACAAATTCCATTTTGGTAAAAACAAATACTCAGTTTATATCGGGTCAAATCTTAACTAAATGTTTACATTCTTATAGGACGTATACCATTTCCTGTTCTGTCATCCCGAATCACCGGATGCATTCGAAATAACAACGAATTTTCCCAAACGTATTCTATATTCCAAGGCAGCGGTCGATGCCGCCGAGGGCTCAGCAAATGAACTCGTTAATAAAACCCTAAAGGATGTCGGCTTAAAGAATCGAGAGGTGCTGTTTGTTCATGATCTGGACGCGTAACCACAGCACTACCACCAAAAACCAATAAAATGAAGAACAACAAAGCAATACATTAACGAAGAAACATTGTGTTAGAAGTTTCAAGTAGTAGTCGGTAGTTCTTACGTCCAAAATGTCTTATATGGCTGTAGTTGGGAGGTTAAACAAACAAACAAACACACACACACAAGAGAAGAAAAAGTAATATTCCTAATTGAATCATGAATATATATAAACATAATTGTTTAACAATGTTTATGTTGACTTTCGTCTAACGGTAACCCATTTAACACCAATTCAAAATATCCTGATTCCCAATTTCCTTTTTGATATCTTTACCTACTTTTAGGTTAGTTTTTTTTTTATATATCTTACTACCATGTTGCTTTAGCCGTACTTATGTTTGAATAATTTAATTTTACAAATTAAATAGAAATGAAGACAGTTTTAATGACTTAATACAAAAAATAATAATAATCATAAGTCTTTTATTGATCCATGACAATCGTCTAATTATTTTCTGCTTTCCTTATTTTCTTCTTTCATTAAAAAAAATTTGATTTATTAGTCATACAGGTCAAAAAGTCAAATTTTGTAGACGATGAACTAAAATTGAGTTTCTCAGTCGAGAAAGTCGATAAGCACATCGATACCTGCCCGCATGTTTTGTTTTTTTTTGCAAGCATCGATAAGCTGGCATATAATCAATGTTTAACACAGGGTGAGTCACGTCTGCGTTTGTCATGAGTCAACTTGTTTCAAGTATTTATTGTAGTTCAGCAAATAGCCACACACACAAGTTACGCGAAAAAATCTAAGATTTACACTGGACGGAAATTACAGTGATAGCGAAGAGGATTCCACCTGGCACAGTACAGACGAACGTACACATCTCTTGCCCAAACTATCAACACGTCGAGCATCGAGTAGTTTCGGCTTGCGGTCCAAGCTAAGGCAGCTGGCGTCTCAGCTGTTTGACACGGAAGAATTGACACAGCAATTAACGCGTGGACAACGCCAGTACAACTATCAAAAGCTTAGCAATAATAACAACAACAGTAAATATTATAAAACAATGGCAGCACCATCAACATCATCCGTTAGCGATGCGGCTGCAGCACTGTCGGGCAATCTGCAATTGCCGCCGTTGCGTACTTTGGATGACTTTGTGCTCGGTTCAGCGCGCTTCCAACTGCCCAATTTGAAGGATTTCGACAAGTGGGGCAATCGTGTTGTCAAGAACTTACTGTACTATCAAACCAATTATTTTATCGTCTTTCTGGTAATCTATGTCATTATGATCGCCTTCAATCCGACGAAAATCATCAGCGGTCTTGTTGTCCAAGCTTTGATAATTGCTGTCATTTGGCAATTCTTTAGCAGCAAATCGAAGACAAACTTCATCGCTAGTCGTCTGACGGGTGGCAATCAAATCTTGGCTCAACAGAATGCCCAACAAAAATGGTATGTTCTGGCGGGTGCTTTGTTGACCGGCTATTTGTTTTTGCACATGATAAGCGCTATCCTGTTGACGGCTTTTACTTTGTTGCTGCCCATTTCGGTGACATTTGTTCATGCCTCGCTGCGGCTGCGTAACATTAAGAACAAGCTGGCAAATACCATTGAAAGCTTTGGCCCCTCAACGCCAATGGGCGCCTTTTTGGATGCACTCAATGTGCGCGCCGATGGAGTCATTAATTGAGATTGAAACTATAACTTTTAACTCAACTTTGCTGGCCATGTTTGACAAATGTCTCTTATACTTTTTCCCTTTTATAGTTATGCATGCTTAATGATGCTTCAAAATCATAGTATCCATTACATTTATCTATAATTTGATCTTTTTAAAATATAAATATATATATATATATATAAACGATTTCAGTATGATTTTAATAAAATTGTATTCTAAAATTTTAAAATAAAGTTGTCCCCTTTCAAGTATGTCGTTAAAAACAAGTTTGTTTTACTGTTTAACAGTTTGATGCGAAAACTTCAACAATGAAATCAAGACTTAAACTTTTCAGTCAGTCCACTCAACGCTACCAACGAGCTCTTCAAATGTATTGGACTCTAACTTGCAGCTCATAACTGCAGTCATTTGCTCACGCAATTGCATTATTCGATTATATTTATCGGGTGGCTGCTGCACTCCAGTTGGCCATGCACTAGGCACCCTGTGTTTGTTGGGGCAGTCGGGTACCTCTGCCAAAAAACTGTCTGGCGCATAGGTTTCATCATGCTGCTTAACAAAATTATGTAGCACAATGCTGGCTTTAACAATCTTCTCCGCATTGCTTGGACTCTGACGGAGGGGCTCGGAAAGGACACGCCAACGTGACATCAAAACACTGAAAGCCTTATCGATGCTACCGGCGAGAGCACGCGTTAAATGTCGATCAAAATTTAGCTGCTGTTCGTTGAGGTGTTGGCATTTATAGGGCGTTATTAAATGATCGCTGTTAAATAAACTGTTTGCTATAAAGCTATATCCATAGTTGGCTTGGTGCGCAATGGGCAATGGCTCCTCCGGTAGAAGTTCAACCAATCCTTGATTAAATAACTGTGATCCAAAATCATCATGCCATTCGAGCTCTTTTTTTACCACATCTGTTACCGTTGCAATATCAATTTTAACGAAGTTTAAATTAGTATCGCAGCTGGCCAAGAGTATAAGATCATGTTCACTTTTGTACGATATGTCCAATAGCTTGGCATCAACGGCGCCCAGACAGTGTGGCACCTGCCATGTCGCCTGATACTCTTCGACTATTTTACGCCAATCTTTAACTGAGGGCTGTGGCAGAAAGGCGGGCGATAGAGTATTCCAAAGTATTTCGCACGTTTCCTGCACAATGCCACGCACTGTGGAGTTGCCCATTTTAAAGGCCTTTGATAAGTCCTGGATACGTTCTGCATTGGACAAGTATCTAAAAAAAAAGAAGAGGATTATTTATTACTTATTATTCTTCCATACATTAGAAGGTGGCCTCACTCAAGCAATTAACAGCTGTTTAAGTGTAAACAAACTATTTAGGAGACAATTGTGACTTTAAACTTACATTAACGTCAAAAAAAGCCGGCATTCGGGCAATATAGGCCGGCGTATGGAGTTTTTATTCAATTGCTCGCCCACCAAACTGAAGAGCATATCAAACACTTGTGGTGTCATGCCAGTGCGGCAACGAAATTCCTCATGGTTGTGAAAAGCGGTGGCAAATAGGCCATCATCATCGCGACTGAGATTCTCCTGCTTCACCCAAATCCGGCGGTTGCTTCCGTGCTCTCTTTCATCCCTTGGCATAGAGCGTCTCCTTTTGCAGCGCTGTAATGTGTTTTCCGTTTGCTTTGAGTTTGCTGTAATTGCATTCGTTGGCCATTTAACTAGACACTCGAGTGCTTTAAAAGCCATGGGCACAACTTGTTGCAGCCATTGGAGTTCTTTCACATCCATTTTCTGTGATCAATTTAATTTTGCGCGCAGACAGCATAAAGTGTGTTGCCAATGTTACCCCATTAAGAAATTGTTTCGATAACATTGCCGATATTGCATCAGCTGATCAATTCACAATTGCTAGTGTCATTTTATGGAAATTAAAATGTAATTGTCGCGCCTAGCAACTTGTTGCATTTATTTTTGTTCAGTTTTTGTTATCACCCTTTGTGTTGAGTTTCAATATATCATGTCAAACCAGTTTGATATTAATTCTCACTCATTAGTTGAGATACCGCCCAGCGAGTGGAACATTTTACGGGATCTCTACGCCCATAAAAAAACAGAAGCGACTGGATATGCATTGATAAACAACTTTATCGAATGGAAACACAAAGAACCCGAGTATAATGTTCAATGTTTATCCCTCGACGGAGACTGGAAAACAGATGGCACATACTTAATGATTGTACTTACATTTTATATACGTATATATAAAACTTTTGAGTAACATAGTTTTAATTTTAGATACACAATGGCAACCAGCGAAGTGCCGTATTTTTTAATACTCTTAGCGATAACTTGGAACGTTTAACAAATGCGCTTCTTTGTTTATCTTCTAAAGCTGGAGAATATGTGCTTCATGATTACAATGAACGTCTCAAGCCAGCTGTCGATGTTTATATAGAAAAATCGGAACACGTTAAACTGGAGACAACACAAACAGCTTGGTACAGAGCCAGCAATGAACTTGTTAAGACATTTTCCATAGAGTACGATAGTAAAGTTAGGAAATATTCAAAATAATATATAACATGCTAACTTTGTAGGCCACCTGCGGGTATACGACTGCGCAGCTTGGATCCCAAAGATGCTGCAACAATTAACGAAAACTGGCCTCATGGAACACCCGATTCTATAAAGTTTGTTAAACGTTTGATAGACTACAATATCTCAGTTGGTGCCTATGGTGAAGATGGAAAGTTACTAGCCTGGTGTATAAGGTAAATATATTAAAACACTATTAAATATGATCCTAAAATGTTTGTTATAGATTGCCAATTGGTTCACTGGGCTTGCTGCAAGTTCTGGACAGCCATACGCGTCTTGGTTTGGGCAGTCTTATGGTGCGTTATATGTCCAAGAAAATCTCCGAATTGGGCGATGAAGTTGTGGCTCCAGTTGTCATCGAGAATACGCCGTCACGTAAAATGTTTGAAAAGCTTGGCTTTCAGCAAATTGATAAGGTTTATTGGACGGAAACAGCAGAATAACTTAAAAATTTTATGTATGTATACATATAATAAATTTTGTAAGTAAAAGATTTACTAATTATCTTTGGTGTTTTGTGAGCAATTTCAGATTTGATATTGTGCCAAGTACAAAATTACCGATGTCATAAATTTCACACGAACAATTTGTTTTGGGCCACAACGCAATTATTTATAGCACATTTTACCCGAATTGCTTTCATACTTGGTGTATTTTAACGCAAAGTCAATATTCAAAGATATAGCGTAGTTGCGCGATGAGATAGCTTTTCACCATGGCCTTGAATGAAGATTTCTCTCTCAGTCTCTTTTTCCTTCAAGCAAATGACATATTGTTGTTACTATGACGATGGTTCCAAAAGGGAACTAATGCTAATGTGTTAATAATAACTTATATAAGTGCTTTTTAAATGATTTAGCAAATGATGTAGCCCAAATTTAGTTGGCATTTGCTTGAACTTGCGAACACTTCGGTTTTTCATAGCAGCCACTCATAAGAAATATCTCAAAAAATATGTTTGAATTAGTTCGCGATTATTGGCCGTTGCTAAGGGATTTGTACGACAGCGATCGAACAATTTTAGCCGGTTATGATTTAATTAATTGTTTAACTTATGCTAAGAATGTGCAAATTTTTACAACCGACGACAATTGGCTGGAACATGGAAGTTTTGTGCTAATTGTTAGTAGTTGAAAATGTATTATGTAAATGTTTTTTGAAATGATTATATAGTGTTCATGTTTTTTTTAACAGCATAGTTCGGATAACAAGTCAGATGTATATTTGAATACTTTGAATGGAAATCTGATTGATCTGCAGAATTTGCTATTTGATTTACAATTAAATACTCGTCATTGGTTAAGCGGCTATCGACATATCTTTAAAGATACTGTCAAACAATATTGTGTGGAAAGGCAGTTGGACCTTAAGAAGTTGGATTATTTGGAAACGTTTGTCTATCATTTGCCTGCTTCTCAAATACAAGCCTTGGAGTGCCGGTAAGATAATGCAAAGTTCGTTAAAAGTACATTTCATTTACACGCTTTTCAGCTCAATTGCAGATATCAGCTTTGGTCCCCTGCACATCAAACATGCTTCGCTAGTGGATGAACATTGGCCATATCAATCGAGTGATTCTTTAGCTTTGATAAGAAGTCGCATTAGACATAATATCAGTGTGGGCGCTTTTGATAGGGATGGTAAGCTGTTGGCCTGGTGCTTGAGGTGGGTATTAAAAAAGGTTTATTGTTGTTCCGAACTAATTGCAGATGATTTTGTTTTTATAGATCCATTCATGGCAGCTTAAGTAATTTGCATGTTTTGCAATCTTATCGGCGTTTGGGACTTGCTTCGTTGTTGGTGCGTTTTATGGCGCAGGAGATTGCAGCCAGTGGCTCGGAGGTTTTGGCCACAATTGCCTTTAGCAATGAGATATCACAGAAATTTTTTAAAAAACTTGGCTTCAAGCAAGTTGATAAAATCTATTATACCATGGTGCCAGGCTTATAGGCAAGCATTTATAATGTTAATCTATATGAATAAATATTTAAATTTAAATGATTTTATGATTTTTATATTCATGAATGATGAAAAGAGCATGAAAATAGTTACGAGAGTGTTTTAAAATTAGTTTAATAGCAAATTCTTAGTATTTATTTTCATATCTGCTATAAAAGAGTGTATGAATTGAAGCAGATGTGACAGAATGACTTTACTAAAAAGTTCCATCACCAAGTAGAATACTCGACGAACTGTTAAAGAAGAATATATAGCATTTAAGTTTTATAGAACATAGTTTTGCTTGTTAATCTAATCTTATAATATTCAGACAATAGTTTTGTTGATACGTACGTTTGTATATGGTTATAATAGGTATAAAAACTTACTCTCTCGCTCTCTTGAATGTAAGCCAGTGCATTGAAAAGTCTAGACCAAAAAATATAATATATAGTTTTAATATATTTCAGTCCTCTCTGGTCTAGACTCTAAAGAGAGAGTACAAAATACAGGCAAAATTGTGTTCAGTTGTTTAAAGGCATTCAAACTTGATAGACATGTTTCTCATGTTGCAATATAATTCTCATTCGCTTGTTGAGATAACGCCCAGCGAGTGGACAACTTTACTTGATCTCTATGTACAGAAGAGGAAAGAATCTACGGGTTATAATTTAATTAAAATCTGTATCAATTGGATAGCTAAAGATCCGCAGTTGGATATCAAATTTTATTCGCTCGATGGCGATTGGAAAAATGATGGAACTTTCATAATGCTTGTAAGTTTATACGACTTATGATATTTATTAATCATACCATTTGTTTTTCCCGAGTGTAGTTCAATAGCGGAAGCACTGTGCGAGATGTCATATTTAATACACTGAGCGATAACATGGAGCGCTTAGCAACAGCTTTACTCTGTGTAGCATCCAAACCAGATGCTAACAGACTTTCTGCGTATTCGGAGCGTCTAGTTCCAGCTGTGAATGAGTACAAAAAGAAATTTGAGAAACTACATACGACATCAACAGCTTGGTACAGTGCCAGCAAAGAAATTGTTGACACATTTTCAATTGAGTAAGTAAGCAAATTCTTAGAGAAAAGCTGTTCTGATTTTTTCTTATTTTTTCTAGGATCCCTGACGGCATTAAGCTCCGCAGCTTGGAGATTAAAGATGCGCCAACTATTAATGAAATCTGGCCACATCGTTCTGAAGGTTCTGTTAAGTTTGTTGAACGTTTAATAATCCACAATGTTTCCGTTGGTGCCTATGATTCAGAAGGAAAACTAATAGCCTGGTGCTTAAGGTAAATAAAGTACTATTAATTTATATATGATCTAATAGTGTGTGGTTTTTTACAGGTTGACTCTTGGTTCACTGGGCTTGCTGCAAGTTCTGGATAGCCATAAGCGTCATGGTTTGGGCAGTCTTATGGTGCGTTATTTGTCCAGGAAAATCTCCGAATTGGGCGATGAAGTTCTGGCTCCAGTTGTAATCGAGAATACGCCATCACGTAAAATGTTTGAAAAGCTTGGCTTTCGCCAAATTGATAAGGTTCATTGGACGGAACATACAGAATAACTTCAAAA
Source organism: Scaptomyza tumidula (assembly GCA_035044465.1). Taxonomy (NCBI): domain Eukaryota; kingdom Metazoa; phylum Arthropoda; class Insecta; order Diptera; family Drosophilidae; genus Scaptomyza; species Scaptomyza tumidula. The sequence goes on from JAWNNW010000354.1 coordinate 2,123,790, forward strand.
TGTAATGTATGTAAACATATATTAAATTTTGTAAATTAAAGAATATGTTTGAAAAGCTTGGCTTTTAGCAAATTGTTAATGTTTATTGGACTTTTTGAAAGTATTAAAAAATAAATCATAAAAACAAAAGAAAATAATATTCAGTGTTCGACATTTAAAGAATGGAACTCAAAAGTTTATAATGTAATTTAAATAAATGCCATTTTCTTGACATCAATATAAATAACTCTTATCTTGATAAATCGCCTTTCCAAATTTCAATGAACTATGATTCAAGAGATCAAATGTTGGTTGAAAAATTCCTTAGTTGTGATTCATCCAAGAAAAATCTTTAAACATTCGTAAGAATTTTGTATTGAAAAACTTTTCGAAAAGAACAAAAACTTAAAAATGGAATTTGCGATTATCATGTACGTAAGCAAAAGAAGTTTATAAAGAACGGGGAAACACCAAGAACAATATGACAAAAGTCGATAGCAAACAAACTTTCCCAGTGAACACCCCCAAGCTAGTAGTACTCTATGCTTATGACAAATCTTTTGTCAATACGCATTGTCAATAAATCAAAAAGTTATTTTAATATTATTCACAGCGCGTTTGTATATTGTCTCGGTTTTTTGTATACGTCTAACGTATGAGAATATCTTATAAATATTAATATAGCGCGTCAATTTTTAGATATTTGCTCAAACAGTTATAAGCCAAAATAAACACAAAGACTTGAGCGGCGCTTGAATATTTATTATTATAATTCTTCTCAGCATTTCGAGAGTCAAAGCGTTTGCTCTCTTGAGAGAGTATAAAGCACAAAACACAGAGCAGAAGTAAAGAGAAGTTCTGCTTACTTGTATGTATGGGAATACGGATTGGGATTCGTTAACTTTTGAAAATCAAAAGCAGAAGATAAACATGTTAAAATTATTATTAATTAATATTTAAATGTTAAACATTTGCAGATTATTCGAGAACAAATATAACAAATTGTTGTGTAATATAATTTGTTTGCTATCCTTAGCTAGATGATTAATCGAATGGTTGGACAATCTACTGCTCTGTTTTTTCCCGAGCTGCACTTTGCCAATGCCTGCAAGCACTGCTGACTCATGCATGAGCATCAGAAGCAGCTTTACGGGCATCAAGGGTGTTCTGGGATTAACTAATCCAACCGATTCGACTTTCAATGCAAATACACTATTTATAATACTCATTCGTACTGATATGACAAAGTTGCCGTTGTTATATGGAGTTATTTATGAGCCAGCGGTCGGGGAACCGGGGTAAGAACGAAATTTTTTGGGGTAAAAATTAAATATTTGTGAGTAAAAAATATATCTTTCTTTTATCCTAAGCTGATGTGTGTAAACTCCCTACTGCAAGGGACATAAAAGAAATAAGAAGAAGAATGTAGGAAATAATGGGAGAGAGAGTGAGAGAGATAGAAAGAGAGAGAGAGGGAGAAAGAGATAGAGAGAGTAAGAGAGACAGAGAGAGAGTAAGAGAGAGAGAGAGAGAGCAAGAGAGAGAGAGAGAGCAAGAGAGAGAGAGAGAGAGAGAGAGAGAGAGAGCAAGAGAGAGAGAGAGAGAGAGCAGAGAGAGAGAGAGAGAGAGCAAGAGAGAGAGAGAGAGAGAGAGAGCAAGAGAGAGAGAGAGAGAGAGAGAGAGAGAGTAAGAGAGAGAGAGAGAGAGCAAGAGAGAGAGAGAGAGAGAGAGAGAGAGAGAGAGAGAGCAAGAGAGAGAGAGAGAGAGAGAGAGACAGAGAGCAAGAGAGAGAGACAGAGACAGAGAGAGAGACAGACAGAGAGAGAGACAGACAGAGAGAGAGAAAGACAGAGAGAGAGACAGAGAGAGAGAGAGACAGAAAGAGAGAGACAGAGAGAGAACCGAAAAGAGAACTTTAAAAAAGCTCGAAAACAATCACACACACCAAAACTCATTGCACACTTTACTAATAAGATCAAATTCCTTCATGACTTACTTGAACTTTTGAGAATCGCGGAGTAGGGCGATTTTACATGTATTTAGTAAAATTATTGATTTTTGTGTATATTTTCATTGTTTCAACCCATACACAGCCCATACACACACACACACACACATACACACATTAACACACACACGTACACACATTTATAAAGACAAAATAAGAAATGTAGCAATAAAATATAATAAAATAAACTTCTAGTTAGAATGACACAATTAAAAATTATTAACTTATTATTGCTGGGTAAAAATAAAATGAGAGCAAAGAGAGCAAGTTTTAACATTCTCGTCACACAATCAAACAAATTTTAAGAGCAGCTCTTGACAATCAACTTGAACTGTATAAACATATTCGCAAAAGTCCAATCATTGTTAGATTTAATTAAAATTGAGAGTAAGTAAAAAAGTAAAAACTCGTTGATAAAAATCATTGATCGTCTTGTCAACACGTAAATGGATCAACTATTAAGTAAACAAGCAGCTGTCATGAGAAACCAACGGTGCAGCAAAAAATGTAAACAAAAGCTGGGGTATAACCCAGCATTTTTAAACATCATTGCAATGAGTCGATCGTCAATTGTCATCCAATGGTGATGAACATGCTAAACGAGCGTTCTGCTCACGAGAGAGGATAAAGCGCAGAGCAAAAATGCGAAAGGAGACAGCTTTGTACTGAAACTGAGAGGATTGGGGATTTATACACCCAAGCAAAATGGCTAGTAGAAACATTCAGACAAATTTAACTATCTTCGTTTTCCTATAGCATCTTTATTGTTTTTTTTAAACATTGTTATATTTTAAGAACACAAATAAAGAGAAAAGTTCATTATGTTTTGAAATCCTAAGCTAACATTTTTGTTTGAGTGTACTTGCGTTGATAACGAGTTTTTTCGCATCACCATATAAAATAAAGTGCGCAAAGCGTGACAAGCTTAGTTTAACAGCAGCTTTCGAAGTGTTGTCATCGCGTTCGCGTTTAACAACTTTAAAACACACACACACTAACATACATACATATAATTGTATGTATTTAGTATAAAAAAAAAGAATAGTAGTCATATTTACAAGTGAAGATAAGCATATAATATAAAAAAGAAATACAAAAACTAAATAATTAAATGTCGCGTTCGTTGTGCTTTGGCTTGGTGGCCTTCGCCTGCCTGTTTTCCATTGGGAATTCCGATCTGAATCTCAATCGAGACATACGCGATCCAAACAATCCACAAGTACAGGAATATATGAATAGTATACCAAGCTCCCCCGGCTACAGACCACCTTCACCATACTTTGCACCTGCAGCGCCTCCATTATCATCACCTGGCCTTGTCGCTTCCATCAAACCATACGCTGCAGCACCTCCTCCTCCTCCTGCTACGGCTCCTCCAGCTTATGGTGCTCCACTGCCTACGGTCCCTGCTGCTTATGGACCTCCACTACCAACTGCTCCTGCTGTTTATGGTCCACCTCTACCTGCTGTTCAAGCTGCTGCTCCGCCTTTTGCAGTTCCAGCTACGAACTATGCCCAAGAATACCCAGCGAATCGTGTCGATGTTCGTACCTCCGATGAGATTGCTCGCAGCATTTTGACCTTTGCGCAAAGTCTCTCCAATCATATTAACGAAAATTATCACAAAACGACAATATTCTCACCGTTGAGCATTGTTTCGGCTATGGCTCTGCTGTTGCTGGGCGCCAAGGGACGCAGTTACTCCGAACTGGCCACACTGTTCGGACAAAGCGATACAGTTAAGCTACATGAACAGTTCGGTCTGATGCTTCTGGATGTTCAACAGCCAACGAGACAAACAACTTCGCCATTGCGTCAGTTGGATCCCTGGCATAGCAATAGCTTGAGAAGGAGCTTGAGGAACTACCCAAAGAATCGCAATGCTCCACAGGAGGTGCATGTCGCCAATGGACTATTTGTACAGCAGGGCTACACCCTTAATCCAGACTACAGGTAAGCAATGGAAACATTGGAAGTGATGTCGAAAATGATTATAAAATATATATTTATTCAAAAGTTCATCAGTTCAAAAAAATGTTATCAGTAAAATATAAAAAGAACATTTCTATACATATACATGTGTATATAAGTGTATAATATATTTAAATGATTATAAAGAATCCAACCAAATATTTCCAAGAATTCCGATCAAAGGTAAATCATTCAGAATTTAAAATGAAATTATATACATAAGTTTGTTCTGATTGTTTTAGCTGGGAAATATCAATAAATTAATAATAAACATATAAACAATAACGTCAGATAAAAGTTGGAATACCTTGAACTTGTATGGGTTCCAGTTTTATTATTAATGTTTCTGAATATCTGATTAAGTAACGGCGAGAAAAAAAAAACAAGTTTAACATTTAATTGATAAAAAAAAAATAAAGTAAAATAAACATTGTTGCTTGGGAAAGTTAAGGTTATGATGTCTATTGTTCATGTATCACATATAGTTTGAAATATTTCTGAACTACCTCAACTTAATAACTAACTAACTGAAAATTTCATTATCTTACAGACAAGCTGTTTATGAAGTTTACAACTCGGAGGTGAAACCACTTGACTTTCAACGTAGTCCAGCGATGGCAAAAAATACCATTAACTCTTGGGTTGAGAAGCATACGAGGGGCAAAATCGATAATATTATTTCGGATGATTTACCCCAAAGCACGCGATTGATATTGGCCAATGCTTTGTACTTTAAGGCCATGTGGGAGATCGATTTCATTGGTGGTGCAACCAAAGTCGATGATTTCTATCCCAATGGCGAGGGCACACAGCCAGCTATACCTGTTGACATGATGTCCGGCGCAGGTGCTTTTCCCTACACTGAAGACTCACAGTTGAATTGTCGCATCTTGGGTTTGCCCTATCATGGTAACCTAACCACAATGTATATCATTCAACCCATGCGCTCGTCGGTGGAACAACTCGCATATCTTCAACAAAAACTAACTGCCGATATCGTTGAGCAGTTGATTAGTCGTATGATTAGACGTTCGACTATTGTGGCATTCCCAAAAATGCATATTACCGAATCCTTTAAGCTACAGCCACTACTCGCACGCATGGGCTACAATGGCATCTTTATGGGCGTTCAAAATGATCTGGCCTTAATTGGCAATGTGCCTTCGACGTCATCGGCTTATACACCAACCGACTTTGGTTTGGGCAGTCTGGGGAATCTGAATGCACAGCGGCTGGCGGCAATGCAACCATCACAGAATCCTACACCACCGTCAGATCTGGTTGTATCGGAAATATTGCACAAAGTCGACTTTACGGTCAATGAGCAGGGCACGGAGGCAGCTGCCGCATCGGCGGCAATATTGCGAAAGTCTGGACCGGAAGTGTTGTTCCGTGCGGATACACCGTTTATAGTTCTGGTTCGTCACGATCTGACAAAGCTGCCGTTGTTCTATGGCGTGATTAATGAGCCTCCAAAAGCGCCGGCTCCACATAGCCATTAAGTGCCTTAGTTTTTCTACATAATTATAATCAACTTAACTCTAGTTTAGCATTTAATAATTCAAGCCTGAATCGTCAAATTGTATTTATAGAATTTCAATTGTACTTGTTGTTGTAAGCGACCTTTCAATTCTACAATATATAGATATATATATATTTATATGTGTTGAGCGAAATTAATTGTCTGTTTGTGACACATCTGCATTCTACAGTTAATATTGTTAGTACATACATAACAACAATGAATTGGTTAATCAAACAACTTAGTGTACATACTTAAAAAGGTCCTATTAATATAACGAATAAAAGAGAATTTTTTAAAAAAGTGCCAAGAATACCTTAACGTTTTGATTAAAGTTAAAAATCATTTTGGATCTTCTGACAAAACAGTTCAATTTTTTTTTAGAAGTCTTCCTTTAAACTAGCGCCTCGATGAATTTGTTAGCTTTCGATTAATGAATCGATAGATTTTGTCGTACTGTGAATGGCAAACTTGGCTGCCTCACAGCTTTGCCAGCCCTCGAAGACAGCTGTTCAAAGTTTACAGAAAGAAATAGAACTTAAGCCGCGTTTGCATTGTTTTGACAAAAAAAAAGCAAAAAAAATGATGTCCCTACCCGATTCGGACTCTGAGGATGAACTGCCGCCAGGTTGGGAAGAGCGCGCCACCGATGACGGCGTCGTTTGCTATGTCAAGTAAGTATTTATGTACGCTAAAATTGTCACTTGAATTCTCATTGTTTATGTTTGCCAGTCAACAAAGTAAAGTCTCGCAGTGGACGCATCCAAGAACTGGTCGCTCGAAGAAAATAATCGGCGAGCTGCCGCTGGGCTGGGAAAAGTACTACGATGAGCAAACCAAGCGTAACATGTTCCACAACAAGGAAACGAAACAGCGCACCAATATTGATCCACGTCTTGCATTTGCTGTAGAGGAGCCAACGCTAAATGTGGCGAAAGTGCGTCAGAGATTCGATTCGTGCAGCACAGCGTTGCAGGTGTTGCATGGCAAGGATCTACATGGCCGTGTGGCACTTATAACAGGTGCCAACTGCGGCATTGGCTTTGAAACTGCACGATCCTTGGCCCTGCATGGCTGTGAGATAATCTTTGCCTGCCGTAATATGACATCCGCTCAAGAGGCCATTGATCGCATTGCCGTGGAGCGACCCTCAGCACGTGCCAGATGTCGTAGCGTATTTCTGGACTTGGGCTCGCTGCGCGACGTGCAGCAATTTGTAGCACAGATTAAGCAGAGCGTTAGGTGAGCGGGCAGGAAAGATTATAACATGTTGCAGATATCTTATTACTCCCATATTCCACTTTCTTTTTACAGCCACATTGATTATCTGATATTAAATGCCGGCGTCTTCGCTTTACCCTATACAAAAACTGTTGATGGTCTCGAGACAACATTCCAAGTATCGCATTTATCACATTTCTATCTAACACTGCAATTGGAATCCCTATTCGATCATAGGACGCGTATTGTGGTGCTCTCCTCTGAATCACACAGGTAAGCAATACTTATCGAATAAACAGCACAAGTGGCACTGGATCAAATTTTATGACCGCCACTGTAGCCACTGTAAACAAACTGCATTTGGCATTAAAACTATTAAGCAAGTTTATTGCACTTAACGATTGGACTTTGGCCCGCAACTGATGTCTGTTTTGTTTTGTTTTGTTTTGTTTGCTTTGCTTTGCGTTGGCGTCGATGCGTTTGCGCATACTAAAAATAACACTATAAATAACACAAATGCGTGCAGTTATAAATACTTGCTACGGCATATTGGACCGGTTGGGAATTGCATGTAAACAAATAGTCTAGTTTCATTATGCGTGTACATAGGAAAGGGCAAAAGTTAGTATGGCTCTTATTTCAGGTTTTTGTGCACTTGGAAGATTTTTTTTTCGATAGTAAATTTGATATGCCAATTTATTAATAAGTTATCAATTGGCTGTATAGTTAAATATGCAATACCTAATTTAATAATTATTATCAGTTAAATCTTTCGCTTTTTTGTTTTGCCTATAATCATGATAGCTCTTCAAACTGCGGCCTTGAAGCATCTGTTTTTAATATTCCAGTTAATCACAACTTCCAAGGTGAAAAACAATTGAACTCCGCATTGAAATTAAACACACATACATACGTACACATTGAGTAGAGATATTACTCCGTTTTGCCTGCCTGTCATATCTTCACACTGTACATAATTCATCGAAGACGCGCGTGAAACAACGGAACTGAACTGAAGTTGGTCTCTTTGATGGAGGTGGTTAATTGTAGCTGTATTGTACATACATGTATGTTTGTAGCTTTCGTTCCGTTACTCACGTATCACGAATTTTTGTATGCGTGTTGTTTCTGTTATGCACCAAAAGTCGCGTGCGCCAATGCCTACACACCAAAAGTCAGGTATGCCAGCTTAGAAATGCAATTGCTAAGCTGTGACTCCAAAACTGTATGTTGGTGAATGACATTGATTTAGAATTTGGGTCAAAGTGAATTGGCGATAATTGTTAGGCAGCGTTGCTTGCAGCGAGTTTGAATTTAAATTAATTAAAATGTTTGCTGAGATAAACAATGGACAATGAAATCTTATTTGGCATCAGAAGTAAACAATAAATAATAATTATAAAGTCAAAAAGATAAGCCGCATGAAAGATGTAATAATTTTTCAAATATATAAGATATGGATTTCCGGAGAATTGTGCCAATATTTGGATATCCATATAATATTTATCCGGTTAGCTATGACAAAAAATGGAAAGTTTGGTTGGAGATAAACAATGAGAGATTGTTTACGTTTTGCATTTCTTCTTTTTTTTTGCACACTTTAAGACACGTTTCTGCCATGCATGCAAGAATCAAATAAACCAGCAATTATAAAAACAAATCCAAAGTCCACAAAAATTGCGAGCTTGTGATTTGCAACTTGAAACATTTCGGCTTTTATGAACTGCGCATGCGCTACAACCACTTAAATGCGTAATGTAATGATATAAAAATAAAATTCAACTTGATTCCTTGTCTGTTGTCTGTTGGTACAAGGGCGTTTGTTTCTTTCCCTTGTTCTAGCGAACTTTTGTTTTTTATGCTCTGTCTGAGTAGGCGCCTTACAGACAGTCATGGCCGGAGCTTTTGTCATGGTTTCCAATCTTGCATCTCATTAACGAGCAATGAACGCGTGCGACAACAAGAACAACGACAACAACAACAACTAGTATGAGAGCATAGAGAATCAAAAGCCAATCAAGACTCGTTTGCGTCCGGCCATTGTGGGTACAAAGTCCAGAATGGGTGATGCTACATTGTTACAGTGGTAGCTAGCAAACTTGAATATGCTGTAAATTTCGACGCAATAAGTTTGCATTTATGTAAATCGTAGTAAAAAGTTGTAGATAATATTAAAATGATTTAACCTTGTTTGAACTTTAAGAAACCCTTATAATTGACTATTTATCATTTACAAATTTGTCTAGTGCTGTAAAATGGCAGATTACCACTGTAAATATTTAAATGTATGCATGTGTGTGTGCATGCATGTTATTAAAGCCGGCACATTGTACAGCAAAAAAAAGCAAAGCAAAACAAATGTGAGAAAACAACGACAAACACGCAAAAGAACAAAGTATTGCGTCTTTAATTGGACTCGAATTGCTTGCTGCTTCTTCCTAACTCTCCCATCCTCCTCTACATTCAACTCTCCACACAGATTTGCCAATTTGCCAGTGGAGAATTTAACGGTACAGCACTTATCGCCGCCAGCTGAGAAATATTGGAGCATGATGGCTTATAATAATGCCAAATTATGCAATATATTATTTGCCCAGGAGTTGGCTCAAGTTAGTCACACACAAATTCAATCTATATTTAGTTGACCCAATTAAACAAATTTGTGTTTTGTAGCGCTGGAAACAACGTGGAATCTCTGTATTCTCGGTGCATCCTGGCAATATGGTTTCAACGCAGCTGTCGCGTAATTATTGGTTTTATCGCCTGCTGTTTGCCATTGTGCGCCCCTTTACCAAGTCATTGGTAGGTCAATATATATATAAGATGAGTCAACAAAAGATATTTAACTAACTAATCTTTTCTCCGGCAACAGCAACAAGCAGCTGCCACAACCATTTACTGCGCAACGGCAAATGAGTTGACTGGCTTATCGGGTTTGTACTTTAATAACTGTTTTTTTTGTGAGCCCAGCAAACTGTCCAAGACGGAGGCACTGCAGCAACAATTGTGGACGCTAAGCGAGCGTTTAACAAGCGAACTAATTTAATTTTTGCTTATTTATATTTTTTATACATTTTTATAATAATTACAATTTTGTGTGTGTTTTGGTCTTAAATCTAGCATTTGACAAAAAAAATAAACATTTCTAACTACAAACTAAAAGCAGACTTTTTTTTTGGGGAGGGGGGTGTTGGAGACTAGAAATCCGAGACGCGACCCTTGCGCTCCCAATCGCCGTAGCGTGTTGGCTCCGGTCCAGCGGGTCCGCCAATTTCACCCGTATACGGATTTGTTTGATTTGGCCATGGCTTCAGTGGTTCCTTCTCTTGATACGGATGACGTGAGAATTCATCGAGTTTTCCCAACGGTGTTTTAGCGCGCAATTTCTTTTGGAACGCCATCAACTTTTCGGAGGTTGTTTTTGGCTGTTTAATCTCCACAACACTCTCATTGTCACCAACTGCTGTCCGCCAGACGCTGCTTGTAGACAAATAGCTCACTAAACAGGAATAAGATTATGATATGAATTCACGATTTACACATTAAACACACACACACACCTTGTTTGCCCACCTGTGGCAAGGCGCGCAGGGTTTGTTTTGTCACAGACTGCATTTTCTTTTTATTATTATTAGTTCAATACAGTTCTTCTTCTGTTATTCAATGTACCGGTGGTAATTGCTTTTGATATTGTTGTTGTTGTTTAAAAATCGCGATGTTGTCACTTGCTCAGCTCTTGTACGTTTGTGGCAACCGAGCTGCTGCCCATTGTTTATATAGGTTTTAACGACAGCGTCGCTCGCTGACTTCTTATATTTTTTTTTTTATGCTTTGATTGCGTTGAAAGCCGCACGTTTGGTTTCTTGTTGCTTTTGTTCGTGAGGCTGTTACGTATTGCAATTGTGTAGCTCGCGATTTATCGAACTTATCGGTTTTTCGCGCGTCACAATTGACGAAATCTTCTTTTGCTTAGTACCCTGATCACATATCGATACTCTAGTTGGCATCGATATTTTGAACAAAATTTGTTACATTCGGCATGCATGCTACTTCGTAAGCAGTTATTGGTGTTGTATTTTTAATATTTATACGTGTTAAATTTTGTTTTTTAGTTTGTAATGTTACCCAAGACACCGAAACCAGCAATTTGGAGGTTCATCAAAAGCAGCGCCAAGACACTATTTGTTCTGGAAGCGGTTTGTTTTGCAGCCAGCTACGGTCTCTACTATCGCATGAACACAGACCAAGGTGAGTGCCACAAATGCGTTTTATGTAAGCCCTTTACTTATTGCTTTCGCTCTCTGCAGACTTTCGCCGGCACATTAACGAGAAATATCCCTACGCTCTCGAGTATTACTATAAAATCGGTGAACTTGTTGGCGATAGTACAGTGCGAGAAACAGACGCAGATTACTGGAGCTCTACAGCGGCGCAATTCAGAAAGAAGGAATAAATAAATAATTATCAATGGCGAGCAATCCATACGTTAAATCCGTTCTGTTGCTTGTTGGCTCCGGCGCATTGGGTTATGGTTTGATGCTGCTTACGGAGCCCAGTGAAGAGAAGATTGAACGTATTAAAGCTTCTGCAAGGAGCCATCGTCAATTTACCGCTGATGATGAAAAGAAAGCGCTGTTTATGAAAAAACTACAGGAGGCGGCTACAAGTCCTCCAATTTATAGGCCAACACCAGGTGCTGCCGATAAAAAGGATAATTAAGCTAAGATTTGTTTTTGATAATTATTTTTTGTGCCACACAATGTTATATAACACGATATTTATAATAAAATAATTTTTCGACTAGAGCCTTCTTTTTTGTTTTTGTATATTTTCCTTTGTTCCGTTATTCTCTACAAAGAGAAACAGCATGTGATATTTTGTTGTTGTTGCTAAGAATCGATACGATACCATCTTCAGTATCGATATATATAAATAGGTTTAAACAACAGCTTACACCAATAAAAAAAGTAAAAAAACAATTTATTTTAAGTGCAAAATGTCCGTTGGTAATGTGCCGTTGTTAACCGGAAGTCATGGTCCGTCGGCCGTCAAGTTCGCCGCTAGCAAGGAATTCCAAACACACACTGAGCAGCAGGAGCTGGATAGCGCATTTATTGGCTGTGAGAGACGCCCGTGGATGCAGGCAAAGCCGAGACCAACAAAGACGCGCAGTGAGCGTGAGACAATAAAGGCTTTGCTGGGCAAATCGATCCACAACAATCTCAACAGCGACAATATCAACGAGCCAATTGAGGAGCATATTGGTTTTCGCGACTTGGCATCGCTGACGGCTGAAGATCTTGAGATGTATGGCTTTACATCGCTCAAAGAGCGCAATGAATTGATTGAGGTATTCTCGAAAATGCCCAACCAGGATCCCAGCTATAATGACATTTGCAATACAAACGCTGCTAAAGGTTACAACAATCAAATCATTGGCAACGCTGCCAATCATATTCAGTATTTGCGCTCCTCTCTGGCAGCCACCAACTATAAGCTGCAGGTGATGCCAATCGAGGATGTTATTGTGGGTGATAAACGCTATGCAAGTCGTTTTGCACTAGAAGCTCTAAACAGCGTGCAATCCATCTCAGATGAAATAATCAATGACTTCCGTAAGCTCGAGAAGTTGGCCAACGAACAAAAGGATCTCGAAACGAAATCTAAGGAGGTAACATCAAGAAATAGCATCTCTTGGTTGATCTTGATTAATCCAAATCAAATTTTACAGCGAAATCTAAAGTTTATATACTACACAACGCTGGTATTGGGAACTGCTTGCGCCTGGTTCTGGTGGTGGTCAAAGCGCACTCAAGGTCCAAATTTGGTACCCTTATGTATTTGAATAAGCAGATATATCTGTACTCCATATAAGCATTTCAAGAGGAAGGAAATCATTCGTTTCTCCAAATCTCGCAACATTAAAGCTGCCACAGTTTTTAGTTTAAAATTTATCTGCTAAATTTATAGCTTTGTAATGACTTAATATGTATTTAAGTATGAATAAACATAGACATATAGCTATACAATCTTAACCTTAATACTAATATGTTACCATTGCTACTTTATCTTGACTTCCTCAGCCAGAAGTAGAAATAGCAGACTAACATACGAATCTACATGATCCGGAAACTCCCAGGCTGTAGTATAACCAATCAGATCACTTCTTCGCTTGGAGTGTGCTATGTTACCTGCAAGATATATATAAAATAAGTAAGGAGTAAGAAAGCTGTTTACACGATTGTAAGTTAAACTTACGCATCACATCCAGCTTGACCTGTGACTCCTGTTCGTATCGGCTTAACAGCTCCTCGGTGAAGGACACAAACTGTGCAAGCTTCCAAGTGCGATAGAAAACAAAATTTGATGCGCTGCCAGCAAGTTGACTTAAAGCACGCAACTGGCGCAAGATCTCCCGAGTGTTTTTGTGTATATCCACAAATATGTTGGCAATAATGGCCAGCTTATCGCATAATGGACGCATATCATCTGGATAATTGCCACCTTCTTCGTTAGGTTTTTCCAAACAACGTGTCTTCTTTACTTCAATGGCATTGCACAAGGTTGTGCCGCGCTGTTGGGCCAGCTGCCATTTGGCATAGTTACTTTGAAGATCATTTACCAGAGTTTCCAGCCGAGCCTTGCAAGTGGCCAGATTTGCATCATGTTTTATCGGAGATTGCAAACGTTGGCTCTCAACTAAAAAACAAAATTACTCATAAATTTAAGTTTTATTATTTGAAATTATAACTTACAGCGAACTGGCGTTAAAGAAGTATTCAAAACATCCATTTTAACTTAAGTTATGTATTAATAACAACTTTTACGGAAGGAACTCAATCGCATTCAACAATTTAACGAATGTGGAATCACAACAAAAGCAAAAATCAAGCAGCTGAAAGCCAACGATAGTTAACTTTTTACTCATCTCTATGGAAAGAGCCCAATAATGGCACGAACTGCTAGCATAAATACTCTGAGCTGCGTTGCTGTGTTGTTTTGTGTAATTAGTTTTATTTAAATATCATAAAACCAATGTATGTAATAAATAACTCACAAAATCTACAAAGCTGAAAGCATTTACGATTGACCGTTAGCGCCATCTATCTCTCATAGTAAGACACTAGGTGTAACTATCGATGGCATCGATAAGCACACATACACACAAGCACTCACTTCATATGAAGTGTCAAGAAAAGTGCCGGTCATTTCTATCAGACATTTTCAAAAAGCATTCAGTCGAAGTTTGTCGAACAGAGCTAAACAAATATTTAAATTTTTATCAAAATGTCGACCTGGACCCCATTGGAATCTAACCCAGAGGTGAGTGCTTATCTCGCTGAAAAGAGATTCTTTGTTCGCTGAGCAAACAGTTTTAAATCCAGCAATAAAAAAAGCTTGCAAATTTATTGCCACTGCAAAAAAAGACGCCATGATTTTTATATCCCGTTGCTTTCGATACACCCATTCCAGGTGCTGACCAAATACATACACCAGCTGGGCGTGTCCCCAGCCTGGTCGGTAATTGACGTCATCGGTCTGGATGATGAGTTGCTCGCAATGCTGCCAACACCAGTCAAGGCACTTGTCCTGCTCTTCCCAATTAGCAAAAAGGTTGGCTGCCATTTTGTATTTTTATTTAATGTGTTGCTTATTTGTGTGTATGGTTTTACAGTATGAAGAGTATTGCGAAGAGGAACAAAAGCGTATGAAGGCTGGAGTTGAACCAGTGAAGCATCCGGAGGATCTTTTTTATATGCGTCAATTTACCCATAATGCTTGTGGCACTGTTGCCCTCATCCACAGTGTGGCTAACAACAAAGAGTAAGCAGAAGTCGAATTTTTATCATTCTCTCATATTTTTTGTATTATATAGCATTGAAATCTCTGATGGTGTCCTGAAGAGTTTTTTGGCAAGTGGCGCTACTCTATCGCCAGAGGAACGCGGTCATGCCTTGGAGAAGGATCAAGCCTTTACCGAGGATCATCAGAAGTTGGCCCAAGAGGGACAAACCGATGCTGCTGCATATGAGAAAGTGATTCATCACTTTATTGCTTTGGTCAACAAGAATGATACTCTGTACGAGCTAGATGGACGCAAATCGTATCCCGTTACACATGGCAAGACTTCGGCCGATAACTTTGTCAAAGATGCCGCCAGGGTATGCAAGGAGTTCATGGCTCGTGATCCGGATGAGTTGCGCTTTACCGTTTTGGCTCTTGCTGCCACAGAAGCATAAGAGGACGACAAAAAATATTTGAATATATATATTACTATATGATCTCTGATCTATAACACACAAAGATACAAATACATACGCCTATTAACGCATTTGTAAGACCAAAACGCAGAAGAGCTGGAAAATTCGCTTTTGGTCATTATTACCCTGCCCAAAATTGTCATTATTAATATTATTACTATCGCATATTTATTCATTTTATTGTATTTCGGAAAACTACGCATTAAATGCTTGAGAACTGAATATGTGTAATCAAACAAAGCTGTTTATTATTGGTTTATGTATTCTATAACTATTAAATATTGTTAACAGGGTATCTATTCCAGAACTTGTAGGAATATTGTTCAATATCATAATAAGATTATTGATAAGTGAGAAGATTTCTTTGCAGATAAATCGGTTGCTATATTGTGTACAGGGTATTTGTTAATCGACTACTCTTGCGTTTAACTTGTCTTTAAGCTTGTTAATTGCGCATGCTCCACAATTTTTACGCTCTACGTAACTCATTTGACAGCTGTATTCTAACAAAACCACGCAAAGTGGTTGCTTTTATTTTAATACATTTGCATTAACAATTGAACAAATTGTTGATTTTTAAGGATTTACACGTGCAAAAGAGATTCAGACAGACCCTCCAGTGTGCCGCAACAGGATATATCGATTGATTAATACATTAATGTGGGCGTTATCGCTGCCCGGACGTAAGAATGAGGCTGCTGCTCAAGGAGCTGACGCGTTTTACAACGCAACCACGCACCTTCTATTGCTACATGTTCCTCAGCCTTTGGATATTTTTGCTTATTGCGGGTAAGAAGTGAAGATCATGCAAAACTTGTTCAAACTTAACTAAAAGTTCTTTTTTTCATACAGGCATGTATCGCTATATGGGCAATGCTGAGCACAATGGCAGCCCGGGCAGCGGTGGCGCCTATAATCTTAACACTGGCACTGACATTTCCGATGCTAGTGAAGCATCATCGAGCGCTCAGCGCTTTGCACAGTATCGGGAACGTTGTGCGCCACTGACGCAGCTAACACGAATAGATGATGGCGGCATACTGGAGGGCTGGAAGTTGCAGGGTGTTCTACTGGTCATCCGGCATGGAGATCGTGGTCCAATGTCGCATGTTAATGCGGGTGGCATCAATTGTGGTGTGCCTGCAGATGGCGACAGTTTGGTCAATAGGTAAAGTTACATTTTTATCTGTTTCCTCATTGCTTAAACTTTCTTTTTGCAGATATCGCAGTTTTTTGCACAACTCAAGCAGCTCGGCTTCGGGCTCAAATCACATGTACTGGAGCAAAGTGGGGCCGTTTCATAGTTTTCCATTGCTGCCCGCCACGGAGAGGGGCTGTCCTTTGGGTCAACTCACTTACAAGTAAGCCAGCGCCAGATCAGACAAAGAAAGGAAATGAAACGAATCGTAGCGCAGACGAAACTGTTTCGATTCCGTTTCATTCCTTTGCCTGCTCTGTAAAGTACCATACTTATTATTTATGCCGCGACTGTATTACAGGGGAATTGCTCAACTGTTGCATGTAGGCGACATAATGCATCAGATCTATGCGCATCCACTTGGCCTGCTACTCAAACCAAATTCCTTGCGCGGCGTAATGGAAACAACACCACACACGTTGCTCAACTCGGATGAAGTTGTTGTGTTCACAACACGCTATCGACGCACTTTCCAATCGGCTCTGGCGCTGCTCTTTGCTCTGTTGCCGGCGGAGAAATGGTTGGCGCTGAATGTTAGGGAATCACATAGTATGGCGTTTTGTTTTGGCGATTGCAGCTGTGCCCAGTCGATGGTGTTGAGGAAGCGTCTGATGCAGCTGGCGGATCGTCAGTTGTTGCAACGTCCCGAAGTGCTGACTGTGATGCAATGGATTGGTGGCACACTCCTGCAACATGCACCCAACGAGGGTGGAGTGACGAATCCGTTTGAGGTGGTGGATGCCATGTTGACGGTGCTGTGTCACGATGCGACGCTACCTTGTCGTCGTCGCAATGGCAGCCAGACAAGGGAGGCGAGCACCAGGAATCAGGATTTAGTTGATGTCATCAACATCGATCAGGATGAGACGATGGGTAATGCACCACAAGCTGCTGCTGCAGCACAGGAAGCGGATGCACTTGCTTCGTTCAATGATGAACAGCAGCCAGAAGGATGTGTAGAGGCATCACATGTGGATGCCCTGATGTCGTTTGCCGATGAACTATCCCTTAGAAGTTCGCGACATGTGTTCTACAAACGTTCCGGACTACTTCGGGCATATGGTATGATTCGTCACATAGTTGGCTATATGCTCAAGATGATCTCCGGCGATCGAACGAAGTTTGTACTTTATTCTGGACACGATTGTACCATGCAATATCTAACTGCAGCCCTCGGCATACAAAATGCACAGGGACAAATCATTTCTTATGCCTCCCGACTCGCCTTTGAAGTGTATCGCAGTGAAGCCCATACGGATTATTATTTTCGGGTCGTCTATAACGGTAAGGATGTGACGCAACAAATTGAGTTCTGTGAGGGTGGCAAGAGTTTGCGTGTAACTAGGGACAGTCGGGGTAACAAAGCCGATTTATGCCCCATTGAGAATATCATACGATTCCTGCACGAAGATTATTTTGCACCATTGAATGCGACCAACTTTAAGGAAGCCTGCTCCGCATCCATTGGTAATCCTGCCAAGGCAAATGAGTTCTAGTTTGGGTGTTTTAATCTCTTTCCACGCACTTTCTGAACTGTGATAAGTAAATAGTTAAGGCATAAACTAATATACAAATCCCAAATGCAAAATATTCCAAATTTGAGTTACGATCTAGCTCAAAAAATCTTAAATAACTTTTATCACATTTTTAAATTGAACTTTTTTATTTTTTATCGCACACAATTTACATAAATTATAAGAAACTAAAAACATATCAACATACATTTCTATATAAACATAATGTTAGCATGTTAATGTTAAGAACCGTAAATCGAAACATATCAGCGTTGGCTTCCAAAACCAGCGCAAATCGTTTACATTACTTAAGATTATGATTTTTAAAAGGAGGAAAACAAAACATATCAGCAAAGACTTTACGATGATTTTAGTCTTTGATATCAGCAACATATCATGTGCAAAACTTACCTACATTTTTAAATATACATAAATATATACATAAATACAATATGTTTACACATCTCTGCCGCAGTTAAGTATTTCAATAAATGTTGTCCCAAATGAAAATAACATATGTTTTGAAATCTCAGACAACAAAGAAACCCATTACAATCTTACATTTAAGTATCACATTTGGCAATCCTGCATTTCACCATACTTTTTTATGTGCTATAATAAAGAGTGCAATAAATTTGGTTAACGACACAAGCGCCTTCCAAGTGACTGCATTGGCATCCAAACGCCGACTGACTCTGACTGCAAGACTGTACAATGCAATTTGCAATTTTAGTGCTGAGTGCATTTCAACGTGTGTGTGTGTGAATGTGTGTGGGGTGAGCAGCTCACACACTTACACACATACGTACTCAAGTCACAAACGATGAGCATCAGCTTGAAAGAGTGATAAAGCAAACGAGAGCAAAAGCCCAGCGCCAAAGGCATACAAAAGTATAAAGAACAAAGTATACGACGAACAAAAAAAAGAATAAAAACAAGTAAGAAGGCTCTAGTCGAGATATCCCGACTAGACGATACCCTGATCCCTATACTTTCCGCGTACAGTCAGTGCTTGCAAGTAAGTGTGTGTGTGTGTGTGTGTCTATATGCGCATTCTGCATACTGCATACACAACTTCAATGTCCCATATCTCCGGTGTTTATTATCCGATTTCGATAAAATTTTCACAGATTGTCATTATTTTATTTTATAATTCAAATTGCATCTCAATGTTTTCAAAATTCAAGATTTTTTTGTCATCGATCCCATGTGTATGTCGGAAACGGGAAGAGTTATCGAAAATCGGAAACAAACTTGTACTGCCTAGGGATTAGGCGAGCTTAAGTTCCAAATCTGGAGTCTCTAGCTCTTATAGTCTCTGAGATCGACGCGCTCATACATACACACAGACAGACAGACGGACAGACGGACAGACGGACATGGCTATATCGACTCGGCTTTCGATGCTGATCAAGAATTTATGTACTTTATAGGGTCGGAGATGCTTCCTTCTACCTGTTACATACTTTTGCACAACTTCATTATACCCTTTTTCCCATTTTTAATGGGATCAGGGTATAAAAAGGCAAATTGCGTTGTGCTGACGTCGACTTCGGCAGTGGAGAGTGGAGCCGTTATTACTTATCTGTGTGCCTTTTTGGAAGGGGATTGGGGAGTAAAGGAGGAGAGCTCGCGCGCAAGTAATGCGGCGCACTCAAACATACACGCACATATACGTATATATACATATACACATACAGACACGCAGTCAGACAAACACAGCGAAGAGTGCGGAGGTGGGGTTGTGGGAAGTCAGCGAGCGCGCAATGAGTGTGTACAGAGACCGAGCGTCGATTGTACAGCGATTGTAATGTAAAATCGACGCTCTCCACTGTGCTGAGAGCCTGTTGACATTCAGTACATTTTGTTACTTTTGTGCACGCAGCTGGCGACGGCGACGATGTTGGCGCACGCCAAGAGCAGGAGTTGTTTTTGTTTTGTTATGGCATTATGGCGCTCGAGCACAACCGTAAAAAGGAGCAACTTATTGGAGGCCCCAACACCATTGTGTAATGGCGCTGTCCATAAAAACAACAACAATACTCACACGACGTTCTCAGGTTCCATAGGGAGCGCGTCACGTGGTTGCTGTAAAAACTGTAAAGCGCCGTTTTGCCCATATTATGGTACCCACCACAACCACGTAATCTCGTTGTCGTAATACTAATGCCAGCCCTGGGGCAATCGGTGCTCGCATGGTGCATGGTTGTGTTACATTGGGAAAAGGAGCCCAGAACTTGTAGACGCGTTGCATTTTACGCAAAAACAAAATGTCTCAGTGCATTCAAGAGAGAGTGCTTGACGAGTTGATACTCTATGAGTGGGTTTGAAAAGTGCATTCATGATGCATTTCTAGGCAACTATGAGAAAAGTAAAAAATACAATTCATAGCAGCAAAAATCAGGTCAATAAAATAAAAATATTAAAAAAGCCCACATATTAAATCTACAGTTATTCAAATTACTAGATATTACTATTCCTTTGTTAAGAACAATTAAATCTCCGTGAAAAAATGCGTTGGACAAGATTAAACCCCTTTCAACACTTTTGCGCTGCTGGGTATCAAAGCAAACGTCTGAAAAAACACTCACAATTTTTTTTATGCCGTTTACATGTGTGTGCGTGTGAGAGAGAGAGTGTGTTGGGCGGGGCAGGTGCGCCTGCTTGCCTGCCAACCTGCCTGAGCAGCGAAGCAACCGGTGCGAATGTGCAGTCAATGAACGGCAATTTGATAAAAGCATCTCTCGCTGGGGGCTGCCGACGTCATTGTGCTCAGTTTGCTGCACGCCGTTGTGAATGCCTTCGTCTCTTTCGCTGTGTGTGTGTTGGGGGCAGTTGGAGCGAGCAGCAAGCATGCAAAATGCGAGTTGCTAGGCTCCATGTGTACCAAAAACGAAAAAGTGCATTGCAGCTCCCACTACCAACACAAAAGTGCATCTCCCTCTTACGCTCATTTTAAAATGCAGTATTATGTTTGTGCGTCTATGTGTGTACGAGTAAAGTGAACACGCACAGTGGGATGAGTTTGATTTATACTAAGTGAAATAGTACGCCGAAGCTGTTAGTTGGAAATTGACAAGATATAGAGTAGGTGCACATAAGTATGCATTTCATTTAAACAAATAATATATTCTTTTCGCTGAGTAGAAAATTCATACAATCGCTAACATATTTTAGCAATTGTAAGTTTTCTTGTTTCACTGTTTGACAAGCCAATGTCCACTTGCATTGTGCTTGTGTACGCTCTTTCTGTTGCTCTCGTTCGCTCACCGAAAAAACCGTAAAGAGCTGCAGCGCACCAATACAAGCGCAAGAGTGCCTCCCAGTTGGCCTTAGTCAGTGCAGCAACAATGCGCTCTTGTGCATTGAGAACGGGGAACCGATGGAGGTGCTCGCCATAAGAAATAAAAAGAAACAAATTGAGTTTTGTTGCTGCATGTGTGTGTATGTGGGCTGCTCTCTCTCTCTCTCTCTGTCTCATTCACGTCATGCTGTGTGCATTTTTGTTACAAAAGTCAGGCAGCTGCTGTTCGTTCAGTGCTGCGACTCTGTTACAAAATATTGGCGAAGAAAAATCATACAACGTTTTTTTTCAAACTTTTTTTCAACCATTTTTCATCGGTACGCAAACGTTTGCTGGTATGTGTGTGTGTGCATTCTCGTGCATATGTGTGCCAATATGCGGAGCACATGCAAGCCATCAATTCGCTTGGCCTTCGTGTGCCCTTGTGCATGGGCATGGTGGGCGCTCCTAGGCAAAAGTGGGCAACTATTTGTGTTTTTTGGGGAAAGCGTGCGAGTGGACAGGATTTTTCCATTTGACCTAAAATGCAATAGAAAGAGAACCAGTTGCTGCTGCCTATCGTTGGTCTATGTATGTCTGCGCTCTCGAGCCATCTAACAGAAAATCAAAGAGTTTTCCAAGCAGTCAAACTAGGCTCCATATTAGTAGATACCCCCCACCCCCCCACCAGCCGTTTTCCCGTTCAACACACAGCACACAGCGGGGCAGATGCACTTTTCAAATGTGCAGCGTAGAAGAGACGAAAGAGGGACGCGGCATTCATACAGTTTTCCACGCTCAATGGAGGAGCTGCATCGGCACACACACACACACATATATATGCAAGCATAGAGCTAGAGATAGTCTCAAGTGAGTGGTAGGCACAAAGGGAGCGCGAGAGGAAAAGAGTGCAAGCCCGGCGATAGCAGCAGCTACGCGCACATAGAAGAAATTGCAAAGACGTCGTCGTCGTCGTAATTGCACCTCGGAGCAGAGCCAGAGCAGAGCAAAACACAGCGGAGCGGATCGGATCGTTGCACATGACGTGAGAGCGCCTAAGCGTAAAAAAATGACGAGAGCGCAGGGGTAAAGGGCTGCAATTGTATTGGGCGGTGCCCATAAGTTGGTACACATATTTAGCAAGTACCTACAACGAGTACACAAGCACTTGCTTGTACTTACATTTGTACTTAATCACTCTTACACACAGAGTGAGCCAAACGAAACTTTTATTATTGCTGCTGGCAATGCTCCGAGGCAAAGATTACGGTTCTTTAAGGAGCGTGAAGAGAGCAAACAGTGTGAAAGATGCAAAGCTTAGTTTCTTGACTTGTCACTCATTATTAGACATTAAAATTTATCAGAAATATTGTAGTTGTATGAAATTTGTTGTGAACTTGATTTTATGGACAAGCCAATTAAGATACTAGTGCAAATCAGGCCACAAAATGTAGAATACCAAGTGGCACAGTTTTTGGAGATCTATGTAACCTCATTTCTATCAGCTGTTAATGCTGATCTCTTTGTCTATCCGCTCGATGTGACAAAGACGCGTCTACAGATTCAAGGTGAGCACAGTAATCCCTTTGCCAAAATGGGCAAACCTCGTGGACTCTTCGGTACGGCATTGGGTGTCATCAAGGAGGAGGGTTTCTTGAAGCTATATAGCGGATTTTCGGCACTTGTGGTACGTCATTCTTTCGTGGCAGGTCTTAAGATTGGTTCTTATGATTATCTACGCAAGATTTGGTCCGTTCAAATGATAGATGGCAAGAGAAAGACTAGTTTTGTTAATACGATGTTGGCGGGCACAGTTTCGGGTGCTTTATCAACGTTAGCCAGCAATCCATTGGACTTGGTCAAACTGCAGATGCAAATGGAGAGTAGACGGACATTTTTGGGCATGCCACCACGTTCCACGGGTATGATTCAGGCCATGCAACACATATATTCGAAAGGTGGATTTCGCAGCTTGTATCGAGGATTTGCACCAAATCTGGTGCAAATCTCCCTATTCACAATGGGTAAAAACATTTAAAAGAGGTCAAATAGTGTTGTTGCTTTAATAAATCCCAATCTTACAGGTGGCATTAGTGTCTATGATGTGGGTAAACAAAAGATTCTACAGCTCCTAGACAGTGAGGATAATTTTCTGGTACAATTTCTGGCCTCCATGTTAGCGGGATTGGCGTCCTCAGTTCTAAGTTTACCGGCAGATGTAGTCAAGTCCCGGATTATGAATCAACCCATCGATGAGGAGGGCAGACCACTGCGCTATAAGAGCAGCATCGAGTGTCTTCAACAAATGATGAAGGAGGAGGGCGTTATGTCGGTTTATAAGGGGTTCATGCCGTATTGGTTACGTTGTGGTCCATGGCTGTTGGTGTTCTGGACGTCTTTTGAGAGTATTCGTCGGTTAAATGGCTGTGGAACATTCTAAATGTCATGTGCCTCAGTGAATGTATCTAAATTTATGTCATAATTGTTGGTAAATATTTAATGTAGTGAAAGATTTTTAGTTTATAATAAAGTAATTATTTATTTGATATTAAACATTACACTTAAGCGCAAATTATTAACAATATCTTTCAGAACAATAAAGCAACCGTTTAAAAAAAATTTCAAAAACACACTCAAATCAAACCTTAACCTTCAAATGCGTGTACATGTACACCCACCCACACACTCAAACAAACACCATAACATCCTCTCTCCACTTCTCGCACGTTTCAAATCACAGGAGCATGTTTTATCAGTGCTCTGGCACAGAGTGCAATGCACTGAACTCCGAGTACATTGGCCCCAAAACAAGCGACATACACACAAACGCACAAACACGTACACGCGACACACAAAGCAACTCGCATATATGAACGGTCACACCTATTCGTTCACAAGCATACGGATAACAGATAACAGACACAGGCAGAATACAAAAAAACAACACAAACACATCAACAGCTAAAACAAAATCAACTTGCATGACCTTCTCATAGCGTCATCCTGCTCTAACACAAGTGCCGGCCATTGACGTTACGTCTTTGAGAGCTGTTAGTCAAATGCTGTGCGCCTATTGAATTAACATCGCATGACGCAAAGTTCGCGGAACGTACATTTTTGTCAGTCAGCAGCAGCAGAAGCAGAAGCAGCACCAGACGACGACAGACAGCCGACTGCAACAGAGCAGCTCGCGTCGCAATTTTACCGTTTTAATGTGACGGCGTGTGTGTAAGTAGCTAGAAAATCGTTAGAAACGAACGCAGCAGCTACCAAGTTTTCATAGAAATAGCAAAACACTTTGGACCCCAAATCCCAAAAAAAAGCAGGCTGCACCAAAAGATGAGAGCTTGGGCCATATTGGAGCTGGAGTTTGGTGCTAGAGAGCTGGAACTGGCTTCCAGCCGCACACAAACACACACACACACTCTAATGTTTACGTAATAACATTTGAGTTTGGTAACGCTGTAAAATTAACATTACAAAAATAGCATTATCGCCCACACGGAGAACGTATTACACACATGCATACAATCGTGTTTAGGCTTTCGTCTTTATATGTGAGACAAAGAGTTGTTGTGGTGACGAAAGTTGAGATTGTCAATTTTTGACTTTTGGTTCTATGTACTAATGCCTAATATGGGAGGGTAGTATAGACTTTATAAGAACTTTGTTCAATTGTATAGTCAAACGTGAGGTACTTAAATATGACTTCCATCATTTCTAATGTGTATATTGGGAATTAGGTAGAAATGACTAAATACAAAATTAACACTAACTGTAAAATAAACGCATTCAAATACATTAGTTGTCCCTGTATTAAAAAATATACACATTAATAAATTCATTGAGCTTAATTGAATATTGTTATAAAGGGTATTAGAGATAAGGGTGCAGTTGGAGCGTTCCAGCAACGGCAACCATCACGTGTTGTTGTTGTTTTGTCTTTTTGCGTTTTGCCTATTCCCGCTGGGCGCACAGACATGCATTCACAAACAGACAGCTCGAGACCTACAACAGCAGGCAACCTGCAGCTCTTTTGCCGTTGACATCATACAAATTTTAAAATAAAAAATTTTTAATTTAAAAATGAAATTAATATATTATTAACATATATATATTAATACAATATATATATGTATATATATAGTTGTGTGCTTATCGATAACAAACGATGTTTTAGAAGCGATATTTCTGTCAGTGTTGTTAAATTGCGAAAGTATTGACTGCCTTTTGTTGTGCTTAGCAAAATCATCTATTTCTTTTTCTGCTAGTATTCTCAACAATGCGGTTGATTTATAGACAGAAACTTTTAAAATACAAACGTTCTTTTTAATTTTTTGCTTTTATTTTTAACTGTTGTTTTGGTTTAAGTATTGTTCTCTTTTGTACTTTGCTATAATTTGCATTATTTCCAATTTTGCATCGATTTTAAAGTCCTCATCTAGCTGATCCAGATCTTGGGCAATCGTCATACCATAATGATAGAAATTGGATTTGTTTACATTTCTAGGAGCTCGCAACTCCATAACTGAGGAATTTTTGTGCCGTTTCTTAGCTGGCGGCAATGTTTCATCTTCATCGTTTTCAATCTCGTTTGGTTCCGGTGAATCGTCCACTGATGGCTCTTCTGTTTTAATTGTTACATTTTCAGACTGGGTGGCAAGTGGATCATCCTCAGACAAATCATAGCTGCTCTCACTTGCATCTTGAGCTAAGTTTGTGCTGCATGCGCCCACTTCGCTTTTACGAGCTGGTGTTTGGTCCAAAGTTTTACTTAGGAACGCCAATGTTGGCCTAAATCTCCAAGTTGTGCTAAGGTAATCGGCATCTGTTACAACTCTCCTGGATTTGCTTTCCTCAAACAGATAGTATGTCTTCATGTTCGTCCACTTTTTTTGTAATGCGTCTAGAATCAAAATGCAAACTTTTTATTTGATTCTAATTAAATATTTTTTGTTTGGCTAACTTTTACCTTTTGTAATTGGTGTGGTTGAAACGAATCCATGATGCGCATTCACTTTTTCAGCAAGTAACGACCAGAATCTCGACTTTTTCGCCTTATATGCATACTTTGGATGGCTGTTGTCCCACACGAATGGCGCCTGTTTCACATGTTCGATTATAAAACATAAAATCTCATCGGTCCAATCAATTTTGTTAGGTTTGCTCATTTTGTTTTTGCTGTTCTTTCGCTGCTTATCTTCTGAATAATCGATGTGCTTGTACTATCGATAAAAACTAACTTAAACGCTGGTATGCAGCGCCAGAACTCAATTATCGAAAGAAAGAGAAAAAGCAAGAAACAGTTGAGATTTGTATATGTATATGTGTATGTACCTATGTGCAATGCAATTCAAACGCTTAAGCCGGTCGGCCATTACCAAACAAATGCAAAAAGCAAATACGCAATAAGTTTGTTTGCAAGCCCTTAAGAAAAATGTAAGAAATAAATGAAAATATACTATGCACAGTTTAATATTTTATTTTAATAAATTATACATTATCCAATGGCGTTATAAATATTCTTTTACAGCTCTACTTTAGTCCACTTGCTGCGCATGAAGCCTGTGTATCGCTTGGCGCCAACATTGTTAAATTCCTCATAGTATGGCAGCTGAGCGAGCCGAGCGAGCCAAGCTGTGATCTTGGGGTAACGCTTTGGATCAATGTCAAATGCTAGTGACAAAGATGAAACAGTGGCCGCACAGCAAAGATCGGCAACAGTCAACTTGTCTCCCGCAATGTAGGGCTTCTCTAGCAAAAGTTCGGTAAGCCGAAGGGCCTCATGAAGATTATCCGTCTTCTCCTTTTCAACCACAGTGTGACCCGTTTTCCAAAAACTGCTGCTAACATTCCACAATGCCTTATAAATGACGCTAGCATCGAAGTATAATCGTTGATTGACTGCTGTACGCTTCACCAAATCCTTAGGATAAAGTGCATCAGTTTTGCCATATTTGTCGCACAAATAACTGCAAATGGCATGCGAATCCCAAACATAAGTTCCATTGTCATCTAACGTTGGCACCGTGCCTTGTGGATTCATTTTAAGATATTCCGGCTTGCGAGTCTCGCCTGTGACAAGATTTACAATCTTATATTCAAATTTCACATCCAGTGCCTTGAGCGTAAGTAAACACGCACGGACTGGTGGACTCTCATCAACTCCATAAAGTACGATTTTCGACATTTTGTTTATTGTAGTGAACGTTGTAACGCAATAACTTGAACTAATGCTGTGTGATAGCTTTCGTTGGCTTTATATACGAAAAAGCTTATGATTTGTTGTTTGTTGAGCTTTCAATTGAGCGTAGAGTCGTGTAACGATGATAACGCACTTTATACCCTTGTCAAAAACAATGTTTGTATAAAGTCTATGACGCTTAATGATCTATCAGGTACATTCTTGTTGTGTGCGTGAATTGTTAAAGATCGCTTTGAAAAATGTCTTCTATGCAATATATATTAAGTGCCAGAATATGTATGTTTGTTAAAAATGTATTGTATACCATATGTAGTTTCAACTACAGGGTATACAACAGTCGCGAACTGTAGAACTAAGAACTTTCCTCAGCTCATCACTATTTCATAATAATGACAATTTTATTCTGGGTTGTTCTAAGTGCGACTACCATGATTATATTGAGGCTCCCTCGAATCGTTATCAGTATCCAAATATGACGTAAATATATTGATTTATTGAAAAGATCTGGATTTGATTTTCGAGTAAGCATTTGGAAAAATTCAACAAAATTTCTATGTATTTAAAATATTCTTGAGAATGGTCCTCCTGCTAAGGACAATACGCTCTGAGTTTAGACGAAACCTATTGGTTGAAGCAACAGTTTTCTGTACACGAAAGCTTAATCAAAGCTCTATCCTACGTAGCTTGGATGATTCGTGTGATTATGAGGCTTTTCAGTCTGGCCACTGCTCCGGCACAATGTCTGATGGTAAATGTTAAACAGTTGCGTCTCTCTGTCTGTCGCTACATTTACACTCTACAGTGCGGGAGACAATACGTAAACGAATTGGCTTGGAAGGGGGCTATAATATGATACCGAAATGTCGCGGAAATCTACTCAAATATACACCAAAACGCGAGGATTTGCCCGAACGAAGCATGACGGACTCCTTTACTACGGCCGTTTTGCCATTGAGCTCAACTGAAGTGCGTGAAAGTTATGTCAACCATTTGGGTAGAGTTCGAATGGGTCGACTTATGGAGGAACTGGATTTGTTTGCCGTCTGGCTTTGTCATCGTCATGTTTATTTGCCAAAATTACCAAAGGGCATTCCGTTGCCATATGTTTTTGTCACACTTCTGGTTGATAGTGTGGACTTTGCAAGTCAAGATGCAATCTCTGCCTCTGAGGATATTGACATTTGTGGACATGTCTCGTGGACGGGTAAAAGCTCAATGGAAACAACTATATATATACGACAAAAGTTTCGTACCATTACCAAAGCCATACTCATGATGGTGGGACGTGATGCGATAAACTCAGCACCGGCACCAGTTAATAGCCTCAAGCCCGCCAATGAGAAGGAGCAACGATGCTACGAGGAGTCCCTCAAGCGGGTAAAGCGTCGTTCGAAAAGACGAAATTGTTCTATATTATATATGAGACCCACTCAAAGCGATGAGCATCTCATGTATGACATCTTTAAGCGCACCAAGGGTACATCAATGAACATCAATGTTAGAGAGCTGCCTCCAAATTGTAGTTGGATGAACGAATCGTTTCAGACAACCATTTTACATGCATTTCCGGAGAATCGAAATTCACACAATTACATTTTCGGTGGCTATGTTATGCGTCAAGCTGTGGAAATAAGTTTCATCACCGCCAGCATTTATTCTAACTGTCGTCCAATACTGACTTGCATCATGGACGTGGCATTCTTTAGTCCATTGAAGGTACATTCATTTCTCAAAATTACAGCGTATGTTGTTTATACATTCAAAGAATATATGCAATTGGTGGTAGTTGTTCAAGTTGTGGATGGAGCCACTTTGCAAAAGACGACAACAAATATGCTGCATATGACTTTCAAGACGAAGAATAATGTTAAAGAGGTGTTGCCACTGACCTACCAAGAGACCCTGTGGTACATCTCAGCTCGCAATAAGTTTCGCGCCGTTCAAAAATTGAAAAGCTCAAAAATTGAAAGATTGGCAAAGACCAAAAAAAAAAAAACACAAAATAAGTAAAGGTATAATTGTATGTGTTAGCTAGTTGCGCATTTGAACATTTGATTTGGGCAACGCTTGCAGGCGCTGACGACGTTTCGACTCAAACTCCGTAGCCAGATGCCATGTTTCCTTATCCAGCGATAACTTACCGCGTGCTATGCCTAGTAGACGCGAAAAGACCAAAAGGCCATGCAAATCATTGGCATTGCTCTTAACATTCGCCTTGCGCATATCCACAAAATGTTGCTGTATCATTTCGGTTAGCTCCTCGCTGACGCTAAATTGACTGGTGCGCGCCATGGTCAAGTAGTTGCGGAATTGCTGCAACCGCGCCGGCTGCAAATAGTGTATGGCAGCTTTAAGAGATTCCTCATGGAGTTGCACAGCTTTGCTATCAGCACTTAGGGGCAGCACAAAGTCGCTCTGCAATCAACAGGATTTAAAATGAATAATTCATGAAATTTGAACTAGTTGTTACATACTGGCAACATGCTGCGACCCTCGCTGAGCACAAGTATCGGTATATCAACATTATAATCAATTTGATAATACTGAAAGTCGCACTTGAGCTGCTGATTGTTGATCAGATTAGCTAAATGTTGTATGGCATGCACTCCACTTGTCTCCAGTTTGCCCTGCTGCATACGTGTCTCGTCCAGCACCAGGTGTGTATGGGGCGCTAGCTGTAACATTCCGGATACCAACTTATTTGTCTCGTAATCCTTTCTATTGGAGGTAAAACCAAGTTCATAATAAGTAAAACAAGAAAATATATATGGAAATAAATTAGTTACTTTGGTGCAAAAGCGGCGGTATTCATGTTGTCCAGTGTCATGGGTAAATAGTGACTGGCGGGTAAAAGTAGCTCGATAATCTCGTACAGCTTCTTTGTGTACTGCTGCAAGCAATCTTTGGGTAAGTTGCAGATGTTTAATGTGAACTTGCCGATAGTTTCCATCGCTGAACGGCTGTAAACTGTGGAGATCAGATGACACAGCAGATACTCTGCAGCCAGCTCATCTTCAAATAGGCAGAGTTTGAGCAACATGCGCAAATCTTTGTTTGTTGTCTCTAGGGAATGAGGCGTCAGCAGTTCTTGGGCTGCTGGCTGCTGCAGACTTCGATCCAGCAGTGGATTTGCATGTGGCAACATCTTGACGCCAAAGGCATGCAAACGCGGTATTAGAAAAGGAGATGGATTCTTTGACTGCAGCTCAGATAAACTTTCCATATCTTGCATGGCCTCCATATCTATGTTGGCTACGTCCAGCGCTGGATCCACAGATAGAAAACCGATAAAATCCATCAGCGAGTTTAAGGTGTACTTGTCGAAATCCTCATAGACTTTTACCATGCACGCCATACTTGGACGACTTGGCAGCGGAGAGTTGAGCAGATAATCAGAGCCCAACACAGTTGCGTTGCTGGCAGTGCTTTCAGCCTTGTCAACCACAGCCACACATTGTCTTTTAGTTGAACTGTTGTTGTTGCTGCTGCTGATTTCCTCTGCCTTGTCCACATCCATGTCTTCCTGTTCGACCAGCGCACGTTTTATGCCATTGCTTATTGTTGTTGTGGTTGGTTGATTTGTTGACAAGGGATTGCATTGCTTTTCGTGCTCCTTGGCCCAGTCGTTGAGGCCAGGCACTGAGACAACAAACAATGTCCGACGCTCCCCATGCACATTGCTCTCACCCTGATAGTCCACTTCTTCTTCTTTGCCCAGCCGCAAGCAATCACGATATTTTCCTGGCTGTTGACGTTTGCTTCCATCGGCAGACCTTACCTCATAGCGCTCCAAATAGATTTCGGGATCCATCATGTCTTGCACCATTCCGCGAAAACGCACAATACCCTGATCCTTCAATTGGTGCAGTGGCGTGTGATTCAATAGCGGAATCGAGTGCCATTTCGTCTCATCGCTGACTAACTCTTGCCAGCTGACGCCGTCATGCTTTTCCAACTCCTCTGGATTTCTGGGCAAATCCATGTTGCAAGTCGTTGCGAACATAAACAAGTTATAATTAATAGCTAGGTCGCGTGCGCGCCAAATTACCAAACTATTGATGGTAGAAACTCGATTAATTTTTACATTCGCTAAGGATGGCAACTCTAATGAGCGCAATTTTGATTGTGGTTATCGATAAAGCGTATCAAGTCTGCGACTAAATGCAAAACAAACTGCCCGAAAAAAAAAGCGAAGCGATTTTTATACCCTGGTAAATTCATCAATTAATGTTAAAGAAAAGAAACATATTCCTGCTAAAGTTGATTAGGAGATAATTATAATTTCAAATATTTGTAGATGTATCTTTTGTTTTCATATGTAACACAAAGAAACTTTTTTCTTAAATGTAAGAATTTTAATTATGAGAGGATTTTAACCTCTGTAATCAGGATCATTGTGCTCCTCTTCATCTTCTTCCTCTTCGTCATCTTCATCTATACAATTAAATAATATGCATAAAGTTAGCATAAATTAAATAACATGAATCCATAAAGTCACCTACCATGATTAATTCGCTTGCGCGTGTATGCCCGACGAGTTGCCACCGGCGCCTGATCTGTCTCGCCGTGCAGCAGGGAGTTGCGGTAGAGGACCAGCGGCTGCCACTCCTCAGCTCGACTCGACGGCATGCCCGGCGGTATGACCTTATCAAGAAAGGCCATAATCACTTTCTTATCCTGCTTAAGTAGTTTGTAATTGAACTCATTGAGCACCTCCAGGAACAGAAGGCGTGTAGGTGCGCGAACAGGATCGTCCGGCTGTTTGTTAGCGGCAAAGTAAATGCCTCCACGGTGAATCGCTGCAACCGAATCCCGATTCTTAAGCGCATCAAAGCCAAATGTAAGAGCAAAACGTTTTGCCAGCTCCTTCAAATCGATAAATTCCTGTGAACTCTTCGAAACGACGCCATCCTCGCTTTGATCAACTAGACTCTTAAATACGGTTATAAGACCTAGCAGCAGCGTCATGGCAAAGTTGACCTTGTTGATTTCGCGAGCCTTACCCAAAGTGGCCTTAATAATGTCACCGTACTCGTTATAGCACTGCAATAAAAAAAAGTGTATAAAAGAAAGCTTTACTTTAATATCACGAATTAAGATAACGCACCTTGACATAGTATTTGAATATGCTCGCCGCTCGCATTGTGGGTATTATATTGTAGACAACCAGCTTGCAATAGCAGGCTAAAAAGTTGCGTTTTTTGTGCAGCTCCTCGATGCGTGTCTCATCTTGGGCAACAACCTGTTTCAGCGAGAATACATAGTGTTGGACAAAGTTGTCTAGTATGAGATGCTCATCCATTCGCGATTTATATTCCAAACTACGAATATGTTCGCTCTCGCTGCGCGCCAATTGATCTGAGTAGATGATCAGCAGATCACAGATGGACTGAAATGCCTGTCGAGAGTTGAAAGAAGAACTTTCTTATCATAAAATAATACGTTATGGAAAGCACACAATACATACAGCTTCTTGGATTTGTACCGTGGGTCCGTCGCGTGTTAGCTCAAAGCAGGCAGACATAAAGGTATCCAAATTGCTGCGTAGCTCGGCAACAACCGCTGCCACATTCAATGTCTCACAATCGTTCTCGACATAGTACAGGCCCCAACTGATCGAAAAGTAGCAGGCTTCAATGCAATAGGCAAGCGCTTCATTGGGCAAGCAACGTTCAACATTGTCTTTGCACTGGGCTTCCTCAACGTCACGGAACAGCGATTTAAATAGATCCCATGGATTAAGATTATGTGACGAATACAGAATTGATACCACTTTTAACGCTATGGTTATGTTATAGATATCATCCTCGTTTGGTGTCTCCTCTCCTATAAAAAAATCACAGAATTAAAAACCATTATTAATTAGGTACACATATATTGCTTATAAGCCCTGATACGAATCTTAAGTTTGCTTACCCAAAATTAAATTGCGCCACTCGACAATTGTATCCTTGTATTTGTTGACCGCACTTTCGATGATGTTAGAGCGCGCAATGTTGCAGCGTGTGTAGGTGGCGCTGCCTTCGGCGCAGAGGCATTCCAGTGTTTTGGCACAGATATCGAGGACATCACGTCCAGTGTGCATACACATCACTTGGCTGATCTTGTCGAGCAACGCTTGCAGGTTGCCCTCCTGTCGATTGGTCGTATACAGGTTAAGATCGAAGTACTGCGGCACAGCAAGCAAATTAGCTAATTTCTCGCTGTCAGCCTGATATTTTTCCAGCAGCGCAGGAATGTATACAATGAAGTGCTCCGTTAGCTTGACCTTTTCGTCCTGTATGGCCTTGAGTTCTTTGGCGCTAAGTGTGAACTTGCGATTGCTGGCACGGCCAACAGGCACCTCACCGGATGCTGACTGCTTGACGCTGCTGACCATAATTTCGATGAGCGTGGATTCCTGTTTGTTGTCGAGCAGCTCTTCATTGGGACCGGGCTCCTCCAGCAGTAGATCCGTCATACATTCCCAATCGCGTACCATATCGTTACTATCGATGAACGAGTCTACCAAATATGCGCCATGCTCGTGTAGCTCCGATTCAATGAAGAATTGCACGAGATCGCGTATTAGCGGCGTATTAGGCAGACGTAGCTTGCCACGTTTTGTCTTTGTTTCCTCCATGTCACCGGTAAAGTGGAACAGTCGCACGTTCAGAAACTCGGCAGCGGCTTGTGCAACACCTCGATGCGACGAATAAACCAGTTCATATACTATTTCACAATCCTTATCAGACAATATCTCCGGATGGATTCTATTAAAATAACAAATTAAATTTAATATATAAAACTTACAGGCATATTTAAGAACGTACTTTAAGATGCTGATAACGAGCTTAACAGCGTGAACGGACACCTCAAACTCTTTGTCCAACGTCATGGCCACAATTCTATCCTTAAACTTGGATGTAAAAAGTTCCAGCTTGCCCTTAAGCTCGTCCTTGTCATAGAGCGGCAGCAACGATTGCAGACAACGTAGACGCACCTCTCCAATCTTATCGTGCAACGTCCAGCCAATATATTTCAAATAGGAATCATCTAGGAAATTTTGTGGATAATTTTCCATCCAGATTCCAATCTCAGCCATACAAATGGCTCGTATATCCGGAAGCGTGTCCCTGTACCGATGTACAAATACCGATTTAAACATGTAGGTTAACATGCTCTTTATCTCATCCATGTTCTCCTCCAACTCTGAGCGTTTTGTCATTAAAGAATCCAGGCGATCTGAAGCGCGGCGATCGCGGGACTGTTAAGATAAAACATACCATTTAATGATATATATACTCTATTTTGTAGAGTATTATTTAGAAATGCAGATTCTTACTTTAACGCGCTCAGCTTCAAATTGTTTGGCTGCGTTTTCAAAATTATTGGATACGAGAAGGGCAACATCAACCAAAGCAGTCATCAATTTCATTGCTGCCAATGTTGCAGTGTGACGAAAGGCGCGTACTTGAGAGTCAGACAAGCCCGTCAATAGGGAAATAACGTTATCCATAAGAAACTGATCGTATATGATAGAATACTGGCATTGTTTAACAAGCGTTTGCACAAAATCACAAAAATTATTCTTGAATTTCTTCCATTGTGTTCCGGTCATAATTAATGGATATTCACCGCTTTCCTAGTAATATAAAAAGTTAGGCCATTTATTTTTAAGCTGTAAGAGCAAATTATTTTTACCTCATCAAATTCCTCCGTCATGCGACGAATGATTGTCGTGTGATCAACAGGATATTGAATATCCTCCGATATTTTTCCCTTGCAGCCACTGGCATTGATAAAGAACTGCATCAATGCGACAAGTGCAGTCTCCCGATTTGCTTTGTACTGCTCGATCCATTGGTCAACAATGCTCTGCAATAAAATAAACGTAATTGTTAAGTAAGCAGAACAGGTTACAAATATATGGTATCTTATTACCGCAATTGGATTCTTCGAGTGTCGAACAATGTAGTACAAGCTGTTCTCGTCTGTGGTTATTTCACGCTCGTTGTCGATGCGTTCGTGATGGGCCTTCTCCACTGGGTCTTTGCGCGTCCGCTCAATGCGTTCTTTGCGCTCTGCTGGTGGTCGGCGAGTCTGCGGCGTTTTTCGTTTGCGTGAAATGGGCGCAAAAAACTCATCCTCGTCGTCGTCGATTATTGGCGGCTTGTCGCGAACACCACCGCGAGCACGCAGTCGCGTCATCCGCTTGGTGGGACTGTCCGCATCAGATGTGCTTTCGTTTAAGGCATCACTATAGTAATTAATTAAAAATTATTTCGATTATACATATATTGACATTTGTTTGCAAACAACTAACCTATGCAGCTCGTCGTATTCTGGTGCTGGAGGCGGGTCATCCATAC
The DNA here is from genome assembly GCA_035044465.1 of Scaptomyza tumidula. Taxonomy (NCBI): domain Eukaryota; kingdom Metazoa; phylum Arthropoda; class Insecta; order Diptera; family Drosophilidae; genus Scaptomyza; species Scaptomyza tumidula. The sequence goes on from JAWNNW010000354.1 coordinate 2,159,303, forward strand.
GTATGCGCTTTCCACCGCGTCGTGCCATCATATTGTTGATAGCATCAGGTGCACTCGGTAAAATGTATGATCAATTTGTGTCTTTTTATAAATAAACAAATGTTTTCGTTGTAAGAAAACAAAAAAGCGCAATTGCGTTAAAGAAAGCCAACAACTAGGGATGAATGTGAAAAACCAATTATACCATCGCAGCGGCTATCGATATATCGGTTCCATTAATCAAAGAAGAGGCGAATGTTTCGGTTTTAAACTAGCAAGAAGGAGAAGCAAACAATAACCAGGGATGAAATCAAGAAACACACAAAACGATGGACCATATATCGATAGCTATATAATAACTATAAGAAGCAGCGTCTGTTTTGGTTTTGGGCACAAACATAACAAATTGCAGATTAATAATAATAACAATAATTATTTGTATAAAATATGACTGATTTTAGTGGCGATTCGGGCGGAAGACTAAAGGGCGTAACAATTGTTAAGCCAATTGTGTATGGAAACAAAGCTCGCTCATTTGGCAAGAAACGGGAAGAGGATGGACACACGCATCAGTGGCAAGTTTATCTGAAGCCCTATTATGATGAAGATATGTCAATTTATGTAAAGAAAGTGCACTTTAAGCTGCACGAGAGCTATGCAAATCCGAACCGCATTGTGGTTAAGCCTCCATACGAAATAACAGAGACCGGCTGGGGGGAATTTGAGGTTGTCATTAAGATCTACTTCAATGATCCGTCTGAACGGCCGGTGACTTGCTATCACATTTTAAAGCTCTTCCAATCGCCTGTTGTGGACGGCGAACTAAGCTCCTCAACGACAATGGATACCAAAAAGGGCCTAGTATCTGAATCGTACGAGGAAATCGTTTTCCAAGAGCCCACACAGATAATGCAGCATTATCTGACGCTATCGGAACAAAGTGCCAATGGATTACTCAACCATGATACGGACTGTAAGTATACGGAGTATAAAATCTTCACCCTGTCATCTAATTTATCTTACTCATGTCAGTTGAGGAGAAAAAAGAAAAGACTCTGGACAACATTGTCAATGTGAAGCAAAAGGTTAAAGGGGAGATTGTGACTCTAAAGGATAAACTGAAACTTGCGCGAGAAACTATTGTTAAATTTAAGGCTGAGCTAGCTAAAGTACAGAAACAACCCGCCTAGTGAAAAACATGTAAATTTCAAAATAAAGATCTAGTTTTAATTTTACTTAATAAAGTTAGCTATGTAGAAATCCATTTCTATTTTCTTTGCCACGTCTGATTTGATGCAAAATAAACTGGGTTTTACTGATTATTTTTATTGTTTTTTTTAGAATTTTGTTTGTAAAGCAGTAAAAAGTAATCTAGTTTAATTTATTCGTTTCACCTGGGTGTGTGTTTAAAACATGTATACAAAGACAGTTACATACGCATACACACACATGTTCAATGAGCCATGGAACTTGTCAAAAGATTTTGAGCTGAGTGTGAACCAGTACACTTGAACTGGCGACGCTGTCGGGCATCGCAGCATCCAATTTTCGATGTCAAATAATAAAATGTTGTTTATTTGCATGTGTTGTTATTGTTAAGTGCATGTGCATTAAGAAATCGAAAATTAACTTCATTTCTCGTTAATACTCGACGGGCTTATAATGAGCGAACATTAAATAAATATCAGATCAAAAGAATCCAGCGTCAGCCAGTGCGCAAACGCGAAAGCAAAACGCGTTTATAGATAAGAAAAAATAAAAAAATAACGAAACAAAAGCAACGCGCAACACGCAACCGTTAAACAGCAGGTAAGCCTGCGCAACAGAGAACATCTAATTTATGTACAGATATACATTTGATTATTTAGAATTACATATTTGGTGTCGCAAACATTAATTTTTGCACCGTTTATGGCATTTGCAGCACCAAAAATGTCGCTGACGCGCGAGTTGAGTTTCGGTTTGCTGCTGACGTTGTTGCTTGCAGCAATTCCGGTTTGTTTTGCGTCGCCTGGCCCAGGCGTACGAATTTTGCGAGCGCCTGAATCAACAGTGGCGCCACCTGGCGACGAGGTGGTATTTGTATGTGAGACCAGTTTACCGCCGGAGCACTTCGAGTGGAGCTATGCGTCAAGTCGGACCCGCTTTAAATATCTTAAGTCAAGCAATCATAATATTAGCATGACTCACGACAATGAGGTTTCGAAGCTGCGGGTCTTTGTGCGTACGGAAACACTTGGTGAATATCGTTGCGTCGCCTGGTTTGGACCCCTAGCTGTCACCTCAACAACAGCTCGTCTAGAGTTGGCCAGTTTGAGCAATGTGGAAGGATCGGGCAGTCAAGTCCACTGGCGCGTTGCTGCCGGCAACACAGTCCAGTGGCATTGCGGACACATCGAATCCAATCCAGCGCCCAGCTGGAGCTATTATTATAATGATATTGAGTTGCCAGCAGCATCGACGCTTAGTGACTCCAATGGCACGCTGCTATTGGCAAATGTGTCTACGGCAAGCAGTGGCAGCTACTCCTGTGTGGCAACCAACACCGCATCGGGTGTGCGACTGGCGTTGCCCAGCCGCTTGGAGCTGCAAGTGACCGCCGGTGCAATGGGAGGCACAGCGCCTTATCTAATGCAAGGACAACTTGTGTGTAGTAGCGTCGTTGCCAGATCTGGTGAATCAGTGCTGTTGCTGTGTCCAGGCGTAGGCTATCCGCCACCGACAAGTGTGTGGAGCAGTCCCAATGTGCCCGGGGCTGTCAAAAATAATAGGACGCGTGTGATGTCATATGGATTGCAAATAAATGCACTACAGCCGCAGGATGGTGGCACCTATATATGCTTTTTGGACAATGGCATACGGCCAGCACTGGAACACTTCATACAGCTGGTGGTGCAGCAGGCGCCTCGTATTGTGCTGGCTCCCAGTGCCAATCTTACCAACGAGGGCGAAGCAATGCAGCTGGAATGTGTCGCTACTGGCATACCAGAGCCGGAGATCTACTGGCTGCTTAATGGCGAGAATAGCATTTACGATACCGAAGCGGAATTGCAGCCAAATGGTTTTCTCGTGCTGCACAGTGTCCAGAAGCGACATGCCGGCTATGTGCAATGCTTTGCACGGAATAGTCTGGGCGAGCACAGTGCGGGCACCCTGCTTCAGGTCAATCCCACTCAGATACAAACAGGCGAGGGTCCAGGCCACGGTGGAGCGGGTCGTGCATCCAGTCGACCCACACACGGTCGTAAGCAGAAACAACAAACGCAAATGGTGCCGCCATCGGCGCCAAATGTCACCCGTCTATCGGATGAGTCCGTGATGCTCCGTTGGCATGTGGTCCGAAACGAGGGATTAGACATAACATTTTTCAAGGTGCAATACAGAATGCTTACGGACACGGGCAAGCGCAAGAACTGGCAGACAACCAACGAAAATATTCCATACGGAAAACAGCGACATGAAACCGGAGCAGGTTAGCCTTCCACTTGCCTACCCATGGCATATTGTATATTACATATATATTTTTTGTTTTTGCAGTTAAGAACTTTATGTCATCGGTAACGGGTCTGCGTCCAGATCGCAGCTACCGTTTTCGTATCATGGCCGTTTACTCCAATAATGACAATAAGGAGAGCAACACATCCGGCAAGTTCTTTTTGCAGCGTGGCGCTACGCTGGCCCCGTTGGCAGTTCCAGCATTGGTCGACATTGAGGAGTACTCAGAGACGGCTGTTGTGCTCCACTGGGACTTAACTAGCGATGCGAATGAGGATTTAATATCTGGCTACTATGCCTACTATCGTCCCTCAGCATCGGCTGGCGAGTATCTAAAGGCCACCATTGACGGTGCCAAGTCGCGTAGCTTTCAAATCTCCTCACTCGAACCGGGCACCATTTACGAATTTAAACTGCAATCTTTTAGCGCCATTGCCGCCTCCGAATTTAGTGCCCTCAAGCAGGGACGTACACAACGACCCAGGGTGAGCACAACAGCACAGCCGACGGTGCATGCAGTGGACACGACGACGCCCAGTCATAATGAGACATTCAACATGAATCCACTGCTAACCGGAACCATTGGCGGTGGTGCATTGCTCGTGCTGCTCGTGGTTAGCGCCTGTTTGTGCCTCTGCCGACGCCGAAGTTCACGTGGCAGCAATCCACAGAACAAACCTCGGTTGACAGAACTTCGCGAGGACTTTGTGCCATTGAACACTTGTTCGCCTAATAAGCCACGTACGCGACATATTCACATAACGCTCAATCCTTTGGCGCAGCAGCAGCAACAACAACAACAACAACAGTTGCAGCAACAACAACAACAGCACGATGAGAAAGACACACAGGACAACGACATGGGTTACTTTCAACGTCCAGCCGTTGTGTACGATGCCGAAACGCTGGGCTTTAATGGACTTGCACGGATGTCGTCCTCTTCACTGCGTCGCTCACAGCGCACGCTGGAACGTGCTGCTGCTGCTGGTGGCGTCTCCGTTGGCAACAATAACAATCTAAATCAGCCAACGGATGTCTCTTCGGCGGACAGTCCAAGACTGCAAGCATCGAATAAGCCAGGTCGTGTCATTCTTAAGCGTGCCCGTTTGTCCAGTCGTTCGGAGAATCTCTCCTCGGGCAGCCTAAATAGCGTAGGCGTATAAACTCGTGATCTGTAGTCTATGTTCATATGTATAGATGTTTATCTATCTGGATGTATGCTATTCCTCTACCTCTGTTTTACAACTTTTTTATTTCAAATGACATTTACTTAATCAGTGTGTACTTATATATGTTAGTTTCTAAGTACTTAATTAGGTGTCTACGCTTTAGTTTGTAGTTCTTTTATCCAGTATGTGGAGTTTTTTTTTAAGCTCTAAAGTGCATTTTATTAGTGTCGTTTATACACATAACATAGTTAGTCTTCCATGTCTCGTTTAAGCTGAAAATCTGTACTGATAGTTTTTTAAAACAAAATGACGATAAAATTTGCTTATTTTCCGAAAGAAACTGTACAAACGTTGTGATTATTTTATTTAGAGTTTACAATATCAAAGTCAGTTAACATTTAAAATCGATACACTTTTTTTGGGCGGTCGACCGATAACATCAAATACATGTCTGCTTGAACCAAAACGATGGCAACCTTCTCAGCTGTCAGCTGTCAAACCACCTATAATAATTGGGTCGTACCAAAATTTCTAATAGTAACATAATTCGGTTGCTTTTATTTGTTTGTAAAATTTAAATGATTGGCAAAAGGTGCAAGGCCCAACTATAATCAATAAGTCATAACATATCTATGTAAATTTGTACATAGCAAGAGTCGAAACCAGATTTAATGCTGTTCGTTGTTGCAGATAGCGAAGCCTGCTGCAAACAAAAGAATTTGGAATTGGATTCTTAACAGGCAGAAAGTGTGCAGCGATAGAGTGAGAGCAGAAGGAACGGCAATATGTCGAACCTATCAGTAGGACAGATCATAATGGATGCCCAGCGTATGGCCAGCCGCGTCAAAGATTTGGATGCACTGGGCTCCGCGCTGCTGGAAGAGGCGGAGAACAATAATCGGCTGGTAGAGAGCTTGCGCCAATACCAAGACGATATTGAGTCACTAAATCGCATCTCGAATAACAAAACAAATGTGGACATGGTGAATCGCATACAGCAACAGAATGTAAACAGTTCAGAAATACTGAAAGAGAATCGCGAGCTTAAAATCTGTATTGAGGATTACGAACGCGCAATGGAGCTGATGATGCAAAAGTACCGTGAACACACAGTGACCAAGGTGCTCGACAGCAAATTCAATTTTAAAGAGCTGTACAACGAACGCCTTTGGCAGGTGATACGCGACCAACGCGACAAAATCAACGAAATGGCAGCGGTTATGCATCGAGCGGCCACTGCGGACGATGATAATGTGCAGCGGGAACTGCAGACAATATCACAATTGCGCATGGAGAACGAAACGCTGCGCGAACTACTGCAGATCTCGAAGCAATTTGGATCATCTCAGCGGCCAATACGCGAGAGCGATCATCTGCTCGAAGAGAAGGCGGTGCAGACGGACAATCAGGCGGATGATTCGGCGGACGATTTGTCCATATCGGGTGCTTCGGTGGAGAACATGAACAACAATTCAGTCATACAGATGTACAGCAGCCACGAGCTGGCCAGCAATAATTCAGCAAACACTGCCTCAGCCAACACAGTGCCCAGCGCTGCTCAGTTGACCAACCCAGTTGGAGATAATGCTGCTGCGGTCGCTGCTGTAGATACTGTTGAAAACACAACAAACGCCAATGAAAATAACAATGGTCCAGCTGCACATAGCACGCCGGAGACCGTCAAGCCGGCAGCGTCAGCGGCGTTAACGACGCCCAATGACTTGGAGGAGGAACAAACACTTCCCGTTGTGGGTGCAGTCAGTGTGGGTGGCAATGCAACATGATAGATGCTGATACAGCAACATCTCGATTGCATTGTCATTGTCATTGTCGTCATCGCCAGTCAATCATTGTTAATTTGTATTCGCTTAATGGCACCTCTTTGATTTCGGGCGCAACGCATTCATCTTATATACAAAACACACACACATACTTCTACTCACACACACACACACACTCATATATACAACCCAACATTATTATGATTACTCTGCATTAGTTCATAGCGACTAATAATCTCTAAGTAATTTATACATACTACAAATACTACAAATAATGGCGAAACTGAACGCTCATCAAAATCTAATACACACACACACACACACACACTATCACACACTTTGTAATCCATGTTGTACTCTATCGACTTATGATTTCTAAATAATAAAAAAACAAACATAATCAAAAGTTTTGGCTGCATTACAATTGCTGAAGAAGTTTACCTACTATGTTTACCAAAAATAAGTGTTAAAAGAAAATAATCTGTGAAAATGTACAAAAGTAAATTCGGCTAAATTATGACTATCATTAAAAGTAAGTACAACGTTTATATCCTTCACGTGCTCAGCAGGGTTCCTATATTCTAAAAACTAAACTCTTTCAAGAAAAATCCAAAAGAGAGATAGAGAGAGAGAAAATTCTTTTATTTGCATTCTCCGCGGCTAGTTTGAGCTTTTTGAATTATTTTAAATTTAGTTGCTCGTCGATTTTCAAAACGTTCACAACGTAAAATACGTGAAATTCGCGTCAGCCCGGAAAACGTTTCGTCTGTGCAATTGGTGCGAAAGAGATGCAGCTATCTGTATAAGTATATTTCGAGTGCTCAAGCGATCGATGTTATATCAAAAAGCGAAAAAGAATATATACATATTCTGTGCGCATATATATATACGCGTATGTGTATGCGCGTCAAGTGAAAATTCCAATTTGGAAATTTGTTGCTCGCTGTGAATTTAACGTACATATTTTGTAATACGAAAAGTAAACAAATAATTAAATATTCTTTTCGGTAAATTTTTGTATTAAGATAACTTGGAAAAGATTTGCATTTGAGATCTTTTTATGGAATATATTGAAAGTGCGCTGCCATTTACGAAAAATGTGTTCTATTTTTAAAACACAGCTAATTTTTCGGCCGTTCATTTCTTTCTTTTCTTTTTTTTTGTACAAAGTGAATATATTCCAAAGCTCTAATAATAATAAAAAGAAAACGGAAAACTATTAAAATCTTTCTTCCATTCAAAGTGAAACCACACACAAAACTATAATCAATATTGCAAGTTAATCCATAAATAAATATATATACATATATAATATATATATCATATGTGCAAATTAAAAGCAGTCAACACGGCTAAAACTGCTAACCGATCGGTTCATAGCATCGAATAGACGCGGTTACGCAATTAACCGTTTGGTAAATGAAAAGTTTCGCACAGTTCCGGAGCAGATGCAGCAGCTGTGCCGTGGCCCCGTTCCCACTTGCCCAGCTTCAAATTCATCTAAATGCAGAATCTTTTTGTGTAAGTTCGAAATTTTCTAAATTTGCGACAACCATAATAAATATATATACGTGTACATAATCTGTGTATGTGTGCCATATAGTAGTTTATACTTAGGTTAAAAACGTTGATAATTATTTTTAACGTGCTAGGGATTTGCAATGTTGTGCTCCCTATAAAAGAGATCGATCCCAGGGCGCACTCTCCAAAAGAGAAACTCACAAATGCTGCTGCTCTCTCTCTCTCTCTCTCTCTCTCTCTTTTGAGTGAGTTTGGTTAATGGTTTTTAATTGCCGAAAAAACATGCGCAAACTTTTCGGTTTTGCATGCGCGTTTTCCACCTGTAAAAAGCGAAAGGTTTCTCTTCTGTTCTATCGCTCTCTGCGGCTCTCTCGCGATCTCTCCAGCTCTCTTGGACTTTTTGGGGATCTAAAAATAAACAAAAGATGTGTGTAAACATTTGTTATTGTTTATATTTACAAATAAACTCATGTTTATCTACATAAACAATGCAGCAAGTCCATCTTTATTTTATAAGGTGGGCATAGAAGTGATTTTCAGGTGTTTAAATTCAATTAGTTCATAAAATTAAATTGTTTTTTGATATTTTGAATAAACAACAATGTAGATTATTTTATTTAAAGTGTTTCTTGAATTTTTAAACTTTCTTTTGAATTTTTTCTTGTACATTTCTTATGCAATTTATCCCTCATTCTTTACGATCTACAAGTGCTTCTCTTTATACCCTGAACCCATTGAAAATGGGTAAAAAGGGTATAATGGTTTTGTGCAAAAGTATGTAACAGGCAAAAGTAAGCTTCTCCGACCCCACAATGTATATATATTCTTGATCAGCCCTGTCCGTCTGTCTGTCCGTTTGTCCGTATGTATGAACGCGTCGATCTCAGAGACTACAGACTCCAGGTTTCGAACATAAGCTTGCCTAATCCAGTACAAGTTAGTTTCAAATTTTCGATAACTCTTTCTGTGTCGATATACACATGTGATCGATTACAATAAAATCTTAAAATTAAAAAAATGTCGAGGCGTTTGAAACATTAAGCAAAATAAGGATAATCTATGAAATTTTGATTGAAATCGTTTGATAAACACCGGACATATGGAACATTGAAGTTAAGTAAGCAGTATGCGCGTGCACACACACACACACACACACACACACATACTTGCAAGCACTGACTGTTCGCGTTAAGTATTGGGTTCAGAATGTTTTGTTAACAACAAATATGTCCATGGTTGACTTGCAATATATAGCACACACTGTAAAAAGCCATTATTTTTGAAGTGCCCTGCCTTAGAATTCCCAACTTGTTCTAGCTTCGTCAGGGGTATGGTGAGTAGTGGTTTCTTTGAGTAATTTTTTAAAGTATACACACACACATACGAACAGACACACACACACTCACACATACATACAAACAGACACACACACACTCACACATACATACAAACAGACACACTCACACATACATACAAACAGACACACACACACACTCACACATACATACAAACAGACACACACACACACTCACACATACATACAAACAGACACACACACATACATACAAACAGAAACACACACTCTCACACATACATACAAACAGACACACACATACAAACAGACACACTCACACATACATACAAACAGACACACACATACAAACAGACACACTCACACATACATACAAACAGACACACACACACTCAAACACACACACATACACATACAAACAGATACACACACACTCACATACACTTTCTAGCACTGATTGTTATAGTGTTCAGGGTATCGTCTAGTCGGGATAGACTAGAGCTTACTTACTTGTTTTATATTATATTAATAGTTTATTGTTCTCGGAATGGGGTTTGTAATTTACGATCAAGTACAAGACACAAATTCTTCAAGGTTTATTGATCTGTGTCAAAATAAAAATAAATAAAACGTTTAAGATCATTTCGTGTGAGCCAAGACAAAAGAGATGTTGTCGAATGTGGTCGGTTGATTGGTTTACAGAATTACGGAATAGCCGAATACAAGCGAACATGTGAATGTTCTACATTTAATGTACAACATTCTTTTGCTAACTTGGCTCAATGCCAAAAATTTCACTTTGTTTTGTTTAATGTAAAAACGTCTAAAATTTAGTTGATGTCCACTATAAAATCAAAGGTTGAGAACTAATTTTGCCAAACAATTAAAAGATGATCTGCTAAGTGAATATTAAATAAACAAATTATTAATATTAATATTCAAATCTATTATCTTTTTTTTGAATAACTTTTATACTTAAATCAATCAATCACGACATAAGTTTCATGGTTTTTTAAAAACTTTACAGAAAAGGCAAAGCTGACAATTTATATAAAGACAGATGCATCATCTGTACCCATCGCTGAAAGGCGATCCGCTCTGCCCACTTGGGTTTCATCCCCAGACACGTTACCCAACAAGATGTAAGCGATGTTTTCGTGACTACAAAGAACATGGAGCACGACGTGGAGGCGATGATGTGGCCGCCTCCTCGCCAAATCTGTCAGATGCCCAAAGTGCACGGTGAGTAAAAACTTAACATAATGCTCGATATTTGATAAAAGCCTGATTAATATTTGTTAACTTCCTAAAGGCCCACATCGCGTACTTGGACATCTACGACAAATTTATCAAGTGCAAACACAAACAACAGTAATGATATAGGTATGAACGACAATTTTCAATACTACATGCTTTATTCGTATAACTTCTGTCTAATGGAAGTTAAACACGTTAAAGTTAAAGTTTAGAAAGCAAAATATCTTTGTTAGTTATAACGCATTAAAAATAGAATATATCTTTATTCGCTACACTGCTTAAAAAAAATAATTATCATTAATATCTACGTACTTTAGAGATTAAAAACTATTTATTTAATTTATTGTAGCTTAATTATTTTGTATCATTGAAAAGTTTGATCTTCATTTTGTAAGCACAATTTTAATGTATTTTTGCTGTTGAACCACATAGAATACTTTTTAGATATGTGAAATAACCTTAAATCAATATTTCCGATATACCCAATCGACTATTTATACAAACATTCGTATATTTTGTTATTTCTTCGTGTTAAAATAGATTAAAAATCTGTAACGCGTATTTTTCATAGACTAAACTTTGTTTAACCATGCGAAAAATATTGAAGTTCTTAAAAAGCATGTTTTTTTAAAAAGATCATTATATTTTGAGATATATCTGCAAGGGTAACCCATCTTCGGCATCGTCGAACATATACATCTATAATAGTTTAATCTTTCTTGTTTTATTTATTTTATGTATCTCTCACGACTTTAACTGATATCTTGCACCAACTGTACTGAATCGTGTGCTCGTACCACTTACTATCTACTTCTATCTCTCTCTATATCTCTCTGTCTCACTAATTTGCATAACGTTCGTTAACACATTACTATTTTGTACTACCATAAACATCGTGTGCTGTGCTGTGCTGATGTGCTGATGTTATCCTTTTGTTTAACGCACGGTTTCACGGTAACAAAAAAACATATAACGGCACATTTTTTGGTTGGCCAACTGCTCATTCATTTGACACGGGCTTGTGGACACCGCCTATAATCGCCGAATAATCGTATCAAAACTGTGACTGTGAACGTGACTGTGATCTCGTAATTATAATTGTGACACAATTGTATTGTTGATGGCCACACCGCTGCTAACATTTGCATTTGCTGACCTTGACGCTTTTACTGAACCTAGTTGTACACTTCAATGTAGAGCTCAAGAAGCGTCCGCAGTCCTGGGCCACAACGCCGAACATGGTTGATGAACCGACGTCTTCCTCATCTTCAGTGACTTCAACGAAGACATCGACGTCGTCCTCACGTCCTCTCGACGATCACAATGTGGCAGTCACCCTGAAGCTACCTGTTCCGCCGAGACGTCACACAACCTCCTTGGACATCAATGAGGTAAGACAAGATGATTATTATGTTGAAAAAGACTTTTTGAAAGCAATGGAAACTTTTCTCATTATTCAGGTGGAAGAAAAGCTCACTCACGGTCGAGTCACATCCTCCCCCAGTAAAACTTCAAGTATTCCAGATGAGTTAGTCATCCTATCGACAGACAGTCTTGCCGAGCGTGTGCGCAAAATGAATCTGCTTAAAAAACAGCGTAGCCTTAACTCAAGGGAAAACAGTCGGGAACGCTCCATACCACGCAAAGATGAGTATGTAACCGCGGAAAAACAAAAACCCAAATCATAACCCAATTTCCTTTGCAGGGAGAATGATACATCATTATCTGTGCCGGATCGACCAGAGCGAAGTAAATCTGCTACTTCGCTTAACCAAATGAACTCAGAACTCAAACGTGCATCTTTGCCACCCAAGAAGGTGGCAGCTGTGGCAACAACAGCTAATGCAACCACAACTGCAACAACAACAGCAACAACAACACCTAAGCCTGCTACCATAGTCACACCCCCGAGTCCCACAGAAGTTAAGGTCTCATCCGGCAGCTCTAGTTCCAGTTCGAGCAGCTTGCGTCGCAAGGAAACGGAAAGCAGCAATGGCAAAGATACTAAAAGACAAACTGTACCAGCTGCAACTCCAACACCAACAACACCTGCAACAACAACATCGGGTGCTAGTGCTCTGAAGGAACAAATGTCAGCATTGCGATCCGATCTCGAAGCAATGAAGACACGAGCAGAGCGCGCCGAACGTGAGAAAAGCGATATATTGCTCCGTAGATTGGCGTCAATGGACACGGCCTCGAATCGTACGGCTGCCTCGGAGGCGTTGAACCTTCAACAGAAGCTCAACGAGATGAAGGAGCAGCTAGATCGAGTAACGGAAGACAAACGTAAGCTTAATCAGCGCATGAAAGAGCTGGAACACAAGGACAGCACGTCCGAGTTGAAGCGCAAGCTGCAGGCAGCCGAACAGATCTGTGAGGAGCTCATGGAGGAGAATCAATCGGCCAAAAAGGAAATACTTAACTTGCAGGCGGAAATGGATGAGGTGCAGGACACGTTTCGCGACGATGAGGTCAAAGCCAAAACGAGTCTGCAAAAGGATCTCGAAAAGTCAACCAAAAACTGTCGCATTCTCAGCTTTAAGCTCAAGAAAACTGAACGCAAAATCGAAACCCTTGAGCTGGAAAGGCAGAGCTCCTACAATGCCGAGCTGTGTGCCAAGGTCAAGAAGTTGGAGGAGGAATTGCGTTTCTCCAGTGAGCTAACGCGCAAGCTACAGGTAAGCTTAAGAACTATAGATGTGAAGTTAATAAACATTTTAATCCCACAGACTGAAGCCGAGGAGCTGCGTAATCCTGGCAAAAAGAAGGCGCCCATGTTAGGCGCTCTAGGTAAGTCCACATCAGCGGATGCCAAAATAACAAGAGAGTCCTTGACGCGAGGAGGCTCTCAAGAAGATCCCCAGCACTTGCAGCGCGAACTAAAGGACTCCATTGAGCGCGAAACGGATTTGAAGGATCAACTAAAATTTGCCGAAGAGGAGGTAAGCTTGAACACAAGGGCAACACACAACAATGATTAATGATTTGCCAACCTTTTGTGAAAAGTGCCGTCAGCTCAAGGCTAGGGCAACTAGAAATCGCTCACAGCTTAATCGTGGCACCCAAACGGGTGATATGCTGGCGATTCCATTAGCCTTTCCGCGTGCCACACAAACGCCGCAAATAGTTCTAACAGATGCTGTCACAAATACGATGTCAACGCCCGAGATTCTTACTATGCAGACACAAACTCAAGTGGTTGAATACTGCAACACTGACGCACAAACCCAAGTCATCGAATTCTGCGACAATGCCACACAAACAAACTTTGAACTAAGTGCCAGAAATGTTTCCGTTGAACGTGAAGCTTCACCATTTGCGTCGATCTTTGCTCCCAGTACTTCTACACGGGTGGTCAATTCCACCTCGTTGCTCTTTCCAAGCGCCATCTCCCATGTGCTCTTGGCTGGCGCCAGTGCAGGTATCTAGTAGCAAATCTTTTCCCAGATCACACCAGCAAATGTCCATAGGTATAGTCAATAGAACAGATAGATAAGTAAAACAAGTAAAGTCGACAGAGATTTTTAAAATTCCATTTAAAGGAAGTTTTGAGGTATCTTTCACATTAAAACCGTCTTACTTTTGTCAAGGTCTTTGCTGGTTTGGGTCAATATCTTCATGTAGTGAAATTACTTTGTTTTTAATACTTGTCTTTATGTGTAAAAATGTTTTTTTCTTCTTGTTTTCTTGTTATTTCATTTAATGCTAACCCAGTAGATAGCATTATTGTCCAGCAGCTTTACTTTGGCACCTAATAGGGCATAGTTTTTATCCTCGAATACGAATTATTTTGAATTGACAACAGAAATTGCTTTTTTACATGAATCAAATGTGTCTTTTACATTTCAGGCTGAACATTTGAGGAAAAAGGTGACTCGTTTCGAGGATGAAAATGAGTCTTTGATGATGCAGTTGAAAAAAATGGCAACGCGCTCAAGAAGTACGATCAAAATTTAATTCTTAAAGTAAACTCTTGATAAAAAAAACTATACAATTCAAGAGAAATACTTAAACTTAAAACTGACCCATTGTTTGACCGTTTACTAATATCTAAAGATCTAAAAAGCATGATATAATTTAAATGGGAAGTAAAAGTTTGTTCAAAAAGCATTCTGAACTAGTTATTTATGCAAACGATCACTCTTCCAATCTAACATTCTTTTGTTCTAACTAACGTTATATCTCATGCGCTTATTAATTAAAGGAATTCCACAGTAATTTGCCATTTTTTGCGGCTGCTCATTAATTGTGACTAATCAATTAGAATTGCCACTTAATGTTTGTATTGAATATTCAGCATGCCATTAAAAATATCATTATCAACATTTTGCTAATATCTGCAATTCTCTTATAGCTCGCAAATTGAGTCCTGCACCGCATCCACACCGACTGGCACCCGAGGTGCATGCGGATCGTGACGAAGGTATCTCCGATGAAGATGATCCCGCGGAGCTGCGTATACTACTCGAACTGAACGAGCAAGAGGCATCAATACTGCGTCTCAAGGTTGAGGAACTAGAGAAGGAGAATACCGAGTCCAAGAAGTATGTGCGTGAATTGCAAGCGAAACTGCGCCAGGAGAACGGCAATGGTAGCAAAAATTCTCTGCTTAGTTTTGGCAGTTCCTCCAGCGTTGCAGAGAAGAAGCTAAAGACCCTCAACGATGAGTTGACCCAGTTGCGCAAAAACCTACAGGAAAAGGAGCTTAACATGGACACAATGCGAACACAGATCGCCAAACTGTCGACCCTGGAAAGCGAGAACGATAGACTGGCAAAGGAAAACAAACGATTACAGCTGCAAACGCTACGCAGAGCAAGCTCCACCGAAAGGAATGGCGACGCTGAGTTGCCCAAGCTCAAGGAATCGCTGGCACAGGCACAAAAGGAACGAGATGAGCTCACAGCACGGGTTAAGCGCATGCAAGTGGAGGCAGAGGGTAAATTGCCACCTAGGACGCCCAAGCGGGTAAACGATCTGACGCCCAAGAGTCATTTAAAGAAGTGGGTCGAGGAGCTGGAGGATGAAATCGGTGAAATGCGTGTGCAGCTAGGCAGCAGCGGTGTCAATCAACTCAAGGGCCTACAGACTACAAAGGAAAACCTGGAAGAGGAGCTGCAAAAGTGTAAGCAAAAGCTATCACTGGCCGAGGGAGATGTGCAACGTTTGAAGTTGCTCAGCGGAGCCAGCAGTAAGACCAAGGAGCTGGAGCAGAAACTCAAGGCGAGCGATGAGGATGCCAAGAAGTTCAATACCAAACTTAAAGACCTAGAGGACAAGCTGAAGAAACAGGAAAGCCAGCTGAAGCAAAGCGACACAAGCAAATCAACGCTGGAGGCTCAGAGCAAGCGAGATAAGGAAAAGTTCACTAGCTTAGAGAAAGACTTTGAGAAACAAAACAAAGAGAGGGAAAAACTTGAATCGAAGATCGTACAATTAGATAGCGATCTCCTCAGTAGCAAAAAGTCCGCAGATAAAACAAAAACCTCCCTTGAAAAGGACATCAAGGAACTTAAAGCCAAGGCCAGTAAATCAGACACAAAACAAATGGCAGACCTTAAGAAACAGCTAGAGGACGCACAAACAGCATTCACCAACGAACAGAAACGCTACGAGGAATTGAACACCCACTGGGAGAAGCTCTCCGAAGAAACAATCCTAATGCGCGCCCAGCTAACAACAGAGAAGCAAGCTCTAGAATCCGAACTGAATGCCAGCAGATATAAACTGGCGGATATGGACACCATACGCATTGAGCGGACCGATATGGCCCGTAAGCTGAACGAGGCACAAAAGAAGATCAAGGAACTAGAGGTGAAGACTTTGAAGACTGGCGGCAATACTGAACACGAACGCAACATGCTTAAGAACAAGCTGGCAGAGAAGGAACACGAATATGAGCGATTGCGTCGCGAGAATGAAATGAATATCGATCTAGTGTTCCAGCTGCGCAAGGATAACGATGACCTAAACAGCAAGTTGAGCGATTTCAATCGTATTGAACAGGCGCAATCTTCCTTGAATGGACATGGTGCAAGACGCGAAGCTGAGATCAAGGAGCTGAAGACACAGTAAGTAGCAAAGTTAACAGTGAAGGTAACTTTTTTATTCAACTTTTCTCATGTCAATACAGATTGCAAGCTTCTGAACTGCAGCTAAAATCTGAAGTAGCCTCAACGCGTCTGCGCTATGAACAGCAAGTAAAGAATCTCAGTGGAGAACTCACATCCATGCAGGTAAGCACACACAAATGTTATTTATTTATTTATTTTACATTATCTTATTTTAACATTAAAGCGCCAATGTGAACGCTTCAAGAAAGATAGAGATGCTTTCAAACAGATGGTGGAGGTGGCACAGAAGAAGATTGGCGAACTTAAGGCTAACAATACGGGACGGCACAGTAGAAGCTCAATGCATAGCAGTGATGATGATGATAAGAGCAAGATTGCATATCTGGAGCAACAGGTACGCAGTGACTTATGAGCATTTGAATAGAATTCTATTTTTCTATTCTTTCCTTGTTCAGATTGGTCATCTTGAGGATCAGCTAGTCGAATCCCGGCTGGAGTCTAGTAAAGTCAAGACCGAACTTGTTTCTGAGCGTAGTGCGAATGAGATCAAAATATCTGAGATGCAGTCGAAACTGAATGAATTCGAGGAGGAACGTGTCATTGGTTCGGGCAGCACAAAGCTACCTGGCATGAAGACCAAACTGGAGCTGTCCTGGCAGAAGGAGCGAGAGGATCAGCAACGTTTGCTACAGGAGACATCCACCTTGGCTCGCGATCTTAGGCAAACCCTATTCGAGGTGGAACGAGAACGTGACAAGGAGCGACTTGAATCCAAACGAAAACTGGATCAAACCAAGCGTGCAACAGAGGAGGAAATGGAGGAGGGACGCAAAAAGATTGCTGAACTCCAATGCGATCTGTTGGAGCTGCGGGATGTTCACGCCAAGTTGCGCACCTCCAACGAGAAGCTGCGACGAGAGGTGAGCTAAAGAAAATCTATATCCAAGACTTGCTCTTTATCTTTTGACAATTTTCAGCGCGAACGCTATGAAAAGGAGCTGATTAAGCGTCGCATGGAACAGGATGGTGGTGAGCGTAAAGTGGGCGCACTGCTGCAGACTGTCGATGAGCTGGTGAAGATTGCGCCAGATCTGAAAATAGTTGGTGGCGGCTCCGGTCGCAGTTCATCCTACGGAGACAATAAATTGCGACCGGAGCAGGCAGATGTGCGACGCAGTCGAAGTCCATCGCCAGTGTTGACTAGCGCACAAATAACCAATGTGTTGGCTAGACTGGCCGAAGCTTCCGAGGAGCTGCGCAAGTTCCAGCGTGTCAACGAGGACGAACAGGAGCGCAGTCGTATGCGACGTAGCAATCTGCGACGGGCTACCTCACAGGAGAATGATCCGCATGGCAGCCAGAGCTCAGTGGCCAGTGGAGCGGGTTCACAACGGGGCGGACGTTTGTCTCGTAACTCGTCCAACAATGGCAGCACGATACGCAAGAGCCTCTCACTGGATCACTCCATACAACGCGATCAGGTAAGTGGGTAAACCTGTTGGCAGCAACTCCAATTGAACACCGCTGTTCCACAGAACATTTGGCGTCAGGATGATGGCAGCGTTTCGTCTATGCAATCCATTGACTCGGAGCTGGGCGGTATGGTGCGTGACTCCAGTTTGGATTCGCGTCTTGACTCCCGCCTATCCGGCGGTTCCACACAGAGCGACTTGCCACGCGGTCCGCGCAAAAAGAAGAAGGGTCTCATGGGCAAACTACGCAGCCTGACTAAAAGCAGTCGCAATTCCGAGAGTGAAATATCAGTGAGTGTGCTGAAAAATCTTCATGGAGCTGAAAACCCTTAAACAAAACTTTCCCATTGTAGATTCAAGGATCTGATTCAGACATAAGCGTTGCAAGCGACATGAGATCAAGCAAAAAGGATCTTCGTGGACGCTTGTCCGGCATGTTCAAACGAGCTGGCTCCAACTCACGCAGTGAGAGCACAGAACGAGCTAGTTCGGAACAAAGACCAGTTGCCGTAACTGTCGTGGGGCATCCGGATGGACCACAACCACGCGAACCACCGCCAGCAAACTCATTCACACCCAAGCCCATACGTTCGGTAAGTGGTTGACATTTGATATTTTTAATAATCAGTTTTTCATAATCTGTATGTATATTCGCTTGTAGATACCAAAACCGCCAACTGGCGGCACACCCACCACACCAATCACAAGACGGCGTCTAGCCAAGTAGTCAACAATGTTTTTAAGGATTCATCATAGTTAGTATACTTCATAGACATCGTAGTTTGATTTGCATAAAAGGATCAGTCACTCTCTTACATAGCTCGTCTGCGCATTTTTTTCAATTATTACCAACTGCCCTGGAATTTGAGCTTTATCATCGTTCTCATATGACATGATTATTTATTTTGACCAGTGCAAATGTTTTACTCTTTTTTTTTGCGCTTTTAAATTCTTTAAAATAAACATGTACATCTTTTTCAAATACCGCCTGTTTGCCTTCAATTAGCTCTAGATTCGAAACTATGAATTATTTATTTAAGATTTGATGTTTATATAATTATGAAGACTTACATGTTGATACAAAAAACCAGTTGTGAGTATAAACATTGCTAAATGTATGCTCAAATCACTAGAGAATTTGCTAACGTCCGCTGGTGGAGCTTCTACTCGTGTAATGAAGTAAACAAAAGAGCTCGAGAATATAAACAAAGCTAATGTCAACATTTTGTCAAAAAATTTTGATATGTGAGCCAAAGAATCTTGAATAGGTTTGAAAATCTTAAGGCATAGTTATTGCTTGCTAAAACTGTTAAGCCGCACAAAGAAACACGAGATGTGGCAAGTGAGGCGCAACTCCATCAGGAGCAAGAATAAGCCAACTGTAGCAAAGGTTCCGAAATGAAGCTGGCTTTCAGCGTACATGTCAGCGCATTGGCAATGCCACAAAACCAACTAGTAACTGGATAGAACCAGGGCTAAACGGCAAAGTTCGGCAATTGGAAAACTGTCATCGAGTCATGTTCGACATCTTGTTCAAATCTCATTCTTGTCAGCTGACATTGAGTTGCGAAATCCACTGTGTAATTGACACTTGATTAACGCATAGCCAGCGCAGCTTTACTCATCAAAAGGATGATGAAGCAAGAGAACTAAGACAAATTTTGCATGTGTAATTAAGTGTGCCTAGCTTTTATGGTCTGTCAGATAAACTGAGTGAGTTATTAATTTTTTTAATATCACAAAGGTTTGATAGAAAAACAAACTCATATCGATTGCTTAAAGCGTGCTGCATCCAAACATGTTGTTGTTCCTGTTGCAGAGTGTGTGTGCAACTCATAACCACAATAACAAAGGAAACAGAAGCAGCAGTCGAAACAGCAGCAAAAGGATTTCGCTCTGTGGCCAAAAGCAAAGAAGAAAGAAAAAAAGTAAAAAGACAGAAAGCAATATTTCAAAAACGGAAATGTTTTGCCAGAATTGAAACGGAAGGACCACAGCTAGCCAGTTGGCCATTACTCTTTGCCAATATTGCAACGAATGTGTGTATCTTAGCCATGGATTTGTTACAATCAAACTCGATATTCAATTTAATGTTGCAATTAGTAAATAATGTTTACACTAAGCAGAATATGTTGATAAATATTGAAAAAACAATTTAAAATACTATAGCTATTGAAATGGAATACCACAAATAAATATGGAAATGTAATCAAATTAAATATAAATTACTTTAGCATATGCAAGACAAGAGCAAATGTTACCAAAGGATATTTGAATAGCCAACAAATTTATTTAAAATGGCAAACAGAAAATTTGCAAATAACTGCAAATTGTTTCAATTCCCAACGTCGACTTGAGCAAAATGCGACTTTAATGGAATATTAAATGTGTGCAAATTTTCCAACAATGTGGTATGAAAATCAAGTAACAGCCAACGAGTATTGGTATTCAAATGCGGAAGCATCAAAACGTGGCCGGAAACGGATGCCAAAGCAATGCCACAGCCTGAGAATATATTTGTTTTGGAAGCCATTTGGTGAATTGTGCATCAGGCTGCTGACTGCTTGTTAATATTTACGAACAACGAAACATATCGAAATTGCGGCAAAGTATTTGTTGATTGTATATAATCATCATGTGGATATATATTTGTCAATGGTGTGGTTAAACCAAACACAACAAGTTAGCTATAAAAATTTCATTCGTTTATTACTGTTATGAATTTAAAATCAATCTAGATTGGGTTGTAGATGCATTATGAAAAATGCTCCATCTCGTGGCACAGGTAGTTTATTTAAAAATTCACCATTATCGACTGTATTCTTGTATAATTCCTCAACATTCGTCTTGATTGTTTTGTCAACAGTTGGCTGTAATAAAAAAAATCAATAAACATATATCTTATAGTCTTTATCAGCTTGTTACTTACGCTTTTGGGTTCAGGCGTTAATGGCGTTGGTGTTAGTTGCAAGCGTTTAACTGTGGGAGGTAAATTAAATGGCGTCTTTGTGAATGCTTTGTATAAATTGCACTGTAGCAGATATGACAAGATGTAGTTACGAGCGAGAGCTTCATTTAGATTGTTTGGCTTCGTTTTCAGTACGTTTAGCCACTTTGAAGCCAAGCCCTTATCCGGTATTTCCAGACTACAAATTTTCATTTCCAAACGTGAAATATCGCGCTGAAACTTTCGATTCAGATTTATCATGCGCCAAAGTGAGCCACCCTCCTGCCGGTAACAATAACTGCAACGAGGTAATCTTGTTCGATCCTGATGTGTGTTATTTGAAATTGACCTTGCTGTGTTTTTCAATACTTTGTGATTTTGCAATCGGTCGGATGAATTCATGATCTTTTGTGAATGATACCAAAATGCTTCCAAACAAATACAAAAACAATCTGTTGTTTTGAAATTACTTTTTTAAAAAGGTTTTCAATAGGAATACTAGATGAGCCAAAGTTTTCTTTAACTTCATCCTATCGACATTTAGTTCTTCTTCTCTCTTTTTGCTATATGACAATAAACATAAGTTTTTGGCCAGCAAGAATCAAAAACCAGGTACGAAGATTGCCAAATATGTTGTAGTTCTGAATAGTTAAAGGCAAAGTTTCTTTGCAGTCAATAACACACGCAAAGACTGCAACATTGATTAAATTAAATGTGTGCAAACTTAATTTTAAAGTGTAGGTGAACAAATCGACAGCTGCCAGAGGAATTTAAACTTTGTCAAAACTTTTTGAGTGTCGGTCACAAGGTTAACAAATTGAGAAAACTTTTTGGGTTGTGTTGACATTTAAAATGTGTGAAAATGTTAGACAAAATGCACGTGCTCTACCAGATTAAGCTACAATTGATTTGTTGAGAAAGAAAATTGAATTTTTTCCTATATATATATACACGTATATATGTTGGAGCTTACAACGCAATGTGCCAGATAACTTAAGGGTTTGGTCCAGGTAAAATTGACCTTAGAGCTCCATAAATATGTTATAACCTACACTAAAAATAACTCTGATTGTGTGTCAACACAATCAGCATAATAACTTAGGCTCGCTCGATATGCCCCAAAGCTGCAATAAAAGTGGATTAAATGCGGTTGTGTTTTGTGTTTTTGGTTGTCATTTTGGGGCTCAAGTTGCTGTAAGCTACACACACGCAATGCCTTTTTACAGCTAATGATCCGATTGCTCTCACACGCATTGATCCCTTAGAATGTCAAAATGCCAAAGGCTATATGGCTATGCCCATTGGCAATAACAACAAAAGCCGTTGGCCAAAACCAAAGCCAATGGCAAAGCCAAAGCCAATGCCTAATGACTTTGGTTACATGGCAAATTAGGTTCGTTACAAATGACAGCCGGGCTCAAAGTCAAGTTGTATTTGGGGTTGGTTGCTTGAAGTGGACAGATATATATTTTACTATATAACTATTGTGCATGACCCAACCCTTCGACACAAAACTAATCCAACATAGTACTCGTAGGTGTGGGGCACAATGTGACACATTCCTTTTGTATTTGTGTCCAGATTAAATGTGCTTAAGTTAAATTATTTAAATGTAATTTCGTTGACCAAAGAATAAAGCATTTTTGAATGCATTGCAAAGTGTCTGGTATGCTGAATATGTAATACAGCTAGTTATGTCAGCAAATTGGATTAAAATTTGGCTGGTGATAAAATTTAAGATTCTAAAATGTGTAAGCTTTAAATTCCTAAGACTAAAAACCACAAGCTCATGTCAGCTTTAAATAAATGCTCAAGATTCATTTACGTGAAAAACCATTATTTGTTATTATGCCACAAAATTGTAGGTTTATTCGGCAACATCAAAAAGCGCAATGATGCTACAACATGATATGTTTTTGGCCAATAGAATTTTGTAGTTGCGGATGTTGGCTTATTTGCTCTTACATTAAAAAACCAAACTCAATGCAGCAGTTCGTACTTATTCGCTTTATTCTTAGTCATTTGGAAGTCAGGAAGTAGGAAATGACAGCAGGTCATGAAATTCAATGAAGCTCAAGAATCAGTGATGCCAAAGTTAGTAAACTGCCATCCCTTTCGCTATTTTTAAGAGACCATATCATGGCCATATCAAATTAATTTCAATTGCTAGCTTGGATGCCCCATTCGGATCACATTCGATAGAGAGAGAGAGAGGAAAAAAACCTCATAACTGTCATTGTTATTGCATGGCCTGGTTTGTGTCTGGGTTCTGGTTTGGTCATATTGTTGACTTCAATGAGGCGTAGGCTGCGCCCGTTAATATCCAACTGCAAGCATAAAAAACAAGTGTAAAAAACCTTTCCCCTAACTCTGCGCTCGTTTTGACCATTTATCAGCCCGTGTCAAGTTGTTGAATGGGACAGTTTGCTGTTGAATGCAATTTACAGCGAAACAATGACATTCTTTTTTTCTACCATTCTTTTCGTTTGTTCATTTGCGTTGCTTTAATGAATGCCATTCTTTAGTGTTGACGTTTTATTTGGTTGCTGAGTGTATGTGAATCACTTGATATAGAGAAACTTTCAAGCAATTCACACAAGATATATTGATTCTTGCATTCATTCATAGAATGCTAATGCTTCATTTCATAAAATCAATCACAATGAAATCAGCTCAGCTTAAGTGAAAGTGCTTTCAAATTGGTAGAAATTGCACAAAAAGCTCAAACAAAATTGCTTACGGCTAATAACATTATTGAATGGCTTTCACTACTCGCTTTGCACAAGGATTAGAAATCAATTTTCTTGGCACAACAAGGCTCAACCCAAACTCTTAGCAGTTAAACAGTTGAATCCTAGCAACGTTTTGTTTCTTTGACTTTCTATGGTTTTAATTAGATATGGAAAGTTATTTTATTGACTGCATGTGGCCAAGTTCACAGTTCACAGTTTAATTGCCAACAAATTAAGGGAGCCAACCTTTTTGAACGCTTCACTTGATTGTAAACGATAATTGGGCACAAAGGTTGCCCCCAGTTACTAATTGTGTAATGCTACTAGTTAAAGGTCAATTATTTTCACTTCACGTCTTATCTAATAAAATACGTTTATTTTTTTGCGTTTTTTTCTCTTTTTTACACAACAGTATTGATTTTCACATAAATTTCAATTTAAAAATATCCAACGCAATAAAAGTCCCCAAGCTATAATTTATTATTACCAATAAAGGTCAACAGGAAAAAAACATCAACGTTTACCAACACATGTAATATGTTTACACGACATATTTTTCTATTTTGTTTCTTTTTTTGTACATTTACAAACACTTACAATGTATGCGTATGATTTTTTCTGTTTGTTTGCGATGTTCCGCACTGTGCAACATGTGCGGTTTATGTGTATGCCAGTCGATGGTGCAACAAACGTGGTTTTAATAGTTATCTGCTGACTTTTGAATTGGCCAAAGTACACATTTAATCGATTGACATTTTAATTGAGCTTTAATCTTATTTTCTTTACATGAAAGCAAACAATATCATAAATTAACTACATATAAGCTTTCATTATTGAGCTTTCAACTGGACTAAACCATTTGGATACTTGCCGCAGGATAGTTAGCAGCACTTAGCTACATTAACTACTTAATAATACTGCTCAATAATAATGTGCCACAACTGATTTTAAGCTCACTCGAGGCCTGATATGTGTGTCAATCTTGTTGATTGATGAGCAACGAGCACGAAAATTTATATATTTAACGACATTTTGTTGCAACTTTTGGGTTAAATTGAAAAGTGCATGCGTTGGCAATATACTTACTTGCCACATAAATTGCATTAAGCCACTTAATGTTATTGACTTTCACTATATTGAATCTGCAACATCATATAATGAGTATAATTATCAACAAGGCAGGACAGGACAAACATTTATCCATATGTATACATTAAAATTTCGTTTTTCCGTTCAAAGTGTCAATATAATTTACAACGTTGGAAATTTTTGTCAATTTATTACTGCGACAAAATAAATATAGATTTTCTTTTTAATATACTCATTACGAGTGTGTATTGAGAAGATAATAATATATACTGTTTGCATAAATAATTGCTTTAATAATACGTTGTTAATAAAATGTAAATACTATAATTGGAAAATTGTTTGAAAAAACATAAAATGTTATTGCATTAAGCTTGAAAAAATTGTTAATTATAAATAAGTGCACAAAATATGTTTGGAATTGTAAATCAAATATAGAAAAATAATTATAATAATATTTGACTGATTTAATCTAGCTTTTAATACAATTTAAATACACAGACAAGACAAAATTAAAGCACAAAAAAAAAGAAAAAGGTACAAAAACCAAATTAAACAGCCAGAATTCACTTTGCTCTTTCCCAATGTTGCGTCCTCGCAACTGCAATTGAATTAATTAAATATTTTAATGTATTTTTTTTTAGTCTGGAACATGTAAATTTATTGGATTTTGTTGCATCTACACGAATAAAATGAAAAGAATTTACTTTTTTTAAATTGCAATTCAACTAACGAAGCGGCAATTAATATAATTAAATAATTCATAATCAAAAAAGCTGAAAGAAACAAAAAATATTGCGAATTCTTCATTTTTGTTTGTTTATTTAAGCAAACTTTAAGTTTAGTTAGCATTTATTTAAGCTTTAATAAAATTTTTGCTACTAAAGAATTAAGTTGACTAAGCTAATTAGCAAACTATCAAAAATTGATGAAGACTTTGAGCTTAAAAACAACAAACTTTAAAACAATTTTAAGCATCTAGCGAACTACAGAAACTTTTATTTCAATTTAAACTAAAATTTCTTATCGTCGATAATTAATTTATTAATTGTTTTGTCATTCTATTTTGTTGCGTAAACTTTGGAAGCAACTTAACTTGAGAGTCTTCAGTTAGCTTCGTTCCGAAAGTTTTGCTTATTGTGAATGTGTTCTGACAGGTTTCAGTGATACCTAATTGGATTTAATTCACCCAAAAAATTAAAAATTTGTGAGGTTGTTTTTTTTTTTACTTTTCTAACACTGAAAGCAAGCTAATGTTATGCAAATTAAATAATAAAAAGAGATGGTTTTTTTTTTTTTGGGCATTTGTTCGTTTGGCATTCTAAATCCTCTGACTAATTATAAAAACTTTTCGTCTGGCATTAAATTTTGCGCAAAAAGCTCATTAAAATCAGCCAAGATATTCTTGACTTGCGATGCAACTTTTGCACCTTCTGCGATGTGCACTTAGAAGCACTGACAAATGCCACGTGACTTGATCCGCACAGAGAGAGAGAAAGTAAGAGAGAATGAGTGAGAAATGCGACAGCGACTTGCTAAAGCTTGTTTGTTGCCAGTCCAACTAACTTAAGTTTGCACTTTGATGTCTTCCAAACTGGCCACAGCTGTGGGGACAATTTCTGTGCGATAGTTTTTTTTTTTTTTGATGACAAATTTACTGGGCCAGGACCATAAAAGAGTACTTTGAATGTGAACAATGTCAACGGAGCAGCTGCAGGCGGCTTTTGAATGCTTAACAACTTTCTTGTAATAAAGAGAAAAATTCATCAAAATTCAATTACATCATTCACTCGTCCGTACAAGTATTCAACAATTTTTCGTACAACTGAAATTTAAATTTGTCTTTTAGAGCTTTGGCTAGGGAACAGCAGCAATCAAGTGATATCGACTTTACGACTTTTGGTTGCCTGCATTTTTCCACTTTTTCCTGACCTCATCCCCCCCCCCCAACCTATTAAGATCGCTTTAACCTGACACTATGTGTCTTGACTCTGTGTGCTATGTTTAGTAAGCCACAACAACTTTGCAACATTTTAATTCACAGCACGTAGCTCCCTTTTGGGGGCACGTGACACTGTGGTTGGTCAGCTTTGGTGTGTCTGTGTGTGTGTGTCTTGGCATCATTGCTTCACTTGAGTGGCAACGAAACAAACGACATTTAGCAATAGTTTTCATTTTTTTTTCTTTTTTTATATTTTGTGGTCAGCTTAAAATGAAATGTTTAAAAGTTTTCATTTTGTTGCAAGTTCGCTGCAGGACTCATTTTTGAGTGCATCATTTTGTATGACAAAGTGTATTTTAAAGTCGAGTCACTTCAAATTAAAGTTTTCCATAGATTTTCATCAAAAAAAGTCAAGTCACTTGGATTTAAATTTTTCCATAGATTTTCATCAAAAGTGCAATTTTGTTTCAGCGTTTTTTTTTTGTGTAATTATTTATACTAAAAACTTTTAACAACATAAAAATATGTAAAACAGCGGTCGGCGAACCGGGGTAAATTACCCCAAATGGGGTAAAAACGAAATTTTTGGGGTAAAAATGAAACTTCTGTAAGTAAAAAGTATATATTATGATTTTTTTCTTTTTCTTTTTTTATCGTAATGTCGCACCAATTAAATATGGAAGATTAAGCGATTTGCCTAAAAGTATGTATTCGCCAAATTATTTTTAGATAAATACGATAAATACTAAATACGATACGAGCAATACAAAAATATCTTATTTTTCCTTTGTTGGGTGGGAATCACAACCAAAACCGATCCTTGACTGCAAAACCGATGGATCCTGAATGATATTGACGAATTTTGACCTAAAATTTGTTGAATTTTTTTTTAAATAGTCCTAAGACATTTAAATCCTTACGGATTTTGAAAGGACATGTTTCGTGAGAGTTTCAAGGACCAACTCTATCGAACTGCATTCAAGGATTAAGGGGTCATCTAAAAAAAAACACTTGTCTGAAAAACTAACGAAAACTCGTGGAGAACGCTAAAGAATACCGCCGGGCTTTCGTCGAGATTTTTCTAGTTTTTGACTCAAGTATAACAGGCGCAAATTCTCATTATATATATTTGCATACTTTTAGGCTAACTTTTTATTCATATTTTAAAATGTGTTGAATTTTTTTTTAAATAGTCCTAAGACATTTAAATCCTTACGGATTTGGAAAGGACATGTTGCAAAAGAGTTTCAAGGACCTACTCTATCGAACTGCATTCAAGGATTATGGGGTCATCTAATAAAAAAAGCACTTGTAAAAATTTCACTCTACGGCCGAGCGAAAATAAGAAAAAACCATAAAAGTGCAGTTTTCTCGGAAACCACAAGGACGATTTGAATATCCTTTAGCCAGTTGGTAGCCCTGGTCATGACAAAATGTCTGACATAGGACACGTGCGAATCCTTAATGATTTGGCCGAGCTATGACCAATTTTCTGTTTTAAACATATATCCTTTTATTTCAGCTGTTTGAAGGACTATCGTCCTTTGAACTACTTTGCTCGTATCGGCGGGCTTAGGCCTACCTGTGGTCCAAAGGACATCCGGATTGTCCTTAAAATGGCCGAGATAACGACGATTTTGTAATTTTGAAAATTTTTTCTGACCTTCCCCCTGTAAAATTTTTCGAACCTTTTTTTTTCGTGAATCCTGGAGATCCTTATAAGCAAATCAATAGATCTTGTTGCTGTGAGCTCAAAAATGTATTTTCCTTAAAGATCCTTAAGGAAATGTCGAAGTTATGGCCTAAAATCTAATGTCCTTTTTGCCGAAAATTTATATATAAGTATAAATCGGCCAAAACTTTACGGATTTTCAAAAACCATGGTGCGTTGGATCTGCATGGAAAACCTCTATCGAACTGCATTCAAGGATAATAGGGTCATCTAAGAACAGAACACTTGTAAAAAATTTCACTCTAAGGCCGAGCGAAAATAAGAAAAAACCATAAAAGTGCAGTTTTCTCGGAAACCACAAGGACGATTTGAATGTCCTTTGGCCAGTTGGTAGCCCTGGTCAAAACAAAATGTCTGACATAGGACACGTGCGAATCCTTTCTGATTTGGCCGAGCTATAACCAATTTTCTGTTTTAAACATTTATTCTTTTATTTCAGCTGTTTGAAGGACTATCGTCCTTTGTCCTACTTTGCTCGAATCGGCTGGCTTAGGGCTACCTGTGCTCCAAAGGACATCCGTATAGTCCTTAAAATGGCCGAGATAACGACGATTTTGTAATTTTTTAAATTTTTTCTGACTTACCCCCTGTAAAATTTTTCGAACCTTTTTTTTCGTGAATCCTGGAGATCCTTATAAGCAAATCGATAGATCTTGTTGCTGTGAGCTCAAAAATGTATTTTCCTTAAAGATCCTTAAGGAAATGTTGAAGTTATGGCTTAAAATCGAATGTCCTTTTTGCTGACAATTTATATATAAGTATAAATCGGCCAAAACTTTACAGATTTTCCAAAACCATGGTGCGTTGGATCCGCATGGAAAAGCTCTATCGAACTGCATTTAAGGACAGCTGCGATATCTAGAGATCCAAATATTTGTTGGTCACGCGATTAGTTAAGAATAAAATAACAACATTAAACAAGTTACATGACAATTCTCATATATTTGCATACTTTTAGGCTGGCTTTTTTTTATTGTTTCACTATACGATTTGCCTAAAAATCTTAGATCCATTATCTTCAATGGGAAAGAGAATAAAGAAACATTTGCATAATTTTGCTTGTACAATTTGTTTGTTGTATATATAGTTTTATTATTGTTTTTGTTGCTCTTCTACACTAGATGTATGTAACTATTTATGTGCTTATACTTAAAATACTATATAAAACTTAATGCTTAAATGGATCGAAAATTTTTGTTCGCGAATCCTGGAGATCCTTGTAAGCAAATCGACAGATCTTGTTGCTGTGAGTTCAAAAATGTATTATTATTAATTATTTAAGTATTATTAAAGATCTTTAAGGAAATGTTCAAGTTATGGCTTAAAATCTAATGTCCTTTTTGCCGAAAACTTATATATACACGTAAGTATAAATCGTCGAAAACTTTACGAATTATTAAAAACCATGGTGCGTTGGATCCGCATGGAAAAGCTCTATCGAACTGCATTCAAGGATTGCTGCGATATCTAGAGATCCAAAAACTTGTTGGTAAAAAAAACTCGTGGAGATCGCCAAAAAAAATACCCCCGAACTTTCGTCGAGATTTTGATAGTTTTTGACTCAAGTATACCAGGCGCACAGAATCAGCAGCAAGTGGATTGAATTGACTGTAATTTACGGCCTAAGCCGTATGCAATGAATTTTTTTCCTTTTTAATCATCATGTCGCACCAAATAAAAATGAAAGAATAAGCGATCTGCATAAAAGTATGTATACTTTTTTCATCATTTTTAGAGGGAAGTTAAGCCAATGCATCAACCTTATTTGTTTCCGCACCACAGCGGTCAAGCAACCGCAATGGGGTAATATCAACTTAAACAAAAATATTTTGGGGTAATGATTAAAAAAGTTCCCCGACCGCTGATGTAAAACAATAAGCAAGTTGCAAAAAGCTCAAAAATTGATAAGTTATGTTCATTTTTTTTAATGTTTTTTAAAGCATGTTTTGATTGATTTATAATCCTTGTTTGCCACAGCTTGGTACAAGAAATTGTGTGAAAAGTCTTGTGGCATGGACATCTTGCGGCTGGTTTTTGGTTACTTTACGCTTTGGCTGTCGATTCCTTGCCGGAAATTGCTTGCAACTGCAACAGCGGCAAGAATCATTAATTTATTGCAAGCACAAAAAGAATGGTAGAAGAGAAGAAGGATCTTTTGAACACATTCAGCAAATGTTTCCCTCTAGCCATTAGCATTAATATTTCAATGAATTGGATTGCGCTTGGGACTTTTTGTGATTCGTAGTGTGTGCGCGTGTGTCTGTGTGCAACTTTTGAGCTATGCTGCTGAGAGGCATAACAAGAGAAAATTCAGTACTTGTCAGCTGGTGCCAGATTTACGTGGATAAAAAAAAAATGCAACAGAACAAAAAACTAAACGAAGCAAACTCCAAGCACTCATTTTTCGCCTGGGCGTTTTTCATAAACAAGTTTTTCACACACCCACACACAAACACACACCCATACACACAGAATTATGTTGGTAACTGGGTGCTGGTTATAAATTTACATGCAGAATCCGAATCGGAATCAGGGAAAAGGCACGGCTGTTGTTGAGAATTGTCGACTATGGAGAGCACCCAAATGTGCGACTTATTGTTGCTGTAATTGTTGTTTCTATGAGTTGTATAGTTATAGTTCTTGTTGTTCTCGTTGTTGTTGTTGTTTTTGTAGTAGTGTGTTGAAAACTTTTGCCTGAATTTATTATGAGCTGCTGCTGTAATAGTTGTTCTAGTTGTAGTTGTAGTTTGCAACTGGATAAATAATTGTTATTAATTTATAAAACTGTGGCCCGACAACTGGCAACAATTGAAATATGAGTATGTTATTCTTTTCCCCTCTCTGTCTTTCTCTTTCTCTCAGTTTTTTGTGTCAAAACATATTTTATGCAGTTTCGTGTTGCCTAATATAGTAGCAGAAGTTCTAGTATGTTTGGCACTATTCAGGTCAGGGGCTTTTGTTGATTAGCATTCGCCAGCTGTTTGGCCAATTGTGTGTCGGTCCGTCCGTTTGTCCATTAATTATTCGTCCTTTTGCCTTTTGCGTCGTCATAAAACTTGATTTACACACAATATCCTGTGGTCCAAATGAAGAATGACATTAACCAATTTACATTGTGCACTTTTCTTCTACTTCCAACACTTTTCTTCTTCCCTCAGCTGAAATTGACTTTGGCTTCAAAAGGGAAGTCAGAGCAGCAGATAAAAAGGATTTACGCAGTTGAGAGAAGCTTGAATACATTTCGTATAGTTGGGTTTATCTATGGTTGTTTTTTCTGTTTGACAACCATTGCTTGCTTTTAATGAATAAATTAGTTGGAAGAAAGCAAGATTTTAATGCAATTTGCAACGTTATTTTCCATTTCACACTTGGTTTAAGCAAACACCTAATACAGAAACAGACAACAACATTTTCAAGTGCAGTTCTCCTCTTGAGTTGAGCTAACAAACATGTTCAGGCTGAGTGCGTGACATTATCTTGCTCTTAACCTGAAAACGTTAGCAAAAAAAAGAGTGGCAAGCAAATGCGTAACGCTAAATGGGGCAGGAAAATAAAAGAAGTATCAAGAAAATTAACGAAATTTTCTTAAGCTAGTATTTAAACAGAGCAGAGTTAAAGATTCTGATTTTTTAATATGTTGATAGTATTATTTTATGCTTTCTTTTCTTATACAAAAAGTTCAACATTCGGATTTTAAACTACCATTAAAAGGAGTTTTTTTTTTACAGCTATAAAGTTTTTATAGTAAAAAGTTCTCGTCTTAAACTTGCTTAAGTTATTTCAGAATGTTTAATGAATCAGCAGTGAACTAATGAATCATCATCAAGAAAGTTAACGAATATTTTTAATGGCCACCAAAGTTAAGATTTAAATAAAGCTTAGTTCAACATTCATAACAGTTTTGTTTTGTATAGTTTTAGCTAGATTGTCAAAAGGTGTGATATAAATATATATAGAACAATGATGCTACAGCTTAACGTTATGATAAATGACACTTTTGCTAAGGTCCTTTGTATGTTTATTGTCTTTGTAACTCCGATCGTTGTAGAAGATATAAAAGCGCCGCATTAGAACACAACAATTTTCGCTTTGTTAAATTTTGTTTCATTGTTCATTTTGTGCTATTTGTCAACTCATTATTATTAGCTGCTTGTGCGTCAGATGACAGTTGTTGTACTAATTGAAAATATGTTTTTAAAACCCACAATACACAAACACCCACAATCACACACACACACATTGTAACAATAATGCAACTTAAAACTCACTGACCGAAAAACACCAAACAAACTATACGTACAACAGATTCATTAAACAAAGAGCATGTCGTATTAATAACTGATGTCTGTCGCGTCGAACCAAACTGTTGTGCCGTGTCGAACTTTGTTGTTGCATCATCCGTACTAATTAAAACCACATTCCAGCCATCCAACCATCCATTCATCCATCAACAGGCAACGAATCAGAGCAAGTGATGCGGGTTTAAAGAAAGCCCAGCCAGCATGTTTGGTAAGTGTATCTTTGTAAAAAAGTCAAACAGCATAAATAATACATTTTCGGTTAAGAGCTCAACCACTAAAGTATCTTTGTTTTGGAGCTTAAAATCGCAATCGAAGGTTACGCTTTTATTTTAATAAATTTCTGTGCTGGATGGCAGTTCAAAAAGGAAAAGTTTAACTACAAACTAACAACGAGAGAGAGAGAGAATTTATTGCTCTCGAACGGTGTTACCAGATCCATAATATTATCGCTTACATACTCGCGAATATAATGCACATTTACATTTCAGCACTTTGTTTTGAAAATATTTAATTTAAATACTATACTTTATATTTATATATACTTAAATCGAAAACTTTATGATTTTTTCATTTTATCAATGTCTTATAATATATTATTTTGGCTACTTTTATGAGCAAAAATATTAAAAATAAATACTTTATATATTCAAATAAAATACTACAGGGTATTATTAAGTCTTAAATATGCCTGACGCTGCCCAATTAAACTCTATCCAAAGTAAGCAAGTTTTAAAAATCAAACAAGTGAACTCAACGTTAAGTGCACTTCTGGCCACAAATCGATGGGTCAACAAGAGTGGCTTAAGGATCTTAGCCAACAGCTCGCATTTTGGTTAAAGCAACTAAAAGTGTAAGTTACTTAGAGGCGCCTCCGAAACTTAACTTGCAACATGATATGTTGACATTTGTGAGTGGCCCGTGTGCATATACTAAAGTAAACAAGAACATCTGTGTCTTCATGTCTTTGTATGTATGTGTACGAGGGGTTGTGTGTGTGTGTGTAATTTAATAGCTTCGAACGCAAGCAAGTGTGCTCTGATGCGTTAAGCTGTTGAACAAGTTTATAGCCATATAATTCAGTCTTCCTTCAACTTCGCTCCCAACTCTTAGTTATGCTGGATTAAGCAATTGAATTTGGATTAGTCACTCAGAACATGTTACACCCATACAACATGCATGCATGTATGTGTGTATGTGTCTACATTATTTGCATTGGTAAACTCGCGCTATCTGAGCTTCGAGCAGTGTCACATGAATTTCTAGTGATTAAATATATGTATGACATACATGCATGCATGTTGTATGTCTGGCTGTGTAAGCAACTTCATCAAATGACTGCAGTTTAGAGTTAAGCTATGCATAGCAGGGGAAAAAAAGCGTTGCCAACTATAAAAAAAAAGCGTTTGCACTTCGAAAAGGTAGTTCAAGTTTTTTTTTCCTTATGGAGAAATAAAAGATTTTATTTTCAACTATATATGTTGTTTTTTGCACGTAAAGGCAGTACGATCTATTTTTTTTTACATTTTTAACAGGTAATTTTTTTTTTTCTTGAAAAAAAATCGATTTGAAACGTCGCCATTTAAAATTGAATTAAATTTCAACAAGTTCA
The DNA here is from genome assembly GCA_035044465.1 of Scaptomyza tumidula. Classification (NCBI taxonomy): domain Eukaryota; kingdom Metazoa; phylum Arthropoda; class Insecta; order Diptera; family Drosophilidae; genus Scaptomyza; species Scaptomyza tumidula. The sequence continues at coordinate 2,193,715 of JAWNNW010000354.1, forward strand.
TAATAAAATCGGCAAAAATCTATATGTATACAATTTAAGCTACTACTTAAAACTTTGTTATTTTGCCTGCCCAAAAGTTTTCAAAGCGCAGTGCAGAAAATTTATCTTCAAGAGCTGTGGGAATGTCTGTCTGTCTTTGTGTGTGTTTGTGTGTGTGTTTGTGTAAGTATAAATTTTGTGGGTGTTTAAATGTGTCTCACCTCAAGTTGAGGTTAAGAAAAGTAAAGAAATTATGTATTTATTTGCAAAAAAAAAAATATGTTGCTGATATACAAAAGATGTGTCAGCATTTAACTGAAAAACTTGCCTAATAAATAATAAGGAGCATGATATTTTATCCTTCATCGTACTTAATTAATCAAACAGACTGCTAGGCAAAAAAAAAAAAACAACGAACAAAACAATCGCAGACATTTTTCAAGACAGCTACGTAAACAAAGATATCAGTTACTTGGTCCTTTGACATTTGGGTAATTCATTTATTTTGCTTCGAACCATTAACCGGCTACGACACAACACGCAGCATGTTGCAACCAACAGTTTTTATACCTATTTGATTCGAACAAGTCTAAGAGCAAGTGGCACAGGTTCGAGCTTGCAAATGTTGCATAGCATTTGTACATGTTGTGTTGCAACTTGTTTGATTTGCTCGACTTGCTATAATTTCCTTTAGATAATTTCCCCATATCGTATCATGCAAGTTGTGTGCAGGACAAATGTTAACTGCTTCAACTACATAAGCAGCATCAGGCGCTGCATCAAATTTAGTTCATTGTGGATATTCAAGGAGTGCGGTTAGCGAAGCGGCTGATTTTTTGTAGTGCGCTTTGATTATAAAAAAGGAAAGACTTGGCATTAAATAAGGACAATAATATAAACTATTTACTTTATGGAACATTGTGGCAATACCAAAATACAATAAAATTAAAAAATTTGAAAAATCAAAAAAAAATTCCCGAAAAAATATTAAAAAATTTTAAGTGCATGGAATTGAATTCAAACTACGTTAACAAAAGGTTTTCAATAAAAATTAAAACCAATACAAAGTTTCTAAAACAAATTAATGAAATAAACAGTAAAAGCAATAAAATAAATAATGAATTTTTTATAAGCAAAAATGAATAAATAATTATCACATTGCCGTAAGTATGCAACGTACGACAAAGCCTTGTAGCTTACATTAAATACGCATACGCCACGTGTGACGCAAAAAATCTTAAATCAACTTCATTAACATTTAACTAAAAAAACAGAGAAAAGTTTGAGTTTCGTAAAGGAATATTATAAAAATTCATGAGTGTAATATCAAAATATATATTTAATACAATATTAACAAGCATCATTAATGTTGTTGTTGTTGTTTTTGTGTGTAAAATGTTTTTTTTGTAAGTGCCATTTCATAAATGAGGCAATTTTCTTGTTTGTTTTTCTTGGTTCTATCTTCAAGTATTTTTATTGAAATATGTTAATAAGATTTCACTAAGATACTCAATAAAGTACATTAAAAAGTTACTCAAAAACTTGAAGCTGACAATAAATATTGAATTGTTTAATTTTTTATATTATTTGATGCAAGAAAATTGAATAAAGTTTTAAGTATTTAATAAAATGCTGACCCAAATGTTCATTCAATCATTCAAACGATTCTTTTTTTTATTTCTAAGTTTTTTTTAACGACAGACAAAAAGTCAACGTCAAATTTAATTTGTTCTTTCCTTTGCGAAGATTTTCTTTTTTTCTATTTTTTTTTGCGTCCTTTTTGACAGTTTTCCTAATAAAATTTGTCAGCTTAGCCGAAAAAGCTTAACCGGAAAAATGTGTCACGGACACAAACTGTACAAGAGTAAAAAGTAAACCTCTTTACCCTTAACTAAAGGTGCACTTTAAGGGCCAACATCATTAAAGGACGTTTAGCTGCAAAGCTGAAAAAAGTTCTCGAAAACAAATGTTAATTAAGTCTAATGCAAATGTTAAAAGCAGACAATAAGCCGCAGACGCTTGTAAAAAAAGAAAAACCTTTTTTCGTGCTTGTTTATCTTGTTAAGTTCAACAAATAAAGCATCTGATATGAAATAGTGTTAAACTCAAGTTCAAACAAACAAAAAAACGCTTTTCAAATGTTTATCGGGCTAAAAGCAATGAAAGTAAAAGAAAAAAAGGATCCCAAAACAACACAAATAAAATCGAAGTGTACATAAAGTACAAGTGCAGATAATCGACAAAGCGGAAAACATACACACACACACACATACAAAGAAAGAAAAAAGTACGCACATAAAGAAAATGTGTTGCAAGGCTAAAACAAAACTGTAAACAGATTGCTGAAGGTCTCGCTATTGCAACAAGTTTGTCAGCCAAGTAGCACTTTAAACAAACAGACAAATAATAAGAGAACAATAGCCGTATCGTCTGCTGTCATCGAGTGCCAAGGCTGCCAAATTAGAACAATTGCAATTGCTGCAAGCAACAAAATACACTAATACAATAATAAAAACAAAATTCACTTTCTTTCTCTAGTCGAACTTTTCTATTTTTTTTTTTTGCGTTCGCCGTCTCTGAGGGTAACCGCGCAATTTGTTAGCATTATTATCATAAGTTTGCACAGTTTGTTTGTTTGTTTGTTGTTTGTTGACGGTGTTGCCATCTCGCTCTCATCCTTGTTTCATCCTTGTTGTTGTCGTTGACAACATCGTCAGCATAAGTTTAGTTTTATCTGCTTTATGCTAATAGATGTGCACAAAATTTTTACAGCTGCTGCTTTTAGCTTTTTCCCTGCTTACAGCCAAGTTTCCCAGTCGATTCGCCTTCAAACTAAAGTTGCAACAAAATTGGCAGAAAAACTTTCTTTTTAAATTTAAATTTCATCAGCATTAAAATATGACATAATATAATATATATATAATGTATTTTAATTGGCATTGCATTTTTGTTATTCAATTTCATGTTTTAATTATCCAACAGAAAATAATATTAATAAAAAAACTTTACACTCAATTCAACAAAATGCAGAACAATAAAAACACACAATACAAAAGCTTAGCCGTATTAACAATAAATATAACGATTATTAAAACACAATAAAAAATAATTCCAACAAACAATAATGCAAAATGCATGTCAATCACATTTTGTTCTCTTTATGTGATTAAAAATAGAGAGAGAAAAATCAATGAGCCATGAATAAGCATTAATTAACATTCTTTTGAGCGATTAGTGATAGAAAGAAATACTTTTTTTCGCCTAGGCTAATAGAAAAGTTTTGAACATTCATCTGATATTAATAGAGAGAGTTTCGGCGAAAAGTTTTACTCAATTGTCAGTGGCACGCCCACAATTATTATAATGCTGTGCTGTGCTGTCGATATCGATAATTGATTGATATTTTCCGTGCTCACGAGCACAAGAGTGTAGACAATGTTGATGGCTTCGATGATGCCATTGAAATGACATAAACATAAACCCGGGGGGACGAGGGCACATTTTATGGGTCAGTCAAACGAAACGAAACGAAAAGTTGATCGAATATTGAAATGAGTTGGAAATTTGGTATAATCTTGCCCCTAAAGTGTTGCGAACTAGTTGCGTGTGTCAATATTCAAATTGAAAAACATTCCATGTGACAGCAACATACTCTATATTTATTCAATCTCTTTCGACATGTTGAGCACGAAGTCGCCGGCAGCATGATTGGAATTTTAATAAGTTTCTATCATAAGATTTATTTTATTGCCAATCTTTTTTGTTAACTGCACCAAGCGGCTAAGAAAAAAGGGGAAAAACTTTGGCAGCGTGCCCAGCAGTACAAACTACATATAAGTACAAGCTTATGGCACATATCATATTATATATAATATTATGAGTTATGTGCACGCTTCAACAACCAAAATGTCCAGCCCCAAAATGAAGGCAACACAATATGTAAATATTTGTAAATATCCAAATATGTCAGAGTAGATACATATTTAGAGGATGGAGAGCCAAACAATAACTGTTTTCTCCTTTTCTTGTTCAACGTTATCCGTTTTTATATATGCGGGTGTTACCCATTTTTTTTTTTGTGCCACTTCAATCTTATCTATTGTGTCAAAGGCATTTACATGCTGCTGCTGCTGCTGTGTGATAAGCATTTTCAATATCTACTTAAATTCACGCCTGCTAGGATATATTTATAGTTGCTTAGTTACTTTTTATGAAAGTATAAAGAAGCAGCTGCCACTCTTCAAGGCTCAAAGAACGAACTTTTCGCTCAAGCCGCAAAGGAACTCAGAAAGCTTAGTTTATCACGTTAAAGAAAGTTTCCTTGCTTATTAATTTAAAGATGTTAACAGATTTTTCATTCTTTTCCTCAGACCTTCAAAGGAAAAACCCAACTGCAATTAATGTCTAAACTTCACCAATCAATATAAAGTCTTTGAGCTTCAGCTGTCAAATTGAATCAAAGTTAAAAAAGGGCAACTTCAGAAATATATATTTGTTCTATTAACCGTCCGACACGGAAATCAAATAAAAGGAAATCTGTATTTGATATGACTTAACAGCACATTCATAACTCTCATTTGAATAAGCAGGTCAGACAGGTGTAAAAGAAGAAGGTAAAAAACACATTTCCAACATTTCCATAAATACATAAATATAAAGAGGAGAGAACATATATATAGTATAGAAAGCACTTGATGCCTAAAGCATAACCAATTCCTAATGAATATATTATATATGTCACATATGTCACATAGAATGGCTGACTTTTGCACCCAGGTGACTTTTGGAATGTGACATTTCGTAGGCACTTTATTCATTCATTCAGGTTTTTTATTCAAGGATTGTTGGCAATAATATAAAAATGTGTGTGTTGATTAAATATTTAACGCAAGCGAAGTGTAGTGAAGTGATTTTTACATACTCTTTAAGTATCAGTTTATATATATATATTTGTTGCAAACATATTTAAAAACATCGAAGATGAAATAATAAAAATCAGCAAGTTCGATGCCCTTTTAAAATGTATATATATAAAAGAAAAATGCTTCTTCGATTTCGTGCGTAATAAATGTAGCCAATATATTCATAAATATATATGTGTGTGTGTGTGTGTGTGTGGAACAAAGTTATTCAATGATTTCCATCGAGGCAAAGTTGATGGCAAAGCATTGAATTGGAAGCCTGTCCACCCCTCACCCCACCCCCCACCAACACAAAAAGGTTCCGCCCTTATTGATGACGCACACACACACACACACGCGCACACAGCGAAATTTGTGGCTTGATGAGTGCGTCAAGTGGACCCAAAGGGATAATATTCCTAGACTAACGGATGTGATTTACTCTCAGCTTGTGTGTGGGTGTGTTCTCTTCTTTTTTATGAGCCACACGCGGCGTATGATTAATGTACTGTGATTGACCGCAAGTTGTGACTTGTTGCCGCATCAGCGAGTTGCTCTTACAACATCTGAATCTGAATTTCTGAATCTTTGCAGCACATCAAAATTTCCATTTCCAACCAATCTATCGAGCTGTTGTTGTCCGGCTTAAAGCTCGGCTTTGACTTATTGTACGGCAATACCGAATGACATTTGAACGCAGCTGAAACGTGTTCGGCAACTCTTGCTGGGTTGCTGCATTAATAAATCCAACAACGACAGCTGTTTGAAGCGTGCCGTGGCATTAAAGAGCGCAACCAAGCCAAACTAAGGAGCACACACATGACTGTGCTACGGGTTGTGGCAGCCAAAACGTGACACATGGCGATGTACTTTTATGCCAATAAGATATCAGCCATCGTCTGTGGCACGCGCTGCAAGCCAGCCGTGTTGCAAAAGTCGCGCGGTCAACGGGATCGCGACAAATGCCGGCGACATAACCGTAACCGTAGCAAAAGACGCAATCAAAGCAGCAGCTCCGACGATGATGATGATGATGACAATGTTGTTAATGCCGCCTGTTGTGGCGCTACATCTCAACCGGATGTGGGCATTTTTCTGCTCAATTCAACGCAGGAATCGCAGGCGAATCAACAATGCAACTATGGCATCGACACAGCCAGATTCCAACGACGACGACGACACAGTGCCGAACAATTGAGCGTACATGATTTGGAATTGGGTTTGCAGCAGTTCAAGGTACTATTGTTGTTGTGTTGTTGGATCGATTGCTCAATCTCACTAATTTGGTGTGCAATTATTTATTAGATGCTTGATGGTGACGGTGATGTTGTTCAGTATGATGTGCCCACAAATTCGCACAAACGTAGCCACAGCGATATCAACTTTGAGGTATTATAATGGTATTGCCATTTCCCATTTCCATTTCGATTTCGAATTGTTTATTGCGGATTTTCATTGTCTGTGTGTTGTGTTTGGTTTTGTGTATCGCTTGTTTGTTTGTTTGTTTGTTTTTGCAGAGTTCGGTTTTGGGTTCCGGCGGCATTATGTACATAAATGGTAAAATTGTTTCTGGCCCGCTGGATGCATTTCCCGACGTACTCAATCCCATAAATGTCATTGATCTAGATACGGTAAGAACAACAGCAACAAAACTCAAAAAAAAAAAACCAACTAAATCAAAAATTCATTAAAGAATATTGTACAAACATGCGAAAAGTGTTGGAAGAGAAACAGAGGAGAAGAAAGTATAAAAATCAATTAGTGCAATGCAAGCAAGCAAAAATACAGATAAGCCAAATGGCAAGATAACTAACAAATGAAGCTAATGAAAAACTTTCTCTCACTCTCTCTCTCTCTCTCTCACTCTTTCTCTATGTGTGTTGGCCACTAATCACGCAATTGTGTGTTATCTTTTGCAGGAATTTCTTTTCTCATTTTTATTATCATCACGTTTATTTTTGCGTCCACATGAGTTGCTTGGCAAATTGTTGGCCGCAGTGTCCGATGGCAAATGTTTGGAGACATTTGTTGCTCTGTTGGCCGAATGGACACAGCAATTCCCATATGATTATCGTGATGAGCGCATGATGAATCATGTTAAACATATCGTTGCCAGGTTAGTTTGGTTAAGCACTCAAACACTCTCTGATGTTCAATCGCACAAACCAATTACAATTTCGTAGATGTTCGAATACGCATTTGGAAGTCGTTGTATCCCAAGTATTAAGTGCCTTACTTACACGTTTGACTGATTTAGAGAGACATGAGGCCGATCTACGTGCCTGCCAGACCAGCAACAGCAACGATAAGGTAACATTTGATTTGATCCATTTCCATCTGATTCTGATTCTGATTTTTGGCTTTCAGCTCGTTGTACCAATTAACTGGCCAACAGCTACTCAGTATGCACAGGTCTTGTGCAGGCTGGAAAAGAAATTGGCCAAGCATATTGGCCCAGAGGAGTTTCTGCAATGCAGCAGCATGGTGCTGTTGGATAAGCAGGTACTTATACCATATATATATATAACCACTCAATAAACTGAACTATCCATACAAGCGGTCAATCATCGACACTTCCTTACATCACAATATGCAAATATATATATTATGTTTACAAGCAGCTTCATTAGCCATGCTGATTGTCTCTCTCAATCTCTCTCGTTACTTTGCAGAAGAAATGGGACCAACCAATCTCATCGGGGGGACCAACGGGTGCCCAGGATCCAAAGAAGACCTGCAATCTGGAAACGTATCTGGACTGGTCGGCACGTCTGCGTCTGTTTGTCTGCAATGAGATACTTCAGGTAAGTTCAGTTCAGTTGTGCTCCGGCCACGTTGAACGTAACGTTACGAATGATGTTGCCTAAGAGCCCCAGCGGATTGAATTAAAATCTCCATGCTCATGTCAAATATGCTGAGCTACGTGTCCGTTGATGGACCAACCCATCCAACCCATACAACCATCCAACCGTCCAACTTTGATCTGCATGTGCATGTGACATTTGCATAGACAAACAGGACGTACAATAAAGCTTGGGACATCGTATAATTTATGCTGCTCGTAACTTTTGGCCCATCGACAGTTTGTCAGTTGGCCGCATAAGTGACTTGTTAAAACTTGTTAGTGATGTCACGTTATTCGCATACTACATATACTATTGTGAACTAGTATGCCAAAAACAAACAATAGACTGTGAATATGTCTTCTTTGTCGTCTTCTTGTTGTTGTTGTTTTTCCAGTGCATAGGAATTGAGGAACGCAGCCGTACGGTGGAGTTGTGGAGTGGCGTTGCCCAATACTGTCTGCTTGTGGGCAACTATAATAGTGCAACGGCCATTTTGGAATCACTCGAGTCACCTGCCATAGCTCGACTCAAAATAACGGTAAGACGTCAACATTTCTTTTATTATTATTGGCTTACTACAAGTGCATTCAAACGAAATGAGAAAATTCTATAAATATCTTAAAGAAATTTGTTAAGCAATTTAATGTTTGCTGACCCAACATTACTTATCTACTTGGTTATTTATGGCAACTTATATAATGTAGCTCCTTGCACCGTCCTAACTGCATGCCATGAATGACAAAAAAAGAAAACATGTAAGAAGGCGCGAGTCGAGAAATCCCAACTAGACGATACCCTGAACCCTATACTTGCAAGTATGTGTGTGTGTGTGAGTACCCGCATACTGCATACTTGACTTAACTTCAATGTTGCATATCTCCGGTGTTTCTCAACCGATTTCCATAAAAATTTAACAGATTGTCATTATTTTGTCTAGTGTTTCAAACGTCTTCCTAAAGTTTTCCAAATTCAAGATTTTGTTGTTATCGATCCCATGTGTATATCGGAAACGGGAAGAGTTATCGAAAATCATAAACAAACTTGTACTGCTTAGGGATTGGGCGAGCTTATGTTCCAAATCTGAAGTCTCTAGCTCTTATAGTCTCTGAGATCGATACATACGGACATACAGAGGGACGGACATGGCTATATCGACTCGGCTGTTGATGATCAAGAATATACTTTAAAGGGTCGGATATGCTTCCTTTTGCCTGTTACATACTGTTGCAGAAAACCATTATACCCTTTTAACCCATTTGCAGTGGGTTGAGGGTATAAATAGCGAGCGAAACGAAAGGAAAGGAAAATATTATAACCATGGCCAAGTAACCACAGTTTCATTGGCCCACGCTGCGTTGGCACATTTTGCATCAAAAAATTATATATATAATATATATATATATGTAGTTTTTTTATACCCTGATCCCATTAAAAATGGGAAAAAAGGGTATAATGTTTTAGTGCAAAAGTATGTAACAGGCAGAAGGAAGCATCTCCGACCCCATAAAGTATATATATTCTTGATCAGCATCAACAGCCGAGTCGATATAGCCATGTCCGTCTGTCCGTCTGTCCGTCTGTGTGTATGTATGAGCGCGTCGATCTCAGAGACTATAAGAGCTAGAGACTCCAGATTTGGAACTTAAGCTCGCCTAATCCCTAGGCAGTACAAGTTTGTTTTCGATTTTCGATAACTTTTCCCGTTTCCGATATACACATGGGATCGATAACAACAAAATCTTGAATTTGGAAAACTTTGAGATGCCATTTGAATTATAATACAAAATAATGACAATCTGTGAAATTTTTATCGAAATCGGATAGTAAACACCGGAGATATGGGGCATTGAAGTTGTGTATGCAGTATACAGTATATGCGTACAAACACACACACACATACTTGCAAGCACTGACTGTACGCGTAAAGTATAGGGATCAGGGTATCGTCTAGTCGGGATTTCTCGACTAGAGCCTTCTTACTTGTTTTTGCTACTCTTAGTTATTAACTTGGCGTGTTGCCCGCAAAAATGCTTCAATGGTTGCGTCGCCCGCACAATGAGTTGCAAGCAAATGAAGCAAGTTCTCATAACAAGCTTTTGTAATTAGTTAATGGATGCCTTTTTGATGTTCTTGTTGTTATGCCATCTCACGTTTAACACAGTCTAGTATTTCTATTGAAGTTAAAACAAATCTCACTTGCCATAACTCGTATTTAAGGCAACTTAAATGCCATTTGATTCATATTTTATTCATTATGCAACTTTTGAGAATTCTTTTCATATTATTCGGTTGGGTTCTTTTTCGTTTTTGTTTTTTGTAGCGAGAAATAGTTGTGGTGAGAGGTGAGGCCATGAAAAAATTAAACGGAATTGCATAAATTCACAGTTTCTTTTCTACCTTTTTTTTTTTTTTGGGAACACCGGGAAACATTTTATGCATTGTGCGGAATATTTTTTCGTGTTTGTAGTTTATGCAGTTGTTGTTGTGAAGGCTGCACAAAATTGTAGTATATGCCTTGAAATTTCGACGTCAACCATAAATATGTCAACGCATAGAACACATAAAAATTCCGAAAAAACAATATTTCTGTGCCATAAATTTGCATTCTCTGCAGAATTGAAAATGATAGCAAATCTTTATGAATTATTACATACATTTTCTAAAGTTCGAAATGCTCAAAATAAACAATTAAAATGTTGTAAATCAAAAACATTTAAATATGTTCTCATTTGAAACGATTAAAATGTTGTAAATCAAACATAAATTAAAAGCTGCTTTGAAACATTTCAACTTGACACTCATTGTAATAAATATTTTGTAGGCAAATTAGAAAAATCTTATCTGAGGGGGCAAAGCTCAAAATGTCGCAACATAAAATTCGATAGGAAAGCTTAAGCGCAAATTACAGGACATAAAACTGGCGCACAAACAAAACCATAAACTTTTACAGCGCCCCAACACGCACACACAAATAACACAAATAAAACGAATTAAAGATATTTAACATTCGGATGGGACACAACTTACACCAACACACACACACACACACCAACACACATACGTATACGGTGGTGATACTCTTCATTTATGTGCGTATTTCGATTTTATTACAGTGGAGCAAATTGCAAGTGACATGTCAACAATTGGATTGCATGCAGCGACATGCCGAAGGACATGGACATTTATGGCAGAAGCAGGCAATCGTCCTAAATGAGCAGCTCCATCTAAAGACTGATAAGCATGCCAAAGCCGCAATATCGATAACGTCAAACTCATCATCAACATCAACTGCAGCAGGAGTAGCAGCAACAGCCGCAGCAGTCGAAGTAGAAGCAGCAGGAGTTGAAGTATCCTTCAATGCCCTGAAGGACTTGAATGTTAAGTCCTCGACTCCTGTTGACTGTGGGCAGCCAGTTGGCATAACAGACACTTCCGGTTTCAATGCAATGCCAACAACGCTGCAGGAGACATCGCTCGAGGTGCCAGTTGATGGTACCACAACAATACCAACGGGAACAGCAACAGCAACAGCAACTTCAACGGCAACAACAATTTGTGGCAAACCCAATGATTGGGTTGTTATACCAGTGTTTGCGGATATTGTTAAATTGGCATTGGCCGAACGAGAAAATTGTTTGCAGCGGTAAGTTATTTTCTTCTTTCCATACAAACTGCCCATCATTCCAAACAAACATTCGCCAAAACTCAGTAAATTGTGTAATTTAATGAGTTGCATGATTAATATTGCGCATACGGCACGTTTTGTGTATATATTATGTTGTTGTTGGTTTAATTTAATGAACCGCAAAGTGGAAAAAAAATTATAACTGATAGCATTTCAAATATATATCCGTGTGTAAATGATTTCATGCTAATTAATCAGAGACATTTTTAAGCCTTTTTTTTTATTTCTTGTTTAATTAATTCAGATTGATAAAAAATGACATAAATGCGATATAATGAGCACATTTTTTCGTGTTGTGTTTTTAATTTATTTATAAAAACTTTTTGTTTTACAAACAAATTTACATCAAGCCCGTCAATAACGCCACCTAGCGCCGCACACGAGCACTTCTGAACTAAATCCCTTTGAAATTCATTCGTGTAGCTTTGTCGAAACTCACATAAAATAACTTTAGCCTAGCTTATAACTGCAATTTGATTCAACAGTTTTAAAACTCATCAATTCTCTTATTCTTTATTAGCTTTGTGCACAATCCATACACACACATATCTAATACACACACACACACACGCACACTCTCGAGAGCATAAATCAATCATTCATTCAACACATTTTCAATAGCGAATTTCGATATGCAATCAAAAATGATGCACGCATCCACAATTACCGGCTCGAACCAATAATGCCGCTGATTCCGCAGCATAGAAAACTGAGCTCGGGCATTAAAACTGATGTCTGGGCATATTTTATCAGCCCAGCAACATGGAAACGGCAACACCATCAATATTAGTGATTTTAGCAACTGTTCTTTGCCATCTCTCTTACTCTCGTTCTCTGTCTCTCTCCCTCTCTCTTTCTCTTTCTCTGTAGTTTACCGAATGGCCACATCAATATTATTGCCTTCGATCGTATGGCGGCGATTGTCGGCGCATTTACCAAGCACATGCAGGCAATGAAATTGACGCAGTCGCCATCTAGCGGCGAATACGAGCACTTCTGCACTCATATGCAACGAACAACAAAACTTGGCGAAGCGCGTAAGTAATATTGCAAGTCAAACTTTTGCACTTCTCAACTTCTATATATAGTACTATATGTATGTGAATGTATGTGTATAGGTTTTTCTCACATCTGATTCTTTTTTCCACTTGCCATGTGCTTTATCGCTTTATTTTTTTTTATGTGGCTCAAGTCGGCATTTTAGTGTTTGTTTGTTTGGTGAAAACTTTAAGTGCAACTCGACCAACTCATGGCAATGACTTCAAGTGGTACGCAAAAGTGCGCCTGTATGAATGAGTATATGTGTGTGTGTGCGTGTGTTTGTGTGCGTAAGCGTGCTACTTACACTTTTTTTTTAAATGAAAAATTAAATGCACTGCAGCACTGCAATGAGCAAAATTCTGCAAGTGAGGCAATTAAAATGAAAACAAGTAAGAAGGCTCTAGTCGAGATATCCCGACTAGACGATACCCTGATCCCTATACTTTACGCATACAGTCAGTGCTTGCAAGTGTGTGTGTGTCTGTGTACGCGCATACTCCATACTGCATACACAACTTCAATGTCCCATATCTCCGGTGTTTATTAACCGATTTCAATAAAATTTTCACAGATTGTCATTATTTTGCTTTATAATTCAAATTGCATCTCAAAGTTTTCCAAATTCAAGATTTTGTTGTTATCGATCCCATGTGTATATCGGAAACGGGAAGAGTTATCGAAAATCGGAAAGAAACTTGTACTGCCTAGGGATTAGGCGAGCTTAAGTTCCAAATCTGGAGTCTCTAGCTCTTATAGTCTCTGAGATCGACGCGTTCATACATACGGACGGACAGACGGACAGACGGACGGACAGACGGACATGGCTATATCGACTCGACTGTTGATGCTGATCAAGAATATATATACTTTATAGGGTCGGAGATGCTTCCTTCTGCCTGTTACATACTTTTGCACAACTTCATTATACCCTTTTTTCCCATTTTTAATGGGATCAGGGTATAAAAAGGAACCTAAGGTTGGAAAAAAAAAATACTTGGCACGCTTTTTACCAACGATAAGAGTTGCCAGCGTGAAATGCACAGTCACAACAAAAGCACGAGTGGAAATAAAATATATCGAATGACAAAAACACAGGAACTGGTTCATTTTGTCATCACAACAATCTCCCAGCACTAACAACGATAACAAGCAAGTACAGTTAAAGAGCAAAACTATTTGATAAATGCAAGTAATTTGCGTACAACATTCTTAACGTCTTTGAGCACGCAAGTAGCTGAAGCTCTGAGGGAGCTATTATAAAATCGCTGGGTAATAATTTTCTATGCCCGCTTTGCACCACAATTGCAAAAGCAATTTGTTGCTAATTAATTTAAATGAATGGAACCACAATAAAACAAGCCAGAAAGACACTTTATGACCACAAAAAGGGGGTGCTCCATTAATTTATGCACAAATTTGAATGAGCATTTTGTGACCCAAAACCAAAATTAATGTTCAAATTTATTGTCAAGGGGTTTTGTGTTTTTTTAAACGTATGATTAAAGCTGCAAAGAAGGGTAATAAAAATTGTTAATGTACCAGAAAGAGCTTATCTAAATCTAAAAAATAAATAAAAAATTGAGAAACCTTCTTTTGTATCCACGTTAAATACCTTTTTATAACATATCTAAACAACTTAAAAGTCTTAACCCAGTCTTTTTTTGCTTGTATAAAATCTTGGCACAAATAAATGCTCAACAAAAATATATATACTTGAGAAAACAAAAATACAAACAGGGAAAGAAAAACAAGATTTTTTTTTGCACAAAGGCGAAATAAAGCGATTTTGCCATAACAACGAGGACAACAAACAACAACACCTACAAGAAATAACACAGAATAAAGTTCTTAAATCCTTCTTTGAGCTGTCAGCACGACCTGCACGACTTTTGAGATATTTTTCACGGTATGTGCACACTGGCAACAACACAGAAGTGCAACCAAAAAAAGCAGGGGGCATGAAAGCAGGCAGCAGAGCAGTGTGACAGCAGCATCAAAAGTGATGAAGAGAGTGGAGAAAAAAAGAAAGGAAGGAGGAATATATGCTAGCAGTCACAGTACTGGAATGAAAGGTCCACATAGACGACCGAACTCATTATAAACCCAGGCAGCGTAAGATACTTTGAAGGCTTTTGCCACAGGCGACAAACAACAAAAATTGCTTTGGTGCATAAGCGCAGCATCCTGACAACAACACAAAAACCAAACCAGCCAAAAGAATGAAAAGTTATGGTTGAGTTTGGATCAGTTTTTCTCGTGTTTTTTTTTTTTTTTTGCCTCAGCTGCATTCGAGTCTTAACATGTCGCCGAAAAAGTTTATTAAACGCTTGCAGTTGCAGCTTAATGTGAGGTAAAAGCAATTTATAAACTTGCAGCCAGAAATTTTCTTAAGGCTTTATTTTCCTAGATGTGTGAAGATAAAATACATGAAGAAAAACTTTATCGTGCATTCGCACAAAAAGCTTTGAATAAACTTGCTTCGAGTACAAATAAATAAGTTTTTAAAAAAACATTTAGCTGCTTAATTTACTGCATTTTATACTTGCTTTAACTAACCAAGTGGGAAATTTTTTCGTCAAATTGTTGACGCGAGCAAAAAAAAACTATTTTCAAGTTGTCTGGCGCAAAAGCACTTTCATTCCGGTAAAAGGTTTTCTTTTTCGTTTTGCTCACAAGAATTTCTAGATCAGTTTGCTTCGAACCGCAAAACTCAAAAGTGTCCCTTAGAACTTAGCTTGAAAGTTTTGCTTCAACTACGCCAAAGCCAACGTCGGAGTCAGCATCAACGTGAAATGCAAAAGAAGTCAACGAAAGTTTCTTAACTTCAACATATAAATAAATATTTTTCTAGTCACGTCAGTTTTCGTTGTTATCTAAGTTTGCATAGCTAGGAAATTTGGTAAAATGTATTTTACCCGACCATATTGACAAGCTGAAAGTGGCTTAAATATGCTCAAGTGCATAATGTTTTGGCAGCCAAGTTAAATTAAAGCTTTTCATAACTTAATTAGACTAGGTTTCGTGTGCTTTTAAAACTTGTTAATAAAGTTAATTAAAGACTGCTTTAACTTTTAAAAGATTCGTTAAGCAAGTTATAGAATTTGAACATAACGTTAAACAATTTATTAAAGGTAAGGAAGGGATAACGTAATATTTCTAAGCTTATTTTGACTCTTGTTATCTTTTTAACATTTATTTGGTCCACACACATACACACACACACACAACAGAAGCAGTTTATTTTTAGTTTTTGCAGTCTTTTGCTTTTTTAAGCGGATTTATATTCAAGGCAAATCCAACTTTTAAACGGCATTATAAGCACCTTAACATGATCCAAGCAGCAGTTGAGCTGAGATTTATAAACAGCTTAAGCACAAACTTGTTTTTGCTGCCAAAAAATCGTATGTGAAAGATAAACGAAACTAAATTGAAACAAAATATTTAGCTTAAGCTTAGAACAAACAGATAAAACGAACACAAATAACTCTTAAATGGCTTAACTACTTATGGTAAATGTATTAAGTGAAAAACAAAATACTGAATAACGCTAGTTGCATTTCTTAAACGTTATTGCCGAACAAATTTAATCACTAACTCTCAAGCATTGTATCTACGCTGAGTCATGTTGATGAGATGTAGGAAACCATCGGCTGCCACATGAAAGCAATGTTCAGACTTCCTGCTCAAGTCGCTTCCCTACTCCTTTTTCCGTTTTTTTTAACTTAACTATAGGCATTCTGTGTCTGTGTTTGTGTTGTAGCAACTGTCAGTCTGAATCGTGTTAACGTCGGACGTGCCGGCACACATTCAACAAAAAAAGAGAGAGACACAAACACGCTCAAACCCAGAAGCACTCACAATGTTTGATGTCAGCCCTACTTGCCTATAGATGGCGCTACATGTTAGCACGCAGTCTGTGAAAACAAAATGAATTTACCAAATACTGAAGACTCTACAAAATGACTAAGCAAAGTAAATGGTAAATGGCAAGAAAAATGAATAATATGCTAGAAATATGCATATACTTAAACATTGTCAGGCATTTTCCAATTGAAATATCTCTCCAACTATCTACAGTTATGAAAAGCCTAGCTACGAAATTACATACTTCCTTCTCGCTCTGTGTGTGTGTGTGTGTGTATGGCCAAAGGTTATTATAAATTTTCCAAATTTAATGGCAATTTGTAAAGCAATTTTAGGCAGAAGCCATTTAACACTTGGGTCAGGTCAGCATGTTGAGAAAGCCAAAGTTAAATTTTCATTAAAATTATCCAATCAATTGTACTTTTGTTATCCAAATATGGGAAGCCATTATTCATGTTGAAGTCCAAAAATACCACAACACCGATAACAACAACAATAATAATAACATAGAGCTTGACAAAAAGGACATGCAAGCTGAAATTGAAGCACTAATTTATACAATTCATACATATATACGAATGTTATGTTTGTTATTTCAATTGTGCTCATTAGCAACAACGAACAGACGAAGCCAAGCAACTGCTTCGAATTATACATTTATTTGACCACAAGCCAATTATGCATTATGCTGTACAACAAATTGTCTTTGATGACATTTTGGCTCGCAATATCATTACGTTATTAAACTGCTCAACACAATACTTAAGTATAATATTGCTTTAAACCTTTCGCTGCTTAATGTTAGTTTTTTTAAGAAAAGGTTAATCATTCCTGCCCATCAATATCTTAACAACTTTGCATTCTTTTGGCATTGATTAACTATTTATTGAAATCTCTCTGCAGCAATCAAGAGCTGTGGTCTTATGCCAAGATTTGTTTACTATTCAGAGAAACGCTTGTTAGGACCCTCAACACTCGAAATATTCGTCAAGAGGATGTGGTAGTACTAGATAAAAGTAGAGCAGCAAAGCTTCACAAATCTTCATCTCATGCAGGAGCAGTGCAAATATTTACCCATACGACTCTATTAAAACTGAACAAGGAAAAAGTAGATACCATAACCAAGGCTTTAATCCTTTCACAAACAATGGCAACCTTGTTTTTTTTTCGAATTTGTGTGTGTGTGTGTTTGTATTGTGTATAGAACTTCAAAATGTTCGTTCCATGTGCGTCTCACCAATTTTTATTTATTTTTTTTTCTACTCGAGCATACAAGAATGCGGGCACAAATCCTATAAAAAAACATGGGGGGGAACAGCTGCAAGAGTTGCGGCTGAAGGGGCAGATGGAAAATCCCGTGGCATTCTGTGGCAAGTCAAGAACACATCTGTTGACCAATGTGTTGACCAACGTGTAGAGGCGCTTTGCATCATTCTAGAATTTTAATGGTCTCATAGTGTGAATTGGACATGTCTGCCACATTTTGTTCACACAACACTCAGCAAACACACACACACACAAACACACATAACGCACACACAGAGTTTTGTATATTTTTCTGGTCTTTGTTTATTTTTTTTGTGTTTTTTGGCTAGTCGCCAGTTTTGTTGTTACTATATTAAACCATGTTTCCTTCCTTTCGTCTTTCTTTTTGTTTTTCTATTAAAATGTTACGAAACACTTTGGCTGCTCCTAAGTAAGCTTCTCTTACTACCATACACTTGACCGCAAGTCAACAAGGCACAGAGCCTCTACAACTAGCTCGGTTCAAGCAGCACTTGTTAGCCGTTTATTCAACTACTTATTAGAAGCAACCGTATGGTGTAGCGTAGTTATAATGCTACACTTAAAGAGAAATAATAATAAAAATAGTTTAGGAGTTATTTGAAGGAAAATTCTGATTCAATACTTGATTTAAGTTGCTTGTTACGATTTTTAAAATATATTTATATATATATGTTTTTTTTTGCAGAACTGATGATGGCTTCATTTGACTGCGAGGAACCGAACAATGCCGAAAAACTAATGTATGACTTAAATTAGGATTCTCATTAATTAAGTGAAAGAATATCGCAATAACATCGCATGGAGGCCATGGAGGCGTAACTCATATATAAGGCACAGCTGTGGACTTAATGAGATCCAGCGTCTCAAGTCGACTCACATCCTCCACGTGGAGGCCTCCGGTAAACGTTTCGAAAACGGCCAAAGTGAGCGGCGATGATGAAGATGTTGCACAGTTCCATTCAACTACTTTCAAAAGTGTTACATGTTTAAGATGCTGACAAAGTTAAATAAAATTGATTCATAAAAATAAAATTTTAACCTTTTTTTTAGCTAGTTCATGAAGTATTAAATGGTTGAGTGTTGATCTTTGGTCTAGCAAATCTTCAATTCATAACTTCTCGACAAAATAAATAAATATCTTAAGCATAACAAGAAACTACTCCTTCAGGAGTTGTGCAATCTAGCAGCAAAGAGCAAAGCAGCTAAAAGTAATGGAATTTACATTTTTCCCCACTTTACTTTATCATCAGCGCCAAGAAAAGCCACCGCAATATCTTATAGTCTGTGTGTGAATTTTTTTGGGAGCCAAAAACTGAAAGCCAAGCGAAAGCAACAAAGCGCCAAATGTCGAAGATGCTTGCATTCTCAAAGGACTTACTTCACAATGTGTGTGAGAGTATGTGTTTGTGTGTGTGCGTGCCACTAATGTCTTTTGCCAGGCTCTGAATTATGTTTCAGTCAGCAGATATTTATGCAGCCTAATGCATTTCATGTAATAGGTCTTAAAGATTAAGAGCTGCCAGCCACGTTAACTAAATTTAGAGCAGATGTTTTGCTTTAGAAGCTAACAAAATGTATATATTTAAGTTTGTTCAATTCAACTAAAAATTAATTAAGTTTGGTTATGTTTGAACGTGGTTATTGAAGAAAATCTAGAGAAGCGATAACAATACTTGCAACTAAGTTTAGATATTCAGTTTTCCTGGCATTACAGTTAGCTTCCTTGGCAAACCGATAAACTTAAGAAGTTTCACACACACACTGCAAAACTTTGTCCAAACGATAAAGAGGCTTGTCGGCACCGCCAAATGCAGATGAAGCCGCCAAAACTTTTGCTTGGACTTTGTATTTATTGTTGTTTGCCTTGGAAACTAGAATATGTGCATGTAACCTAATCTAATGCTGCTGGCTGTAGGCTTCAGCTTAAACAATTCTTGCACTGAAAAGCTTTTGCTTTAAGTTTCAATTACTTACTAGAGTGAAAAGTTCTTGCCCCTTGTGTTGTGTTGTTAATTGCAATGCAATTAAAGTAGGTAAAAGCAAAGATAAATCTCTCGCTCGCCCACTATCGAATTGAATGCATTATTCAGTGTCTGTGTCAAAGTTAAATGTTTCTCTTGTTGCAGGCCAACAAATTGCTAGAAATTGCGTTGTGCAATTGTTTTGCTAACCCAAGAAACACAACTAAATCAATCCCTTTTCTGCTGGGAAGTGCACAAAACTTTACAACTTGCAACTTATCGCTTACTCTCTTTCACTCATTCTCTGTTTTATTTATTTTGTGGTCTTGCAAGTCTTTGCAGTCAGCTGGCGAATTTATGTGCAACACTTGTTACACATACGACATGTTGGACATGGGCAGAGTTGAAGACAAATCGAATTCTTTTTAAGCTCTTACAACCCACACTCAAGACCTATGTGTAGATGTAACATTATTGCAAGGAGTGTAAGGAAAAAGAGTTGAATGAACTTAAATGTTGTTAATAACTTATCTTTAGCATCGCCATGCTATGGAAATAACGTAGCTATGAAAGTTCTTCTCACCATTTTACAGTATCAATAAATCTGTGCAATGTATATTGATGATAAAGTCATTTGTTTCCTGTCTGCTGTCCATCAAAAAGCAGAGACTTTCTTTAATGCATTTTGATGTGCAGTAAAGTGAACGAAGTCAGCGTCAAGGTACCGATAACTTAATGGATGTGTCAAACGACAGCTGTGAAATATTTAAATCACAATTAAAGCAGCATTGATTTTAGTATCTAATTTATTGAATAAATATTTGCTAACAATTCAATTTAAATGTCTTTGGTTAGAAACAATTAAAAGAGCCACAGAACAAATGCAATTGAAATCTTTAAATCTTGTACACAAATTAAATATGTGTGTTTTTTTTTGCTGTTTGCCATTTTTAAGCTTGTCTAATGCACCATAATTTTAGCACATTTCCCAGTGCTCTAATTTAGATAAACCTTTTCTTTATTATGCTATGTAAACATACATATACATATACATATATACGGAAAAATAAAAAGGGGCAAAAGCCATAAAAACGTTTATGCTACTTTTATGAACACACAAGCTGTGGAATATCACACAGTTATCGTGGACCCCAGAAGTGGACAGAACAGAACAGCTCAGCGGAGCAAAAGTTTGTGTTAGTTTCATTGCACAATACTTTTATTGTGCTGCGCGGTTGCCACAGCTCAAGGCTAATTTTTGCTGGTTTGTTTGGCAAATTATGTTAATATAAGAAAATGTCTGCAGGGCAGGATGAAACTTACACACATAGTCAAATTGCAGAGTGGCAATTGCAGTCAGTGAAAATGTTAAGTGGATATTTTGCCCCGAAAAAAAAAACAACTAAAGACAATACGAGTGTGCCACGCTCAAGCCATGTAGGATAATGCCCCTAATGGGGCAACTTTGTCAGCACGAAAGTGGTACAACAAGGCTTATCTCTGGGACCAAAAAAAGTACAAGTGTACCTACAAGATAGTCGATTAACGTAGACATTCACGGATTGCCACAGGCTTACGTTAAGTAGTCCCAACTGCAACTGAAAGTTTTAAGTTCATTTTATAACAATTTCAACGGTTGCAGCTGTCCACGCCACATTTGGCGGCGTCTTCATTTTCGATCAAGTTCTGCGCATTTCCCCATCAATCAACTAACTCAATGCTAGTACTTACAAAACTTTTCTAATTAGCCTTAAGACTAAAGCTGATGAATAAACCAAGAAGAAAAAGAAATGGGTTAATAATATGCCTTGGAGTTGATAATTCGAAGGAATCTTTTTCTTATTTAATACTAAATTCATTATCTAAACTTTGTACCTTCTGATTATTAATAGAAATGATTGAAAGCTCATAAATTGTAAATTTTTTTCTCGACAAACTTTTGTTTTTGATTGCAATTAACAACAGTTGCAAAACAATTGCACAACTTATCAATAATGGACATTGAAGAAAAACCAAGCAGAAAAATACGATACAAGAAAAAAAACGTAGAAAAACAATTAAACTAATTGACAGCAATTTATACGTAACAAAGAGGAAAAGAAAGACGCGACAGAAAAGTTTCGCTGGCGGAAATTGGTAATGTGAAAGTTTTTCAGTGCAGTGTGAAAGAAAACCGCTGAAATCAGAGAAGAGAAATGAAGAGAACAAAAATAAAGAAAAAAAAAACAAGAAGAAAATCAAGAGAAACGCAGTCGTCGATCCATTTACTTAAGCCACTAATGAAACCGCATTGAAGGGTTGCCAACAGCAGCAAACTTTTAACCAACTAATTGGTGTCTAAAATTGCGAACAAGGACGCATTGCGAAATTGTCGAATGTGTAAGACTTAAAAATATTCTTTAGAACACAATTTAATGCTTTAATAATTATATTAAAAACATTTTCCCTTTGTATTCTATTAACAATAATAAGCAGGTTTCTATTGCTCAGATATAATTAAAGTGTTTGCAGTTTTAAATGGCATGCAATTCATATTTTTGTCACGTGTAAGTAGCTCAAAACTTTTAAGGCAAACACACTCAAAGATTAGGTTGTTTCAAATGCAGCTTGCAACATTTTCGTTTATTTCTATGCTTCTTTTCCTTATCGTCAGTCATCTTCATTAAGTTTATTTACCTTTTCGTCTGGCAAATAAAATTGACAAAGTGGAATCTTTCAGGCAACTTGCAAGCCTAAATTTTCAACACGTTTAGTATGCAACTTTTTTGTTTTAGTTAAATACGTGACTTTTATTGACACAACTAGTTTGAATTGTGTTGAATAACCTAATTAGCATAGATTACTTGATTCTTATGCTTCGCTAACTATTTACTATGTTAACTTTGCTGAAAGTTAAGAAGTGCATTGAATGAAAGAGAGAGAAATAAATATAAAAATTTGAAGTACTAAATATGTTAAATATAACTTCTTTTATAATATAACAAGTTTAAGAATACAAAACAATTTTAAAAAGTCGAAAAAAAAAATTGCAACATCTCCCCGACGGGGAATTGAACCCCGGTCTCCCGCGTGACAGGCGGGGATACTAACCACTATACTATCGAGGATGTTGAACGATGAGAGCCAAAAGCTGCATTTAAGCATCAGTACAACATGTTAAGAAGCTTTCAACGAATACGAATTTGAAAATGTGACTGTTAATTAGTAATTTAAAAATGAATTAATTAAAGTTGTATATACATATTAATACTTTATGACAAGCTTTAAAAGTTTGTTTTCATACTATTCTATACTGTGAAGTTGTATAAACGTATGAATACTTTATGACAAGCTTTACAAGTTGTCATACTATTCTATACTGTTAATGCTATGAAAAGCAATTTTACAATACAGTATATAAAACCTTATTAGTTTCTGTTCTTATACTTTAATATATACTAATTATTTTACACTTATTGCTGCTATTTTTTTGCAATGGTTTTTCTTGATTATAAACATATTTCCACAACTTTGCTACTCAATAAAGCAGATTCATATAACTTGAAAAACAAGTTGGCTTCGTTTGTATCGTGACATGCGCAACTTTTTGTATAAGAAGCTCTGAAGCAAGTTTAGTCATAAGCTTTTTAATGCTTCTAACACATCTTTTTCGTGAGGTCTTAGGTTCAAATGCCGGATTGATAATTGAATATATTTATTTATTTATATTAATTTTTTTTAATTTTTTTTTATGTATTATCTGTTTTTCTGAAAGTATTCGAATAACTTAAGTTTTTAGTATGCTGTTTAGACTTTTTGAAACCGTATATCTATTTCATAAAACCCTACATCATCACAACGAATTTGGTGAAATTGTTCAAAGGCTGTTGTTGTATTTGAGAAAAGGGTGGAAAATTGAATTTGCCAAGCCAGTTAATTTTAAAGGTAACCCGTCCTTAATACCAAGCGATGCAATACAAATTTAATGTAACCTCTAATGGACCTACTTATGCTCAAAAGAAATATGTTAATATGATATTTATGAATAAATAATAGGAAATTCTCCAACCAAATTAAATAAATAAGGAATGATAATAGAAAAGCACTGGCAGAAAAAAACAAAGCTATTGGTCCTTATGCAATGCCACGAACTTAAGCAATAAACTCGATTATAAGCTGCCTTCCCATTGCCCAATTAAGAGGTTGCCTGCCCAGACCACTTTGGTTAGGCATCGTTTGCGTTGACTTTGGATTAAAAGTTTGGCTCGTGCAATGCCTGAATGCATGCCGAGTGAAACGAGTGTTCAAATGAATGCATTGAGAAGTGCAGCTCGTTGCGGTAGAGAGGCGAAACTGAATGAATGAGTTCAACCAGTTAACTTGATGAACAAAAAAACACTAAGCCTACTCGTTTACTTAACAGCTAAGGGGTTTTTCTTTTTTCAAAATGTTCTTTCACCGTGTCCTTGGCCTATGTATTTTCAATGCTGTCCTTGCGAAACGCTTTCGGTGAAACTTTGGCATCTCATTGATTAAGTCTATTGAATTGCTAAGCCTGATTGAACTTCTAAACGTTTTCATGACCAGCTCCCTTGTTAATTAGTTGTCTCTGTCGCTTCCTTACTCTCCCTATGGAAGTATAAATAAAACCTCAGACCATTACTTTGAGCTCCAAAGAGAGTGTATAGCAAGCGGGTCGAACTAGTCGGATAGTTGATGCGGTTGCGGTCAACTGACAGCACATGCTTTCAATATCTTAATTAACTATCAAACCCCTTTGATACTCTTGAATATCCACTCAAAAGTGCATCTAATAAATTTGACAATATAATCAAAACTTTGCATGAAAAACTTCTACTTAATAGAATAAAAGCTTTGTCTTAGTAACACTTATGATTTAATAGTTTGTTATACAGGGTATATATTAGCTAATCAGTTTCAACTAGAGCAAACGCTAACTAAGCAACAAAAGTTCTCAGGCTTTGAGCCGTTGCCAGGCCACACCAAAAGTTGTAGATGCAATTAATGCAACTAATTTGTGCAACCATTTTAGAATGTGTGAAATTTGTTGAAAATTCATCGTCGTTGTCCAGGCATATGTCCCTACAAACACACACATACACACACACAGAGAAGCATAAGTGCAAACAGCTTCATACCATTCATTAGCATACAAATTTGAGAGCACTTTTTAGCTATAGCTTAAGGTCGTGTGTTGTACCAGTTCCGGGCATCGTTTCTATACCATGTTGCCTGGCTGGTCTCTCCGCTAGACAAACTTTATTTCACACAAGCTATCACAAGCTCCACTCAATTTAGAACATTAGAAGCTAGATGTTTCGTTGTTGTTTCTATTTTTTTGTTGCGTGTATCCTTGCTTAAATATGAGTATTTATCGCCATGACCCAAACAATATTCTCAAAGTGCATTGGGGTCAAAAGTTTAAATTACATTGAGGACATGAACTTAATAAGTTTAAACTAATTATAACAATTATTTATTGCTAGTAGAAGAATTGCCTCTTTATGAACTAAATGTTTACAAATCGCACCCAAAAAGTTATAGCATTTTATTTTATCTCTTGCTTGATTCAATCATTTGTTGTCGCTGCTGCTTTTATGGTCCTCTTATAATATTTCTGATTACGTGTGCTAACATAATTTTATTGATTCCATTCATTTGACGACGCTAACAAGTTAATTTGACATATCTATCGATGTGATTTGTAACTTGATTATGTGATTTGTGTCTTTTGGGAATAGTAGTTTGCGAGCGGAGCACATTCAGTTTATTATTAATAAACTGCGAACACATAATTTTCTCATTCATAAAAGCTGACTCAAATTTGATAGCTATAAATATTAAATGCCTTATCTCTAATTGGGCAAAAGCTTTGCTTTGATTTTGATTTCTTAAGTCTCATAAATATAACATTAAAATCTTATTTTGCGAATTACGTTCCCAACATATTAATTAAAAATTTTGTTAGTTCTTAAACATAAACTTTTTGGCAAGATATTTTGCTGGCTTTGATCAAAATATATTTTTTTCTACTTGAGCCACTTTTTTTTAAGTTCTAGTTTTGCAGCGTTTCGATGCATATAAAGAAACCAAAAGTGTCATTTACAAAAAGATAAATAAACTTTTCAGATTTTTGCTTGCAGTTCTGCTTTGCACATAAGTTTTACGTTCTACTGCACAACAAATCTGTCCACAAACTTTGGTCTAAGCTGGAATTAAACGTCAGCATTTCAAATGCATGGAAAGTATTAGAAGCACAAAAACTTGTGCAAAAACTTCTGTTTAGATTTTCCATTACGAGAATCTTTCTTCTTCTATTGACATTACTTTGAGTTTGAGTAAATAAATTCACTGACATTCTTTGCCGCTTTTGCATATGTTGTCAATGTAGTATTAAGTTTTTCCTAAGTCCTAAGCCTTGTTGGGAAAGCTTTGTAAATCCAAAGTTGCCAGAACTCTGAGTTGTTTTTGTGTACAATTTGCAATAAACATAAATATTTCTAAAAATAAGTTGACCAACTGCAGTATACAAAAGTAAATACTGAGAATGCTTGCCTAAGCTGAGAAATGTTTTGAATCACTAAAAGTCTTAGTTATACAATCGTAAAAACATCTTGTTACTCATTCTAGTTCTTAGAACTCACAGTTAATGCATAATCACAATCGAAATTTTGACTGAATTTTACAAATAATTTCATTTTAAGAGTATTACTGTGCACAATCTCTAAAACTATTTTAAGATCACGATTTATTATTTCATACTTTTATGTGAAACTTACCATCATTTAATCATCATGTTGTTGACCGCAACTTTAAAATAAAAGTACACCATATATATTTCTGACTGCAGTTAGTAGGCTCCCGGAACTCAACGCGACTAGTTTATTCGAAGTTTAACATGTATTCGTATTGCCTGCTTGGGTTGCTCCTTAGCATCGTTGCAGGAATCGCTCAGGTGCTTGAATGTCCACCAACAAGTTTTAAACATTTCTACGAAATACAAAATGAGGATGGCAGTATAAAGTTGACAACTCATGATAATTCATTACCAGCAACGCGTCTCAATGATTATGCCATGATGAAAGATCTGTGTTTGGATCACAGTGGTCTGCCGGTGGTGCGTCGCTGCCTTGCGAATAGGGAATGGGAACATCTGAGCAATGTTACCTGCCAATTGGATAAGGAAAACAGTAAACTTAACCAAATTTTAAACGACATACAATTTGAGGTCACAGAGGACATACTTGAACGATCTTCGATGCATCATTATCAGATGAGCAAAGTAATGGATAATGTTAGGCAAATTATTGGTCAGGATAACTTTAAAACTCGTCCTGTCGATGTGGTAATTGTTAACAAGATTATCAATGAAGTGGTCAGGAAGCCAAAGGATGTGGCCCTCAGCACTAAAATGATTGGACTCTACAACAATCTGATGGCCACCGATCGATCAGTTTTAGAGATCTCAGCACGTCTGAATGCAACCAATGAGCTCCTGTTCAATTTTGAGTATTATTTGAATGAATTGGCTTTGCTGATGGCGCCAGTTCCGGAAAATGATAACCAATTTAAATCCATTCCGTCGTTAAATGGCTTAGTAGATGTAAAAGAGTATGATTGCATTCGGGTCTTCATTGGTGCCGACATTAGTATTTTTTTCCTGTATCCAGAGTGTGCTTCATACACGGGCATTGCAATATATACAAAGCCCGCACCGGGAAGAGAAGGCTGCATACAACATCACTTTTGGTATCGTTTTCTGCACGCCAATCAAAGTTTGGAGGAGCTTAAAGCCGAGCCGGATCTACAGACTGCCACATACTTCACACAACAATTGTGGATGGCATTAAGAAGCACTGGAGTCAGTTATTTGAGTTTTAAGATTTATGCCAATAATGCGCTCTTTGTGGACACCACGGACGGGAGCGCCCAAGCAACTCCAGGCAGTCATGTTCTCTCTATATATATACCACAAGCTCGCAGTAAGTTTCGATTTTCGTTTTAGATTAAACAGAACAGCAGGACATATTGTAGCCGATGTTTTAATATATTTTAATATTTTATCTTCACTTTACCAATTCGTTGCGCGTCACTTTTACAAATTAGAGTGACCATGAATATATGAAAAAGCGCGCTGCTTCTGTAACTTATCGATAGTTTCATTCGCAAACCGCCACATTCATCGGCAGTGCAGTGATCAGTTCACTTCTAACACTTAATAATTGCCTTGTTTTTCTTTTAAGAAAAATTGCCCTATCCATTGGTCTTACTGCTGCGCAATGAAGACAATCAACAAGCGAGGAGGAATAACAAACAACTGAAGGCTTTTTGTGGCTATTGGAACTATAGCACATGGGCATCGAATGGCATAACAACAGATATGAGTAGTTTATCCGACAATTCAATGGTTGTTTGCTATACGCAGCACTTGACACAATTTGCCTTTTTGGTAGGCGCCAGTTGCAAACAGTTAAATTGTCCCATCGACGACGATCTGGAAGAGCTTGAACGCAAAGAATCGTTGCTGGATGTCATCACAGCTGTTGGTTGTGGACTATCGATCTTTGGTCTGTTGGGCATTTGGCTGACGGCTGCCATATCAAGAAAGTGGCGTACAACGCAAACCGTAAAGTTGCTGCTAAACATATGCCTGGCGATGTCGTTGCTCTTTGGTCTATATTTATTGCTGTATATCAACGAATGGTTCTTGCATTACTCCTTTGAGCACCATAGTTTGGCATGTATTGCTGTAGGCGCATTGTTTCAATACTCGGTATTGTTGCTGTTCATGTGGATGCTAATGATGGGATACCTACAATTTCGACTGCATGTATTGATCATTGTGGGCAGAGCACCGCGTACTATTCTGAAATGTGCTGTCGTTGCCTGGTCATTGCCGTTAATCCCAACTCTGCTGCTGGTCTTTTTAAGTCCAGCTTCTTATGCTCCTCTATCTGGTGATATATCATCAGTGTGTTATCCATGGGGCTCTGGTTTGGTCTATGGAGTTCTATTGCCCATTGGATTAGTGTTAAGCGTCAACATAATCATATTTTTGTGCATCTTCTACAAAATGTCTCGCCTTAGGAATCGGGATAGTCGACTTGTTTGCCTGCAACTTCGTCTCTTCGTTTTAGTCTACTTTCTTCTGGGATTATCTTGGATCTTTGGCATTTGCGCGTACTTTCAGTTAGGCTTTTGGGCGTCAATTCTTTTCTGCCTGTCGGCAACAATTCAAGGATTTGTACTCTTTGTGTACTTTGTTGTATTCAAAAAAGTTCCGCGAACAGCTTGGCTTCGATTTGTGCTGAGAAATCAGCGAACGGTGAGTTTTCAATTAACCGAAGCAAATTAAGGAGAATCTAAAATCATTTTAAAGTGTCAAAAATAATCTGCATAATGTTCGTTAAGCTTAAAACTTATTTCTAAGTTAATAAGACAGTTAATATTTTATTGTCATAATATTGTGAATTAAATTCAACAAAAAGGCATACAATGCGTCTTTGCTAAAACTGTATAAGGTTGTTGTAGTTTATTATCTGAGTAATTGAACGAAATGATTTAACGAAATTTCTACGACAACAAATTGCAACGAAGCTTGGTTTAAATCTTGTCTAGTTTTTTTGTTAAGTTTGTGTCTAAAGCCGCTAGGTGACGTTGGTGCAGTCGTTTGCTCCAATTGTTAAAAGTTTGCACTTCATATTCTATGTTAATATTGATTTATTTTAAATTATACATCTAACAAAACTAAGAGTACACTCATTTGAAGAAAATTCATACAGCTTTAAAAATAAACATACATATATGTGGTTAGAAAAGAGATTCGTCGCAACTTAAATTCGACTTATTTGTAAACTCCGCAACTTGACTGGCAAACGGTTTTGGGTTCAGTTACAGCTGAAGAGAGAGCGGGAGGTGGTGCAGTTCCCCTTACTTTCTTCCTTCTTTTTCCTTAGTGCAGGCAATAGGCCACCAGCAGAGTGAGCAGCATGGATATTGAGCTCAATTGTGACATAGACTTGATGCCATTATGTGCATCATGTATTCCCGACTCTGCCGAGAGACGGGCTGATGTCAAACCGGGCATGCGCATCACATCCGGTTGTCCGCCCGCCGTGAATGGAGCCAATGGCACCGATCCTTCGGGCACACTCAGTGGCGTTGGCTGGAAGGCAGCCAAGGGTGCAGCTGCTCCATCTGGTGAGGGTGTAACAGAAGCAGCTGCCAGTTGTAATGGGGAAGCGGGAGTACCAGGAGCAACGGTTGTTGGTGATGATGGTGGTGGTGGTGGTGTTGATGCTTCTGGTGGTGGTGCCGGATAGCAGGCGATCTTCTCCACTTCGATGGTCTTGGTGGGATCTTTGGGATCAGGTTCGTTCACACGCACCGGCACACAGATGATGCCACCTGGTGGTGGTGCATTTGGATCAGCAGCAGCAGGAGCTGGAGCAGGTGCTGCATTGGGAGTTGCAGGTGATTCGGATCCAGCTGCTGCAGCTGGTGGTGCAGCATTCATAACGCCTGCTGCAGCAACAGCAGCAACTGGACCAATTGGTGCCAATGGTGTTCCTCCATCTGCTGGAGCAGGTGCAGCCGGTGCTGCTGCTGCTGGATACACGGGAGCTACAGGTGCAGCTGGATTACCGGGAGCAACCGGTGCTGCTGCTACTGCTGGTTGTTGTTGTGCTGTGCCCGTGTTGATAACCGTTGTGCCCGAGCCTGCATCTGTGGTTGTCACCGATCCAGGTGGTCCATTGTTAATGATGATAATCTTATCGTCACCTCCACCATTGCCACCGCCATAACCACCACCACCGCCGCCGCCACCTCCATAGCCACCATGTTCGACGACGCGCGTCTGAGTGGGCGTAAGGGCGTGTCCCAAAATGGCACCACCCAAAGCGCCAGCAATGAGACCAGTGCCTAGAAAAGCAAAGAGTTTGTTTAGAAGTTGTTCCTAGCGAAACCTTTTTTTTAGATATACTTACCCAATCCGAATCCGGATGATGACTTGGGCGCCTGTGGATAATAGGTGGCACCGGCGGGTATGGCAGCACCAGCCGGCAGATATGTGGCACCCGCTGGCATTGCTTGGACTGGAGCCTGGGGATAATAGGTAGCACCATGCGGTACACCACCACTTGGATAGTAGCTAGCACCGGGGGGTATCTGTCCGGCCGGATGATAGCTGGCACCAGCTGGCGGTGCATAGCCGGAAGGATGATAGGTGGCGCCAGGAGGTAGTGCGCCTGGGCTGTGATAGGTGGCGCCAGCTGGCGGTGCATTGTTGTAGGTGGCACCTGGCGGCAAATGACCAGCACTATGATAGGTGGCGCCAGCAGGCAACTGACCTGCCGGATGGTAGGTGGCGCCAGCTGGCAACTGTCCCGGATTGTGATACGCACTCGGATAACTGGACTGTACACCATGCGAATTAGTTGCCGTGATTGGAGTATGATGATAGCCACCGCTACCACCGGTCGAATTCATGCGAGGCCTATAATTGGTGGCCGGAGTGTAGTGACTGTTGCTAGTGGCGCTGCCTGCAGCTGGTCGTACATTGCTGTTGGCTGCCGAGTAGCTTGGTGGTGCTGCATTGGCCTTATACGATGGATTGTATGCTGGTGGCGGTTCATGTATGTTTGTGCGTGCTCCACCCACGGGATTGGTAGCCGAATAGGCTGGCGGTGGTCCCTGCGCCTTGGGCGGCACATTCCAGCCGATGGGCGAGGGGTTTGCCGGCTTGGTCTGGGTGTGAACGCTCGAGACAGAGTGACTGGGCTGGGAGTGAGTGTTGCCGCCATAGCTGAGTCGTGTGTTATCCACATGTCCATGTGAATGTGAAGATGATGATGATGAGGCTGGACGTCTAGCTGAATAGCTGGAACTGCTGGATGAACGGCTCTTGCTGCCGCCGCCGCCAAACCAACGTTTGGCTTCCGCATCCGGACTAACCAGCAGCAGGCACAAAAGTCCCACTACTAAAGTCGACATACGCGACATGCTGACTGAGAGAGAGAGAGAGAGAGAATCACTTGTTATATATATATTTGTTTCAGCTTGAGTGGCTTTTTATTGACTGAGCTGCTTTCGCTAGACCCAAGCGCTTAAATAGATGAAAAAGCTTATCAATGGCTTTGTTGTTGACTCTCGACCGAATCAGAAAAAAAAAACCCCAACGTAATATAAAGTGATCGTGATAAGCAAACTAGGGATGGAAATAAATCGCATAAGCTTCAGGTAGAATGATGTTGCATAGAGCACAATGGAAGTGTGTCAAGAACATCATGTTAAAAAAGAAATACATCCTACAGAATCAGTTAGTTCCATTCATAATTCCTCTAACTAAACAATTGTTTATCCAACTTTGCTAACTTTCGATACCTACTTATCGAGATAAACATCCTACGATCAGTTAGTTCCATTCATATTTCTTTGCTTTCTTTCGATACCTACTTATCGACTGTAATCGTTTTAAACCCTGCCATCACTAACTGCTCTCACGATCCTGCTGTCATTCTTCATTTTGGTTATTTGTTGTTTGCATAAACAATTTATTCAATTTGTGCTAATAATAATACTTAATACGCAACAGTACAACACAAACTATAACATTTGCTAAGCTACTATTCCAATTCGATTCGATTAAGTTCAAGCTAAGCATTACAAAAAATAAATGCGTCATAATTAGTGCTAAAAGTTGAAAGTTCTACATTTGCGTCATGGATTAATGGGAATGGAGCCTTGCCCAGTTTTGTGTTTTTGTTTTTGGTGACGCAATGTCACGCCCTGGCTGCCACTTTTGGGTGTCTGCCTCAAATTTGGGGCGCGTTATCCATGATAATAATTAGCTTGGCGATTTGCTCGCTCGATTGCTTGTCGCGTGGCTACACTCCATTGCTTTCTTGGCATTTGTGCTTGTTAGTTTTTTTTTTTATTATTATTATTATTTTATTCCTGCTTCTTATACTTATTGTACTCATTGAAATTACTATTACAAAGAATGCTTTTTTAATTGGCACCATACTATATATATATATATATATATATATATATATATATATATATATATGTATATAACACACCCAGCTGCGCATTAAGAAATGTTTCTTAAGGTCAAGGTTATAATTGTTGGGTAAAAGGAATACTTCACAGCAAATGAAGGGTAAAGGTAATAGAATTTTAGTCGATTTAATATTATATTGTTTTTAAATACAAGGAAAATTTAGTTGACTTTTTGATTGCATTATTACTTGAGTACCTTTAACTAGTTCTCAGCTCCTTATCCTTTTCACATTTCATTGAAGGAGTAGAAACTCGTTTAAATTCTATACTTAATGTAAGTTAAACTATACTTGAGTACCTTTAACTAGTTCTCAGCTCCTTATCCTTTTCACATTTCATTTAAATAGTAGAAACCCGTTTAAATTCTTTACTTAATATAAGTTTAACTATACGTTATATATTTAGATATCATTCTACATTGCAGCACACTTAAATCTATGAAGTAATAAGTGTTGAATGAACTATTTGAGTTGAATGAACTATTTGTGTTATTATTTTTATCATGAACAATCTATAAACACTTTCAATATCACACTTGCATGCGACTTGAATGTGTAATTAAAGTATTTCTCAGTCGAGAAATCCTAACGAGAACACTTGTGACTAAACTGTGATAAACGAAGATCGAGAATCTAGACTCCAAGCTAATTTACTTCTGAGGTATTCACAGAACTAATCCTAACAAAAAGTGTTACTCAGATAACATCAAGCTTTCAATTTGTTTTCAATGAACTGAAACTTACTCGATACTACTGAAAACAATGCTTTAGAAACCTTAACTCATTGTATTTAAAACACCTACAACTTCCATACAATCTACTGTTTTAATATATATACAAATACTCGTTTGCAACCTGTACCTAAACGCGATCGCTCAATTGTTTATAATAAATGCATTGGTCCAATGCAATTTGTTGCACGAGCTAAGCAAAAAGTTATTGTTCATTAATGAGTCATCACATGAGAAACTTGCTGACCATAATACTAGTATGACGTCATGATATATATATATATATTGAGCGAATCACGTTGTTTTTGTTGTTTTCCTGTTTCGTTTCTATTCACTTCTTGGAAATGTGAAAAATATATATATACAGAATGAATACTATATGTTTTGAATCAAGCTTGCTTATCTCTGATTTCGGGTTCAGTATGTCAAGCGTGGCCATATTTTTGCTATATACATACGTTTATATATGTCTACTTATGTATATAAAACATGTTTGAATACACGAAGAAACGAGAGAAAAGCGAAAAACCTGCCACAAAAAAGTTTATCGGCTAATTTTTAAACATTGGGTGGAAGTGTTTGCGATTTTTGTACATTTATTTTTGTATATAAACGGAGACAAGAGGAAGTTGATTATTGCACAAGACTGGTTTACCTTGCCGGTAAAAGTTACACAAACTTCCAAAAATGGTCACAAAAACAACGACACGAAATTGGCAACATAATGTGACCGCCAAAAATAAGATATATACAACTAAGGTCCTAAGTGGGATTAGTAACCGGTTGCTATTGCGGGGGCTCCAAGTAACAGATGTGACGTATAGACGAATTATAAAGACTTAAACTTGATACTGAACAGACGTGACAAAGTAAATATTATGAAATTATAATCCATTTGTTTTTCCAAGAAATTCATTGTCTTTCTTAATAGTAGCACAAAATATGTTCTTTTTATACATTTTAATGTTCCTAAATTCCCCAAACATTGTGTGGTTTGCCTGTGTAGAGGGACACAAAAGAAGATATGTACATATATGTATTAAGAATATCTAAATTTAAACGAACCTGTTGAATCCATAAAATGCAAAACAGTTCATAAAAGGGGGAATGTATTTTTAACGAAATGCTTGCCACAGTGCTTATAAAAAATATATGTAGAATGTTATTCAAATGTTGACAATTTGATACTCTCGGGAATAAATTATTATTTTATTCAATTTGTGTGTCTTCAAATGTAAGAACATGTCAAACAAAGGAAAGAATTCGAGAGAAACACAAAAATGTAACTGTAAAGCAAAAGCTTAAACCTGTTTCTTATCACCTGCACTAAATTGAAGTAGTCCACAGTGAACATTTACATATACAACTAAAACCACAGTTATTAAAAAGCTTCATGAATACAAACACACATAAATAGTGCATGCCTGGTCGCATTGCAATATTTGTATATACTACACATATAAATATTGTACATAAGTATTAACGTACTTAAGCGTTTGCTAAGAAGCTTAAATTGATTTCCAATTCGGATTTTCTTTGTTGTTCGGGCATGTGTGTTTTGTCTAGACTTGCAAGTCCCTAAACACAGACATGTATTTTGCATATTAATACATTTTTTTGAGATATATGCGAAACATTTCTTTGACCTTCAATTGATACACATTTTCTCATAGCAAAATCGCAAAACAAAGAGATATTTATGTATATGCATTGCAGTTACTTATAAACGAGACAATTGATGAAGTGTGCAATAAACATTAATTTAAAACCGGTTCGAAGCGATGCTACAGCTGCGCACTTATTTACAGTGGTACTATTTATATGTGTTATTATTGTTGTATTAAAAATAATAAGAATAACATTATTGTATTTACTTGATATAATATTTTAGAGCTTATTTTGTTTTAGTGCCGCGTTCGAGCTTAGTTCCGCGCAAAGTTTCTTAAACAACTGAAATACGGTTGAAAATTTTTTATTTTGCGGTGTTTTGTGTTGCTGAGAAGCGACGCGGACCGCAAACTGAGCGCAGCGACTGCGACAACGACCGCAACTTGTTGGTGTGCCTTCGTTTGCTGCTGCTGTTGTTGCTGCTGCGATTGTCATTTTTATTCCATTTACCGTACTTGTCATCTCTGCTGCTCGCTCTCTCAAATATTTTTTGTGTGTGCGTTGTGTTTTTATGTCCCATGAGAGTTGTTTTTGGACTGTTCACCGTTTTTATTTAATTTTCGTTTTTATTGTTTGGCTTGTGGGTGTGTGTGGGTGTGTGTGCGGCGAAGGCGAAGGTGTCAGAGCAGTTGTTTTATGCTGTTGCATTATTTGTGATATCATTTACGTACTTAAGTTAGGCAAACAACTGAGGTTTGTACGAATACAAATATTTTATGTTGCAGCATAAAAATAATATAAACAGAAACCTCTGTGCTAACAGAGAGCACTACGAGAGATAAGTATTAATTTTAAATTATACATAACAACTATGCTGTGCATGTGTATATTTGTTTTCTAGCATTTTCTGTCATGGGTGAATGATCAACTTAGTTTCGGTTCGCCGCTGATTGTCAATAAGAACAGCGTCAGTTTTTGCAGTTCCCCCTTGTTATTGCAGGATTAATGAACATAAGTGAGCTTTATTCGTGTTCGTGGATCATCCCACAGTCAAACAAACACACACATGTGTGTGCTCACGTAGTAATTGCTTTTGCATTGGTGCTCGTGATGAACGCTTTATGTCTGCGGTCGACGTCAACGTCAGCGTCGCAGTCACCGACTCTCTTGGAGCTGTCAACAAGGTGTTGTTTGTCTTTTTGTTTGTGCGTTGATGCTTCACTCTTTATGTTTTTGCTATTGTGCTCAACCTTGCTGCTGTTGTTGTTCCTGCTGCTGCTCCGTCCAGCAACAGCTGTCAACGTTTCTGACAGTGCTTTCAGTCGGATAACTATCGCGTGCTTAGAAAGAATGGATATATAATAGTTGAGTTGAAAGCTTTATAGTTTTAACCACGCATTAAAGCACCTAAGCTTTTCCAAAGCTCTGCTATGGCACCTAACCTTGATAAGGAAAGTTTCAACACAACGAATTTAATTTAATCTGTTAATCAGTAACTAAATGAATATATTTATATTTGCGTTGTTGCTTAGTTGTCTAAACTTAATGACTAATCTTGCGTTGCATCCACGTCCGTGTCGGTAACAGGACTGCTCGTTTCCACAGCACTATCCACATCAACTGCACCACCAATATCGCCAGCAACAATCGGTGGCACTGTGCTGGTGGTGCTCATCTCATGCAGGCACTCTGGATTATTTTGACAGTCGCCAGACGCCAACTGTGGATTAGGTGTAGGCACTGGAAAACAAACCACACGCTCCACTTCACGCTGCAGTTCGGCATTCTCCGGATCTGTTTCGTTTAGCATGATGGGAAAACAAACAATGCCGCCAAGAGGTGGCGCTGCTGCTGCTGCGGGCTCAGCTACATTGGCATTGGCATCGGCATCGGCATCGAATGTTTCCTCGCTAGAAACTGAAGCTGACTCTTCGTCAGTTTCTGTTGTAAGTGGATTTTCTGAAAAGGCTTCGTTCTCATCGATTGGCTGTTGTTGGCTATTTCCCTCCGCCTCCCCTTCTGCCTGTGGCTGTCCATTATTGATAATAATAACATCACGACCATTTCCACCAGTTGCATCCACCTGTCGATCCTGCCCATAGACATGCGACACATGATGACGATGACCAAAGTGCATGCTATCCATTAAACGTGCAGCCATCAGCCCAGTGAGAAAACCACTTGTGCCTAGAGAGAAATGTGGTTGAGGTAACTACAACAGCGAAAAATCTAAGCAGCTTACCTGGTCCCATG
The DNA here is from genome assembly GCA_035044465.1 of Scaptomyza tumidula. NCBI lineage: Eukaryota > Metazoa > Arthropoda > Insecta > Diptera > Drosophilidae > Scaptomyza > Scaptomyza tumidula. The sequence goes on from JAWNNW010000354.1 coordinate 2,230,935, forward strand.
AACATTGAACTGGGCGGCTGGGCATAGTAGGTGGCGCCAGCGGGCAAAGTCTGTGCATTCGTATAGTATGTGCCTTGGGGAGCCGCACCTGCTGCATTATAGTTGTAGCTGTAGCCCGGCGGCAACTGTTGCCGCGGATAGCTGGCAACTTGTGGCTTTGGCATCGACATTGTCTTGCCCGGCTGCGGTGGTGGTGGCGGCAACTTTGGCACCGTCATCGCTGTATGCACTGGTGAACCGCTGACCACACGTCGTCCGCCACCGGATGAGGATGATTTGCTGCCGTATTTACTACGCCAGCCGCCAAAGAGGCCACCGAATGAGCCACCACCACGCCCACGGCCGCCACGTGCCACACTGGGCACCGCCAAACAGGCGGCCATCAAAACCAAACAAAATAGTGTATACGATTGTTTCATATTGAGCGAAACGAACGAACAAAATATATATATTTTTTTGCAACTGCACCTGACAGTAATCACGACGAAACTGGAAGCATACAACCGACATGGTGGTGCCTATATCCCCCAGTCAACCCAGTTGTAGATGCGTGCGCAAATGTACCCTACGCTCTTAGCTGTGGGGCATATAAATCGACTTGGTTTACGAAACGTATTCAATTACAAACGCAAATGGCATTAGCTTCAGGGTATTTCAGTTCATTTCAGTTCCATTTGTTTGAGAACGTTTTTGCTCAGTTTATTTAAACTTGAATTTACATTATTCTCACGTTTCTAAAACAAGCGAATATTCTATTTACTTAGAATTTAATGATTTGAGCTTTTCAGATACATATACTTATTTTAACCAGATAGATTTATTTATCATCCATAACTTAAGTATCTTATTACAAACTAGTTTTTTTTTGCAAGGCCTAACTAATTATTTCATTTTATTTTCTTAAGAAAAGTTTTCTTAAGATTTTTTTTTATAGAAAAGTTTATTGTTGAAAAGTTTTCTTTTCAATTTGTTTTGAGAATCGTTAAGAAATCATGTTGCGTGCAACAATCGCCATTGTTGCAAGTGGAATACAAATCGTTTGCCAGCTTCTCTTAGTTAGTTTTAAGTTCAATGCCTTTAAAATATATTTTATTGATTTTTTTCAGGAATATATAAAGAAAGAAGTAAATTCAAAACTAAATTTACTTTAAGTTGCATTTAATACGACAAAAAAAAACTTATAAAGCTATTTTTGAAATAAAACGTAAAGTAGGGCATATTTTATATCGCTTAATCCAAGTCGTATATCAAAAGCATTTTAAGTATCATACAATTTGTATTTGACAGCATTGCGAGCTGACTGAAAATCATATATACATATATATATATATGGATATGGATATGGATATATAGTATGTGTATGTTCCTAAGTATATCACTGAAAATTGAATGAGTGTTGCTGTTGTTGTGTCGTGTAATAATTCAATTGCCACTAATTGAGTCGCACTCAAATGCTCGGATTTTCACCATGCCTCCAGCATAAACAACAGCAATAGCAACAGCAATAGCAATAACTATATCATGTTGATATCTTGTAGCTTAATGCTTAACGCGCCAATTTGCCAAATGTGTCGCTTCAAATTTCATTTATCTAAGCAACAAGTACGTAAAAAAAAAACAAACAAATCTTCAAGAGGCGCACTTGTAAAGCATCACAACGTTGCATGTTGCTCTCAACTCTTGATCGTCTTGATGAGGCAAGAGATCTGTGATAGATATACACGTATATGTATTACTGACCCATTTGCCACTTAGTAGAAACCAAAACTCAACTAAGGCCGCTAAATAAACAAAATGAAAATGCATTGCCATTGTTGCCTTGAAGAAACAAAGATGAACTAAGGCAAAGCGTTGAGGTCATTACATTCAATCAATATAAATGAATTTAATAGAATAGAAAGCATGAGAAAATTTTTTGCTTAAACTATCTTAATCTATAAAATATAATATTCTATTACTCAATTCTTCTAGAAGACCTTCCCTTCGTGACTAATGTGGTTTTTAACCTTTTAACCTTTTTTCTCTAACCTAATTTGCATATTTATAGGTTTGTCATATATACTATATCAAATGTTATCTTTCCTCCGACAACTTACTTAGTTCAAAAGATAGATATATTGGTTTGTGTATTTCCCATTCCTGTTAACTCATTATGCGGCAACTTAATTCCCATCAATTTTCAACGGTTTATTGATTGCCGCCCAAGTGGCATCATTAAAAGCGAATACACTAGCTAAATAGAGCGAGAGAAGGGCCAAATACAAATATACATAGATAGAGAAAGACAGAGAGAGAGAGAGAGAGAGAAAGAGAAGTTACTTCATTTAGAACGTTTAGGCCATTTTGAAAGTCATTTATAATAAAATGTAGATGTTGAACCTCTGCAACCCAAATAAGTCGTACGTCATATAAAAGCAAAAATTAGTTGCCAAGTGGACCGAAGGAACGAAGGGAGGGAGGAAGGGACGGCTGGGGAAAGAGAAATGTCGTTGCCTCGGGCACAAGAAGAACTTGTAAAATATTTACGAGCTCAAGTGACCAAAAGCTATTGCAAAAACAATGGCCAAAAGCGTAAAAAGCATAAAAAGTAACTACTTTGTGGCTTACGTGTGATGCTATCCTTAACTGCTTGTCTCTCTCTCTCTCTCTCTCTCTCTGTCTCGTTTTCTTGCTCTCTCAATGCGTGTGTGACAAACTGAAGAGCTTGAAGCATACTTTTGGGCGCTCATAGAAAGTCGTTGCGTGTGTTGTGATTGGTGTAATAAAAAATATCCAGCTGACATTTTGTGTCAAGCACCTTTTTCATTTTGGCACTCAGCAAAAGCATGGCCAACAGTCCAAAACGATTGTAGCATTTTGGTCCGGTTCTTCTTGCGCGCCTCGCCTCGCCTCACTGACTCCCCGTCTGACTGAGTGATGACAAATTACATTTGTCAGATTTATGACCAATTATGAGCGTGTTATATATCACAGTACCACAAGCAGCAGCAGCAGCAACAAAAGAAGCAACGTCAACTGAGAGCCACCTTAATGGCAAGCGCAGTGAATAAGTCGCCATCGTTTGTTTGTGGCGCACCCATGGAGCAAACCACCAAATGTCTGGTAAAGTGCGTACAGTAGGTGTGCCACACACGCACACACACACACACACATACATATAGCAATTGGTAATGCTGTACGTTTGCGGCTTTGTTTTTTTCTGTCTATATCGCATTACTTTTCTGTTCATTTGTGCAACGTTATGTATGAGAAATGTGTTGGCTGAGAAATGGCCAATGTCTTAATGTCGCGACACTTTTCGACGTGTATTATTTATGCTGCTAATGCGTTGAAAATAGCTTAAAATGGCCTTTATTACATGCGCTGTTAAACTTCAATTACAGCTCTAATAAAAATACATCCAACCCAAAACAAAAGCAAAACAAAAGTGTCAAACGAGGGTCATGCGTTACCAAAGCCAAAAACCATATATTATAAATACTTACAAATAGTATTATGACCTCTCTTAATGTCCTTTAGCTTATGTTCATATATACTACAGAAAAGTCTAAGCTAACAACTTTATATAACTTTTTTCATTGTTTTTAACGAAAAGAGAAAAGATTCCTGAAACGGATCAAAGCTTTTATATCTACCTACAACTGTATCCCTATAACTTTTAACTATCTAAACATTGCATTTTAAGCCTTTAAACAATATAGATACACATAACAGTTGACGCACGATTATACAGATTATATTAAAAACTATCTGGGAGAGGTAAAAGAGGTAAAGCGGAATATTGTACTTGTCAAAAATAATGTTTCAGATGGCAAATTTCACAACTGAACAAGATTTCCTCTAAGTATTTTCTTCCATTTAATGTTTAGGTATCTAAGCACTATCTTCTTCTTGTTTTTAAACCTAAAAACCTTTATATATATGTTTCAGATGGCAAATTCCACAACTGAACAAGATTATTTCTAAGTGATTTCTTCCATCTAATGTTCAAGTATCCTAACACCATCTTCTCCTTGTTTTAAAGCCTAAAAACTCAATGAACCACCCTCGTTCTATAATAACCAATAATATTTTGCCTTTGCCGCGACACAAATACTGCCAGAAATAATATGCAAAAAAGAAGAAGAAGAAAAATATAGGAAGAGGCACATAAAACAAGCACCAAAATTGCGCCAATTAAAATCGAAAAGCATAAATTATCAAAATGCGTGGAGGTAACAGTTTGTTTTGTCTTATATCCTTCCCTTCGAAGTGCTTGGGGGTGTTAATGTCGTGATAAGGTGTGGTGGTAGAGGGCGTGGCAGGCAGGCAGGCAGGTAGCAGCTGTGCGAAACAAACATAAATAAGAGAGCAACAGCATTTTATGCTTTATTTTACAATTCAATCAGTTTCAATTTCCACCTGTCGAATACATTTCCGTTTCGCAGTTTATTTCGGCGCTGCCTGCCTCGTAATTTCTTAATTTCAACTTGAATAACAAAATTCAATTAACGCGCGGTGGAGGCACAACATGAATTGCGCCCATCTGCCGCAACTTCCCTTTGTGTGCAGTTTTTTCAGTTTTGTTAGATTTATGTTTTTAGATTTTAATAAAAAGCCACAATTTCAGGAGTTTCTTTTCGCTTGTTTCAATTCGTTTCGACCCAGTTTGTGCAGACAGCGCAGATATATGCAAATTTTTTCTGCCTGCTTTTTTCCTTCCTCCAATTAAAGTGCCATAATTTAGGCCACAGGCAACAACAAAAAAACCTAGATATTTCATTATGGCGGAGCACAAAAAGTTCAAAAGGTGCGAGATACTGATAATATCGAAATTTTTGTTCTATTGAAATAAGAACTAATTGTAAAAAATTGAAAGAATAGTTGGCTTTGGTTCTTGTTCAAACAAGTTGAAGCCAGACAGATAATTATTTAAATTATTTTTTATATCAATGTAATAATAAAACAACTTAAGATGTATGTTTAAACAAGTTTAAGGCAGTTGAATTATTATTAAAATTATTTGTGAGTTAAATGTGTGCATAAAATATCTAAAAATATTTATTAAAATAATTTAAGGTCAGAAAGATTATTATTAAAATTATTTTTTAGTGCAATGTGTGCATAAAACAACTTAAGATATGTTTAAACAAGTTAAAGGCAGTTGAAATATTATTAAAATTATTTTTTAGTTCAATGTGTGCATTAAACAACTTTAAATATATGTTTTAATAAGTTTAAGGCAGTTTAATTATTATGAAAATTATTTTTTAGTTCAATGTGAGCATAAAAAAACTAAAGATAACAAGTTAAAGTCAGTTGAATTATTATCAAAAGTATTTGTTAGTTCAATGTGAAGTAAAACAACTTAAAATATATATTTAAAACAGTTAAAGGCTATTTACATATTAGTAAAAGTATTTTTTTTACATACTTCGTGAATTTGTTTGGCAAGAAGTATGTCAACTAATTAAGTATTAAATTCACTTAATTCCTTTAATAAATCAATTAAAACAACTTGCATTTAGTCCCATTTATATTGCTCATTTTCCAACTGCAAGCTGCAAATAATTTAAATTAAATTCAATATTTTCCATTTCTTCTCTCTTTCTCTTAATAACCAGCTGCTGTTAATTAAAACTTAAATAAGTTTCAATTTAAATATATAAAATGCACTTTTCTGTGCTTTTCTTATTGATTTAGCTGCTGTTGCTATTTGTTCTTGTTGTTGATGTGCTTGAAGTACAATGGACTTGCCACCAATTAGGTGGGAAATTGAAAACTCTTGCAACAGCTGTTCCTCTCTGTTCCTCTTTCCTATTTTTTTTTTGCTTTGTTCTATTTGGCAGCAGCTGCTCTCGCTGTCTACGCGCCCAGCGGGGCATCCACTCGTACACATGTCCATCACATTTTTCACACGCAACAACAGCAACTGTGGCAACTGTGGCAACTGCGGCAACTGTGGCAACTGTGGCAACTGTGGCAACTGTTGCTGCTGGCAACGAAAACGCATAAGCGCCTCTCGAGGCGGGCAACAAACCGGTAGATAAACAGACAAGGATAAACCCAATGGGCTGGCTGGTCGCAAAAAAAAAAACCCCTTTCGTTGCCTACAACTATGCGCCTCAGCGAATCGATGTTGCTGTCGATGATGTTGCTGCTGTCGATGATGTTGTTGGTGCTGTTGCTTCTTCTTGCTTCGTGCTGCATGGCAACGACACATTACCATTTCGTAGTTTTTCATGCATTCATTTTGATAGTCGGCGAGGCGGCAGTTTACGGAAAATATTGCCAGGCACCGGCTGCGACAGAGAGAGTGGATGTTGCTGCCGTTGTTGTCGTCGTCCTCGAGCCATCGTCATTGGCTTAACTGATAAATAAGCACGGCACGGCACGGAACGGAACGGCACGGCATGGTGGCAGTGTCTGATGCTGTACGGGCGCGCATGCCTCCGGTTGCAGAGTGGATGTTGCTGTTGTTGATGCTGCAACTTGACCTCGGGTCAAATGCAACAAGATGGGGCACATGTCCGTGTCGCTGCTGCTGCTGCTGTTGCTGTTGCAAATGAAATTTTTCTTCAATTAGTTTATTTTCACACCAATGATTTTGATTTCACAGCCCCAACCAACCAGTCTTGTTTTTTTTCCCCCTGCTTCTCATGCGTCGGCTTGTTAACGAGTGTGTGTGTGTGTGTGTGGCAATTAAGGCAACGCGTAATTGTTGCCAGTTGCAGATGATGATGATATTGATGCTCCTTCACCATGCCCAACACAATACATACAACAGTGAACTCTTCCATGCTGTTGTTGCCCATTTACATTGAACACAGTTTGTTGTGAAGCGCAACTTTTTGATTGGCTTTCACTTGAGAGTTCGCGCGGCATGGAAACTGGCCATAAAAAAAAGAAAATGATTGAACTGCGCTTCAATTTCTATACGCGCGATGCTCGACGCACTCATTATGATTGTGTGCGCGCGGAAATCAACATCAGGTAGCAAGCAGTGAGGAGTTTGGCAGCGACGTGTGCCATTAGCTTTAGTTGAGACACATTACGCATACGCCATGTTAGGACGGCAACGAAATGAATTGGATTTGTCATTCGGGCAAACATGGCCAACAACAACAACAAGAACGCAACCAAACGGCAACATGAAACATGAATATACCAAATATGGTACATACTACCCAAAAAAAAAATATATATATATATAAATATAAGGCATGCAATACACGTGCTTTGGCAATTTGTCACATGAGCCTCTAAAATATGCCCCTGGGCACAGGAAAAGAAGCAAACTTGACACACAGCCTCAGGTCCAAAGTGAAAAAGCATTAGCTGCACACCCTCATGGCTGTGTGTGTGTGTGTCTCTTTTCCCAACACAACTTTCGACTGCAAAACGACAAAATGTTAAAGTAAATCAATTTTAACGAGCTTATTGGTAGCTGATTTTAATATTTACTTCATTTAAATAATTTTTTAAAAATATTTTAACAAACTTTCAATTCAAATACTTCGCAAAAATAATGATTTTATATATAAAACATTATTTTTTGGCGTTTTATTCGAGAAATTCATTTGTGGAACATGTCTAAGAAACAATACAAATTCATATGGCAGGCGGCTTAGCAACATGAAAAATATGAAGTCTAGCTCAGATTAGATGATTTTTCAGGATAAACGCGGCAAGTTGTGAGGCACTTTGCTTTCTTACACACACACACACACACACGTACGCACACATGTACACAGTCATGCCTTATGCTTGTGAAGCAAAAAAACTGAGCACGTTCTTCGTTTTTGCAATGTTTGTCCTCTCTCTTTGCCATGCAAATGAAGCCATCAATAAAAATTTTAAATTTAATTTAGACGGTCGCTAAGCAACCGTTTTTTTAAAGTCTTGCACTTTGTTTTTTGCCTGCATTTTTTGCGAATTTTTCTACCTCTACGTTTGTTTTGCGCATGTATTTGTTTTTCATTTCAACAGCTGTTTTTCTTTTCCTGTTTTCCACACACACACACACACACATAAACAGAGAGACCCATATAGCTATCATTTAATTTCACATGCGTTGCTGACGTTAAACTTTGCCCTCCCTTCCCGCCCCGTCCTGTTCGCATTTTAAGTTATGTAGATTATAATTAGAAAAGTTCCTTATTGCCAAAAGGTGGGGAGAACAACAACAGCAACAACACAAAACTTTGTTTACCGTCGCTCTGAAAGTCATAAAATTATAGGTAAACGTTTACGTGCATTGGCACGCGATTTGCCGAGATTTCGAGGTGTCAGGAGTTTGGGGCTCTTCGAATCTGTGCCTGCCTCATTTTGCATAGTCGCCGCCTCCGCCTTGCGACGCGCCGCAATTAATTACAATGGCATTTTTAAGGTTTTTCTTTTCATTCTGCTCGGTTGGCTTCGCATTGCGGCCGCTAAAACAAAGCAAAACAAAGCAAAACAAAATTCGAAATAAGAAATAAGAATTATATAAATGGCGCAATATGAAACTAATCACTTTTAATTGGTGCACAAAGCAAATTACGCGACCAACTTGGAAACCTTTTTTCGCTCCTTTTTTTCCTCTCCATTTTTTTTTTTTATATTTATTTTGTTTTTGTACTCGCCCCAACAGTTGCGTTTAAGTTATGTCTGCTATTAAAATATGAAATTGTGTTGTTAAAGTGGCGCCAAGAAGTTTGCCAAACTGCGGCAATTTATAATCGCCCAAATGTATTTATTTTATGAAAATATATAAATAACAACAACCAAAATATTAAATTGTTTGTTTATGCTAAAAGTTTTGGTACCAAAAATTGGCATTACCCTTTTGAATACGTCTAATTATGGATTCTCAATCCAGCTGCCATATAATGCCATATAGTGTGCAATGCTGCTTGATTAATATCGATATATGAAGTGCCTGAACACATTCCAAGCGTTATTTCATTTATTTTTGTTCTGTTTTGCATTTTTCACACGCTGCGAAAAACCGCAAAACATTCAAACACAACCAACAACAACAAACAAAAACAAGTAAGAAGGCTCTAGTCGAGAAGTCCCGACTAGACGATACCCTGAACCCTATGCCTTACGCGTATACTGCATACTGGACTTAACTTCAATGTTCCATATCTCCGGTGTTTCCCAACCGATTTCAATAAAATTTCACAGATCGTCATTATTTTGTCTAATGTTTTAAAACATTAAACTCAAAGGTTTTCAAATTCAAAATTTTATTTTTTTCGATCACATGTGTATATCGGAAAAGGGAAGAGTCATCCAAAATCGAAAGCAAACTTGTACTGCTTAGGGATAAGGCAATCTTGTGTTTAAAATCTGGAGTTTCTAGCTCTCATAGTCTCTTTTAGTTTCTAAAATCATACATACGGACAGACAGTCGGATAGATAGGCGGACGGACAGAAAGACGGGCACGGCTATATCGACTCCGCTGTTGATGCTGATCAATCGGGGTCGGAGATGCTTCCTTCTGCCTGTAACATACTTGTGCACAAAGCCAATATACCCTTTTTAGCCATTTGCAATGGGTTGAGGGTATAAAAAAGAAGTACATTACGTATACGACATATCTGACGCGCCAGTTTTTGTATGGTTTTTCTGTCGCTCTCGTGTTTTCGTTGTTGCTGTTGTTGTTGTTATTTTCGTTGTTATTTGTATAGTTGGTTGCTTTGTTCAACGCGCTGATTTACAATGTGTTTTTTTCACTGCAATGCTTTTTTTTACATCTCACATGTGTTTGTTGTTTTAATGTCTCACGTGTAGCCATAAAATGGCGCACTTTTGCTCATGTCTGTTTGTGTGTGTTTCTGTGTTTGGTGTTAATTATATTTTTAAGCAAATTGGCAGCTGCATTCGTAGAAGCAAAATAATGCAAACTCAAGCCGATAAATTTCACAAAGAAAACATATATATAATAATTTTTTAATAAAAGGTTTCAATATTTAAATGTGAAGTTGTTTTTGTGAAGCATATCGAAATAATTATGAATTGGAGCTGAAGTGCTTTAAGTTAATCGGTATGCTTTAAATTAATTCAATTACTTTTTTGGACCAAAATATTTTAACGTTGCCAATTTGATAATTACAAACGAAATCCTATTAGCAACGCTTATTTATGCTAATTTCGTTATTGTCGTATAAAAAAAAAATACATGAGTGTGCCTGTTATCGTTGCTTCGGTGCGCAGCAGCTGCCGGTAATTTAATTTCCCATAGAAAAAAAAATAAATTTGTACACACGCACACAAGCAGAAACACACACGAACACGAACACACCTGCACATTGAGTGAGAGAGACATCTCGGATTTTTGAATGCGTACATTATAATCTTCTATTGGTAAGGCGGAAGGCAGACAGACAGACAGACAGCTAAAAGTTAAACGTAGACACACTGACTGTGACCTGTGTTACCTGCCCATCCCTCTTTCTTCCCCTGCCTTGACGTTGCTACGTGGCAGCGATGTCGCTTTCAATTATGTCACATGCGTGCACCATCTTCATCTTCATTGCCATCATCTTGCAGCTTCCTGGCTAGCCAAGCATAGCAATCACGGCACACGACGCTGTCGACGCCGACACTGCCAGCAAGGAACAAAAGATCCCAAGTAATGCCCATTCCTGTGTTATCCATTGTGTTACCTTTATCACTTTATGACAAAATGTTGTGACATGCATAAAAAATGTGTATTGTTAAAGAAACGCTTCTGCCCTCTAATTGACAATGCTTATTAATTATTTATTACCAGCGCCTGAATAGTCAGTGAAAACATTTTTAGGCTCACATTTAAGCCTGCAAGTCAGCGTACAACCTTTTATTACCAGCACTGTAGTTAATTAATATTTTATTTAGCTAATACACGAACCGTTCATTTTATTTTCACACATTTGATTTTCAGCCGGATTTTTTTTTAATGTCAAAGGAAATGTTGAAAAGAAACCTTTGATAATTAAACAAGTATAAACTTCAATATAGAATATTCTTGCCAACATTTATTTTGTTGAACTTTTTAAGCTACTTTTGAATATTTAAGAAGCTTATTTTGAGCACAGGTAAATCTTTAATATTAAACAAACATCACGTACTTTATTTCGCATCTCAAGTCAGTCTAAATACATTTTTACAGCTACAAATTGTATCGTAAAATTAATTAAATCCACTCGGTCGGCTCGGCTGGGCTCGGCTGGGCTGCCATTTTGTCTAGCAGTTTTTCATATGCCTTTCGGCGAAGGCACATTAGGAAATTTTATTACAATGGCTATAAAGTTGAATTTTGTTTTACGTTTCGACGCAAAGATCAACAACAACAAAACACAAAAACCCGGCCTACATTGTATCAATTTATTATTAACTTTAACGCCAGAAACGGCTCGGGCATGGAAAGTTTATTTACCAATAAATGTGCTCGTGCTGGTTGTGTTGTTTGCCTGGCGTTGGAGTTTGCGACATTTTTATGGCATTTTAAGCCAATATCCGTTAACGCCCCGATTGCTTGCCATTTTTTTTTTTTCGACAGATTGTCCAAAGTCGAAGGTCATTAAAATGTTTGAGTACTCCATGTTGTTGTTGTTGCCATCTCCGCCTCTCTCTGGGGCTTGGCTTATACAAATTTTTTGTGAGCTGCCTGCCTCTGTGTCTAATTGGCTCGACATAGCAGCAGTCAAGCAGTCAGCAAGTTAGCTGGCGTTCAAACTACAAGTTCATATTTTTGAAAGCAGTAGCAGAAAGTATGCTTCAGTTGCTTTACTTTTATTAGCAACAGTGTGTGTTTTGTTGTTCTTGCGAATGCGAATGCGAATGCTTGACATTTTATTACGAAAAAAGGGAATGCCAGCTACTCACATGCTGTATGCTACTGCTACTACGATTTTGTCATCCCCATGCCCCCGGGGCGCTCAAATAAAAATGAGCTAGCGAACTGTAAAGGCAACCAAACCCAAAAAGAGCACAGGAAGAGAAAAGAAGAAACTACACATTGAGCAGAGCAACAGAAAACATTGCAAAAAATTACTAGCATAATAACGCAAATATTTTACGATATATACACAAAAACACACTCACACACACACACACACACACATCTATACAGAAGGAAGAACAAACGACAAGCCAAAAACTTAACTAGCCGCGGGCCAAGAGAGAAAAGAACGTAAATAAAATTTCATTTCATTTTTGTGTAGCATACTTTTAGGTAGCATACGCAATGCTTGTGGTTAATTTTTATATATTTTTTCTTATACATTTTTTTTTTGTTGTTGATGGGGCTGACTTTCGTTTGGATTTTGTGGTGGGGTGGGGTGGTGAGATTGGGCAACTGATTGTGTATGCCGGGGGCGCAGACGCAATCAGCTGCATGGCTTGGGGCACGATGATGCTTCATTTAAAAAGCAAATAAAATTAAAATACGCGCATATATATTTTTTCAACAGATCAAACAGTCGAATTATGGGCAAATACTGCATGAATAAAGCAATTCAGAACACCAGCTGAGACGCAAGTTGATAAGTATGTATGTGCGTGTGTGTGTGTGTGTGTATAGTGTATTGGTAAATTAAAAGCAAATAGCAAGCGCATACACAAAAAAAATCAATTAAAATCAAATAAAGCTTTGTGCAAACATGCAGCTGATTTAAATTTACTTGCCCTGTGCCCTGTGGCTGCCTGTTCTGTTCTGTCCCTTCTGTGACTCATTAAAGCACACAAATTATAGGCAGACGGCGAAGCCATTGCAACTTTTGTGCTACTTGCACTCGACAGCGACAGCAACAGTGTTTCAATGGGCAAGAGGTTGTCCACTCGCCTCGCCAGCAGCAGCAGCCGCATTCGCATCCGTTGCTTCAAGCTTCGCGCTGAATGGCCCTAGACCATTGTCAGCGCCTTCATCAGTCAAGTGCCATTGCAGCAATCGCTTTCCGTGGCAAACAGAGCGCACAGAAAAAAATCCTGCAATTAATAAAATATTACAAAAAAAAACAGAAGATGTGGAATTAATTTTCATTTCTCTTGCGCTGCAGTGTCAAAAAGTGCTCGTTGTTGGCAAATTATGCGGCTTGAAATGTTCTCGATTTTATTATTATTATTAAACTGATGATAATTATGGGAACGGCACTGGCGAACATTGGCGCATTGGGTGTCAACTTGAGAGGCCATCAACTTGAACTGAAGATCATAATAAGAATACTTGAAGAAAGCAATGATATGATTGTTCAAAGAGCGTGTGAGATTACTGAGGTATAAAACTTTTTTGCTGGATTAATTGATATATATATATTTTTTTCATATAAGAAAAGTTTAATATAAAGGGATGAGCTCTTAAAGCATTTGAAATTTTAACATGTTGAGAATAAAAATTAATTTTAAGCACTGGAACTTCCTTGTGAACCAAAATCCCAGCAAAGCCTAGCATATAAATCTAGTCTTAAGCACAAAAGCCTAGAAACTGAATATTTTGTTTATCTTGAAACCACGAAACAGTTGAATTTATATATAAATATATATATATATTTTTTTCTATCTCTAAATTGCCGTTTACATTAGCAGTTTGAGCCTTTGTCTTTGGTTAGCTGAATGGCTGTAAAAGTCAAGTACATTTTTCTTTTTGGCCGCAACTAAAAATAAAAATTAAAAATTATTACACGCAATTCGGGGAACAAAGTATTAATTTTTTCTTCTTTTTTTTGTTGTTGTGCTTTGTTTGTGTTGGTTGGCCCCTTTGCAAATAATGTCGACAAGGTATTGCAATGGCCCAACAACAAACAAAAGGGCCAAAAGGCAACCCTTGAACAAATAATACTTAAACCCTCATTAAAGTAACTCGAAAAAGCGGGTTTTGGAATGGGACAAAACAGTGTCACCCTCAGTGCTCAGTTAATATAAGCAAAGCACGACAACCAAATACAAACATACCACCAAGTCAAGCAAATTTGGCCAATTTGTTTCAGCTGCCATGCCCACACCCAACCCCCACTACTCTTCCCATAAACCCCTTTTGAGCCGCACAAACTTCAGGGCAAGTAATTAAGTTTTGTTTAAAAAAAAAAAAAATTTGTTTCTTACGCTTTCGGTTTTTGTATTGTGAGCGAACCGGATACACTACTTGGTGGATTTTACATTTGAACCATTTGCCTTTGCTGCTTTGCTTGTAAATTATTTGCACTTTAAGTGTTTGCCCAGCACAAACAAAAGGGACAACGTTAATAGTTGCGACTTCTTGCGCCTGTCTCGGTTGTCCCTCGGCGCCTTAATGAGCTCAGCTCTTTAACGCATTAGCTGCACCCGGGCACCGCACAGAAATGCGCTTAACTTTCACAAGGCGCCGCAAAGCAGCCAATAATATTATAAACACACACACACACACATACATACACACACAGACGGCGTGGCGTTGGCGTGAAAATGCCACAAAATTGCCCAAGTCAATGGGTTCCCAATGTCCTTGTCGTTGTTCTCGTTGTCGTTCTCGTTGTCGATGAATGCCATAAATAATTCGCATATTTCGCTGTTTCTCTATCTGTGCAACATATATATATATACGTAGATATGTATCTTCATATATACGTTTATTGGGTCTTAAAATAAATAAATTTCGGTATTACGCGCTTACTACGTGAATCACTGTGTATGTGGGTGTATGTATGTGTGTGTGTATGTGTGTGTGTGTGTATGAAACGTGTATGTATGTGTGTGTATGTTTGCATACTTTTGTCATCATGTATTTAATTACTGAGACAGTTTTCCTGTTGCTCTGCTTCGGCTATTTGGCCACAAGCTTCAGCTCTTTGCCATGACCATAAAGCAAGCAAAATATTTGCATCGCAGCTCAAAGTATTGGCAACGCAAAACGCAGGCCAAGGCAGATATAACAATAATACTGAGATTGGGGAAGCCTTAACATCAGATACCACTTAAATATTGCATAAATATCAATTTACTAACGAATATAGAATAGTATTTTAATGGTGAAAATTATTAATGAATTATGATTCATGTATATTTCTAAGGAAAAAACCATATATGTGAGTAAAATTGAAATGGGTTTGTTATAAACACTATCAATAAATTATAAATCATAAAAATATTCTGTAAATTATATTTTATATTATGAAAATTATGAACATACTACTATTCGAAATTACACAAAGTAAATATATTTAATTTTCACTTTTAGTTTAATTTCTTTAAATAATTTTAATATGTTTATAATAAAGTTGATCTATATGAATTCGCTTGTTAAACAGCACTTTCGACTTTCAGATAACCTTTTTGTCGAATTGTTTACTAACAGGGTATGTACGTTCGAATTACTCGGATTGTATGACGAGCTGGTTGTAAAGCAGTGAAGCCGGCAGTAAAGCGACCCGACTGCAACTACCATTGTAAATTCGAGCTTAAAATGCATTTTTCATGCCTTAATTTTTCATTTTTTTTAATTATTCGATTATAAAGAGCGTATATAATTGAATGCCTGGCATTCAGGCGTTGCACGTGCCGCTGGGCATAAAACATATAAATTGAATGCCGCAAGGCGCTTTAAACATATCATTAAAAATTCAACAACACAGACATTTAAATTTTCGAAGATTCTGACACACATTGAATGACGTTTTACTGCGTATATATAAATTAATGTCTTTATTCACTCAGAAATGAAGGAAGGAAAATAGTAAGATGATCCATATTTTTACGGTTCAATCATGGCTCACACGTTTATGTTACAGCAGCTTAATATCAAGTGAAAGATTAAATTCTAAAACGAAAGTGAGTGGAAGACGCTATAGAAGAGACTATTCTTATATAGATATATGATATAACCTCGATATCCTATAACCATTCCATGTGAGCTGACTGCAACACTGAGGGCTGAGGGCAACACTGCTGTCCCTGCCAGCCACAAAAACATCATTCAGTCAAGTGCAGATTTAAATAATGTTAACATTAGTTAACTTATACATCATTTGACTGAACAACACACACATTTGAAGGTGAATGCCCTTCTTAGTTGACACCTAAGATCCATATCGTATAATTTTTCATATAATCTGGAACGCTATGTCCTTACGCTTTAGTTCTGCGTTGATAGCAGTCAGTCAAATTAGCTTAGCCAGCAGTTGTGCTAGTTGTTAATACAATTTTTGGGCAACTTAGTGTTATTTGCTTATACCTTTAGCGTTCGTCAAAGGCAAAGGGAAAGGGCTGCAACATTTAAAAATATTTACACAATCCAAACACTAACTTACTTACTGAAGACTAACTAACTAACTATGCACAATGTACATATATACAAAACTATTTGTTGAGAGTAAATAAGTTTGTTGAAATATCAACCGGCAATGGAAAACATGGGCAACTATTTGTTAACTAAACTTCATATTTAACTAAAGCCAAGTTAAGCAAAGCAAAACGCTTTGTGCCAAAAATTTAGTTGTAAACATTATTTTTATAAAAATGTTGCTAAAAATGCAGCATAAGGCAAACATTTACGCCACATATTACTTGTTGTTGTTCTTGTTGTTTTACTGTTTGTGTGTGTGTGTTTGTTTGTGTGTTAAACTATGCTGCAGCCGTTGGCGTTCGCCTTGAAAGTATTTTGCTTCCGGCAAAGAACAAGCTACAAGAACAAGCAACAAGAACAAGTCGAGCATAGCACCGACGATATAGACGTCAGGGGAAATCTTGCACCAATAACTTGCCAACTGCTTATGAGACGAAAGAACGAGTTGATCCAAACGGTGCGACACACGGAGCAACAAAAATATATATATATATATAGTAAGTGCAAAGTTCAAGCGACTTTTTCTAGCTGCTACTTGCGAGTGTGCATTGTCCTGGGCGTTGTTTTGGTTTGGCGTTGGCGTTGCACTCATAAGCCATTCTGCAAAAATGGCTGCCCAGCTTTGCCCAGCTGCGGACACGAACAGGAACAGAAGCATTAAGGCTGTCGGCCAATTGCCAAAAACGTATGAATGAAGCTCAGCTGTCAGTTTGCCTCACCAAACACTGATCCAAAGCTGACTGGCAAAACGCAAAACTGTCATTTTCTATACTACTGAAATTTAAATACTCTTTCGTTAAAGTTCTAGCAAAAAAATGTTGCATTCTCATACCTTTAAAATGTGCCCAACAGCATTCCATTAAATTTTCTCTTTTGCCGCATTACAATGCCTTGGAAAGTTGCAACTTCTTGCCATAATTGCCTTGAGCTGGATGTATATCTTAGAATGTAGTCTAAAATTCCCTTGGCCGCAAAAACATTTTGTTTTTTTTTTTGGCAGCAGAGTAGCTAAAAGAGCTAAAACTATGTAAAGTACTAAAAAAAAATAGGAAACGTAGAAAGCGCAAAAAAATGCTGATAAGAACGAGAAAGAAAAATCAAAATAAAATCTAAGCATTTCATTAACATTTCATTGGCTGGAAGACTAAATGCGCTTTGATTGATTGTTTCGTATACTTAATTTAATGAATTATTTAAGCAAAGTTAAGGCTTCGCCAAATGCTTATAACTTTTGTTTTGCCTTACTTATTTTGTTTTCGCTCATTTTTTAAGCATTTCTTTTTTTTCTGCTTCTGTTTTCTGTTTTTTGCTGATTTTGTTTTGGTTGTTTTTCACTTAGTGACAAAACTTTTGCGTTTCAACAATGCGCGAGGCGAAGTCGAATAAACAAAACAACAAAAAAAAATATATATCATTAATAAAATGTTTCATTCATTTATTTTGTGCTATTTCGCTTTATG
Organism: Scaptomyza tumidula; assembly: GCA_035044465.1. NCBI lineage: Eukaryota > Metazoa > Arthropoda > Insecta > Diptera > Drosophilidae > Scaptomyza > Scaptomyza tumidula. Next base: position 2,248,660 of record JAWNNW010000354.1, read on the forward strand.
CTTATCTATTTGTCTCCCTTCCTCAAGTTGCGTGTCTCCGTTTTTCTGCTTGATTAACATAATCCACCATTTATTACAAGTTTTACGCTGCTTAACATTTCTCTCTCTCTCTTCACAAGCTTTTGATGATAACTCTGTGTGTGTGTGTGAGGTCCTGTGATTTAATTATGTAATAGTTTGATTGAAGTGGACTTAATGCGGACTTTGGCCTAAGCTTAAGCTCCCTGTCTCTCATTTGTGTGTGTCGCATTTTAATTGATTTGTTTTGCTCCTTGCGCCTTGTGTATTGGCCTTGGCTCAAATTTTGGGGCAAGTTCAACGACAGTTTGGTTACTTCAAATGTAGACAGCTTAGTTGACAGATTCGGCCGCAGACGAATACTCAAAATGGTAATGTTTGTTTAATACGATTTGACGGCGGTTTTGCTCTTCGCAAGATTCATATATATTTATATATGCCATGTGTGATAAAATTAACAACAAAGGCTGAGAAATTGTTGGCAATTAGAATGTCGAAGTAATCCTATTAAAAATCGTTTAGTAATTCATTCAATTTTATGTTTCTTTAAAATGTATTCTTAAATTACCATAAATAAATGTTGTTACATATTATAAAGTTGAAATCTTTAAAAGTCTCTTTTATGAGTTTCCAGCAAATGGGTTGAGTTCTATTTAAATGACAGGAAACAATATATTAAGGTAAACTTTTGTTTTAATATTTAACTTGACAGTTGCAGCAATGTGAAGTGCTTTCCGGCAAAAAAACAAATGTGCAAAAGTATAAATGAAAGTCACAAAGATCTTTTCTAGGCTGCGACAGAATAACTTTGCAGGCCCTAAAGACTTTTGGGGTGCTTCAACAAACAAAAAACACACAAAAGAAATGAAAGCAAAAATAATATAAGGAACAAACAATAAATAGAATAAATATGTAAAGCATTCAAAGAAATTAGCATATTGTGCCTGAATGCGGCCACAAGAGCTAAAAGAGAGAGAGTTCAAGTTTTCTAACCTGATGCCAAAGTACTTAGACCGGGGAGACTTTAATGTCCGGTGTTTTTTTTGGAATTGCGTTCAAAACTTTTTCTCCATGGGAGCATCCTGTGCGTCGTTTTGACTTAACACACATTGTTTGTGTATATGTATTCGTTGTTGGTTTAAAGTTGGCCCACATTGTGCATTAGTCAAACACGTGGCAGCATGCGGCCAATGTTTCCACCCCAGCAAAAGTTGTTGCACACCGACAGAAACAGAAATAGAAACACCTGCTAACTGGTTTTGGTCAATTTGAATTCAGCGCGCCTTGCAAACAGCAAGCAATCGTTGTAACACACACACACACAATATACACACAATGCGTTACACATACGCCCCGTAACAATGCAAAGCTAAGATTCGCACTGTTGTGTGCCGAGAATGAATGGCTAATCTTTAGAATAAATGAAATGAATTTCTCTTTGGCAGTAGGTGGCAAACTTTCATCTCCCCTCTCGTGTCGAACGTGCGTGCAGTAAATCGCATTAATTTGGTATGCTGACCACAAAACTGGGATTTATTAAATAGTCAACTGAAACTCGCAACAACAAAAAAGAAAGGGGCGGTGCGAAACGTGCGTGACACACACTCATACATACATATATATATATATTCGGTTATAGGGCATATCAAGCAGGGCATGCGAAAAAGTTAAGGACTGCAAACAGACACAACTACAACTATATGACACTCCTGACCCATTGCCAGCTTCGGTATAAGTGTTAGTGTGTGATATTTTTGGGGGGGAAAAGAATGCGGAAACACACATCCGTATCTGTGTTCAATGCTCAATGCTTGCCATTCGATTACACAACGACACTTTGAAATTCAAACAGTGGTGTAATCATTTTAAATGTATGATTGCATAAGTACAAAGGAAAAGTAGTAGAAAGTTGTTGTTATTCGAAGCTAGATAATGAACTCAACATATATACCAAGAAACTCTATAAGTGTCAAGAGTTTAATACTATCAACTTTTAGTCACTGTGCCGCGTCGTATAATGCCTGAATGCTTGAATGCTGCCTGCAGCACTTGCCTTTCAAATGCATAACAAGAAGAAGAAGAAGAAGAACTTAAACATCCGCTGTGTGTTGAGGCAAGACGACAAAAGCTTCTCTCAGCTGGTATGCAAATGTCGCACCAGTAAGTCAATAAATAAATTCAAACAATTTGACAACTTGCTCAATGGCGTTCCAAATTGTATTGGCTGATTCGGAGAGAGGGGGACAGTGGAGGGTGGGGCGGGTCAACAGTTGGCGCCTTTGGTTCTTTGATTGTCAACGAGATGAGAAGATGTTGCGGGATTGGCGAACTTGCGTGCCCAGCAATTGCGTTTGAGCGAATTTAAATTAAAGTGTCATTGAAATTGGCATCCCCTCAAATGAAATAAAATTTATAGTTTCGGCAACGCATTTGCCCGAGAGCTGTTTATTTCAGCATGTGCTTCTTCTTCTTCGCCGTGAATGTCCTTTTTTTGGTTTTCATTTTCGGTTTCGGTTTTCGCATTTCAATTTCTGTAAGTGTTGAGTGTGTCGGCAAACACACGTCGAGCTTAGATTTATCACTTTTGATTTCGGACAACGAACTCCCTGCTTTGTGCTTCTGCCAATCCCCATCATTCCCCCTCCCTCCCCACCTCTGACACTTCTATTGATTTAACACATTTAGTTGCTTCCGTACCCGCCGCTCGGCTTTCCATGCAAACGAATCTCGTTGTTTGTTTGACTTTTTGCTTGAGTTTGTTTGCCAAAAAAAAAAAATAGGAAAAAAAGTTTTAATTCAATTTCGGGGCGTTGCCGCTTTATCACATTTAAAACTTGCCTTGCGTTTTCGGCCAAATGGCCAATAGTCTGTATGCTGAGTGCTCCACGTGTCACATCGTCGCACAGACACAAAAATATTTTCATTATGATTTATGCAGAGTGCAGAAAAGTTCAAATCGCTTTTTGTTCAACCAATGACCGAGAATGTGAAAATATAACCAAACTGCGGCTAGATTGAACTAGAACACACAAAACCTCCAAAAGTTTTTAGTATGGCGTTGAAACAATTATTATGGTTGTACAAAATAACATCAATATCATCAGTCAAATGATTTCAATCAAGTACTAAGCCCATAACTTTGTCAAAACTGAACCGATTTTCAAAAGGAATAGCGTTTTAGTCGTGGATTGATCTAAATAAAAATACTGCATTCATAGTTAGAAATGTATTATTTTCTGAAAATTCATGGCAAAATTCCTGACCCAAAAATTACTCATGGTAACGGATGCAGAACTTTACGAACCTATAACTTCGTCAAAACTGAACCGATTTTTAAAAGGAAAAGCGTTTTAGTCATGGCTTAAGCTCAATAATAATACTGCATTCAAAGTTGGAAATGTTTTTTTTTCTCGAAATTAATGAAAAAATTCATGATCCAAAAATTACATCGGGACGGAAGCAAAACTTTCCGAACCCATAACTTTGTCAAAACTGAACCGATTTTCAAAAGGAAAAGTGTTTTAGTCATGGCTTAAGCTGAATAATAATACTGCATTTAAAGTTAGAAATGTTTTTTTTCTCTCGAAATTAATGACAAAATTCATGATCCAAAATTACATCGGGACGGAAGCAAAACTTTCCGAACCCATAACTTTGTCAAAACTGAACCGATTTTCAAAAGGAAACGCGTTTTAGTCATGGCTTAAGCTCAATAATAATACTGCATTTAAAGTTAGAAATGTTTTTTTTTCTCGAAAAAATGAAAAAATTCATGACCCAAAAATTACTCCTGGGAACGGAAGCAAAACTTTCCGAACCCATAACTTTGTCAAAACTGAACCGATTTTCAAAAGGAAAGGCTTTCTAGTCATGGATTGAATTCGAAAATAATACTGCATTCATAGTTTGAAATGTTTTTTTTTTCGACATTTATGTCAAAAAAAACTATTTCCCAGTTTTTCAAATTCAAGATTTATTTCTATCGATTAGATGTGTATATCATCTTCATGTATAAAGACAGGTAGGCTTTGCGAGTGTACATAGTTTTCGGCTTACTGCAGATATCATTCCTTTAAAAAGCCTTATAATCTTTAGCTCGATTAACAATCTTTATTACATAATAAGTTTTAATATCAACTGCAGCATTAAAAAAACATTTTTATAACCATTGCTTCAATTCCGTTAGTTAAATTTAAAGTTTTCACTTTAATGTCATTGCAATAAAAGTAAAAATAAGCATTTAGTTTAACTTCAGAGGTTTATGGGGTAATCACAACAAATCGCATGCACTTAAAGCTAAAGCTAGTGAAGCGTATCTCATTACGACTGAAACCATCATACTCAGTTTTTTTTTTTTTTGGTTAGCTTCAAATGGCATTCACCTTCTACTTCTTCTTCTTCTTGGCTTTATGCACTTAATTCTAAAAATGTTGCACACACACACACACACATACGCACATGTACACATACTAAAGTCGAGCTTTTAACTGGACACCAAGCAAAAGTACTCAACAAAAGCCAACAGTTTGGAAAATGAATGTAGACAATGCACACACACAATGCTGAAACAACTATTCAGCAAAATACCTTCAGTAGTGTTGCACACACACACACACACGCATTTTGTGGAGTATTTTACGGCTAATCCAGAATGATGTGTCTGACTTCTAGTCTCTTCTTTTTTTTTCGCTGAGAATTGCAATGCAATGACCGCTTGAGTACGTACATAGCTCTTAGGGACTTTCATTTCACCTTCAAAATGAAACATTTTCACACTTTTTCTGTCGTTTTAAAATTCATTCCCTCTCAAAAAGAAACAAAAAACAAAAAAAAACAATGAAAACATTTTGAAAGACGGAAGTCGTATATTTCATTTATGAGTTACAATAGCGGAAATGAAAATATTAAACCATAGAACATAGTCAACGGTCAAAGTCTACGGCGTTAGGTTGAAGCTGGACCAAATACTGACCGATCCATTGCCATCGCCATCGCTATCGCAATCTACCTTCTACTTGTTCATGGTTTACATGGCGTTTGTATTTGTGTAGCACTTGAACAACTAAAGCATGTCCTCAAACACATATAAAATAAAAACAAGCTAGCAAGTTTGAGTAGAAAGATTTCAACTTGAAGATACTCTTTAACCTAGTTCTTATCTAGGATGAGTCGCAAACGTTGAGTCATTCTTAGTATCTATACCTATAAATCTTATCTTATTTCTTTTTGATTTTATTAGTTAATTGAAGATACGATATTTTCCGTATTTCTTAGACGATCTCGATGAAATTTTTCATATATTAACAATGTAAGGTCAAAATCTACTAAAAATGTTAATTCTACGCAGTTATCATATCTATTTCAATCGATAATGTATCCTGGAAACTCACAAATATATCGATAGTTCCATGCAACCTCTAGAACCATTTTCAATACGTTTAAGGTATAAAAGAGAAGAAAACTGTATATACAAAGAGCACCAATACAAACATAGTCACACACCTACACATATCCCAGACTAGCCGTAAAGGTTTTTCCTTTTTACCTTATACTTGTCTTTTTTTTGTTATTTAGCCTGTCTATGGTTTGCTTGAATGGATCTCAATGAGTTGTTGTTATTTTTCTGCTGTTATTGTTTAGCTTGTCCTGACATCAACAAAAGCACTGCAATTTTCTTATAAAATTATAATGTCCAGTAAAAGATTTCTTTTTCATTCTTTCATTTTCATGCAACAAAAAGAGACTCTGATGTTGCCAATGTTGTTACTGTTGTTGTTGTTGTGGAAATATCATCATCCTCCTAAGCTGTCAGTCTAATGTAAAAACGTAAATGTGATTTTCCAACGCTTTTTACTTTACATAGGTAAGTTGACCCTTCCCCCCACACCCACCCCACCACTCCTGTCACATGACTCGCCTCTGGCATGTTGGCAAAATTAAAATAACCATTTTTTCTATTGTTCAACATATTTCTCCATCATCCCGGCATGCCAATCAATGGCAATTTGCCGGTTTCTATTGGCTTGTGGCCAGGTTCTTGGTCCTTCGCCAATACTTTTATTAATTTGTTTACTTATTAAATTATGGCTTTTTTATTATTACATTTTAAAGTAAAAAGATGAAGACTTGAGCAGCTTGTGAAGACGTTTAAATAATGTAATTAAACTTTCTTTTATGCATTTATATTGAGTAAATTTTTAACATATTTAGTCAAGAAAAGAACAGTAATTATATTTTGCCATAAGTTTGTTAATACACTTTTCTTTCCAGTCATACTATTCTTAGATAAATACCTAAGTTTAAGCATCTGGTCATGTAATTTTAGTAGATATTGGCAATGTACAGCGTCCTTGACTGTTCAATTCTTGCCTTTGGAGAGTTGGTACACACTGTCACCTGGCCTCAATTAGCAGCTCAGGGCAGCTTTTGTGGGTTAACCAGCTTGAGGATTAGTATGAAATGTCCTATGCACAGACATTTCCAGCATTAAGGCAGCAGCATAACAGAAGGCTTTGGGCCACAATAGCACCAACACACACATACTCTATCTCTTTCACTCTCGCTATCTTGCTGTGAAGCCGTTGTTGGGCCAACATACAAACGCCATTAACTAGTTGGTAGCGGCAACTTTTCACATTGTAGCCGCTGGGCTAGCACAGAAGGAGACAACACCGGAGGTTCTAACGAAAATGCCGTTGTACACACCTACACACCTACACACACACACACAACGATATAACGAGCCACAACACAACAAACGCCAAGCTGGGCAACTTGCTCATAAACATTATCGTGGTAGGTTAGGCATACTGGGAAGATGTGGGTAGCATCATCATCAACATCAGGAGCATCATCATCAGTAGCATCGTGCTATTATCAACATCATCAGCTATTGTCAAAGTTTGGCGCATTTATTTGGTTGCTCAATCAGCGCCCAAAGCGCTTTCGCTTTTGCGTTCGCTTTTCCAGCGAGAGAGAGAGAGAGAGAGAGAGAAACCACCTGCGCCATAGCAGCCGCCATTTACAATAATTACCATCAAATGAACAAACAAACTTTTGTGCCGCTTGTCCGGGACTAGCAAAGTGAGTGACCCCCACAAAATACTCGACCTACCCGAAAAAAAAAGCCAAAAACAGCGCCTTCTGCCAAACGACTCACTCTTTAATAACACTATGCAACAGTGTTAAAGAAAGTTTTCAAACTCTTTAATAGTAATTAAAGTTGTTTGAATTTTATTTTTTAAACCTAAAACCAAACTAAACCAACAACAAATTATTAAATCCCTTGAAAGAAAAACAGTTTACTTAAAACTTAAATATTTAATTTTTTTGCTTTTTCTTAAGTCGTTTTTATTTATTTTTGTTTTTCATAACCTCTCCAATTTTTTATATTCCTTAAAGCACTTTATTTAAATGCTTACAATTTACATGCCTAATCTTTGGTAATCCATATTTTATAACCCAAAAATAAAACTGTTGCTTACATTTTTGTGTAGCGTAGTGTTTTAGAGAGAGAAAGAGAGAGAGAGAGTGAGACAGAGATAGAGAGAGGAAAAAAGTCAAAAGGCAAAACAGGCACAGTCGGCGCTTTGGGAGTTCGAGCTGGTTGTTCGCTTATCGCGCAGCAAGCATCACTCAAAAGTTTTCTTTGCTGCTGCTGGTTTTTTTTGGCTCAATTTTCCAACATTTCAACATTAGGCCGCTGAGGATTAACAGTAAGGCAGAGAGAGAGAGAGGCAGGCAGGCAGGGAGAATAAGGAGTTTGAATTTGAGTAGGAGAAGGCATTTGCCTTATGCTCCAGGCCAAGTGGAGTTAATGAGGATGTAGCTGGGCGAGGTTAGGTTTGTATAAGCTGTGTTCGGCGGTTGTGGGGGAGGCGCTTGTGTTTGTCGGAAATTCTGCAGCTTGTCAACTCTTGTTAAAGGGCACTCGAAAGTAGTATTTGTGCTGCAGTCATTTGAAGGCACTTCAAAGCAAAGCGTTCAAAGGCAACCAAAAGGTGGGGTCTCGAGTAGTGAGACGGGGCGAAGGCGGAAGCGGGATCATGTGCAAGTACCATAAACATAACAAAAACATAATGCTGACTAATTAAATTATTGATGCACAAACAATTGTAAAATAAAAAAAGTATATTCACACGCCGCCGGGGACTTTAACAAGTCAACCCGCAAATGAATTAATAAAAAATCATTTTGCAATGCAATGAATAAATTAATATGCAGGCTTTGCTTTTCGTCTATTTTCTAAAGAGTTATATATTATATACTTGTTATACTATAGAAATATTCATTTAATTCGAGAGTTTATTCTTCAACACTTTTGGGATTTATTTGATAAAAAAAAAAACATTTCTTTTATACAAAATAAATAGTTTTTGATAATGAATTAATATTTTCATAGCACATACCTTAAAAAGAGTAGCAAATATTTTTCAAGTGTACAAACAGGCGATTGCAATTAAAAACCACAAAAAAGTCAACTTGCAACAGCTTCAACACTTGTGCTTGCTTCTGGTGGTGTGTGTGTGTGTTTGTGTGAGATTGTTTATTTAAGTGCTTTCTTAATTACATCTTAAGACGCCTTGACTCACAAAATAGACAGTCGAATGATTCGCATCAAACTGTGATGCTTGCCTCAGCAATTAAAGTCAGACAAATGTCAAATGGCAGCAGGTGTCGTTGGCAGAAGTAGTATAGTATAGTTGGTGTCAAGGTGACGCAAGTTGTTTAATTAAACGCGATTAGATGTGATGATAACTCATGTTGAAATTAAAATCTCAAAGGTGCCACACACACACACCCTCTCTCTCTCTCTGTCAATCTCATGTTGCTTGGCAGGAGCTCAATTTTATGGTAGCAAGTGTTTGATGCCTCCTTTTTCCCGTGTTGCACATATCGCATATTGCACTAGAATTATGTGTGTGTGAGTGTGTGTTTTATGTGCCTTGTAAATATTTATGCAGCCGTTAATGACGAGGCGAGAAAGCGCTACTCCAAGCAGGTGCTAACTACAAGCCAACAACGAGCAACTGCCAAGAGGCTGTTTGAAGGTCGAAATTATACGGAACGTTGCGGATTGCAGTCTACTTTAACTTTGCCTCACCTTGTAAGTGTGCACATATGTACATGTAAGTGTGTGTGTGTGAGAGAGTGTTTGTGGTTTTATTTAAGATCTTGAGTCGTTAAGTGTGCACTAAACTTTACAGCCACTAAATACATTAAGTAGTTGCAAATATCTTATGGCACACTTTAAAAAGTAATTGTAAAAAGTTGTTAGCAGAAATTGTTGAAGTTGTTGGATTGATGAGGTTTAAAATAAAGTTTGTTAAATATTTGTTTCTTACCAAAAACTAAATTTATTTTGTTTTTTCTTAAACCTAAACATATTCTCGAAACTAAAACATTTGTGGTTAACAAGTGTTCAATTAAGCTGATTATCGAGAAATTGCGTTATTCCCGGACACATTCAAATATTGATGTATATATATATATGAATGGCACTACAAAGGTAATTGAAAGCCATTATCTTAAGTTGTCTTGTTTGCCAGTTACCAAAATAATGGAAGAGGGAAAGGAAAATGACTGAAAACGAGAAACAGCGTGAAGCCAAAACATAACATAAATTTTTTGACGTAAAAGAGCATTTAAGATAAGCTTGCATTTATGGTCGTTAAAATTCAAAATGGCATTTAAAAACATCGTGCTGTGCGACTACACTAACCTGCACTCCCGCCCGCCCGCCAGTACATATGCAAGCTGCATGCAACGGATGCGCCAAGTAAAAAAACAAGCACACCATTTGGCTAATACGCTAAATATTCAAAATCACATTGGCCAACGGAGTAGCACAAACACAGAGAGAGAGAAAGAGCGAGAGAGAGGTCGGGTGGATAGGATGGGTATTGCCACTAGCTAGCTGCATGCCACGACACGAGAGCATTAAACAAAATTTTATGTTGGCTGCCAGTAGCTATGGATGCAGGAGTAACATTTAGCTCAACAACCTCCACTTTCTCAACGCGTTCTCAATCCGCTAAAACCCCAACAGCAACTGCCACACACACACACAAAGACACCTGTATGTGTGCACTTTATACGATATGCGATAGCAGTTTAACGTCGTTGATGTTAATTTGTGCCACGAGGCGGCAAGCAGCAGTAGCAGCACCAGCACCAGCAGCAGCAGCAACATAAAAAAGAAAAGAGTATGGTTGCTATGACATTGAAGCGCAAAGAGCGCCACAAACATCATCATAACATCATAACATAACGCTGCACATCAGCAGCAACCTCAATTTCTGCTGACTTCTCTCATCGTTACACTCCATTGAGTGCACAATTTCATTAAGCGCTCATGCCTTGCATTAGGAAGCAGGGAGGCATTAGGAACTGGAGCCAACTGAATGTGACTGCGAACACAAACGCAAACCAATACCCAAACGTATACGAATACTTAAACACTTTTTTGGGAGTTCATCAGTTGCAGTTTGGCACCCAAGCGGCTTCTTTTCGTGTTGACATCTGAGTCTGTCAGTCACTGGAGTCCTTTATGTTTGTTGTCTGTTTACACACATCCTGTAACTAAATGACGGATGGCATATTTTTTGTGGCAACCATTAACCATCTAACATGTGCAAGGAGAAAATCAGTTTGATACAGAAAAAAGTTGCATAGATTAAATATAATTTTTATAATATTCATTTTCTCTTAAGTATTCAATTAAGAAACATACTTAAAGCTTTTAGAATGGGTTAAAAATATTTAAAATTCATTAACACTTTTAAAATATTTTTTATATAGTTAAGTAGAGTCTTGAACAGGGTATCTTCTAGTTGTTCGTTTCAACAACCTATTTAGGCTGTTTTTGTTTTAGCATTCTTGCTCCCAATAGAAAAGTTTTTCTCATTAAAACCAATCGCTTAATGATCGAACAGACATTTGACACATTTATGGCTTTTTGTGGTTAATAAAAAAGTTGTTTCAGATTTTTCTTTTTAATTAGTTTGTACCGGTTCAATGTACCCACGCTGACCTAAAACGGTACTTTAAGAAAGCACAAGTACATCTGTGTGCTTGTTCTCACTTATCAGACAAGTGTGAAGAACGAATACTTTTCGTAGAAAGCCTCCTGTTGGCGGCGCCATTTCAATAGCTAGCGATATATGAGTGCTTGTTTTTTTTCTGCGCACAAAAGTATGCCACATATAATGCTATGAAATGCCTTTGAAGTGTTTGTGAATGAGTAGTGTGTGTGTGTGTGTGTGTGTTTAATTCATGGCAGTGGCAATGCTTTTGCTTTTTGCGGCTTTTGGCATGCCACAAAAGTTATGCACTAACCGATGCCACCACTTACAACAAATTTATGTTATAGTCCAATGTCTGACTGTCTGTCTGACTATCTGTGTCTGTGGCCGCCAAGTCGAGTCCAGTTCGGCTGAAAACTGTCTGTCTGGAGATGTTTTTGCTCTCTTTGCGCTTTGGTCGGATGTTCTGTATGTATTTTTTGGCAAGCAATTGAAAAGTTGTTTCAACCATAGCCACTCGGCCAATAACTTTTTAAACGCAATGGCAACAAATTTACGGCATCTTCAAAATATACATGTGTCCAAAATAAATAATCACCGGCTGCTGCCTGCGTCACTATATGTGTGTGTGTGTGTGTGAGCTGAATGGGCTATATCAACACCATTTGTCCTTTGTCAAGTAACAATTGAATGCAATGACTTTTGCCAAATTGATTCTCAACAGCAGCAGCAGCAGCAGCCAAAGACGGCGACAATCAAATGGCAAACAAATGCAAGGCGCTTGCCAGTCTGCAAAGTTTTGCAGTCTATAACAATTGTAACTGTATTGTTATACGTATACTTATAAGCATTGCTGTATACGAGTATAGTTAGATGTCGCATGTGTGTTGGAATGCATTGCGTTTTACTTAGCCTTGGCTTGTGCCAAAACAAATGGCATATTAAATTTACGCTCAACTTCACCTGTGACTGCAAATTGCATGCAAACAGACAAAGATACTTGTCTATTGATTATTATTGTTCAACTTGTAAGTAAGCTTAAAGAAAATAACAATGCTCTTACTATCAAAATAACTTAAGCAATTAATTTGAACTTTAATATAAGTCTTTGCTTCCAAAAAAACTTTCTTATTTGTACTTAAAGCTAACGAAATGAATATTCCAGCTTATAATGCTCATAAATTTGTCAAGCTATAATAATTTTGTTCATGTTCATTCGGTAATTTTTCATCGAAATGTCACAGACAGCGTTCCGAGAATTCGACAATCTATGAAGAATTATGAAGCTGTTTACCTTCAGGCCCTTTTTGTTCCCAATCTCTACTTTATCTTTGGTTGTTTGTGTGTGTCTCTCTCTCTCTCTCTCGCTCTCTCTCTCTTTTGGTTGCATGACAAATGGCATTTGCCGCAGTCTATTATTAATACGAATGTATTAGCTAGGTGCCTGTCCCATTTATCGCACATGTTAAATGCTTCAAACGGCACTCTAGGGATCTATATAGAAAAAAGAAAATGCTATTTGCTTCAGTTACACATACACACATACATTTATGTACTTGTGAACATTCAAGGACACATTGTTTGTGTGTGTGTGAACTGTCATCGGTTTGGCTTTAGGTTAATTACCTGCCAGTTGTGATATGGCACTATGATTTTTTATGGTCTAGCTGAATGTGTTAAGAATGTGACTAAAACTTGTCTAGAATATCTTTTGGCCATAACAATTTTCTAACCATTGAAAGGCACAATGTATTATTATTATTATACATTTAGTTCTTTTTTTAACACATATTATTAAGCACTTAACGTGTAGAACGTTTAGTTTTGCGTGATTTTTGCGTGTGTGCGGCATTAATTTGTGTCGCGTGGCAGCAACAGCAAACTTTTCTATTCCATTTGCACTTTGTGTTTAGTCCTGCGGGCATTCAAATTGCCGAGCATTTCCTGTACACGCACTTTTCAATTAAATTCATTACACCTTCTTCCGTGTGGCCAGGCTCAGGTACAAGCTTCCCTCCCTCTCCCGCTCTTTGTCGAGCTGTACCGTTAAATTTCGAACAAAAAACACTAAGTCATTTCCGGCCAAACGACCTCTGTCCATTACCAAGATTATCATTTGAATTTCGCGAAATTTTCTCTTATCTATGTATATATGTGTGTGTGTGGCACGTGCAACTGAAATTCTTGGAGCCTTCTTTTTGTTTTGCTCTTGACTTACTCACCTTGACTTGTGGGCCCGCAACAACAACAAAAGTTGACAAAATAACGCGACAAGGCAACAGAACAAAAAAAAAAGGTAAATTTCCGTACGGCAACAACAACAACAGCACCAGCTGCGCCCAGTGAATTATTTTCCTTTTTTTTTTTCGTCTTCACGTAAATTGGGTGTGTTTTCTATTATTGCCAAAGACTTCCGGCTCGCCATGACGCAACAACAACAACAACAAGAACAAGAACAACAAGAAGAACAAGAGAAGTAAGTACCAGCTATTCCGTCAGTTGCTTTAAGTCTTTTAAGTTATTTGAAATTTAAACGTGGGTCACGGACAACGCGTCGCCACTTCCTACAAAATATTTGACTTTCCTCAAGTTGATTTTCTTTTATTTTGTATTTTGTCGCAGTGCCAATGTGGAGGCTCTCTGGCGTTTTAGTGAAACATTGGCATGCAAAATATGACAGCTCTCAGCTAGAGAGACTGACCAGTGAATGGTTGGAGACTGAGTAAGGGGTGGTGGGGCACAAGGTGCAGGATGTTGTCACGGAAATTAAACGCATTGTAACAGTCGCTTCTGGTTTGATGGGATTTTTGGGCTGATGAAGATTTGTGCATTTAGTGGTTTAGTTATTCGCATTTTTGAGAGTTTTTTTTTTTGTTTAAAGGAAACAATGAATATTTTAAATCACTTTACCAAATCGCAAAGCAATCTAAATAAGTGTTTTTTGGTGAATTGAATGCTTTTTGAAATGTTATGATAACAATATAAATACGCGTTAAATGTTTAAGAATGGTTTGTATAATAATTATTATTTTATTCAATTTATTTTTATTATTTTTAAAAATTCTTTTCTTTGGCTACTTTTTCTTATCTTGCTCAAGTTATTTCTCTAACAAACTTATTTCATTTTACATTCCAATCAAAAGGAACTTTAAAAGCGTTTTCTCACCACGCACTGTTGCATTTTGTCAGTGTTGGTCAATGATATTATTACTTCTTTAACTATTTACTGTTAAACATTTTATTTTTTAGTCATTCTTCTCATTGTAAATTTATTGTTAAAACAACCTTATTCTACATAGTGTGTCGGAAAATCGTTTTCACCTTTATGTTATCTCATAAAAATGATTTCTTTAACTATTTTTTATTGAACAATTTCTTTTTTAGTCATTCACTTCTTCTCATTGTAAAGTTAATATTAAAACAAACTTATCCTTTATACAATATTCACAAGTTCTTTTTTGTCAGTGTTGAAAAATCGTTTTCACCTTTATGTTATCTCATAAAAATTATTACTTCTTATACTATTTTTTATCAAACAATTTCTTTTTAGTCATACACTTTATCTTCTCATGGTTTGATTATTTCTATAACAAACTTATTCTACATACAACTTTCACAAATTCTTTCTTACCACGCACAGTTGCATTTTGTCAGTGTTTGAAAATCATTTTCGATTGTCGCACCTTTACGTTTATTATTATTGCCTAAAAAGACAAAATGTACACAACTGAGAGTGCATCATTTTCAAAATCTGGCTTGCAGCAACGCTCGCAGAAAGAGGGAGAGAGAGAAAGAAAGAGAGTGAGGGGGAAACGAACGGCGGGTAGAGGAGCTTATAGCTGAGCCATACACAATATCCATAGTCATGGCAATTTTGTTTAGAAACTTTTAATTAGTGTTGCAAAAGTTTTTCAATTAACACCACCTGCACAACTATTTATTTAGCTGGCGTCGCTGCTCCGCTTCGCGTCATGAGCGTCGCGTCGCCATCGCCATCGCCAACGCCGCCATTGCAGTAACAACAGTGTTGCCAGCTTCTTCGAAACATTTTCAAGGCAGTGTCCATCGTTGTTGTTGTTATTGTTGTTGTTATTGTTATTGCTATTGTTGTAGCTGTCAACTGTAAATTATAAAAATATTTTTGCACTTGTTTGTTTGTTTGTCGTTTGGCCTTGCAGTTGTTAAAGAAGAATTTTGAAAAATGTGTTCTACAGCTAGCTTGAAAGCAAAAGCGTAACAAATAATTTACTACAAGCGCCCTCTGTCGCCCAGAAGCATTCATTAATGCTGACCCCCACCACCCTGTGTATATATAATACGGGAATTGCGGCAAGCCGCTTTTATGGAATGTTTTCTAATTGATTTTCACTTTGGACTTTGGCGACGATTGTAATTTAATATAAATTGCGCAAGTTTTGACAGTTTGAAACAGTTTGCCAGTTTGCCAGTTTGTTTTTCAATATAAATTAGCGACACTCGAAATGGACCCGTAAAAAAACACTGGCTAATGGAAATGCACAACATTTTATTCATTCATTCATTTCACTTCCCCACCCCTCCTCACACATTTAAGCACATGCCAATCACTTAAATGACAATCAACTGTGAACATTTTTCGATTGAAATAAACAGTTTTGTGGCCAATCGATAATTAATCCCAACAGATACATATATATAATTAATGAAAGAAATGTGACAGCAAATGCAAAAGTGCGTGATATATAATTATCATCATTAACTTTAACCGATTTAAGACTCAAAGTGAAAGCAAACCAAGCTTAATGATTGCAAAAAAATGTTGTGTGAAAATTATTCGCAACTATTTCAATACGCAAAAAGAAAATCTGTCATTAAGTTAAGTTAAACAAAAAGCAAAGCTTAACACGGAAAAGAATTTTTTTTGTTGCTGCTCTGGATTAATAATAATAATAAATATTAAATGCCATTACGCAAGCCAGCAAGCTTTGCGCTGTGCTGAGCATATATCTTAGGGAAATTATCTAAACGACATAATCGTAAATTCAATTGCGTGTGCCCCCCGAAAATGACTCAACCTTGCCCAAATGAAGATGCGTTGGATGGACAAACTAATCCAAGCAGGGCAAGGCAAGGCAAGCAGGGCAAGCAGTGCAGGGCAAGGCAAGTGCCCTTATATGTAATACAGTACACGTAAAAACGTAAAACTATTTAGAAAAGCTTTATTTATGTTAAGACATAAATTTAATGCTAACAAGCAAACCAAGTAACAGATGCGTACCACCTTGCCACCCCACCCCTCCCACGAACCTAATGGCAGCGGCAAGGTGCGCGTGATATTTATTTGGCTGCTGCATCTTTATCTTCTTTTTTGCTTCTTTAGCACTTGACGAAATGGCGGCCACAGTTGCAACAGCACAAAGATGCAACAGCAACAGCAGCGGTAGCAACTTGCCCTCGGGTATAAAATTAAATTTTCAACTTTTAACGAATATTTACGCGTTGCCAGATAAAAGTGGCATAAAACTTTGGCGCCCAGTACAAAGTGCAAAGTGCAGAATAGTTGCTTTCACAACCCCCCTCCCTTTCCACAGCAAAACGACGTGCAACGTGCAACGTTTCAGAGCGGGGTAACACGTAAGTAACAGCTCTGAGTGGCAACAACCCCAAAAAAGTATCTGTTAAGTATAATTTATGTGTGGCATGTGAATGTGAAAAAAAAAACAAAATAACAATGCATTCATATTGTTTTCAAGAACAAGAACAATATTGCCACAGTGAACTCCCAAACATGGCCAAAAAATGTCTCCCTAACATGTTCAGCTTTAAGAACAACAAAAACCAAAATAGAGAGAGAACGAGAGAGAACGCGAGTTTTGTTTCGCCACAATGAGCATAACAACATATCAAGAAGGAAAAAAGTTTTTGGAGTTTAACTTTGCTGTCCTTTCTCGGTACTTTTCATTAATATTTGAGCTCTTATCGATGGCATACAGCATACAGCAAACAGTATTGTGCATTGGTTTAGGCCATAATGATGCCAGGCAATTTTTATTATGTACTTAATGAAATTTCTGCTTTCTGTTGCTGTTGTTGTTGACACATAAACAACATAAAGACATCAATAATAAAATGTTATTTTGCCACAGTGCCACAGTTGCTCACAAAAGAGATGAAGTCATTGAACTGCCTCCTCCCCCCGAGAGAGAACTTCTTCTGCGTTTTGGGCTAAACAAAAAGTAAGTCGAAATTCCAAATACGATGCTGGCTCATGCGGATTAATAGTTATAATAAATATTAAATGCCATTACAGACGAGCTGTATCGTTATCTTAACGACCTTATCTTTAATTCAATTGATTTCTTCGCGTTTAGTTTTTGTGGTGAATGTTTTGATTTGACTAAACACTGAGTTTCTCTCAACCAAAGAGTTGTAAATGTTTAAATAGTTATAAAACTGCAAATTGTTGAAGTTTCATATCTTAATCCACATTCCATGATCTCTTATCTAGAATCGTTGAACATTTTTAAGTATTGACCAAATACGTATACGTAATATGTCAATAACACTGCAAGTTGTTAATTTCTTGAAGTCCTAAATTCCTTTCTCAAGGTCTCTTCTTAAACGTATACGTTATCTGTCAATAACACTAGGAAATCCTGCAATTTGTTTATTTCTTCAATTTTACATTCATTTCTCAAGGTCTTTTCTAATACGTATACGTAATATGTCAATAACACTAGCAAATTTGGTTAGATGAATAAATGACTGCATTTGTCGTTGATGAGAGACATGCAATATGCATATGTATAAGTGCACATACCTGCATATGTCTCTCTGTATGTATGTATGGTTGGGGAATGCATAAATGCGATTGTTACTGCTGCGACTGCGAAGCGAAGCGAATGAGAGAATGCGAATTGTGACTAAAGACTGCAGGCCAAATGCCTTGGCAGTCATGCAGAATTTTTCAATTTTCTTGGCAGCCAGCACAAATGTAATTTATTTTGCAGACACACACACACACACATACTGTGTGTGTGGAGAGATACTCAAATTCAGATGCAGATACGAAATGCTTTGGCTTTTGGGCCATGTGTAGGGAGGAAACGCAATTAACCTTCATGTCTTTTTGGCAGTTGTGGCCCACTTGTGAAAATCTCCTTCAAATTATATCTTCGCTCAAGTACAACTAAATGCTTATGCAACTGCATCCGTGTGTCTATGTGTGTGTGTGTGTGTGTGTGTGTGTAAATATACTTTAAATGGATGCTTATAGAAAATGTTTTGCAGCATTTATTGTTGCCACTCAGCAAAAGTAGCAACATAAAGTTTTAAGCCACACACACGTGCAACACACACTCAGCAGCAGCAGCATCTTCAAGTTGCACTTTGCTTTGGCAGTTTCTCAATTGCTCGCAATTAGCCACAATTTTCATTGCTGCCTTATCCATTTAACGTTAACAGCAGTTACTTCTCTCTCTGTGTGTGTGTTATTGCAACTGAGGTCTGCTAATTGCACACTTGAACCTGCATTCCAAGTGGCCCGCCGAGAGATCAGAAACAAACTCAGATTTATACAAGCTATATAGATATGTGTATCTATGTTTGTTTGTATGTTTATTTATAAACTTAATACAGCTTAAGTCATAAATATCTTTAAACAAATTACGTTTACAGTCTTAAAACCATTCAATTGGCAAGCAATCATCAATATCAGCAACAAAAATCATTAAAGTGTTGTAAATATTCGGACTTGTATATTTTAAATATTTTAAATTGGGTTTTTGTGGTTTTACAACTAAATAAATTTTGAATTGAAGAAAAAGGGATTAAACTTAAGTAACAATTTATAAACTAACAGTTTTTTTGGAGTGGTTTTACAAATCATTAAATTTTGAATTGAAAAAAAAAATAATTTACCAATTTATTCATATTCAATATAAACAAATATTTATTTGTTAAGATAAATCTATGATTTCTTAACATATAGTTCGATTCTGACTTCAAGATAATCAAACTTCAATATGAATGTCAAATGAAATGTTCAATAAATCTATAAATACAATACAAAACAAAGCAAAAGTTCAAATATTGTTATTTCTACCCTTAAATAATTGCCCCTACTATGCAATAGTAATAACAATATACTCTTTGAATGCCACATTGTGAATTTTATTGAGTGCTGTTGCAGACATATATATATATATTGTATAAAGGTTCAAGAGAGCTTTGCCATTGATCAGTGTTCCTGCCTTGTTTATGCAGTTCATCGAAAGTTTGGTAATAGAAATCCAGACTCAGGCCATCAAATCGAACAAAAGCCACAAATAAATGGGGGAGAAAAAAGATCAGAGGCTTTACACTCAATGGCTGCCTGCCAATAGTAAAAAAAACACACACTAAAAATGCAGTTCAACAATTTTTTGATTTTTTTTTTTTTTGGCTAGAGGCGCAAAATATTTCTACATGCAAAAAAAAAAGTTGTCGAACAATAAACGTTAACAACACATGGGGAACAATGCGGAATAGAAACGCCGCCAATGCTGGCAAATATTTGTACAAATATTTGAAGCGCATTGAACAATGCGTTAACAGCCATTCCGCAAGAATACTTTTGTGAAATAGTTTTGGGGGGTAGTTGAAAGCAAAAACACATTGCATCAAGGTCAGTTTCAATTAGAGTTAAAGCTAAGAACTACAACTTTATCATGGCATCTAATTCAAACTAACAGCTTAACCCAACTCACAGCATAGCTGTTTGCCTTTTTGCTTGACTTTGGCCACGTGCGGAAATTAAAATTCTAGCTGCGTCAAAGGCCAAACAAACAGACTACAACAACGACGAATCTCTGCACTCTGGCGCCAGACACAAAAAAAAAACACACACATATAGAGAGGCAATACGCAAGTTGCCACAGCAAAGACGTTGAAGACGTTGCTGCTTCTGTTTTTGCAATTGTCTAGACTTGAGTCAAAGGACTGCGCCAAAGAGTATGCTACACTTTGTAGCATCTTCCCTTTTAGTCCTTGTGGCACAATCAATGTTGCATTCGCCAGCAGGCAGCTTGATCAGACTTATCTTACCTACCTGTTCTACATATATATATATATACATGACTCCAGGGCAACTTCAATTAAACGAAGAACGAAGAGTCTTGCTGTTGTTGTTGTTCATTACAGGGCAACGGTTAATTAAGGTTTACGAAAAGTTGTGGCAACCTGCGTCGGATGCACAAAGCTTAATGCAAATGCAAGTAACAGGATACTTAATTGAAAACACTTTATTAAAAGATGAGCTGTTTGTTTTCATCCCCTTGTAATTAAGTCAAATTTGTAAGTATTCTAAATATATATAGTATATGGAAAAAAGACTGGTTAACTTTGGTTTACATTGATTACCAACTGTTTACCGCATCACTTAGTCAGAATTCACACACACACACACACATACAAAGCTGGTGGCAATCCATTTAAGTCTGGTAAATGTTTATCAACATTTCACACTTGCTGCGAGAGAGATCATTTCTCAGCCACGTTAGCATTGTATGCACAACCCGCTCTCTCTCTCTCACTCTCTTCCTCTCTCTGTTTCGTTCCATTGAGTGCTTAGCTGCTTGTGTTGGGTGGCTTGAAACAAAAGAGCTTTTAACATTGCTGCGTGTGTGCGCGCAACCTTTGGCCGATTAAACATAAATCCCTATAAAGCAACAAAGTAAAAAATTTCCAACGAGCCAAGTAAAAACTTTTGCTAAAGTGCTCAACGTCTTCCCTAAGCAACCCCCCCACTCCCCCCCCACTCGTCTCGTCCCGTTGTGCACGTTCTTATCCTCATCCTTGTCGCTGTCGTCGTTGACAACGACGTGCAAGGCCTTTGAAGTTACACCCCCTTCCTACCAAAACCCCCCGCAGTTGTAGAGTGTGTGAGTCGGAGTAGCTGCGTAATTTATATGCCGCACACAAGATCATTCCTGTTAGGGCATTAAAAACTTAAATAGTTTTAATTCGCTCTGAAATATGCAGACGCGTTCAACGTGCACTCTATGTCTCTCTCTCTCTCTCTCTCTCTCTATGCGCTTGTTAGCTACATGGTGCGTATACTTAACGCTAACCGCCAAAACGCAACGATTGTCAACGATGGCACAAAGTAAGGGGAGGAGGGTGAGAGAGCGCTGTCAGTATGCTGTGATTAGCAGAGTGGTTTAAAGCAATATTTCTTGCATATTCCACATTATTAATAGTATGCCATGCTTGACTTGATCTACCCTGTATATGGGTATTAAAAATGCTCAGGAAAGGTATAAGAGAAAGGCAGATAAGCAAAATGTAGTTATCGATAAGTATCGATAACTTAAGAAAACTGTACCCAATAGGTACAAGTCACGAAGGGTATAAAATAAAGGCAGATAAGTACAATAAAGTTATCGATAGCTATCGATAACTTATAAAAGCTTTACCAAATATTATTTAAAATGCTCAGGAAGGGTTTAGAAGAAAGGCATTTTAGCAAAAGATAGTTATCGATAAATATCGATAACTCAAGAAAGCTAACTAAAGGTTTCGAAGCTTATAGAAATAAGCACACAACTCATGAATATTTAACCTTTAAGATAGTTCTCTTAATTTAAATTTGTTTTGCTTATAAATAACAGGGTATCTTCTTTTCCGTCTCTCTCTTGTCATATTTATTGTTTGTTGTTGATTTTTCGCAGTGCCTTGTCCATTGAGGCAAAGAAATTTTAAATAAAGCTACACAGCAAGAAAGAAGCTGCTGTTTGTGGTTTGGCCATCGAATTGATTTGAATGGCCGCAGGGGCGGCTGCCAAGAATAACAATAAACATTACTATCTGCTTCATTGGTTATTTGCTTTTTTCCTTCGCAGGGGGGGGGGGGGGGGGTAAGGCTGCGGCGCGGCAAACAAGAATAACAACAGAAAAAGCAGCGACGAAATTGAAGAACAGCGAAAGAACAGAAATTTTAAAAAGCAACCGCAAAGGCAAAGGAAAAGGAGACGAAAACGTTGCGTGGTTCCTTATAAACCAATATTTATATACATACATATAGATTATCTGCGGCTGGTGTGAGGGAGAGGGGGGTGGACGGGTGCCAGAGCTAAGCAAACGAACAGTGGCAGCAATCGAATCGTATCGAAACGTAACTAATCGATATATTTTGGACTTTTTCTTTTGTTCTGGTCCTGCTGCTGCTGCAGTGTTTTATTGCTTCGCTAGTTGATTTCTTGAATGTCCTGACCAAGTCCTGGCATCACATGCTGGCTGGCTGCAGCACTGAAACTCTGAGCTGTGCATTGTGGTGAAGTTTATGGTCAGCTGTGTGTTGAGTTTTTCTACACTTTTCGAAGAGCGTCGACGCGCTGAGCGAGAGTTTGAGACCATTAGAACAGCTTATGCTGCTGTTATACGCAAGTACTTTGCCCAGTTATACTGGGAACAGTTCGAGTCTCTTATACACAAGTTGAGTTGGTATGCGTTTGTGTGTGTGTTTGGGTAAGCGGAAACACAAATATGTAAACAAAAAGCCATTGATAGTGCTTATCAAGCAGCAGCTGTAAAAAAAAAAAAACTCGACCCGCTGAGTGTTAGTGAGAAGTTAGTGATAACTGGGTGTTAGCTGGTCTTTCGCTCCTTTCTCAAGATGAAGACGAACGACACTTGAGTAATGAATCGGCATTTCAGAGAGTTAAGCATAATGAACAGCAATTTATATCATTTATAGACAGCCCCAAGAATTTTAAAGGTTTAAAATCTTAAAAGTTTTGTTTTCAAAGAATTTTAAGTTAAATGAAAGCAATAAAATACATTTATTTTAAGTTTAGGAAATAGTTTTGGGAAGTTTAACGTGTAACGGATTATTTTATATAAATTCCGATACTCAAGATTTGTTTTTTTTATTATCAATATCTTAATTTCATATATTGTTCAATATTAAAATACTAATAAATCGAAGCAAATTATCCAAGCATATTAAAATAATTAAGTGTCATTTGTGCTGCATTTAGCTAGCGATTACTTTTTTAGTTGCTTAATTTTAATTTGATAGCCCGCATTTATTATGCATTTTTTAGGGCGACATATAAATCAAATACCGCAAAGCACTAAAAACAACAAAAAAGAACAACAAAATCAAAATAAACACCAACAACGAAAAAGAAAACGAAAACGTCCAAACTCTTTTTGCTCCATTGACTACCGCAAAAAAAGAGAGCTGCTCTCACGCTCGCGCTTGCTCTCTCTCTCTCTCTTTTTGTGTGCCACGCAGCCGCCAAGTGTAAGTGTATAACAGTTGCCGAGATGCCAAACCGACGACGACGACAGCGATGCCGAGCAGGAGACGACGACGTCGCTGGTACTGCGCCCGGCAGGCGAATTGCCAGCTGAAAGTCGTCCGAGCGTTGCGGCCAAGCAGTCTCAAAGCGTACGCCGTCAACGACAGACACAGCGGGCCATCGAATTCACGTTTCACGTACGGCGAGTTTTTTTCGGCGTCGTGCGTGCCACTGTTCTAACTTTAAATACTAGTTAATACAGTTAACTATGCAACCTACTCAATGCAGTTTAGCGTTACACAATTGCCAAGCAAATTTAAGGCAAATGTAAAACAAAGCTACTGGGTCAAACCTATGCAAAACACAAGGCAAAGGAAAAGAGTGTAGTGTGAAAAAGGCAGCATAGAAACTGCCTCAACAGTGTTGTTGTTAGCAAAGTCACCTCGTGAGTATAGCGGTTAACGGTACGCGTCCACGCCGGGCATCAACGAACAACGAAGAAGAATAAGTAAACGAATCGTAAATGTTTTTGTTGTGAAACGCATTTAACACGTTAAATCCATTGCCACCGAAAGTGCGACAGCGAAAGCAACAACAGCAACAACAACATGCGGAACATGTGTAAATGCTAACAAGCGAGTAAGTGCTGACGAAGAAATAGAAGAAGTTGATGATGATGATGAAGAAGGAGGAGGAGGAGTAAAAGTACAAGTGTAACAATATTTGATTGATTTTGATTGACACGGCACTTAGCTGAGCCCACCCAGAAGCAGTCAAGTGAAAATCAAGTGAGGGAAAAATACCAAAAAAATTCGTCAAAACATTTTGCGGTAATATCGAAAAAATTGTAAAGTAAACCCGAAGTAAAATAAATACGACAAAATACTTTCTATTAAAAGAAATCTCCACAGTCAGCGAAAAGCCAAAAAAGGAAAGAGCAGAGAGAAGTTCATGAAATATAAATGAGCAAAACGGCAAATAAGAAAACAAGAAAAAGCAATAAAATCGAATAACGCATAAAACATGATCATATAAAACGTAAGATTGCAATAATAATAAAACAAAACACAAAAAAAAAACCCTTTATATAGTATATAGTATATAGTATATATATATAAATGGGCGCCGGCTAATCAACTACTGCGAACAAGCAAACAAAGCAAAAGCAACAAAAGCGTTGAGCTAAGCAACTTTTCTTGAGTTCTGTGTTTTGTACTTTTTGTTGTTCTCGGTTTGGTTTTGTTTTTCCCCATCTCTATTCTCTTCTTCTTCTTCCTTTCGTTTTTGCGGCTGTCGCATACTGTTTGCTCTACATGTGCAGCCGTTTGTGTGTGTGTGTGTGTGTGTGTTAGTGCCCGCGTGTGTGTGTGCCCATATAAAAACGGATAAAATATATTCGCATTGATTTTTTTGCTCCCCCCCCACCATCCAAATGTGACATCAACAAACTGGATCAACAACAACAGAAACAACAACAACAAAAGCCACATCGACGACTAAAAGTTGAAGTTGAGAGCATCGAAACTTTTCCCCCCACACTTGTTTGCCATCTCATCTACGGGTATGTTATTTCTAATTCCAACTACAACTACTCATACTAGCACATAATGGTTTCTCCATCTGATCTGTCTGTAGAATAGAACTTTACACAATATTGCTGCTGTCCCGCAGTTGTCGATATATAGTTAAGCAACTTTTTAAGGGTTAATGTTTACAACTTTTCACTCGAACTTGCTGCATTTAGTTTGTTTAATTGCATCGAAAGATCTCATCGAGTGGAAATTATTATTTGGTTTTAGGTTTATTCAACACACATATGAAATTGAGTCAACTTTCAGCTATGGTTAACTTTGAGTGAAGGTGGAAATTATTATTTGAAATTGAGTCAACTTTCAACTATGGTCAACTTTGAGTGAAAGTTGACTAGGATAAAGTTAATAATCTTAAAAGATTGTTTATTTTTGCACACAATTTGGTAAGAAGTTTAAGGAAAAATGTTTGGCTTAATATTTTAATAATATGAGAATTAATAATATGTAAGAATTATCTAAGAAATTGTTGGCAAAATCAATGAAAAAAAAACATTTAAATATTCAATTACAAGAGTTTGAAGTTGTTAAGGAATAAGAAATCTATTTCCTTCTTAGCTTTTGCATTGTAATATTATTGAATATGAATTTACGAATACATTTCACGAATATTCTAATTTGTTTGATTTATTTCCATACACTTTTCCATATCCAATTCTATTTATAAAACTCTAAAAATTAATTTAACGCTTGATTATACAAAATAGTAAATTTTAGCTAAGCGATTATCTCTAAATGCTTGTTTAACAAAACCATTCAAAGGGTCAAAACACAGAACATACAACTGCAAACATATTTCGAAGCGAGTTTAGCAAAGTTAAATTTAAACACCCCCAACCACAACCCCCCCCCCCCCCCCCGCCCCTTTCTAAGCTAAGCCCCTTTGGCAAATGAAAATTCGTTTCGTTTCGTTTCGTTTGGGCACACACAAAAACCCTTTTCTTTTCATACTAAAAAATTTTAATTAACAACAATACGAACAAATATAAAATGCCAAAAAATAAATAAAAACCCCAAAAGCCGGAAACACACACACACACACACACACACACAGAACAACAACAACAACAAAAAGAAAAGAACTTGCACAGTTTTAAATGTTTGTGTTTTTGAACAAAAACAACAAAAAAACAAAACTCTCCCGAAAGTACAACCACAAAGCGAAAAGAGAGAAGAGAATTAAAGTGCTTTCAGTTTTTTCAGTATTCAGTTTTGTTTGAAACGGTTAAGCGGTAAAAACGTTAACCGGGTAACTCTTTGGCACCTGTAAATATTTGGTACGCCCACAGGAAAAAGGAAAAACGGAAAAACGGAAAACTTATGCACGTAAGAAGAAAAGCGGCTGTTGAAAACTTTTTGTCAAGGCATTTGGCTTTTTCACAACTTTTATGCCTCGCTGGCTGCCTGGCTGGCTGCCTTGTTAATGAGAATATTCATTATTTAACATTAATTAAGGCTTATTATGCACATTATTAACACACCCACACACACACACATACGTCGAGACTGTGTGAATGTGTATGGGTTGGTGTGGGTTGGGTGGAGAACTATCAGCATCCTCAGCATGGAAAACGTCACACCTTGAAACGGAAACGAAACATGCTCATAATTCAGCTAGCGGCCCATTGCCAAAACACAGTCAGGAAGTGTATGCGAGCAACAACAACTTGCCGTGAGGGACAGGATAGGACAGAACAGAACAGGATAGGACAGGAAGGTTGTTTAAATTATTCAGTAAATTGTTAAGTAAATAACATGAGAGGTACAGCGTTAAAAACGGCAACCAAAACCAACAATAACAATGCCAGGCTCACAAAAAAACACATTCAACCAAAATGGCGTCTCATCCTTGTCCCTTGGGGTGGGGGGGAGGGAGAGGGAAGCTCTCTCTCTCTCGGCACAACGGTGATGATGGGACAGACAGCAATTTTGATGCCGTTGACGCTGTTGATGATGTTAACGTTAACATTAATGCTAACGATGATGATGATCATAATGATGATGATGATGGCGATGATAATGACGTCACAACAACATTCACGGCTCACTGGCGCTGCTGCTGGCTGGCTGGCTGGCTGGCTGGTAAATGTACTCGCACAATAAAATCAACACAAAATGTTGCCGAGAAAGTGTAGCAAGAAGATGTCAGTCTGTCTGTCTGTCTGTCTGTTTGGTGGCGCCCCTTCCCTAAGGTGTGCATCAGGTAAAGAGTACTAACTGGAAAGAAACATGGTGATGGTGATGTGCGTGGCGGAAACTGTGCGTATTTATGCGAAAGATGGCGAAAACTATGCCGGAAACGGAAGCATTCATCCCAACCCATCAAGAGTTCACAGTCAAAGTTGAGTACGGTTAACCGAAGTAAACACTAAAATATATATAGTACACATTCTAAGC
This sequence comes from Scaptomyza tumidula, assembly GCA_035044465.1. Taxonomy (NCBI): domain Eukaryota; kingdom Metazoa; phylum Arthropoda; class Insecta; order Diptera; family Drosophilidae; genus Scaptomyza; species Scaptomyza tumidula. The sequence continues at coordinate 2,275,951 of JAWNNW010000354.1, forward strand.
AATGTTAAGCTTATAATAACAGTTAGCAGAAACAGGAATCTCTTAGTCGCAAGTCGAGTGTGTGTGTGTGTGTATGTTGAAGTTATCCTGTATCAAGTTACAAGCAAACATTTTCAAGTGTTTTCGGTACAGAAAGTTTTCATCACATAAAGTGGAGTAGTGAAATGAAAAACTGAAAGTTTATGTACTGCAATAATATTATTCTACACTTAATTTCAGTTGAATCTTCCTTTTACACTCAACTTTCCAATTAAAACGAATTCACACACTATTTGGTTGCATTTTAAGTATTTTCTAAATTGCAAACACTTTCTGAAAACAGAATAGTAAAACTATTTTTATTATTGTTTTATAGTTTTACAATGTTTTTCTTCAAAACATTTAGTTGAAAATATTTGTTCAACCATTTTGCATTTCCCCACAATGATAATGAATGAAAATTTCACATAAATATGAACAGCTGGAACTGGAAACTGGAAACTGCTGGAACAGCTTTGAAAAACATAAACAAAAGAGACTAAAACAGGCAAAACTCTACTGAAATAACTGAACTGAACTAATTGAATCTGAAATTAAGACAAACTTGAAACAAAACTTTTTAATGGAAATTGTATAAATGCATAAAATATTTTGAGATTTATGATTTGCTTACGGTGTTCAAATAGTTAAAAAGCAAAATTGTTTATATGAAATTATTAATAACAAACAATAATAAACAATTAAATAATTAATGTGAAAAAAAATTCTTTGCTACTCAAAATCAACAAATACGATTTGATTTTCCAAAAAAACCAAAGTTGTAGTTATAGTAAAAGTATTCTTATTAAAAAAAATTTTAACTAATACTTCTCTATAAGAAGTCTCATAAAAGAGCAAACTTAATCTTCAGAGAATAGGAATTATTAGGAATTGTATAAGAAACAAAACTAAACAAAAAATTCTTTGTCCCATAAAAAGTCCTAACCAACAATAAAAGAATTATGAATCTAGTTCAGAAACATTTAACAAACCTTCCAAAAAACCCAAGTTATAGTTATAGTAAAAGCATTCTTATTAAAAAACCTTTGACTATATAAGAAGCCAAACAAAATATTCTTTGCTACCTAAAAAGTCTAAAGCAACAATCAAACAATTATGAATCTAGTTAAAAAATATTTTTCAAACCTCCCAAAAATCCAAAGTATATAGTAGTTAGTTATAGTAGCAGTCTTATAAGAGACCTTCAGCCAAGACTTTTCTATAGGAAGTCTCAGAAAAAAAGAATTGCTTGTAGGAAATTATTGTTAAATCTTCATAGAATAAAAATTGTTCGGGATTTTATTAGAAAACCTCCCAAAAGTCCAAAGACGTAGCAAAATGTTATAGTAGCAGTCTTATAAGAAACCTTTAACCAAGACTTTTCTATAAATAATCTCAATAAAAGAAACATATATAGATATATGTTAATGTGCTATTTGATGCTAGTTTAAGCCTTTTGCGCTTTGAAAGCATTTCGAATTTGAATAAATATCTAAGCAAATACTGCCATATATATCTTTTTAGCCATGTTCATTCACCGAAGTGTCTTTACCAGCTCCCTCCCCCCATCCCCCTACCCCCTGCTCGGCAAAATGACATGCAAAATAAACAGCGATTGCCCAGCCACTTTTCTAAGGCCACACCCTTTTTTTTAGAAATGGCTCTAATTTTATGGCCGAGTCAGTTCCGTAGTCTGTCTGTGTGTGTGTGTGTGTGTATCTGTGTGAGTGTTGCAAAGTGTTCAAACGCCATAATTTATGCGAACTGGCTGTTCGAGTAAAAATGTTTGCATAAACTACATACTACATATATACTACATACTATATACTATATGCAAAAATATGCTATGGACACCCAACGCCTGGCAACGCATTCCGATTTACAAAGTCATAGGTCGAGAGAGGGGTGTAACGGGGGAGGGGTAGTGTGACCGCTTAGCTGCGACATGTGTGAGCGTGTGTGTGTGTGTGTGTAGTTGGGGAGAGTTGCGGAGTCGAACCGGGCAGCCAAAAAACCAAACCAAAAATTTGCCCGGGCCACATTAACCAAAATTGATTTTCGATTTTTTTCCTCACCTCCCCCACCGTTTGAAAGGTTATTTAGGGGGTGGGGGGTGCTGGAGTTAGCGCCGCACGTATTTTGGGTTAATATTCTAAAATATCAAGTAAACGAAGAAGAAGAAGAAGCAGTAAAAGCAACATTCGAAAATAAAGCAATTTGTTTCAAGTTGTTTCTCCGATGTTGTTGTTGTCAGTTGGGCAAAGTTTGATTAGTTTGTTGTGCGTGTTCTCTCTCTGTGTGTGTGTGTGTTTTAGTTCAGCTAATTTTGTTAATGTTATGCTTGTTCGGAGCTTATCGAAACCACGAAACCTGCCAGCGTTGTTTCTGTCAACGTTTTAGCGCACAAAAAGTTTTCTCTGGGTTTTGGCCTTTTGGCAAAAACTTTTTCAAGGCAACATTTTATGTTTTGAGTGCAATTTACATTACACTTTTGGCGTAAAGGCGGCATATCAACGATCTAACGGTCTAATGGGAACAGCAGCCATAAATATGTCGCTCTTTTGGCATTGCAACCTGCACTTTGCAAAGAGTAAACAGTTTAAAAATGTCGCCAAAGTGCTTTGGCCATGTTTGGTTTGGTTTTTAGCCTAATTGGTAAATGAGTGCGCTTTTCGCTGATTCACAACAGTTAATCGCTCGCACAAAGTATGTGGCATGCAACATACTTTGTGTTGGCTTTAATTGCAATTCATCAGTTAATTGCTCTGCAAACATTTTTGCTTTTAACGTATTTATGCAAATACTTTAACAATATCGAAAGTAAACAAGTGAAATGCTATTAAAATTATATTTTTAATGTTGCAAAATTATTCATATATGTATATATATATATATACATAAATACCTGAGCATTAACATGTTTAATGTGTGTTTCACTTTCACTTTAAAAAATTTTCGTTCTTCCTCTTTAATGTAATTATTCTGCATCATTTAAAAATTTAATGTATAATTTTTTTCTTTCTCAGTAAAATTAATATTTGTGCATTGAATTTTCTTCTCAGTAAAATTAATATTTGTGCATTGAATTTTTTTCATTTTATTCGAAACTTTTACTTGTTGGATTTTTGTTAATATATTTATACCCTGATCCCATTAAAAATGGGAAAAAAGGGTATAATGAAGTTGTGCAAAAGTATGTAACAGGTAGAAGGAAGCATCTCCGACCCCATAAAGTATATATATTCTTGATCAGCATCAACAGTCGAGTCGATATAGCCATGTCCGTCTGTCCGTCTGTCCGTCTGTCTGTCTGTCCGTATGTATGAACGCGTCGATCTCAGAGACTATAAGAGCTAGAGACTCCAGATTTGGAACTTAAGCTCGCCTAATCCCTAGGCAGTACAAGTTTGTTTCCGATTTTCGATAACTCTTCCCGTTTCCGATATACACATGGGATCGATAACAAAAAAATCTTGAATTTTGAAAACTTTGAGATGCAATTTGAATTATAAAACAAAATAATGACAATCTGTGAAATTTTTATCGAAATCGGATAATAAACACCGGAGATATGGGACAATGAAGTTGTGTATGCAGCATGCAGTATGCAGTATACACGTACACACACAAACACATACTTGCAAGCACTGACTGTACGCGGAAAGTATAGGGATCAGGGTATCGTCTAGTCGGGATATCTCGACTAGAGCCTTCTTACTTGTTTTAATAAAGGTAGTTGATATATAAAGTCAATACACAACAACTTCTTTTTTAAATTTTTATTTATTTTATTATGAAATTATTTGTTTGCAAGAAAACTTTATACCTTAAATACTTTGAAACTTATCTGTTTATTTTTCCTATATACTTTTCCTTGTAATATTTAATTTATAATTATACAAGTAAGGCAAATACAGGCATAAAAAACCAAATCAATTCGAAATGAATTTGTTGGCAGCATTTAAAACTTTTTGTTTTTTGTATTTTTCCATTTGGCTTTTTGCAAATGCAAACTTCTCCCAATGGGCTCAATCAACGCTGCTGCTGCTGGTGCTGTAAGCCACATCCTCTGTTGGCCTCAAGCTGACCATGACGAAAATAAATGGCCGTGCAAAATGCCCAACAAATCAGTCGCAACTACGCGCGCAACGCACGGCCATAGAGAAAGCGAAACGTTGAGAGAGAGAACGAGAGAGAGAGAAATCGAGGGCAGAGGGCCAAGGGCGAAGATGCTGGTTGGTTGCCGCCGCCGCCATCGAACAAATGTAAAACATTAAATAATTTCATTTTCTTTTCGCAATGAGCCACCAGCTCAATCAGAAAGTTAAGCAAACAAATTGCAAAATGAAAACAAGCAGCTGGAAAAAAGCTGAACAACAATTTTTTTTTTTCGCTCAGCAGCTTGGTGGAGAGAGAAGAATGAATATATTGGAGAACAATACATACAAGGGCTTACTTACTGTGCCATTTTCTGAGGCAGCTGAAAGCAATTTCCGTTCGTTAAACCTACATTTCGAAATTAAATTTCTTACACTTGAAAAGTTTGCCGCTTCAATATTGTGAGGCGTTTTTTTTCCTCATTTTGCCATCCATGCAATTATGCTGCCGTTTCTTTGTGGGGCTCAAAGTGAGATGAGGTGGCAGTTAAGCCAAACACCATCACCAACACACCCCACCCCACCCCACCCCACCTCACCCCTATTCCACCAAGTGAGCCATAATACGCGGCGTTGCCTTTCAAAGTTTTTTTTTGTAAAGCGGGCCGCCGCCAACCGAGCAAACCAACCAAGCAAGTACTAAAAGAAGCACAAAAAAAAAATCATTAAAAAATATGTACAAGCAAAAAATACATGAAAATAAACAAGTATACAAATACATTGCCATCCCCCTTGCCCACCCATCCTCCATCAACCCTATATAGCCGAGCCACTCATTACGACCTTCGATCCTGCGAGAGAAAAAAGTTTGACGATTTTGTTTGCAGTGCGGTCGCCAAAACCATCAATTTTTCACCCCTCGCCACAAAAAGAAGAAAATTGCTGAGTATTAAATATCTATTGAGTAGAATATTGTGGCATAAATTGAAGGCGCACGCTGACTGCTCCAAAAAAAAATGCTTTGCTTGTTTTTCATTATGTTCTCTAAGCGCTGAATATATTATATATATATATATCTACTTTTTTTTGGTGCAGCTTAATTGAGGTATTATTTGTGTCATCGATTGGCGTTGAGGCTGGCGTCTTTCGGCTGTTTTTGGTTCGCTTATCTGCCTTTGGCATTTACCTGCTACAATCTGCTTTTTCCATTTACCACAAACACACACAAACACACTCACACACACACACAATTTATACACTCAGACCTATCTAACTCATATAATCTGCTTAATTTATATGAAACAAAAAAGAAATTCCGTTTCCCTTCTCATTGTGAAAAAGTAGTCAAAAAAAAAAAAAAAAATTATAAGATAAGCCCAACAACATAAAAAAAATACAAAAAAAATATACCGAAATGAGAGAAGAAAATTAGAATAAAAGGGAATCGCTTGCGAGGACCGTCAATAAAATCTCATCTACATTTTATTTGCATGGCTCTTGGCGAGGACATCAGAAGGGTGATTTTTTTGTTGTTGTTGATAGCCACAGGCCGCCGGACAATAAAATTTGATATAATGTGAATGCAATTTGCTCGTGTTGTTCTACGAGCATAAAGCTTACGCACTTCCATCCATAACTTACATTATGTATGAGAACTTTTCAAAGCTGCCTGCTGTCATCGAGGCAGTTAATTCAGGGAACTTTCTTTTAACTCTTACACTTTTACACATGAAGTGTGCTTAGTCCTTAGTGTAGTGCTAGTTGGCTTGCCACGCGTCTGACGACACCATTAAATAGAATATTTAATTTTATTGTTGTTGCTGTCGCCGGTGTCCTTGCCTCACACACACACACACACACAAAGGGTCATTCGACTGAGGGCGACGCGCATATTTTAAGGCTTAGCCACAAATTTAAATTCCGTGAGCATTCCGAACATATACTTTATATATATGTATAGTATATTTGCATATTGTTCGTTTTTCTTTCACCCCAACGAAAACCAAAAATTTAAGCTTAACGACAGTTTTTTGTTTTTTTTTTCTGGCAACCAAAAAGTTACAAACATTTCTAATATATATATGAAAACCCTTTTTCTCTGTTTTGCATTTTTTCATTGCAGGTTATACGGGAAGGACGACAAAGCCGTAGCTTGATTAAACCGATAAAGGTATGTCTAAAGCTATCCATACTAAATATGAAAGTCCTAACTCTAATATGATGAACTAGTAGATACTCAGGAATAAAGAAAGCTCAGATATATTTGGGATAAAAAAATATATTTGCAATAGTAAAAATTATTTTTCTGCATATTTAACTTTGTCTTTCAATATTTAGTAGATTGTAACAAACCAAATTGAGCAAATAATAATTATTCACTTTATTTATATTTTATAACAATTTACCAAATAATTTATTTAATTTACCTACTACTGAAAATCAGATAAAAAAATATCGTTTTTTGAATATTTTTGATGCCCTGGCAAAAGAAATGTTTTGTGTTTTGTGTTTTCGTTTTATTGTTTGTGTTTTATGCAAATAGCATTAAATATGCAAATCAAAAAGCTGCGTCGCAACTTTGAAGTTACTTTTAATTTTTTTTTAGGGTGGCCATATATAGTATATATATATTTTTTGGTTGTTTTGTTGGGACAGTCTGTTATTTAGGCTTGACATAAATGGTCGAAAGACCGACTGTTTGTCTGCCTCTTGTTGTTGTTGCTCACGGTCCTTGCCATATGTTCATATACAAATACATTTTTATTTATTTACTTATTTATGTATGTATGCATTGTTTATGCATATACGTGTGTGTGTGCGTGTGTGTTTGTCGTTCGTCAAATGTTGTCTGCCATATATATCATTGAGATTTAAAAATAATATTTATGCACTTGCCATCGCCACATTGGCTTCGGCGTAACCCAAACAGAATTTCGATTTTTGGTTTATTAACGGAATGTCAGACGAGCCGAAGGCGGAGGGGAGGAGGCAGAAACGCGGCGTTGACCATGTAAAAGGTGAGCTGACAAATGGGTTTGGTAGTAATAGCATAAAAGGCACTTTTGATTTATGAACCAGCTTAAACATTGCTGCCATGTTAACGCCACGCCACAATTGTGGCCATATAAAAATGATGCACACACATACACGTATATATTTTTTGTCAACAATCTGGCCATCCAGCCGGTGTCCACCAACGTCCTCGCCCTCTTCACCCTCTTTGCTACAGGTGAGTGCTGTGTTGGTCAGCTGGTGCTCAAATGTGGCCACAATTTGATGCACACACCGCGTTTCCAGTGCCCCAGTGTGTGGCAATAAAAAGCAACTTTAAATGATTTGCGGCCAAGGTGTTTTCCACTTTGATTCACTTAAACGAGCCTAGCAACAACAATCCTCAAGCATTTCGAGTGCGGTACCAGAAGAGGCTAAATAACTAATTTATTTCTTCATAAAATTTTGAATCTTTCAAATTGGAATACCGAAAAGTTTCATCTCTTATGAAGTTTATTATTCATTTGTTAACAATTATTTGTTACATTTTTATTAACTTTAATATGATATACAATATGATTAAATTAAAAGTATTTTAGGTTTCTTTGATATAATTTTTTAATTTTTTTTTATAAATTTTTTAAACTATCAATGAACATTTATTTACTTTTATCTTTTTTGCTATCTTCTCCTAGATCTCTCTCCCTTCCTCTCTCTGTCTCTCTCTCTCTCTCTCTCTCTCTTTTTCTGTCACTCTCTCTCTCTCACTCTTTCTGTCACTCTCTCTCTCTCTTTCTGTCACTCTCTCTCTCTTTCTGTCACTCTCTCTCTCTCTCTCTCTTTCTGTCACTCTCTCTCTCTCTCTCTCTCTCTCTCTGTCTCTCTGTCTCTCTCTCTCTCTCTCTCTGTCTCTCTCTCTCTCTCTCTCTCTCTGTCTCTCTCTCTCTCTCTCTCTCTCTCTCTCTCTCTCTCTCTCTCTTCCTGTCACTCTCTCTTTCTCTTACTCTCTCTCTCTCTTTCTGTCACTCTCTCTGTCTGTCTATTTCTGTCACTCTCTCTATCTCTCTCACTCTTTTTGTCACTCTCTCTCTCTCTCTCTCTCTCACTCTTTCTGTCACTCTGTCTCTCTCTCTTTCTGTCACTCTCTCATTCCCTTCTCCCTCTCTCTCTCTCTCCCTTCCTCTCCCTCTTTCTCTGTTCCGTTTCTCGCTGTTTCTCACTCTTTCTCTCTCTCTCTCCCTCTCTCTTTCTTTTACTGCCTCTAAAACATGCACAGACACTCTTAAAGCTTCAAAAAAAATGTTCAAAACAAATTGGCTTTAAGTAATTTTTCACAGATCTTATAAGACATCAAACCTTCTGCACCAACAACTCGATTTTAGCTCGTTGCTTGGGTTATAAAAAGTGTTTTGTGTTGCTTGATATACCTAAATATATATATATATATATATCTTAATATATATATAAGTAAATAGAAACATTGTAATTTATTTTGAATGAACAAAAAAGCGATGGTCTTAACATGCGATGCCAGCGAAGGGGAACCAAAAAATTAATTATCGTTGGCAAACAGTGAGCAAAAAGAGATAGAAGAGCAAGAAAAATCATTGCTTCCTTTCTACTCGGTTGTAGTAGCTATGTGTGTGTGTGTGTGTGTGTGTGTATGTGTATGTGTATGTAAGCCGGCCGCGTATTTCATTACAGGCAGGCGACGGCACTTGAGCGTTGTTAAGCTAAAAGTAAATTGCTTATTAAAAAGCAGCCTCAACACACACACACAAACACACACAGACAGATAGAAGTAGGGAGTTGGGGAGTGAGCCACTCATTTACACTTCAAGTGGCATCAAAAGCGAGAATTAAGTGAGTAGCGAGAGTAACAGGCAGTAGACAAAAACACATGAGTAGGGAGAGGGAGAGGGAGGGCAAGGGAGGAACCTGCTAGAGGTAATGACATAGGATCTTTGTGTTATAGAGAAAGAACGAAGGTCCTTGAAGCAATCGACTTAATGCTCAAGCCTGTTGTGTATTTAGTTTGCATTTACATAACACACGCACACACACACATACGCACACACACACATGTACATGTTACTGCCATGGATGAGACCCTGTGGAGTGTGAAGGGGCGTACATTTAATTTTCTACACATTGTGCCATGTCCTGATAGATTAACTGGGTATCGGCTGACTGTGCGTCTCTCTCTGTGTGTGTAAGTATCCTTCTGCCACACACACACACATACGTAAACTAAATGCTGCTGCTTGATTGGATGTCTGAAGAGAGCGACACACATAGCTCGAAAGTCAAGGTAGTAGATTGTGATTGTTGTCTGCTTTTTTGGGTATCCTGCACGCTTCAATGAATTTTTTGCGTCAACGTGATTCGCATTACAATTACAATGTGACCATGTGTGTGAATGTGTGCATGTGTGTGTATTCAAATGAGCACATAATTTGTTGGTTTGTTGGTTTCGTTTGTGTCTGTGTGCAGTTGGAGGATATATGCATAAATATCGGCTAGGCACCAAAGGCGCTGAGCAATTTTATGAGTGCAATTATGGTTAACAGACGCAGGGCAGGGCGTGTGCGTGTTTGTGTGTGTGTGTGTGTGCGTGCCTTTGATATAAATTTCCAACAAATTGCAAATAAATTGGAGTTGTCTTGGCATCGCCATTGTCAATCCCCCCCCCCCCACGCTACCCACAAAGTTATTTAAAATATGTAAATTTCTTGTAGCTCTCATAGTCAACACTCCCTAAACTCCCTTAGCCACACACACACAAACACAGACCATTCATTTGTGTTTAACAACCCCACAGCTTTTATTGCTTAACGCTTTAAAGTCTTCCTCTTCTTCTTCTTCTTGTTGTTGTTGTTGTTGGGGTAGGGCACACACAAGTTCTTTGGCCATATCCCGTGACATTTAATTTACTTAAGTTCACTAAGCTTCGCATAGCACAAAAACCAATCACATGCTGTGCCTCCTGATGAGTATTGTCTGCCCTTTTAATTAAATATATATATATATATATATACAATAGCTTTGTTATAAATCCTGGGCCCATACAGGATGTTGAACTCTGAATCGAAATGAAGTGAAGTTTTTTTTATTTTTGGTTGCGGTTTCCTCCAGAGCCAAAATGAATTGATTTAATGTTTTAAATGACAATTGCGTTACTTATTTTCAATCATTTACATTCAGCCTGAATGATGGACAGCGAACGGACATGAGCTTATTGCATTGCAGCGGAAACAATAAAAATACATATAGTATATATATACGTGTATATATACGCTTCAAGTGTTTATAAATCCAGCCTGCTGCAAATCAAACCATAAATGAAACACAAAAATTGCATTTTATTGTTTGATCCATATAAATATATATATAGTTATGAGCAACCGTTCATCCATCATGCATTTCAATGAATAAATTTCAATCTTTATACATATTGTACAAATATATTGCACACCTGGTCGCTGGCTTAACCTAAAATGTATGTCACATCAAATACAAATACATGCTCTAAATTATGGGTTAAAACCAATTTGAAACTATTTTTAATCCATATTTTTGTATCAGTTTTTTAAAACAATTTTTCTCTGCTCTTTATTTATTTTAAATATCGATATTAGATTTCACTTTGTTGGGGCTTTAACTATAACACAGCATTTATTTATCAGCGCCAAAAAATAAAAAAATAGAGAAAAATCTGCCGCAGAAAGGTAAAAAAAATATATTCCGTAAAAACATTGATAAATAAATATTTGTTTGGCACTGCGGCAAATTGATCATTTTGATGTTTTTTAATCTTTATCAAGCTGCCGAAATGTTTTGTTTATGATTTTTGTTCAAAATGTTCTCTCGAGCGAGTCGAATACATTTGAAACCCTCCCCACGCCTGCTGCTGGCGCATTTGCTGTGTTTGTTTTTGTATGAAACAATAATAATAAATTTGGTGGCAATTTAGAAAGACAACGAAAGGCGGCAAAGACGTCGCCGCCGCTTGCCATTGAGGCCTTTTGTTGCTTTGCCATCAAGACTTTGACTTTGGACTATTCACAGCACCCAAAACCCAATTTCACTTCCCATACCGTCAACACCCTCAATTTTGGTTTAAGCCCTGCGGCTTCAGTTGCGTATTGTAAACTTTCGACATTTGTTTGTTTCAGTTTCAGTTATTCTCTCTCTCTCTCTCTCTCTCTCTCTCTCTCTCTGTCTGCGTATCTATATCGGTTTGTGTTATTGTTTGTTTGTGGAAAAGTTTCGGCTCTTTTGCATTGAAATTTATTTGTTTGTTTTTTTTTGCACAGACCGTTTGGCGAATTATATTTTGGTTTGAGCCCATTGAACTGGTTGTTGCCTGGCTGCGGTAATTATTCAACCATTTCTAATTTGTGAATTTTGGCAATAGTTTTGTTTCGAAATCAAATTTACAATATAAATTGTTCGATCTCGTTCTTAAAGAGCCATAATACGTCTTTTCATTCCTTTGACGTTTTTATTCCATGCTCCTCCCTTGATTTTCCAGCATTGATGGCCGATTCGAGACGATTGAGATTGAGGCAAAAGATGCTGAGGCAAACACACACAAAGCTAAACGGGAAACTGGCGCCATTTTGTATGCCAGTCATACATACATACCAAATATACATGTATATGTCCTTGTCTTTGTGTGTGTGTAAGTGTGTTAGTGTGTGGCAAAGTGACGATAAAACATTTGCCCCGATTGCTTAAGTATGCCATATACCCAGTTAGTATGAGAAACGCAGGCAGCATTCGAATTTTTTCTTTTGCTTTCCTTTCTACATATATATATATATATATATTATATATATACCCTGAATATGCAAAAGGGTGCGCACTTTCCATAGCTTGTGTTTCTATTTCCAAGCATCACACGAACCGAAAAAAAACAAACTGCTGAATAAAAATCATATCTAGGGGGATTTGTGCTGAAGAGAAAAAAAAAACATTGCTTGCCTCACATAAAACAAATCAAGACAAAATGTTGGAAATTGCTTCATTTAAGTGGAAATGCTTTTTTTTTTGTAGTTTAAGTTACGTGCTTTATATGTTTAAACGCTTACAAATCAAACTGACTTGAGTGCTTAACATTTTATTAAACACAAACTGTTTTGATGAGGACGATAAGCACTTTGACCCAATTCAACTTGATTTTTGTTTTAAAAGTCAAACTTTCCATTAGTAAATGTTATTTTTATTAAAATGTTGTGTATGTCGAGTTAGATGTCAGTCAGATGCTCATTCCTCAATGTCTTCTTGCTTGCTTTCTTTTATGTTATTTGTCGTCTTCATGCGACTTACCGTTAAGCTGGCAAGAGCATATCAATTTCGATATTTTCTTCTTTTTTTTTTGCTTGCTTGGGATTCTCGTTTATTGACTTACTTGTATTTCATTGATTTTGCTCTTGGCGTTTTGTCTGTCAGTCGATACGTGCAAGCAGATAAACCTAAACACACACATACACATACATACACACACACATACTTAAGGTTAATGACTTGGCGTTAGTTGCGAGGCCCAAAAATATCGAAGCAAGCTGCTCAGTGTTGTTAATTTAAGTAAAAAGCATTTTAGCTGATGTGTTTATTTGCCACGCCCCACACACACACACACACACACACACGCAGACGTGCATTATCCTGTGCTTTCATATTAGTGATAATTTAGTTGGTCTCTAGTGCTGCTGCCAGCATACATTTATCGTATGTATGGCTATATAGCAATGGCTTTATACAACCAGCACACATAAAGCTCACTCTTTGCTGCTAATATATGTGTGTGCGTGTGTGTGCGTGTGTGTTTTTGGTGGCTCATTTTTGGCATTTTGCCAACGCGCCACATTGGCGTCCCTTTAATGTGAAAATGAGTTGATGCTGTGGCAAAAATATGTGTAATCGTATGCCAGATACATATTACATGCATACATACATACATACATACATATATACATCTATTTTTCCATTATGAAACGCTTCAATGAGCATTTATGTTCCATGTATAACTATATATACATACATATATACATACTCGTCTGATTTCACGATTAAACTGCTGCCAAAAACATGATAATTTTTTTCTCTCTTTTATTTTTGGGTATCATTTGGCAGGCGTCAAAAGTTGCCCAAAAAGGTTTTACAGCTTTCAAAGTGGCTAAAATGTTTTCACACTAGCTTTTAATAAATATGTATGTATGATTGTATTTGCGTTTTAAACTAATTTTGATTTTAAAATGTATTGCATACATAAAAGGGCAACATTGAAAATTTTCAGCTATAAATTACACAACACTGTAAATTTGTAATCGCTTGCAGGCGCCAAGCACATATAAATAAATTATGGTCAAAGCGCACACACACACATACACACAATTCGTTTCGGTTGCTAATACGTAAAATTGAAAGCCAATGGCGCGACTAATACAATGTGCAAGAATACATACATACATGTGTGTGTGTGTTTGTTACATTTGTGCAAATGTGTTGTAAATTGTAGACATGTAAATACCGTTGAGCAAATAAAACATTTACATTGCTGCTCTTAATGCATGCATATGGCCCCGAAAAAATACATATATATAAAAACAAAAGAATTACAGCTTGGAAGGCAAATAAAAAAAAAATTGCACCAACAATTTTTTGGCGACATAAATTATGCCAAAGCATGCGCCGACACACAATCAACAAACAAACATTTCGCATTTTTTTTCTTTGGTGTTTTTGGCACCGTAAAACGACGACGACGACAACAACAGATGCTGCTGTTAATGCTGCTAGAATATATCCTTGGTGACCTACAAATGACTGGCGCACACAAAATTTCCATAGCATACTTTTCTGGGCGCGTCCACACAAATTGCAAGCCATTAATTAGCGGCACGCGCCTCACTCTATGTATGTGTGTGTGTGCGTTACAGCTAAATGTCATTTAAAGCGACCGCAACTTTAAGAAACAACAACACAGCAATTACGTAAGTGATAAAAATGCTGTTAATATTAAATAAATACAAATAAACTTGCACACAAACAAACGAACGTATCAAGTGTTGTATATTTATAAATCATATGTTCGCAGTGTCGATGATGTCGTCGTTCGTTGCGGTTTTCTGCTTTATGTGTAAATCGAGTTTCTGGCTTTTTCAATTATGCGCTATTGACAGTGGAAATTTTTAAATATTCATACATACAGAACATTATGATACACACAGCAGCATATGCGATTTATTGTTTAAAGTTATTTCTTCAGAAAATGCTCGAAACCGTTCTTAAATATTCAATAAATTTTAAAGCATTATTGCATTATTTGATTTATTGATACTCACTTACATACTTTTCATATATATATATACATATATATATGGGCATTATTGTTTGTTTATTGTATTTATTGAAGCCGTCTGGCATAACATTTTAATGGCAATAAACTCAATTTGTTGCGTACAACAAGTTTATAAATTGCTCTGATTAATTGTTTCGAAGCGCTGGCAAAGACAATTTTATTATGTTTGCGAAACAAATTTTATTGTTATTAAATATTAAAATATATAATAATTATTTTTTGATTAATGTAATGAGAGTTTTGTGTATCGCAATGGCCGGAGAAAAATAATACAAATTTGCACAAATTATATTTAAATTGATTCTTTGTATGATAAATTGATAACATGGGTTAATAAGTTTTAAAATATTTATATATTTAATTTAAAGATGCACTTTAACCTTCTTACTTTCAGCTAATTTAATTTGTATTTTATTTGTGTACAACAGCTAATTAACGATTTTAATGCAAATATTATATTAAATAATGCTATTTTGCCCGCAGCCTTTTAGCAATAATTGTAAATTTTATGCTAAAACAACTTACAATCGAATTAGCATTGGCCACACACAAACAGAAGTTTGGCTAATGTATTTTAAATCATAAATAACAACTTAATAGCTGTTGGGCCATTATGAACATTAAAAGTGTGAACTAAATAATATATTTTAAATGGCAAATACTTTGGCTAAAGGCTAACACTAAACGCCAACATTTAATTGGTTATAAATCAAAAAAACATAGGAATTGTTTTTTAAGTAATTTGCCTAATAAATAAACTCACTTATTGTCAGCTTACAGCATTTTGTTGTTGTTGCCGTGCCATCAGCTGAGCCCAACCGCTAAAAATAAAACCCCCCCCCCCCCCCCCTGATTATTAGAGACCAAAAAAACCACACGCTAAAGTGCCAATGATTAGCGTAATGTTCGCTCAATTTTGCAGCGTTGCTTGAATAAAAATAAAAAAAACATCAATTATTTATATTTTCTTCTCTTCTTCAACGTTTAATCGACAGCACGAGGCAACAACGAGGGGTGTGGGTGTGTGGCATGACAGCAAAATTACCGCACATTCAATGTGCCCCATGCCCCACCGGCTGACATTTAATCAAGGTAGAGCGTAAAGGTAAACAAACGGAAATAAGCGCAACTTCCTGTTGATGTCGCTGATGTTTTTGTTGTTGTTGTTGTTGTTGTTGTTGTTCGCATACGAAACGGAAATACAATCAAAATTGTGTAATGTTTGCTTACCAGTCGGTCTGTTGCCACGTGGCAATCTCTCTCTGTGTGTGGGTGTGTGTGTGTGTGTGCATTAGTTTTATACGCTGGCTTTTTCGGCTGTGTTGGCAGTTTGAGGTTTGTTTGTTTTTTTTTGGCACAGCGACAGCTTGTGACGTTTGGCAATGCGCTGCTAATGAACATTGCGCCCAATAAATGATTAGCATTATGTCATTGAATATTTATCACGCGCATTTTATTGGCAATGCTTATAAAATTCAATATGGCGGCGCAGCTGTAGCAAGAGGAGGAGAAGAAGGCGGTTAAATGTAACAAGAAACTTACATTTTAGCTTTCAGCTTTTGTTGTTGCTGTGTCGCTGTGTTGCTGGTTTTAAGTATGCGTTGCTGTCAGTTATAATTGATGATTTGACAAGTCAATTGTCAGTCAATTTAAGTGGCAAAATTGGCAGTTGGAGAAGCAGAAGTCACTTTTCGATAAGCTGCGATGGGTAAATTAATGCAAAATATGTGCGAAAGTGAAGGGAATGACAAGTGGGAATGGGTAATGTAAAAGCAATTTGAAGTAACATTTTCGCTACTGCAAAAGATACTTTATCTACAAACCATACTTTATATTTCTTAATCGACGAAAGCAACACAAAAAATGTATCTTTTCTAACTGCATGACACATAAATCGTGTGTGCCATTTTGTATGGACTGCAATCACAACAATTCGCATCCATCAACACACATTTGGGCAAGTGGCCTTCCATCGCTCAGCTCTATAACCTCCATAAGTTAGCAAAGAGATAGATAGGAAGAGGATGAGAGAGAGAGGGTAGACAAATTCATGTTGGATGTCAACATCGCCAACGCCTTTTTATATGCTGCAAAACAATTTTCAAAGTCATATTTTATGCCATCAAAGGCATTTGTCATTTATGCACAAAATGTTTGGCAATTTCGCCCAGCTTCAGCTCCAGCCTCATCACTTCGTCCCCCTTACTTTTTTTTCACATTCCTCGACATATATTCCAGCAAATGGTCATACTCAAGGCAACGAAACTATGTGTGAGGAACACATTTTGGTAGCATGATGATGTGAGTGCTTGTCATAAAAAGCATAGTCAAAAAGGATAAAAAACATATATACAACATAGACACACACACACACACACGTAAAGTGGCATATTCTATATATGCTGTATCTATCTATCTATATCTGTGTTTGTATGAATATGAATGTTGAAACGAAGCCAGCCAGATGACAATTTAGCAAACTTCTGTTATTTGTCTCGCTATGCAAAATACTAAAAAACATAAAAAAAAAAATACGAAAATTGTTACGCAAAAAAAAAAAAATAAGGAAGATGAATAAAAATAAAATGTTGACAGGACAGAAGCAATTTGATTTTGGCATTAGTTGCCTGACTGGTTGTCTGCACTCCATGCCTTAACCCCCCTCCACACACACACACACCCACTCCATCGGACTCCCCTGCTGCGTCTGGTGCTGACAAATTTTTCGCTTTTGCATTGGCTAATAGTAAAAAATATGAACGCTCGCGTCAACTTCGACGAAGTCTGTGACAGCTCTCCAGATTGCCATGAATATATAAAATCGTTCACATATACATATGTATATATATATAAATGTGTGTGTGTGGGTTTTGTATTGGGCAGCAAGCACAAATAATAAACTGACAATTCATGCTGACAATATGCCCTGTAAATATTGCCTCAAATCGTCCAATAAGTCACACATTGTACATATTATTATTGTGCTTTCTAATGAATCAGCATTCTTTGCGTAATGTTGTTGTAATGATATTTAACAATGTATATATTGACTTTTAGTTATGTTGAGTTTAATGTGATTGGTTTTATGTCAAACATTAATCAACGGCATTGATTAAATTCTAAAAATAATTTCTATTTATGTTGAACATCTTTAAGATATTTAACAATTTATATTGGCTTTCAATTCTTTTGAGTAAAATGTTATTGGTTTCATATTGCACATTAGTCATTGTCAATTGATTAAATATTAAAAATATTTTATATTATATTTTTTTATTCATCTTGATGATATTGAACAATATACATATATTGACTTTCAATTCTTTTGAGTTATTGGTTTATATTAAACATTAATCGAAGGCACGTTTTATGTTGCAAAATATCAATTGATTCAATTTTAAAAATATTTTATATGGTTTTTTTTTGTATATTTATCGAACATCTAAATAATCTTTTCTTATATTTTGAAGATTTTACCATCTTATTCATTCTAAAGCTTTCTATATTTTTCTCATTCTACATCTTTCTTTCACTTTATCTCTCGCTGTCTCTCTTCCACACTTCCTCTCTCACTCTCTCCTTCTCTCTCTCTCTCTCTCACTGCTACATTTTATTTATGCGTTTGTTGGTTTTGTGTTGAGGCTCATCAAAATGGCTGTCATTCTAAATGTTGTTGTTGAATATAGATGCTGTTGTTGTTGTTGCTGTTGTAACTGGTTGTTGGTACACAGCCAAGTATTGTCACGAGAGCGAGTTAGATATACGCGTACTCACATGCACTTCGCGTTTATTGTTTGGCAATAAATTCGCTGGATAATAATTTCAAGCTGGCGTCATAGCAATGACAAACTGTAGATGATATATTATTGCGTTCTTAGTCGAATAAATAGCTGATGCTGCTGCTGCTTCTCTGTTTGTATTCGGTTTAGCTCTGTTTCGCTCGGTTTCTTCTGTTTGTTGAGATGTGTAGGCAGCCGTAAGGGGGGTGGGGCGCTTAAGTGCGTGGTCGGATTTGGCAGTTCAGTTCGCTGTGTTAACCGCCAAGCTAAGGCTCAGGCATCCGGCTTAAGAAAGCTCCAGGCAAACACCGACCTTTACAATCCGCCTTACTCCCCCCGACCACCTATACTTGCCCCGCCCATTGAACGTGCCTTAAGCCTTTTTCGCATGCAAAGTGTTGTCTCATGTTTCTTACCCAAAATGCTATTTTATAGATGCCATTTTCTTTATGAGTTAGTGCGACGAGTGCTCCATAAATATGATGACAACAGTGTGTCAAGAAAAAATTTACTTCTACAATTTGCAAGTATTCTTTTCTTTCTTTTTTGGGTGCTCGAAAAGGTTTGTGACAGTGTACGCTGAATGATAGATAGATGGAACACCAAATGAATGAGACAGACTCCAAACGTAAATGTGGCGTTATATGTAGGCGAGACTTCTTCTTCTTTCTTTCGGTTCTGTTCCTTTTTTTTTGGTTTTGATGAATGGCCTGTGAAATGTGTGAACATTTGGCTGGATGTTAAAAATAGATGCAAGCATACATCATTCTTATTATATGACAACCAAACTTAAGTATAATAAAGTACATTAAATCATATAAAGAAAACTGTAGATAGATATAGTGCAAAAGTATCTTTAACATCAAATAACACTTCAAAACTTTTCACACACACAATATTAAGCTTGTTTAAACATTTTGCCCCCCAAACGTAATCGCACAATAAAATAAATGAAATTCTTATCGTCAACCTTTTAACGCTTGCGCTTCTTTATCAATTTCTTGCCATCCTGTTATGCCCTATTGATATTGTTGTTGTTGTGCGTCATATTTAAAACTGCGATTCAAAGGGCTGTCTGTGAAATCATTTTATCGCAATAACAACAAAGCCATACAACAACAACAATCTTCGCTTGCCAAGAAAGGTGAGCAACAGCAGATGTGAACGTTTTATTTTCACCTATGCCACAATACAAAACGTGAAACACGGTGGAAAAAAGCGGGAAAAAACCTGAATAAGAAACCGCAATACAATGCAAACAATTGAAAGACGCTGACAGCAAAATTTGCTGGCTGTCAATTTCAGGCATACGAAATAAAATAAAAAATTTAATACGTACGTACACACATATTCCGTTGAATATGCATTACGCAACCCACCAGCCGCCAAAAAGCGGGGGGACGGAGATAAAATGGGGTTGAATTGGAGTTCAATATATGCGGGATCTATCGATTTTTATCGCGCACGCCTTTAGGCAGTGCGTAGAGGGGTAAAGGGGGGAAGTTGAACTTTGCGAAGATGCGAAGCGAAACGAATGTCTCGAGAAGGAAGGATGTCCTGTGATTCTTGGCCGACTCACAATAAGATTGACTTTCAGAAAAGCGGGAGCGGGAGCCACGGAAATACACACACTGCCAGCCAAAATTGTATGCCCGCAACGTACAAAATTAAAATGCTCAATGCTGTAAATAAGCATCATTTCGGACCCAGCAGTTGCAGCAGCGAGCCAGGTCTCCAACGCGTTTTGGTCAATGGACCGTTCAGGCCATGCTGACTTATTGTGAAGGAGGGAGGCGAAACCCGTGTTGGAAATGCTTGGTTGGTTGGTTCGGCCGTAACGTGAAATGAAAGCACGTAGCATTTTCATTTTGGCCAGCGTGCGGAATGCCAATTACAAGATGAGGCGACCACAGCCCGAAATGTGGGCCAAACGAAACCAGCGAAGAGTGTTCAAAAAAAAAAAGAGAGTGCAAACGAACAAACAAACAGACACAAAGGCCAGACCAAACCGTAGGGACAAAGAGAAAGAGAGCGAGAGAGAGGGAGAGGGAGAGCAGAAAAAAACAACATGAAACTCATTGAAATGAGTCGCGCACTGTCGACGCGAGTTCGCCACATAACTGATAGATGCCTTTTGGCAAAATTTTTAATAAACTCGTGTGTTTAAGTGTATGTGTGTGTGAGTGTGTGTGTGTGGTTTCTTGAGACGAACAAACACAAACACACACACACACAGTCTTACAGTAAGCTGGCGCCTACCTTTTTTTTGTTGTTGTTCGAATATTTTTTATACCCTGATCCCATTAAAAATGGGAAAAAGGGGTATAATGAATTTGTGCAAAAGTATGTAACAGGCAGAAGGAAGCATCTCCGACCCCATAAAGTATATATATTGTTGATCAGCATCAACAGCCGAGTCGATATAGCCATGTCCGTCTGTCCGTCTGTCTGTCTGTCCGTCTGTCTGTCTGTCTGTCTGTGTGTATGTATGAACGCGTCGATCTCAGAGACTATAAGAGCTAGAGACTCCAGATTTCGAACTTAAGCTCGCCTAATCCCTAGGCAGTACAAGTTTCTTTCCGATTTTCGATAACTCTTCCCGTTTCCGATATACACATGGGATCGATAACAACAAAATCTTGAATTTGGAAAACTTTGAGATGCAATTTGAATTATAAAGCAAAATAATGATAATCTGTGAAATTTTTATCGAAATCGGATAATAAACACCGGAGATATGGGACATTGAAGTTTTGTATGCACTATGCTGTATGCGCGTACACACACACACACACATACTTGAAAGCACTGACTGTACGCGTAAAGTATAGGGATCAGGGTATCGTCTAGTCGGGATATCTCGACTAGAGCCTTCTTACTTGTTTTGGATTGTTGTTGTCTTCTTAAGCTATGCTTATATGTGTATATGTATATGTGTATCTGTGTTTGTGTGTGTGTGCAGCACTTAAAAGTGTTTTATTATTGAGGTTTGCAATTGGAATTTTAATTTTTATTTTATAAGTTATGCGTGCTGAATCTTAAACATGCCTCATAGAGATCTCTCTCTCTCCCTCACTCTTCCTCTCTCTCTTCCTGACTAGATGTACTCCATAGAGCTCCTTGATTTCTTAAGCTGCCAACGAGTTGTTGTTGTTATTACTTTTGTTGGTTATTTATTATGTTTGTACGTGTGTGTGTGTTTGAGTGTGTGTGTGTGTATGCTCGTATTTTGCTTGTTGCTAATAGCATGCCCCAAAAGACACACACGCACACACACACACAAACACTAACGTGTGGAGGCTACTTAATATGCGCACCTGAGCAAACACACAACGTCAAGTCCAAAAACTTTAAGGCCCTCAACGCACTTGTGCTGCACTGGCAAACCACAAGAGAAAAGAAAAGAAAAGAAAAAAAACAGGCTATAGCTGAAATTATGAGAAATCGAAAGCTTTAGATGCCCTAACATCCTTGTACAAGTAGAGATAATTTGGTAAAATGTGGCATTAAGAAAACGTTGAGAATATCATTAAAGAAAAAATATTTATAAAAATATATATCCGAAAGACTCTTTAAAGTATCTTTAATACAATATAAACTCCTTGAAGTGTGACTATTAAATATTTTATCTTTTGCTTTTTAGTATTTTCTGAAAGTATTCTCATTTATGTAAGTATACGTCCATGGCCTTAATAGAAATTCCATCTTAAAACTTGTAATAAAATCTATAGAAATGTTTTGCCCCTTGCAAATACATACTTATAGAGCAATGTTAAGGAGTTCCACTTTGCTTTCAAAGTTGTTTGGCCAAGTGTTGGTACTCGAACAGTGGAAGGGTAGAAAAAAAACTATATATCACAATGTCAGCGCACTTAACATAGTTTATATGTGCGTGTCGCTGGTTTTAGAGCTGCCACACTACCTGCCCACCACCCTCCTTTCTTAGCCATTATGCACACGTCGCGCATAACCATAACGATTATGCTAATGCTCTGCGAAAGGCGGCTGGGTTGAGTGAGAGAGAGAGAGGAGAGAGGATAAGGTGCATGTGCAGATGAAGGATAAGAATGGGGGGGTTTGTTAGCTACATAGTTACTCAGCTAGCTGCTTATGATTTGCCTTGGCTTATTTTGAGCTAAACCAACCACGCAAACACCCTAACCACCACCCACGCAACCACCACACAACGCGTTTATTTACATACCTTAAGTAGTTGTAATGGGCTACTGGTGTGGCTGTTTTGAGCCCCAGTGCGACAAAGTGTTGGCAATGAAGCTGGCAGCTGTGCAGCGTCCTTGGCTGAAAGACGAGAGACAGCGAGAGAGATAGAGATAGATGGAGAGTTGTCTATAGACAACGAACGAGTGGCCATAGAAAAGATGAGCTAGTTTTCATTATATTCACATTTGGTCTTGGCTTACGTTTTTGGGGCATCTCGTGAGCTTGCATTTAATGTGCAGATTACTTGGATGACAGTAAGAACAACTTTATACTATTTTTAGATGCGTGCTTGGCTTTGCTTTATGTTCTCATACACACACACACACACACTCATGTATACACACTTGAATGTGTATGTGATGGAGATTTGTAGATGCTTCAGACAAGAATAAAACCACAAGAGTACATGTGGATTACTACATGGGGCATGTTAATGTATGTTTCTTGAATGCGCTCAACTTTTTTGAGTATGTAATCAAAGAGATATATATATATACTTATTTTGATAAGATTTATATTAATTTTAGATATTTTTTATTAGCTTTAGGCATGAAAAGTTGTTTTTATTATGACACAACATCTTTAAGTAGCCAAAATATATTTATGCGTTCGTCGAACTTTTAGCCATGTTCACAACCAAATATTAATAAAGTTCTCACAACCAGCCAATAGCTGACAGCAACAGCAAAAAACTTTAGCACATTAGATTGTCAAATATTGCGAGAAGTCAATGTGCTTATCAAAACTTTAGTTTGCTTTTAGTTTAGCTTGCGTCCATATGGCGACGTGGCCCTTAAATGCGGCTTGTACAAAATGTTTTGTTCGACTTGTACAGCTTGTTTCGGTTTATGCAAAATTCTGGATTTTTAAAATATTCCAACAAAACAGCTGGCAGTTAGCCGGCTGTGGCTCTTAACTTTGCATTATGTTATTAAACTGAAATTAATCTTCACCAAAAGTTTTTCGGTTGGCATTTTAATTAGTTTTGCCAATTGTAAAAGTCGAGAGGCAACGCAATTTGAATAACTTGAAACCAATTTCCAAAATGTATTGATAAATAAACCCAATTTGCGAAATTGCCTCTAACAGTTTAGTTGAACAGTTAGTGATAAAGGGGAAAAACAAATTTTTATAGCTAAGCATTCAGTGCAATGTGCGGCTGAAAAACATTTTCTACGAGCAGGAAACAAATCAAATCAAATGCAGACATTCTCAAGGAGCTAAAGCAGCAGTAGTAGGAAAATGTTACAACAACTTCAACAACAAAAACAAGACAAATAACAAAAGCAAATTAATAGAAAACAATAACAATTCCCTTTATTATTATTACTGCAGTGAGACTCGGGGTACAACAACAAAACAGACAGCTAAACAAAAAGTTGACTCCAGCAAACAAAACCAAAACATTTTCAAGTGCCCAAGTTTTTGTGCTTTATTTTATTTGACTGTGTCTGGCATCAAGTGTTTGTGTATGTAAAAGTTTGTGTGTGTGTGTGTGCTTGTAATTTACACACACAAACACAAAATGCAAGTAAAATACAATACTCTTGTTCAATACGTACGGCCTTGCCTAAAAGTATGCCACACTTCGACGCCTTTCTCTGCGGAGAGGCAGAGTTTTACCAAATGGCTGTGCATACAACTATATTTTGTGTGTGTTGTTTTTTTCTTTTTATGTAAACTTTGGTACAACAAACAATACACACACACATCGCTCACAAAGTGCTCGAGCAAGCTCAAGAAATCAGGCCAAAAATAAAATCTAAAGAAATATACAAACAAAAGAAACAAGCGCAATGCATTGCGTTTATCACAGCTAACTTTTTTCAGGTGTATGTCCGGATGGTTGTTATGTATGTATGTGGGTGGGTGTGTGTGTGTGTGTGTGTGTGAGTGTGTGTGTGTGTTTGTGTCGTTGTACGTGCATTGCATGTCGAATGTTTGTTAAAAACAGCCAACAGCAGCAACTTTATCTAAAGTACAACTTTTTTTACCACTCTCCTGCCTCTACTTCTCAACTTATATTCCACTCGCTTGTGTCCCGCTATCTGCAGCAAACACCAAAGAGATTTCCTGTACCTTGCCTGATTTGTTGCTACGCCCTTTGGGGGTGGACGTACACACACACGCATACAGCTTTGCAACCGGTAAATTTTGGTGTTGTTTTGGCAAGTTCTTACCCGCTTTAAACTGAAAATGAAACTGTTGTTGTTTATATAACGTATAACGTTGTAGTTTCATTTTACCTCCTGCAGAACTCTCTCTCACCTCTCTCTCATCACACATTTGCAACATGTGCCAATGATTTTTAATGCGATTTAAGAATATCGCAAAACAACCAATGCAGGTTGGGGCGGATCCTGTCGAGTAGCTTAAGTCGCAACCTTTTTTTTTGTAAGTGGCCAGCCTGATGTGAAAATGTTTTGTGCAAAGGTGAAACTGAGGAACATAATGTTCTCTTGCGTTAGCCCTTATCATCTGTGTGTGTCTGTGTATGCGTGTATGTGTGTGTGTGCGTGCGTGCGTGTGACTTTATTTAATGCCATTAACGCAAATTGAATGTTATACGCACTTAAGCCCTTTGAGCCGTTGCATGCGCAATTGAGTTTTTCGTTTCGTTTTCGTATCTGCCTCGTAATGCCCGCCTTTAGGGCCAAACATTTCTTTCAACTGACTTATGGCACACTGAACACGAACAAGCGAACCGTATAAATTAGTGAGCCAAAAAGTTGGGTTTCAAATTATAAATTCTTTAAATTACGTACATACTACGTATCAGTATAGAACTTAAATATCTAACAAGCTTTTCGCTAAATGGATCTTAAGCAAAATAAATATGAATTATACTTGAATATTAACTGATGTGAAACAATAAACAATTCGTTTACTCAGTTGCCTAACAGTTTCATCATCACATAAACACAATACTCAATGCAAAGTCGTAAATTCCAACTCCTTGCCATTGCCATTGCCAGAGTGCAGCAGATGGAAAAGATCTGGGGAGGCTGTTTGAAAACGTTAGCATAAAGCTCGTTTGCTTGGCCTATTTCAATAATGATAAAAGCAAAAGGCTTTTCGTGCTTGTGCCAATGTGCAGCAATTGCAAACTATTCGCCATAAAATGCCGCGCTTATATAAATATTTTAACTAAGGCATTGGCACGAAAACCATTTGCCCAAGACTCCCTCTCTCTCTCTCTCTGTCTCTATGTAAGAGCAATGTGTTATAAAAGCTATGCCAGCTGGCATGATAAAAGTCTTACTCTGTCTCCATTAAAGGCCATCTTCTTTGCATATTGCATAAAGACGAGCTCGCGTTTCAGCCAGATGTCGAGAGATGTGAGCTGGAGTGATGACTGAATGTGGCTTAGCTGTCCTTGGGCCAAAAAAGTGCTTTTCAATATACTACTACATCCAAAGAGCAAAACTACAAGTTATAACTTCACCTCGTTTACATCCCTCTACTCTCTTGTAGCATACTTTTTGCGACATTCAGTCATTTGTTGTTTACTTGTTTATCCCATTTTATTTCGTTTCCAATGCAGTCGTATATATAAGTCGAGTATCTGTCTTTGCATCTTGTTGCTGTCATTTGAGGCTAATGTTCCTTCGCTCCAGTTTCCTTTTTCGTGTTGAATGTCTGGCTGCTGTCATTCCTTGAGCCATCACTCACCCATCCACAAAGCTCTCTACGTTTCTTTTCTTGTATTTGCTTTTGTCATTCTTTATGCACGTTAGCATCAATACATTTACATTTAAGCCAGCTTAATGTGGCATTCTCTTAACAAGCTTCTTTTGTTGGCAAGCAGAAAATAATTAGTTTTGTTCCTATTGCAATCGAAGACTTACAACACATAATTTCATTTATAAATCTATTGTATATGTATTCTTAATTTAATTCTAATTTATTTTTGGTCTTTTATTTGCAGCACTTGTCAGTTTGGAGTACTTCAACAACAGCAAGGTAAGCCTAGAAATATATTTAAAATTCTTTTTATCTTTCGGTTGACAAGAACTTGAAGAAAAAACCTTAATAAATTGAGATAAAATATTCAAGTTGTCAGAAATAATTATTTTATATAAAATGCAAAATGTAATTATACAACAATTATGCATTCAAACATGACTGTTCATTTATTATGCCCATTCGAGCATTAATAAGTAATAACAAAGTGTTGAGATTATTATTATATAGATATACTAGTATATACTGAGCGGTCTTGACAAAGCGATGAAACATTTTCATGCGCATACATAGGAGATGTATTGTGTATGTACATACAAAGAGAATCTACTTTGCCTATTCGCAGACTGATTTCAGGAATTGCTAAAGCGGCTTTAGCAAGATTTACACCTACTCCCCATTTCACCACTCGCTTTCTTCCAGTGCAAAAGATAAGCGGCTTATGCTTTTCGCTTGAAGTGCCAACGAGCTGTGACTCATAAACACACAACAACAACAACTGAAACCGCCACCGCCAGAGTTGATTCTCCGCTTGCTAGTTTTAGGCGAAAAAATGCCTAACGGAATGCTATCAATAATGAAATTCTTTCGCTTGCTGAAGAAGTTTGCTTTCTCCCTCTCTTTAAATGCACTTAACAGTTGCTTCGATTACAAAAATAAACCTGCAACAGATACTGTATGTGTATGCTGCAATTAAAAACTCTTAATTGTTTATTAATGCGCACTTCTAGCGAAAGCGGCGTGAAAAAATAAATTAATTTGCTGCTGCTTTAAATATGGCGCAGACGATTTAACATATCACGCTTGCCTGACAACCGCATTTGCTACAGTGTCTGACGCTGATAAAAATAATTCCCCCCTTTTTTGTTTGTATGGCTTAGCTTGGGGAAGGGGAAACGGCGCGTGAGACTTTGCCTAATCGCTGTTCTGGGTGGGAGCTCCCCCTCAGTCTGGATTGTTTCTTTGATTTATGCGCTCTGCACTTGTTCTTGAAGGGGGAGAAAAGCTGATGCTGTGCATCAAATTTTTAATTGCCTGCTGGATTTTTTTTTAGTTTTTTCACACTAAGTTCTTGTTTCCTGCCACCCCAAATGTATATAAATAAAACAAAACACGAACAACATGCATGTAGTTTGATGATTAATGAGACAATTTTTATGATCTCGCACAGTGGGCAAACAATCAAATTGTTTTTTATTGTAAATCTTATACTCAAACTATTAAAATGGGTAATAAATTTAAGAAGAATCTTGTTTTTATGCTTCGAAATACTTTAGGTTAGTATTCTTTCGTGACTTTTCGGTACTAAAAAAGTAAAACGAAACTTTTTT
The DNA here is from genome assembly GCA_035044465.1 of Scaptomyza tumidula. Taxonomy (NCBI): domain Eukaryota; kingdom Metazoa; phylum Arthropoda; class Insecta; order Diptera; family Drosophilidae; genus Scaptomyza; species Scaptomyza tumidula. The sequence goes on from JAWNNW010000354.1 coordinate 2,303,717, forward strand.
ATGTTATTTTATGACGCACGTATAGAATAAAATAACTTCTTCAACAAAACTTAGTTGAATAAGTTTCATTTATATATAAACTTTAAACTCAATAAACTTAATACTTGCTTAAAACTTTGCAACAACAAAAAAAAGTGTCTTAACACTTTCATTAGATATCTGACCACTGTGCAAAGCATTCATTGTTGCTGTGAGGCGAGTGAATAACATGAATTGCGTTATGAAAAATGCATAAGAGACATGACATTGGGAATTGACGTGGAACTGTTGCAATCATTACAGAGCTGAGCTGAGCGATAAGCGACGTTGCATGCGGTGACACCAACTGACGATTGCAATATGACTTCTGTGCCATGTTCTTTCAATCTGTAGATGGCGAGATCTGTCGATGTGTTGTTGTTGTTGGGCGTTGTGGTGTTTGTTTGTGATGCGGTTGACAAGCACGCGAATTGATGTGCCACTTGGGTGAAGTGCTGTTGACTTTGAGGGATTTATGTGCACGATTGCTGACAAGCTGCCAAAAATTAGCTGGCATGCAACTCCAAAACTCGAAGCAGAAGTTGAATACGAGAACAAGAGATAAGATGAGATGAGATGAGATGAGACAACAACCTCTTGCCATTATACGAAAGTTAACTAACTGGAGTCTCGTTTAGACTTCAGGTCCGGATGGCATAATTAGCTGTGGGTCGCAAAACTTTCGTTGGTTGGTTATATAGCTGCTAGGCAACAGCCAAACAGCAAAACACACGCTAAGCTGACTCAGCCAGCTGCGTTCACTCTTAATATTGTTGTTGCCGTTGCGCCGTTGCGTTGTTGTTTTTGTTGTTAGCCAACTGCATGCATAAACTAAAACTCAAATTTGCACACACAAAATCCCAAAATGTCAGTGACCAAAAAACAAGCAAGTGGGCGAAGTCTGAGCGAAGGGTTTGTGGGTTTGTGTGGTGTAGCAGCATTTGCCAAGGGACGAAGTCCATGCAACATGAGAAGCAGCTGCAACAAAAGCAGCTATAAAACTGCTTCGCTCGACGCTCATTATTCAAATGTGTGCTATGTGTGTGTGTGTGTGTGTGTGTGTGTGTGTGTGTAAGCTCCCAGCACTGTAACACATTTGTTTTATACTATCTCTCTCTCTCTCTTTCTTCTATTCGTGCTGTTATTTTACACATTACATTTCCCAAAGTTATTAACGGATTCCGGACATAAACCACACATAACACACAGACAGAACATGTTTACTGTACTGCATTACGTAATACATTCCTTTGTTGCATCTAAGATACAAATTAACTGTGGAGTTTATTTGGTTAATAATAAGCAACAAATTTTGTTTTAATTTAGTTTGTGTTGTTCGTGCATCGTGTAAAGTTCGTTTATTGAAATGTATTGTTCATATTGTATTATTCATATTCATTTGACATAAAAATCCTTTGATCTTTTTTTTCGATGACAGCACGCAACCACAGTTTGACAAGTAGGCCATGGTGGACAATGTATCTTCATTGGCCTCTTCGTCGTTTGCGCGTTTGTGATTGGCCAGGCCAAAAGTGTTATAAATGCTATGACAAAAAGACTTGAAGTTAACTTCATTGTAGCTATATGACGGCAATGACTGAAGTTATTATTAGTACATTGGCTTTAAGTACGTTAATCGAAAGATTCGTTTAGTTCCAGAAAAAATCAGATATAATAATTCGCTTTGGAAAATTCATGCGGAATAATTGTGTTGACATGGCAAATGTTCCCCAGAGACATAAAACAATGCTTTGATCTCGAAAAAGTGCATGTAAAATCACGTCACAAAGAGCGACACAGCGACAGTGTCTCAAAGGAAAAACTACAACTGCCACAGGCGTAAAGAAGTCCGGGGAGAGGGAAAAAAAGTGTTTACAGCAAAGTCAAACGTTTGATATGGCCTCAGGCGATTGTCACGCATGTTGATGACGGACCACAAAACGCGTACTGAGACTAATTAGTTACACAATGAAACACAAAAAAAGTATCACAGGGTTGGCGAAGCGAAGCAGCAGGATGAAGGAGTATGTAAAGGCAATGCACATGCGTTCTCAATTAGTCAGACACACGATGCAAATAACTCTTGAGCATGACTGAATTGCAAATTGTGACAGCGGCGGAATAGCGCGAGTTTTACACAAATTGCAATTTTCAAGAGGGCAAATAGCGAACGTTTCATTCGATTTGATTGGATTTAATGCGCCTCCACACACACACACACGAAGACGACGCGCGATTCTGTAATTCCGCTTCTGATGATGCGGGTAGCAAATAATTCAAGTTCCTGTTTAGCTTGATTCTTGTTTGCACACCGAAATTTATTCTCGCTCTTTCGCTCGAATTTTTAGCAACGTTTTTGGACGTTTCCCGTTGTCATCCTTGCTTGTTTACATACCAGCCGGAGTTTCATTCTGCGGTCTGCGCTCTAATTGCGACTTGGCAATATATCAAGGCAAGCGCAAAGCATGGCGCTACCTAAATATGTACGCACACAAACACATACATATGTGCACAAGTGCTTAGTCTATGTGTGGGTGTGCTGGTATCTTTATTTGAAGCTTTACTCTCTCTTTCCCACTCTCTTTATGTCTTTAGCTCTAGCAACCGTTTTGACATTTGCTTACGCGTTAAAGCTGACAGGTAAAATGGATTTGTTACGGCAATAGAACAAGCAAAAAAGCGTTGCTCTCACCTTCTCTCTCGCTCTCTCTTCTCTTTCTCTTGTTCTCTTTGGAAGCAGAGAGGGATAACAGCCTGTGTGAAACGTTAAAGATAACTCTCTGCAAAACAACTTTTGTATAAGATAAAGAATATTTCAAGAGTATAGAAACAACTAGTAACTGCTACTTAAATATTTATTCATTTATTATTCATAATCTATACAACACAAAGTTTTATTTATGAATACAACTTAAAACCATTAAAGAACCATTCTTTTGTATTTTGAAAACCTCCAAAGTGCCATCGAAGAGCTCTCTGTACATTGTCGATAAATGTTTTATTGTTCCCCTGTTTCTTGGCTCTGTTCGCCAGGTGCACATTGTTTAAGGTTTCTCAGGGCTAATAATGGGTCGTTAAACAAAAAAAAAGAAAGAAAAAGTATGAGCAAAAAAGTTGATTTCAAAGGTTGTGGCAGAAATTGAGAATCGATTTAAAGCAAAGCGCCAGCAAAGAATTGCCAAATATGCTAAGTGGGCTTCGAGGCTAAATGGCATTTTATGGTCGAAGAACCAAATGCAGTATGAATCCATTTCAAAAGGCATTGCGAAACAAAGCCAATAGTCAATAGTAATTATCAATGGATAAATCATTGAGAGTGTACACTTATCATGCGCACAAAGCAATTAAAAATGGATAATAGAGTATAGTGATTAAACGTGGTGGGGGGAACGTGGTGCGGAAAGATGTGGTGCAAATGCTGAGTTGAAGTTAATTGCGTTCCAAGAACTAAAATCACTTTAAATGCTAAGCAGCTGGCTGGTTTGGATGGAATAGTCCTTAAAGACACATTCGTGTAGAGAATTTACTAAGTGAATTAATTAGTTAAATAATCCATCAAGGTCTTATGAAATTAAGTTATCCAAAGGTTCGCCAAGGGCTAAAAGACAAAAGATGGATTCCAGAAATATATATATACCAAAAAAAAGAAAGGTGAGCGAATAGCGATAAAGCAGGTGGAAAATTCGTTAGAATAATGACTAGGCACGAGAACAGGCACAAAAGAATAATGCGTCCAGGGGCGTGACACAAAACGAGACAATTCCCAATTTATTCTACAGTTTTGAAACTTTTTCTACGGCTCTGTTCAGCTTACGTGCAGGGTTTAAGCAAACACAAAAAAATGACAGAGAGAAGAGGAAAAAGAAATAGGCTGCCCACCCGCTGGGCAAAAAACAGACGCACTTCAAAGGCACTCTCAATTTGAGGCAACAAATGTTATTTTAATCAAAATTTCTCTATGCACACAAAATTCCAATACAATGTGTATTAACAAATATTGAACTTTTTTCTACCCTTTGTATAATGTTGTACTTAGGGCATATTAGAAGAAAAAACAAGTCTTCAGCGAAGAGTATATGGAGCCCTTGAATAACCATGTACAAATTCCTTATCCAAAAATTACATATGGTAACGGTTGCAAAGCTTTCCGAATCTTTAACTTTATCAAAAGTGAAACGACTTTAAAAAGGAAAAGTGTTTTATTCATGGCTTGATCTCATAAATAACACTGCGTTCATAGTTGGAAATGTTTTTTTTTTTTTTTTTTTTTTTAAGTTAATCTTCAAATTATTGACCCAAAAATTTTATATGGAAACGGAGCAAAACTTTCCGCACTCGTAACTTTGTCAAAACCGATTCTCAAAGGGAAAAGGTTTTTATTCATGGCTTGATCTCGAAAATAATACTGCATTTAAAGTTAGAAATGTTTTTTTTCTCTCGAAATTAATGACAAAATTCATGATCCAAAAATTACATCGGGACGGAAGCAAAACTTTCCGAACCCATAACTTTGTCAAAACTGAACCGATTTGATCTTTTTTTTCGCTGACAGCACGCACCCAAAGTTTGACAATAAGGCCATGGTGGACAATGTATCTTCATCGGCCTCTTCGTCGTTTGCGCGTTTGTGATTGGCCAGGCCAAAAGAGTCATAAATGCTATGACAAAAAGACTTGAAGTTAACTTCATTGTAGCTATATGACGGCAATGACTGAAGTTATTATTAGTACATTGGCTTTAAGTACGTTAATCGAAAAATTCGTTTAGTTCCAGAAAAAATCAGATATAATAATTTGCTTTGGAAAATTCATGCGGAATAATTGTGTTGACATGGCAAATGTTCCCCAGAGACATAAAACAATGCTTTGATCTCAAAAAAGTGCATGTAAAATCACGTCACAAAGAGCGACACAGCGACAGTGTCTCAAAGGAAAAACTACAACTGCCACAGGCGTAAAGAAGTCCGGGGAGAGGGAAAAAAAGTGTTTACAGCAAAGTCAAACGTTTGATATGGCCTCAGGCGATTGTCACGCATGTTGATGACGGACCACAAAACGCGTACTGAGACTAATTAGTTACACAATGAAACACAAATAGTATCACAGGGTTGGCAAAGCGAAGCAGCAGTTTTTTTTTTTTTTATTTTTTTTTTAAGTTAATCTTCAAATTCCTGACCCAAAAATTTTATATGGAAACGGAGCAAAACTTTCCGTACTCGTAACTTTGTCAAAACTGAACCGATTTTTAAATCATGGCTTGATCTAAATAATAACACTGCATTCATAGTTAGAAATGTTTTTCTTTCTCGAAAATAATGTAAAATTTCCCGAATCAAAAATTACATATAGAAACGGAGCAAAACTTCCTGAAGCCATATTGAAAACCATATTCATGTCGAAACGGAAATGAGCCAAATAATTTTGTTGACTTAAGTAATATTACAAAAACTAATACTTCCGCACATTTGCGTAATTGACAAGAAAACTCACTTAGAGCGCATGTGAATTGACTGCTAAAAGGAAAGCTCCACAAAAAAGTTAAATGGCACAAATCAAACTCAAAAGTCAAATCCGGCAACGCCATAAAAAAGATTTGTGGATGACCCTAAAAGTATGCAATTTATTTTGTATGAATAAATCCTTAAATCAAACAAAATCCACACAATCACAATGATGATATGTATATATTTTGCACAGACACAAAGCAATTAATGTTTAATGCTACCTCTTAAGGCAGATCAGGACCTGTGCAACAAACAAACGAGTGCTAATTGCACTCATTCACACACACACAGCAAGCGGCAACAAAAGCGTCCCGAAGTGGCCTCTAACAACAACAACAACAAGAACAACAACAAGAACGATAACGACAACAAACACAGCAAGAGTTGAAAAGTCGTCGCCTTGACTGCACGGAAACGGAAGCGTTAGTTGCAAGGATATGTTGCACTAGTGCACAATAGCCTACAATCCCAACCCATTTTTCCTGTCATTCACCCATTCAGCATTCACAATTCACCATTGCCCATTTGTATGTACCCGTTACCCCCCCCACCCCAAATCCCTTACGTTCGTTCGTCTCCTCTGTGTGTGCACAGCAATTATGTGCCATTGAAGTTTCATTGTCAGCGCTGCAGATTGCAACTAACAGAGAGAGAGAGAGAGAGAGAGAGAGAGAAGTGGAGTCGCCGTCCTGATTCGCTTCCGCCTCCGAAAACGTCTGGTTCTTACTACTCGTTGATGTCCGTTTCCGTCGTAATTGTTATGCCAATTTTTAAGGCCAGCCTCCATTGTGCTTGCCAAATTAAATGAAAATCAAATAAAGCCCAAATACATAAATGCGGTTAAATTTGCAGCGTTAAATGTTAACAGTCGATTCTGTAACTCAAATACACACACACCCACACACACACAGACATAGCCATGAAAATATCAACGCGTATTTGCGTGCCAATGACAGCTTCCCCCTTTTCGCATCCCCACCTTATAGCCTTATCTACATGGGCTATGTGTGTCGTTTTGGCTTAGACTTACGAGCTTGGGGCGCAAATTGACAATTTCACTGAAATTGCACAAATACTTACGAGTGCTCCATTTTTTTTTTTGTATTTTTTATGGCAAATTACACAGCCGCATATGAGTATCTATGTATGTATGTGTATGTGTCGTCGTCGTCATGTAATAAAAACGTTTGGCAGAGGGTTTTTATGATTGGTTTTGGGTAGAAAAGGGGCAACAAAAAAAGTAAATAAAATATAAACTGCGTTATGTTTATGCGTCAAAGTAAAAAGCCCATCAGCAGCCCTACATATAATTAAACCTGAGATGTTGGTAATAAAATTTCGAAATCATTTGAAGATTATTGCTATATGCATTTTGACGATGATAATGACATAGCGCTGTTTATCTCTTGTGCTTCAGAGTTTACGCTTTAAAAAATGAATCTTTTTTGTCAACTTGTTTGGCAAAACACACACAAAAAAATATATAAAGCAACAACCTTGGCCACTTCACAAAAGTAACAAAATGTGAATGACCCTCGATTAAGGCGACGGCAAACTTATAAAGCAATTAAAAAAGTTTTTCTTTTCTTTTCTGCTCTTTCGCCCAACAGTGTCATGATGATTATGATTCTATATACACATATTTTTTGTTTTGTTTTTGGCTCTATGAAGTAAAAGTTGAAGCTACGGACTCACACCTTGGGCATGGAAAAGGAAACCTGAAAGTTTGAGTACCAGGTGCTGTTGGGAACCAACATTAGAGCACAACATATCCTCAAGATTATCATCGTAGTGGTCGTGGCGCTTCTTGCAGTTATCATTACCATAATATGGCAGTGAGTGCCTAAAAGTATGCTTAATTTTGTGCAACTTTAGTGCCTTTAAGTTGCACACAGCAGCAGCAGCAGCGGCAGCAGCAGGAACAGGGAGATAAGTTTTTGCTGCCTTGCCTTTAAGTATAGTACCTTCTCTAACAACTTAAGCTGTTAGGCAAATAAAAGAAGAAGCACACACACACACATACATACACACATTAAATGCTGTGCTAAAAGCAAGTACAAAGTGCCTTTGAGAGAGAGTCGCAAACACACACACAAAATGCCAGCTGCCTCTCGCGCACACTTTTTGCGTTTATTTGCGTTTATAATGTGTGAGATATTAAAATTTTAAATCCCCCCGCTCTCTCTGCCCACCCCTCTTCTGCCTTCTGTTTGCCGCACTCGAATAAAATATATCTGTATTTCAGTGCTTTGCTTCATTCTTCGTTTCGCACAGCATAAAATGAAAATTAGCTGATTTCTTTTAAAGCAGGCAACGAACGAACGAACGAGCAGTAGCAGCAGCTGCTTTTAGAGCCGTTGTAAACATCTTTTTAAGTGAAACTCTTGCGCCGTATTTGCACTTTGTTTTTCTGAAATGTTTGTTGCGCAACGCATTCAAATTCATATTTGCGTGCAGTATGCAGAAATTAACATAGCAGCGAGACGTGCCACTCGCCTCGTTTTGTCTTCTAATACCCTGTACGACACATAGTGAAAGGTGTGTTAATAGAGAAAGATTAATCTGCTGTTTAAGTAGCTAAAGTTAGCTAAATAACTTCTCCACTTACTGAACGAACCACAAAATATTTCTTGTATTTATTACAGAGCATCTTGCAGTCTGTCTGGCAATGCAGTCTTTAGGTTTTTTGTTGTTATTTTGCTTATGAGCCAGATTCTGCTGCAGCTTATTTTTTATGCATATTTTATTATTTTGCCATTGCATGCGTAATTTTATTTGCCGTCGCGCCCTTTTTTATATATTTTTGCAGTAGTTGTTGGTAGTTGGTAGTAGTTGTTGTTGTTTGGTTTCGTTTGGTTTGGTTTGGTTGGCTGTGTTCACAGTTCGTGGCAGTTAGGTGTACGAACGGTGAGTAGAAGTTTTATGGCTGCCTTGCTGTGCTTTTTTTTTCTCGTCATTTTAAAGGTAGTAAAAAATTTATGCACGCTACAGAATGGCAGTCGTTGTGGTTGGTCCTGCTTGCTAGTTGTCCTGTTGCCGCCACTGTGGCTGCACCTGCGGTTATTTGTGTTGTTGTTGTTGTTGTTCTTGGTAATGTTGTTGTCATTTTGTTGTCACGCTACCTTGGCCAGGGCCAACGCAGTAGGCAACATGCCAAATTAAGTGCTCTAGGCAGAACCAGTATACGTTTGGCGAAGGGGGGGAACAGGTGGGCAATGGTGTGCGGGGGGGGGGATTCAATGGGCGACGCCCTGTAAAAGCCTGCGCCACAACGCCGCTTAAGTTGTCATGTACATTTTAATTTTCACATGTTATGACATGTTTGCAACGCCACTTTGAAGTTGCCACCGCTGCAGTCTTTTCACCACACACGATGTGTGTGTGTGTGTGTGTGATAGTAATTTGCAATGCAAAATACACTTTAAAGTCGCTAACAGAATATCTAAATGTACACTTAGCAAATAATTTCAGTCAATTTACAGTCACAAGTTGTCAAATTCGGTCAAGTTAAGAACGAAATTCTTCATTCACTTCATTCACTGCAAAAGCAATTAACACTAATGACAAGAAATGAATTCAACTTAAATCTAAAAGACATACAAAAAGTTTAAGAAGACTCCCCAAACTTAATTCCCCAAAAATGTATTAATTTGTTTTCTCTTTTTTCGCTTGATTATTTAACACTTTGTATACAAATTGCTGAGAGTTTTAAAGTCAAAGGCGGTCTTAACACCAGCTTTGTTTATATTTAGTAGCTAAAACTAGTAGTTTTCTCTGATGATTTCACAGTGTTGTGTACCGTTTGGCAGCGATAAGCCTTCGTCAATGCTGTTGTGCTGTGCTGTGCTGTGCTGCTGTTCTGTGGTCGACTCAAGTTGTCGCTGTTTTTTGTGGGTTGAAGTTGTTTTAAGTTTGGGTTTTTTGGGGTTGCCTTTGGCAACGGCGGCTGTAAAGACGAAATTGTTTGCCGCAGCTGTTGATAAGTTTTTAATTAAGTTTAAGCGTATTAGCAGGCACTTTAGCCGTTTCCTTGAGAATCTATAAAAGAACCACAAACACTCAGCATTACTTAAGCGGCGCTCTCTTTTACCGAATAATAAAAATGCCGCTAAATTAAGTACTTGCGAGCAAATAAATTAAAGACAGACAGGCACATTTTTATGCACCAAGCATACGACGAGTATAACAACAACAACAACAACAAACGATGCGTTAACGCGCAATAAAAAAAAATGTAAAAACAAAACGAAAATTTCGAATTGCTGTCTGCCAATTTGGTGCGAATGGTTCTTCGTTCTATTGATTTTCTTTGAGTTTCGTTTCGTTTCAAATTGAAATTATATTTTCAATGACAGAAGTTTGGCAGCAGCAGACATGCCAAATAAAGAAAGAGAAAAACTAATACATGAAAATAAAATAAATGTTTATTTATTTCAAGAGCAGTCAAGTTATCCATTTTGCTAGCTGACTCAAAAGGTACAAATCTCTACGACAACAACAACAACAACATCTCCGTCTCGTTCAGCTTGCTATTAAATAACAACTTAGAAATATATATAAGAAATTTCTTTAGAAACACCCACACACACACACACACACATACCAATGGAGACAAGTTCAACTGTCGGTTGCTCTCGACTGTCAAAACGTTTTGTGATAAGGATATAACACACATATACACATAAGGAAGGACATAGAAGGAAGCACGCACGCATACATTCAACCACACACACTTGTACACTTCCGTGTCCAATGTGCTTGCATGTGTGTGTGTGTGCGTGTGTGTGTCTGCTTCATAACTGACAAATGAAAATGTCAAAAATGTTTGTAAACGGCTGCCAAGGCAGCCAAATGAGAAATGTCTTCTATTTGTACCAAGAAGGCTACAAATTAAATTAGAATTTGTTTGCGCAATTCTAAAATACAGAATATATTTATATATATCTGTGTGTATTTGTGTGTGGTTGTATTTTCCATCACCACAAAGGACAAAAATATTTCTATGTTCAAATTGATTTCTTTTTTTCTTTCAACACAAAACGAATTTTCACAGCATATTTAAAGAGAGAGAGAGAGAAAAATGTTTTGCGAACAGTAATTAAATATCAAATATTGATATTCAATAGATAAGGTTTTTTATTTTTATTTCTATTGTGAAATACATTTCATTTAAATGCCAACATTTATTGCTTTCGGACAAATGTAATTTTAATCACATCTTCGTGTATAATAAATCATTTAATAACAATAAAAGAAACATGAACTTAAAGTATTTGCCATAACAAGCTGTTGTTTTTGTTGTTTTGTTGTTGTTATTCACAAGTAATTTCTCCAATTACAATTGTTTCTAAGTGGTTTCGTGTTATTATACAAAAATACCTCATTAATTATACAGTTCATGAATATTTCAGAACGTTGGCAACAATAAATAAGCCCAACCACCTTTACCTGAATCCTCAATCCTGAATCTCAGCTACAATTACAAGCTAAGCGCTAAGCATTTGCCTAAAAGCCCAAAGACAGCTGTGCGCTATATAGTAGTCGAAGAGAAGACACGACATGGCCAAGATTAATGCCTGGTTATTAATAACGCCGAAAAATTCCTGGTTTAGTTCAGGTGGAAGAATCGAGCTGCTGCTGCCATGGCAAAAGCAAATCAAGTCAATTTGTTAGACAACAAAATGATGGCATAGCCCAAGTATCCAAGTATCCAAGTATCCAAGTCTTGTATCCAAGTTATACATTACGCATTTGCATTGGCGCCAGCCGTCACCCAACCACACAAAACAAGTGAAATGCGAGCTTGTCAGTCAGTCAGTTGGTCAGTTGGTCACTTTAGTTAGTTAGTCGGCTGTTGGTGGCAGCTAGTTGTTGGTGTTGGTGGCAGCTAATGAAGCGCGCTGTTAGCTCATTTTCTTTGTTCTCTCTTTCTCTTCTCGTTGATCCATCGGCTCGAATTACACAATTACTGTTTGAGAAAGAGAAGCTTGTGGTTTTGTTCGAGCCGGCTGTGCTTGCATTTGGCTCAATTTCAGTGTAATTTATATGCTATTTACTTAAAGTGGCTACAGTGCAACAATATGTTGCATGATTTATAGCAGCTACCATCTTCGTTCAATGCTTGTCCATGCTTATTTACATTTTTGGTTTACTTTTGCGCTGCCCTTCTGTCATTTACTTTGTCCTTTGTCTTTTGGCATTTTAATGCCAATTGATTAATTTCGACAAATATAAATGTCAGCCGGCTGTTGTTCAAGGCTACTTAATGTTCAGTCCTCCAGCTGTGCCAACACACACAAACACACAGCAAATCATTGGCATTAACTTTGTTTCAAATCACATAATGAGCAAGTAATCAGTAAAATGAGAAATAATATACCCAGATTTTACAGCTATGTGTGTGTTTGTTTGTATCTTTTGATCCTCTTCAACAGAAAGTGCAATTAATTGTAGCAAATAACATGGAATTGGTTATTTAAACAGCTTCAATTTCAGTTTCATATGCATTTCATATATAATGAACAATTTTCACTTGTTTCACTTTCAAGTTGAAATCGATTCCAGCAAAATGAGCGAAATGAAAGCATATTAATACTCAGGTTGAGGCGTTGAAATATTTTCCAACTGCCTGAAAAAAAGGCTATTAAAAAATAAATCACCTGAAATAAAGTACGTTAATACAAGTGCGTACATACAAACATATAAACATTTATGAATGTATTCGTATCTGGCATTGAATTAAAAATAAAAATGATACGAACATATCAGGTCAACAAGAGTATATGAGTTTATATATAGATATAAAAACAGGATAATGTAGCAATGAAGCATTGATTTCCAATCAAATATTATAATGATTTTTGTGTGTCCTCGGAAACATGATGATTTTTGGATGTTGGATTAAAAATATGCAGAATACATGTTTAACAATAAATCAAAATATTTTAAAAATCAAAAATAAACATATGAACTTAAATTTAACTTGAAATTTGGTTAGTTCTTTATACAAAAAATAAATTTAACTAATCATTTAATTTATTTGGCTTTATTTACTTGCAGAACAGTAAACGTGGAAGAGAGCAGAAAGCAAAAATCTGTACACGTGTCGCATACACAATGCCAAGTATGCGGCAAGCAATCGACATAAACAGAAAAAGAAGCAGCAGAAGCAGCAGCAGCCGCATTGACAACAACAACAACAAATGAATTGCGTTATAATTTCATTAAGGACAAAAAAACCTTTTCATCCGACAACAATAACAACGAACGAGAACGTGAAGGGTATAAAATAAGAATGAAAGCAAGGAAACGACTAGGCGCAAAGTAGAAACGAGTCGAGTAGAACCGAGTAAAAGTTGAGCAAAAGCCGCAAGGAGGCACGCGAGGCGACAATAACAATAGCATTGCCTACTTACGAGCGCGCTGCCAAGCAAAAATCAAGCGACTGGCATTTTTATGAAATTAATACAAAAGACGACAACGACGACGACGACAACGCCACTAGGAGGAAGAAGACGAACATCAGCAATGACAGCAACGACAACGTGGACACAATGATGAGCAGCAGCAGCAGCACATTTGCTCTCCCATTCGCACTCATACACTGTGGATAATAATGGCCGCACAGCAGCAGCAGCAGCGGTCGTGGAAACGCTTTTATTGCCTGACACTCGAGTAGGCAACGAAGCGACGTGATTCGTTGCCGCCAAGTCGAGAGACAACAACAACAACAACAGCTAGACTAGATCAAGCTTAACATATTACGTGGAGAGACGGCTGCTCTGCTCTGCTCCGCCCTGCACTAGATGTCGCTAATGATATTTGCGTGACGCGGAAGTGGAACTCTAAAAACGTCACCTTCATTTACTAATTTGACATGCAAACGTGACCAAGTGTCGCATACAAAGCTTAACACACAAAAGAAAAAGAAAACCAAACGGAAAAGAATAAGAATACGAATAAGATACAAGAAGATAGAAACATTTTAACACCATGATGATGCCACGCCCATTTAAGTTGCTGTTGCATTTTGTGCTGCTGCTTGAGTGCATTCTCGCCTGCCCGCCCGAAGTGTGCGTGTGCAAATGGAAGGGTGGCAAGCAGACAGTCGAATGCGGTGGCCAGCAGCTATCGACTCTGCCCGAGGGCATGGATCCGGGCACACAGGTGCTTAACTTCAGTGGCAATGGCTTGCAGGTGCTGCAAAGCGAGCGATTCCTTCGCATGGATTTGCTCAATCTGCAGAAGATCTATTTGTCACGCAATCAACTGATACGCATACACGAGAAGGCATTTCGTGGTTTAACGAATCTCGTTGAGCTGGATCTCAGTGAGAATGCGTTGCAGCATGTGCCGAGTGAGACTTTTCAGGATTATAGCTCGCTGATGCGTCTCAGTCTGAATGGCAATCCCATACGCGAACTAAAGACTTCGGCATTCAGGCATTTATCCTTTTTGACAACCTTGGAGCTATCGAACTGCCAGGTGGAACGCATTGAGAACGAAGCCTTTGTGGGCATGGATAATCTGGAGTGGTTGCGTCTGGATGGCAATCGTATTGCTTTCATCCAAGGTGCTCACATCCTGCCCAAATCCCTGCATGGCATCAGTTTGCATAGCAATCGCTGGAATTGTGATTGTCGTCTGCTGGATGTCTACAGTTGGCTCACCAGCCACAATACCCCACTAACGGAGGAGCCCAAGTGCATGGAGCCAGCCAGGTTGAAGGGTCAGGTGATCAAGGGACTCCAGCGACAGCAACTCGCCTGTCTGCCCGAGGTCAGTCCACAGTCCAGTTATACGGAGGTCAGCGAGGGTCGGAACATGTCCATTACTTGCTTGGTTCGTGCCATACCCGAACCCAAGGTGCTGTGGCTCTTCAATGGCCAGGTGATGAGCAACGATAGTCTGCTGGATAACCTACGCATGTATTACTATATCGATGAGAGTGGCGGCAGTGGAGCCGAGGAGAAACGCAGCGAGATCTTCATCTATAATGTGGGTGCCGAGGATAATGGCACCTTCTCGTGTGTGGGTCAAAACATAGCCGGCACCACATTCAGCAACTATACGCTGCGTGTTATCATCAAGGAGCCACCGGTGGTGAATGAGGTATCCTTTCCACGCGACTACATGAACTATATTGTGGCCAGCAGCGCTGGTGGTGGTATCATCTTTGCCGTCCTACTCTGCACCATTGTTGTCAAGTGCAAACGAACCAGCAACAACAATGAGCCAGCAAAACGCAAGAAATGCGATCAGGTCACGAGCATTGCGGGCGCAAGTGATTCAACGAATGGCAGCAGTCAGGACAACGGCATGATGAAGTGCGCCTCAATACTCAACGATGGCAACGATAGCCTTAATGGTGGAGCAGGCTTGCTGCTCAGCGATAATCTAACGCCCAGCAAGGCTGTAAATGGTGCTGCTGGCGGCAATGTTGGTGTTGGCAGTGCCGGTGGTCTCATTCTTGGTGGTCAGATGAAGCAGAATCTCTTGTTGTATGCCACACCCACTACGCAGCATCAGCAACATCAACAACACCAGCAGCAGCAGCAGCAACAGTTGCAGCTAAATGTGAATATGATGAATGCTGCTGCTGCTGCCGGTTCGCCACCGCTGCTGCTAAGCAATGGCTTGGCTGCCGCCTACTGTTCACCGCCCGCATCGCTGCGCAACTATGCTGAAAAGAATCCGGATCTGGTGAACGATGCGGAGAGCGTTAAACACAAGCTGAAGACGGCCGTCTCGCTGGACGGAACTGGGGATTACGAGACGGCAAGCGATTGTGGTCAGTACGAGGGTTGCTATCAGCTAACAGCGGCAACGCCGCACAGCATGCTTGGCATGGGTTCGCGGTTTGCGGCAGCCATGACCACACTGCCGCGTGGCATGCAACTTAAATCGGTGCTGAGCTCAGCTGGGGCTGTTGCCGGAGGAGCAACATCACCGCATCAGGTCGATGTGCATTTGAATCCGGTTTGCTTTTTGGGTCAGGATGGCTATGCTTATGATTATAGCAGTGCGCATCTTGTGCAGCAAGTGGCAGCAGCAGTGCCACAACACCAACAGCAGCAACAACAGCAGCAGCAGCAACAAAACTTTTATCGCACGCTGCCACACAATCGTGCACACAAGCAACATCAGCAACAATTGCAGCAGCAACATCAACAGCAGCAACATCAACAATTTGCCCAGAACGCAAGCTTGCGTTATAGCCTTGAGGCGGAGTTTGTGCAGCGAGCGCCACCCGTTGGCTATGAGAAGTATCAGCTGCCGAATGTACGTTTCACCGCCGAAGGCTACCCACAGCAGCAGCAACAACAGTTGCAGCTGCAGCAGCAGTTTCCATCGCCGCCCGAGGGTTACAAGAGTAGCGATTTGGCGCTACCAACCTTCCAGCAATGGCCCAGCTGCCTGCCCGGTTATCATGTGCAGCCAATGCGCTTCGGCATCACGCAATCGCCCACGCAAGCAATGTCAGCTGCCGCAGCAACATCAACAGCAACAGCAACACCTGCACCAACGCTGGACGAGAGCAGTAATAGCAGTAATCATGCAACCATACCCGAGCTAGATGAGAGCGAAACATCGCCCAGCGGCTCAAATGCTGCCATGGCGAATGGTGAGACACAGGCAGCGTCCGATGCGGAGTCAGCGGATACAGCAAAGC
Source organism: Scaptomyza tumidula (assembly GCA_035044465.1). Lineage (NCBI taxonomy): Eukaryota > Metazoa > Arthropoda > Insecta > Diptera > Drosophilidae > Scaptomyza > Scaptomyza tumidula. The sequence continues at coordinate 2,319,910 of JAWNNW010000354.1, forward strand.
TGAAGCAACTGAATGGTCCGCTGGCGGATAGTCCGGATGAGGGTTATGTGGGCGATGGCCAGGAGACGAGCGATATTTGACAGCGCGGTGGCGCCGATGGTCAGGATGCTGCCTTAGATGATTCAGTGGCTCTATAAATAGGCGCACACTGATAACACTTCCCCCCCCCCCACACACACACACACACACCCATACACGTTATAAATAGATTTTGTTTGTCACTGTATCCGTATCCGCATTTCCTTTGTTGCAAGCAGTCAAGTAAACAACAACATGAGAGCCAGGCCCACAAAACTAAGATGTCAAACAGAAGCAACTTCAAAGCTAGTTAGTCGCACCGAATTGTATATACCCTTGCAGATTATACTATAAAACTTATAAAGTTCAAGGAAAAGCTAAATCTTTCAGCTTCACTTATTCCCCATTTCTTTCAAATGCAGCCTTAATCAAGCCTAATCCATTTAAACATAATTCCCTTTGCCTCATATTTAATCTATAATCAAAATTAAAATCTCGCTTGTTACATATTGAAATGGAAATCGTCTGACATTGTTTTGTGACCCCTTTTTGGTCATGCTAAAGTATTTTGCGCTAACAAAGTTTTTGACAAAGTTGCTTGAGCCACACTGCAAGAGTATAGAGGAGAAAAGGAAACCAAAAAAAAAAATAAAAAATTAAATAACAGAGAAAAGGGCAGAGGCGGCCTAACCTAATAAAGCTGAAAAACAAAGACGCGATGCTAAACAAAGGGCTTCTGGCCCTGGCCCTTCGACTTCAGCTTTTGCCAGTTGTTATTGTGTTGTGTTTCATTTTTTTGTTGTTAGGATAGACTCCCTTCCTACTTCTGTTTCTACTTCTGGCACTTTCTTCGTCTTTGCCTTCGTGTTCGTCTTTTTGTACATGGAGTCGTGCCTATGCGTGCCTCGAGTGGCAAGCTGGCAGCATTTTATTTCCGTTGATGTAATTGAAAAAGTTTTTCATTTAATATAAACTTTACAGCGTCTTTTTGCCCGACTTCTCTCTCGCTCTCTCTCTCACTCTCTCTCAAGCCATAAAAAAGGGACACACACAAAAAACTGAAAGCAGCAAAAGCAAAAGAAATGCCAGACCTATGCCTATTCTATTGTCTGAGTGTGTTGCTCACATCTGTATGTGTGTGTGTGTGTGTTTGTTGGTTTGTTTGCTTGTCGATTGAGTTGCTTTTGGCATCGTTGTTAGCTGACAATTGACTCGCCCGTGCCGAACCGTACCCACAGCAAAAGGCAGCGGCAACGGCAACGCCAACTCTTGGCGCACTCCAGTTTGAAGTGTCTCATGTGTTCTTGTTGTTGTTATGACGACACCTGCTCGCTGACACAAAGGATTTCGACCTGGACCGAATTGGGAACTGGGAATGGGTTCAAGTGGGCCACAAACAGAAGAAGGCAATGGGCAATATAGGCAATGGGAGTGCGAATACGAATGCTTGAGTGTTCCGGCCAAATCGCGAGTGGCATTAAGAGTTTCCTTTTGTATTGTGCTCTAGTTTATGAAATTTTAATTTGGGCCACAACAGCTTCAACTTGCATTTAAATAATTTATTGTGTGTTTGTTTTGTTATACAAAAAGCAAAGACTTTGACACAATTTGTTCGACTAACTTTTTGTTGACACCCTTCACAAAAAAACACAAACAAAAATATATATATATATAAAAACAAACAGACAAATTTTCTTGTGTACAGACACACAATCTTATATCAATTGGATGTGGCGCTCTTGTACACACATAGCACAGGTGTTTTCGGGTAACAAAAATAACATTAGATATCGTAAATAAGTAGCCATAATATATAGGAATACAATGTTAAGAACAAACTGCTTAATTTTAAACAAATAACATAATCTTAAAGCAATCTATTTGTAAATGTAATTAGAACAAAATTTTGGGAATGGCAAAGCGAAAGGTTCACAAATCATTGATGGTAAAACTTTCACAATTTTCTAAAATACTTTTCTACTTATTTGTTAAACAATATATTACATTCTTTGTATAAACCCGATTCGATGTTGGATAAAATAGTTTATTATTTTTAAGATAGGTTTCACAACTTAAATACAACTTCAAAGTTTTTTTCTTTCTTAAGATTTAACATTTTTATTATATTTTAAAGAGTTTAGTTTTCTTCTTACAACTTTAAACTATCTTCTATGTAAATATGATATTTCAAGAATGAAAACTTAAAACGATGAAGGTGAAAAGTTGAGCAAACGAATGGCAAAATTTCAATTGTTGTAAGAACTAAAACAAAGTAGCAATAGAAATAAATAAATAAGTAATGGAAAAAACCAAAAAAAAAACTGCATAAAACAGTTGAGAATGCAGAAGCAATCATTTAAGTACACAACTGAATATTGTAAATTGTTTATAGTTATAGTAAATCATTAGCTGTTAAACAAAACATACACACACTCACACATACACAATTGCGTAAATAACAAATGATTTAGTTTTAATTTCACAAAGTGAGTTAGTTGGCAAAATGCACCGAAAATTTAACCGTTTACCGAAACGCATAAAACACGAACAATGAAAACACATTTTAGCATAGCAAATGGGGAAACTGAATCTAAAATATATATAAACAAACAAGCAAACAAACAAACAACAAATATTCAACACAAAGAATTTGCTGGCAGGCATATGCTTAAATACATTTTAAAAAAAGATACACACACATAATTCAACAAAAAAAAAAATTAATAAAATAAATATATAAAAAACTATTTTAGCTGTATAAATAAAAATTACACATTAAGTTAGGAATAGGTAATGGAAAACGTTTATGAATAAATAAATATGAAAAGCCATTAAAGGCAACAAAACATTTAAGCAACAATGAGCATTAATTATTGAGAGAAAACAAAATACAAACAAAAACACATACACAAACACACACACACACAATTAAGCTATAAATTTAATACCTAAGTTATATAATAATAACTAATTAATTTAAAAAACAACAAAAGAAAAACCAAAGCAAATTGTAAAAAGCATAAGATTAAAATGAAAAACAAAATAAAAACGCATTAAACTGAAGAATTTAATAAAAATTAATTTATGCATTTTTTATAATTCAAATGGCAAAATATTTTAATGAGTCAGATCGATCGATTGCAGCTTCTATTTTTTTTTTTCAATTGTTCAAACGCAGCCTGAAAAATGTTTGAAAAAATAAAAAGTATGTAAATGAATGCGCATGTCAAGTATACGCCGAGTGGCAAATGAAAGTAATTTATTAAATATATCAGAAAGAGAGAATAACAGGCAAATTCTCAGAAAATACAATTCAATTTGAGTGGCAGCACAACAAAAAAATTTGTCAACATGTTCTTAGAATTGAAGAAGAGGAAAACATGCTCATTAACTTATTCGTCCCGTTTACAGGTTCCTTTTTGTATTTTTGAAGTTCTACAATCGCCATGGGGTAATTCCAGCCTAAATAAAAATATTTTAGGGTAATGATTAAAAATTCATTCATTTTTCTAAGAAAAGCATTTTATTTAAACATATGAACAAACGAGAAGCACCTAAATTTACATGTATATCTAATTTCAGTCCTTGTCTTATATTATTTTTAATAATTGATTGTAGATTTTTTATTAGATTTTTTTATTTTTGAGGTAAATAAATACGATCTTTAAGGATAAGAGCAATACAAAAATATCTTATTTTTCCTTTGTTGGGTGGGAATCATAACCATCCTTGACTGCAAAACCGATGGATCCTTAATGATATTGTGTTGAATTTTTTTTAAAATAGTCCTAAGCCATTTAAATCCTTACGGATTTTGAAAGGACATGTTGCGTGAGAGTTTCAAGGACCTACTCTATCGAACTGTATTCAAGGATAATGAGGTTATCTAAGAACAAAAACACTTGTAAAAATTTCACTCTAGGGCCAAACAAATATAATAAAAACCCATAAAAGTGCAGTTTTCTCGGAAACCACAAGGACGATTTGAATATCCTTTGGCCAGTTGGTAGCCCTGGTCAAAACAAAATGGCTGACATAGAAAACGTGCGAATCCTTTATGATTTGGCCGAGTTATGACCAATTTTCTGTTTTAAACATATATCCTTTTATTTCAGCTGTTTGAAGGACTATCGTCCTTTGTACTACTTTGCTCGTATCGGCGGGCTTAGACCTACCTGTGGTCCAAAGGACATCCGGATAGTCCTTAAAATGGCCGAGTTAATGACGATTTTGTAATTTTTTAAAAATTTTCTGACCTACCCCCTGTAAAATTTTTCGAACATTTTTTTTCGTGAATCCTGGAGATCCTTATAAGCAAATCGATAGATCTTGTTGCTGTGAGTTCAAAAATGTGTTTTTCTTAAAGATCCTTAAAGAAATGTTCAAGTTATGGCTTAAAATCTAATGTCCTTTTCGCCGAAAATGTATATATAAGCATAAACGGCCAAAACTTTACAGATTTTCAAAAACCATGGTGCGTTGGATCCGCATGGAAAAGCTCTATCGAACTGCATTTAAGGATAGCTGCGATATCTATCTATCAAAAATAGTTTGGGGTAATGATTAAAAAAGTGCCCCGACCGCTGCACTAACGAATTTCGTGGTTCAAGTATTGACTAAATTCCAAGAATTGTGGCATACTTTTAAGCGTTAAGTTAATATGCAGCGTGAGAGCTGCCAAGGATGTTCCATCGCAAAAGAGATAACTTACATAATGCATTACCTTTAAAAATATAATTAAAATGTATCAAGCAAGAGGGTCCAAAATATATGTGTAGGTTCTGATTTAACGATTGCTAATCATAAATGCACATATAAATTGATAGAAGCTAGCAAAGGGAATCTCTTAGTAGCACTGAAGCTAGTGGTAAAGTGAATGGGTAGGGTTGCTTGCACAGATAAGATTCACACATTACGCATACGCAGCGTCTGCCAAAAAGTGCACATGAAAGCAAGGCCAGGACGAGGCCAACTGCTGGAACTACTTGCCTCAAAGCAAAGCAGCAAAATGCAGAGGGTGTTGGGGCTGACGCATTATACGTTTCACTGCGCAATAATCCCATTAAAGGGCACTCGTGCGGCGAAGCGGTGGGATGTGGAGGTTTTTAAAAGGCAACTGGGGGGTAGAGCTCAACTGGGTCAGTTAATGCAGCTCGACCTGGCTGACATTTATGAGCATAGAGCTGCACAAAAGCAGCAGATTCCGAATCAGAATCAGAAGCAGAAGCAGCAACGACAAACTTGAACGGCATCCAATTAAGTTGCAGAGTTGCCAACATCAGCAACCAAGACCAACAACAGCACCAACAAATACTACATGAGTGCCAAAATTTATTGAAGAATCCACAAGCCAGGGGCTTTAAAACAAGAAAAATATGGCCAGATCAAGTGTGTGCGTGTGTGTGTTAGTGTTAGTGTGTGGGAGCTGCGATGACAGCAGTAGACGAAAAACAAAAACGAGACAAGAAAAAAACAACCAAAAACGAAATGAAAAGAGCAAAGAAATAAGAACCACAGAGCCAGAGAGTCAGAGAGTCGGAGAGCCAGAGCAGAAGCGTAACCAAAAGCCAAAGCCTGCGAGGAATTGTGGCGACGGCATCAAAATCAAAGACAAGCTGAAAGTTACCAAAAACCAAAGGCAAAAGGCAAAAGCGCGCATAATTAATGTAGGCATAAAAACAAGTGACTTGTAAATATTACCAAGGCAATGCTGTGGCTGAGAGTTTCCTTGTCTGTGTTTCTAAGTGTGTCTATGTGTTTGTGTGTGCGTGCGGCTAAGGCTACTTGCAAAGTGGCAACTGTGAGAAACGGAGGTTGGGTGGCATTGTCTAAGTTTCACTTTGCTAATAAAGCGCCCAAGTGGGCGAGTTGTGCCACTTAAAAGCGAACACAGAATCCAGCAGCAAGCAGGACCAGGAACATGTGTGTGCCCTAAGTGTGTGTGTGTGTGTGTGAGTTGTTTACGCCTCTCTCCATGTGTGTGTGCTGTCTTCTTGCCCTTCCTGCCATGATGTTTGCCTGCGTTTATATGGTCTAGTGATTGTGACATTGTAACTACAATTACAAGCGGAAGTGACGCACACATCAACGCACACACACAAATACACATACACACAGCTTGTGTTTATATGTGTGAGGCTATCTTTGCTTTATGTATGGCTAATGCGCCACTAAAGCTGCGCACAAATTGAGCTTATCGTATGGTTATTTCAATTCTATTTTATGTCTAACGGCCCAAAGGCCCCACTGTCTTATATGTTAGTCCCTGGGTCTTAGGCGTTGCCTCAAACATTGTGTGAAAAATGTTAAGCTCAAGTTTGTCCATGTGTGCGTGTGTGTGTAGAAGCGGATGCGTGCATAAGTGTTTGATATGCTTATGTGTGTAAGCTTTAGCTAGGTCATGCATTAGTTGCCCTTATAAAGTTATTAACCAAAATTAATGCTTGTTATAAAATTTTCGTATGTATTTAGGAAGTGAGTGTGCATAACCTAAAGAAGCCGAAGCCAATGCCAAAGACATATATTAAGTAATTGGCTTGTTTCTGCAAGAACAAATCGAATAATTAACAATTTTGGTAAGCATGTGCATTTATCAAGGTATTTAGTACGAAATCAAATCAATTGAGAACATAGTCAATAATAATGTGTGTTTGAAACTATTTCGTGAAGGATAAACTAGTCTAGCCTTACACCAAAAATTCCACTGGGAATATATTTAATTGCTATTAGTTAGTTTTTGGGTAAAGAGATAACAGTAAAGGAATATATTAAAAATTAAATATGCACACACGTCCGTTTGAGCATGGACGAACATTAATTTGCATAACTAATAAAATGGCAACGAAAAACTTTTTCTGTCAAGAAGAAAAATATGTCAAACTAACAAAAAGTTGTATGACAAACAAAAGTAAGACTCTAGCAGCTGTCGAAAATGTTTTTTAAAATTAATTCAGTCTCATAAAATATTGACAATAATATAGTTAAAGAGAGTGAGGGAGAGAGTGAAAGTTGTTGCTTGTTTCTTTTCGGCTAGAAAGGTCATATAATGGCATTCAGTCTGTCTGTTGAATACATCCCCAATGAATATACACACGTGTTGTTGTGTCAGCTTCAATTTGTTTGGTTGTCAATTTTTAATGTGGTTGTCCCGCTGCTGCTGCTGCCAGCTTGATAAATCAATTTGCTGCCCACTGACAACTTTCAAACTTCAAAAACGGAAATACAAAAGACCAACTTATACACAGATATACATATATATATAGTATTTTGATTGGATTTAAATGATTGGGTTAGTTTGGGTTGAGTCAGGTTCGCTTTGGTCCTTGGACACTAGTTTGTCATCAGCAAATTGATAGAGTTTTTCAAGTTGTTTTGGCTATTCAAATAATTTACAGCTGCTGCTTTCATGTTCCACTGACCAATGATTACTCTTAAATATTTGTCAAAGGGTATTTAACACACAAAAACACACAGAAAAAGAAACAACAACACCTGCTGCATGTGATGCACAAATAAGCAAACTGTCTGCTTCTTTGGGCTGCAGCTGCAAGCACATAAACAAATAACCAAATAGTTTTCTGGTCAAACACACCCACACACCTTAGCTTGTGTATTAAGTGTAATTAACTTGGCCATTGGTTCGTACTTACTCTTATGGGAAAGGCCCAACAAACGGCTTGCTTCCAGCTTTTCTTGTTATATAATTCAAATGGATTTTGTGGTTATTTTAAAGATAACTATTACAGCCTTATCTCAACAATAACAAGTCTAAGCTGGTCCGACCGGGCTGGCTCCTTGCTCCTTGTTTTTCCGGTTAACATCTTGCACATAGATACAATTTCCACTTGACCTAGTTGCTGCTGGCTGGCTGGCAGGCAACGGCAACTGCCTGGCTAAAAGGATTTACTGGCTAAACAATTTGCCAAATTCCTTGCAGCTAACAAAAGAATGGCAGTGAATTTTATAAGTAGTAGTAGTTGCAAATGAAATCCAATCAAGTCCACAACTCTACACATTTGCCAAAAAATAATTAAATTTCACAGCAATAAAATGCAATAAATATATATATATACTACATATTCGATTCTTCATGAACAGTATGCATATTTTCGGTGAAAATTGTTTAAATGCAAAAAAACTGTCAGTATTCGTTTATATTAGTTTTTTGGTAGCCTTTTCAATAATTGACCAAAAAACTAAAATACTTTTTAAGATGCAATGCATATGAGAATGCAATTTGAGGACCATTCACACACAATCAACAAAAATACATCCCCTTTACCACCCCTCAACAGCCCTCTTTACCTTTACACCACCTCTCTCTAACAGCATTGACAATCCACAAGAGCTCAACACTTTGTTGTACAAAATCAATTTATATGTTAATTTCGTCGGCAAAGTACACACGTTAGAGAAGTGGGGGGGGGGAGCAGGTGGGGGAGGGCGTGTCAAAAAACTGGCCAACGTACCCACTAACCCGTCAAACTTTATCCAACGCTTACACGCTTTTCGTTTTTCGGGTTGCCAAACAAAAATATGCGAAGGCCACAAAACAAAAGCGTTGTAGGTGCCAAAACTGACATTGGTTAAGGTTAAGGCAATAGGTATGTATATATATATATATATATATGTGTGTGTTTTGTTCTTGTTTGCATTTATCTATGTGTGTATGTGTGTGTGTTTGCGCGTGAATATCATTGTGTACATCGGTGTGGGTGTGTATGTGTGTGGGTGGCAGAAGTTTTTAGCTGGCATCTGGCAGACTTCAAGCTTGAAAAACAACATGACAGCAATGAAAGGCATCTGAATCAGGCAGAACGCTTATGTGTAGGTGTATATATATATATACTGCGTGTGTGTGTGTGTGTTTGTATTTAGTAAGTGGTGTGTGCATTCTTGCAGCAAGCAACAGCTCCCAAGCAACCGCAACTAGTACAACAAACAGAAACTACGACAAACAGAATGCAAAAAATAAATAAATAAAAATAAATTCAAACAAAATAAACGAAGGGAAAATAAAATTGTGTAGATATCTACGCATTGGAATACTCTGTAAAAAAAAAGAAAATCTTTAGACAATAAATAAACTATCTGCGTCAAGATTAAAGACAGCAATCATCATTCAGAAAGTTTTTGCCATATATTTTCTACCTTTTTCAAAGAACTTTCGAATAACTTAAGACGAACACTAACCTTCTCACTTAGCTTAACATTTTCCTAGCTGTGTATTGAAAAACAATAAAAAAATGAAAAAATATAACAATATTAAAGCATTTTTCTCTAAAACGTTATCGTTCAAAGAAGCGAGAAAAAAAAGTGACGGCTCATAAATCTCTCAACACAAAAAAAACCTGTAACTGGAACAACCTCACGGAATTGAAGTGAGAGTCGCCCAAAAAAACATCGAGACAAACCGGCAAAAAGGCATTCACACAATTCCACAATTTAAGCCTTGTCGAGTTAGCCTTAGCCTTAGCCGGGTAAACAACTCAAACCGTCTGCAGTCAGCCAGCACATTCGCACAGAAAGAAGTTAAAGATTTAGATGTGTTAAGCGTTATTTATGGCCAGCAAATAAATAAGGCTTATACCACACAATGCAATGCCTCATTGTGGCGTTGAAAGTTTTCGACATTTATTGTTCTTTTTCGGCCTGCCTTCAAATAAACCCAAATCGTTTGCTTGCTAGACCAAAAGTCATTCGATTGACTCATTTAACAATATATTTTCAAGAAATTAATAATTTAAATATATAATATCATAAAAAAAGGATAAACACGCTGATGCTTGACTTATTACAACAAAAATAAATTCAATTATTTTCAATACACTAACAAACATAAATAATGACATATAATATTATATAATTTGCATTTATAGTGTTTATCATTTGTTTCTATACCCTGAACTCATTAAAAATGGGTAAAAAGGGTATAATGGTTTTGTGCAAAAGTATGTAACAGGCAGAAGGAAGATTCGATATAGCAATGTCCGTCTGTCTGTCCGTCGGAAAACTTGGAAATGACGCTTAAACATATAGACGAGATAATGAAAACACAATAATTTAACTTTGTTCATGTAGATCGCCCTTCTCCGCGATTCTCAAAAATTCAAGTAAGTCGAGAAGGATTTTGATCTTATTAGTTAAGTGTGCAATGAGTTTGTGTGAGTGACTGTTCCCAAAGTGCTCTTTCGTATATCAAACGTCACTCTGCCACTCTCTCTCTCTCTCTTCTTCTCTTCTCTCTCTCTTCTTCTTCTCTATCTCTCTCTTCTTTCTCTTCTCTCTATCTTCATCTTCTTCTCTCTCTCTCTTCTTCTTCTCTCTCTCTCTCTTCTTCTCTCTCCCTCTTCTTCTCTCTCCCTCTTCTTCTCTCTCCCTCTTCTTCTCTCTCCCTCTTCTTCTCTCTCTCTTTTCTTCTTCTTCTCTCTCTCTCTTTTCTTCTTCTTCTCTCTCTATCTTTCGCTCTCTCTCTCTCTCTTTTGGACATAAAAGTTCAGCATGCAGTATGCCTGTACACACACACACACAAGCAAGCACAGACTGTACGCATGAATTATAGGGTTCAGGGTATCGTCTAGTCGGGACTTCTCGACTAGAGCCTTCCTACTTGTTGTGCTATTTTTTTGGGAACTGTGTTAAATATTTAATGGTTAATAGTCGATGCTGACAAAAAGACAACTTTTAACCCATTTTGTGCAAGAGCCTAATAAATAATTTAACAAACAAAAAAATCAATAAACGCCACAAAAAAAACAGCAAACAATAAAAAACAACAAGTACAAACTAATAACAGGCGACACGACAAGCGCATTATGTCGCTCATAATTAGCACCAGATAACATAATGTAAATATGTGCTTACCACTTACAAACATACAATATACAATATATATATATATACATATACTCAAATGCAAATCAAAAAAAAGAGAAAGAGAAAGAGGAAGGAGGAGAGAAATGAAACGCAGCACTTTGACAATGCCACATTATGAATATAGTATAAACAAACCGCAGTCTTGTTTGCACTAATTAAATTTTCAAAATTAAATGCGTGCCAAGCTAATTACAAAAATGTTATCGAAACACACACACACACACACATACAAAATGGCTAAAACAGCAAATGGGGAATCGGGAGAGGAGAAAAACCAGCCGATTGGTCGCATCGATTCAAATTGGATAATTAGCAAGCGAACGCGAATGCAGTCAATAAAATCCAAATAAAATTCTTAATTAAATTTTCGAATATGCTCGCTCGCTCGCTTTCGCAATTCAATTCCGAGCTTATGTGGCAAATCCCTGCAAGCAGACAGAGAGAGAGAGAGAGAAATATTAAATCAGGGTTGGGGATTCTGTTAAATTTACCATGTGAAAATTTTTGATAAAATGCCATCACAATCGGGACAAACAACATTGGATGCGTTCCGTTCCGTTTTATTCTGTTGACGAGAAATTACCATAAATAAATTTTTAATCCGTTGCCTGGACAATCCAATACTACTACGACTATGTTGTTGTTGTTGCCCAGGCTTTTCTGGCCAACAAAATTTGTCAATATCTGAGTGTGTGCGTGTGTGTGTTGGTCAAATTTTATTGAGTTACGGGTAAAAACTGTACTCGCTGCATACTGCAATAAATTTTGACAACATTTTGCTACACTACGGAAATTGCAATTAGATTCGCGCAACTCATAAATAACTTTGTCCAGTTTTAGTACTAGGTTCTAGTTTGTATGTATGTATGTGTTAGATACATAAATTATAGAAGCAAACTCGAAAAGGCAAACAACAACAACAACAAACATAAAATGAAAATCCGAAACACACAGCCCCTTGTCAGCATGATTAATGATGACGTTTATAAAGGCAAAAGCGTAAAACTTTGTGCCTGTCTTGTTCTGTCCGGGTTTTCCTCAAGTGTCCGTGCTAATCCACATCATGACTGCAAATAATAGAACTTAATCTATTTTCAATATGGCAGCAGCAGCAGCAGCGGCAGCAGTGGCAGCATCGCAACACAAATTAAGAACTCATCAATTTTTAATGCTTACTCAGTGGAGAGCAGCAGCAGCAGCAGCAGCAACTTGGCCAAGCTTTTCGATGCCCCATGCTAGCCGCTATTCAAAATACACCCCAGGGAATCGCTTAGTCTTTGCTGCTGCTGCTGGTTATGGGGGGGTGGGCGTGGTCGTGGGCGTCTGCAAATGGGGCTTTAGGTAATGTTTTCACAAAACATAAAAGTTTCACACTATGCGCCCTTTGTATACGAATATTTTGTGTGTCGTTGTTGTTGTTGTTGCTACGGTTTCGTCTTCTTCTTCTTCTTGTTGTTGTTGCTGTGTTTGATGTGGGCCAGCAGCAGCAATCCGCCCGAATGGTTCCTTTTGAATTGAATATCCTTTCTAGCTAACAGCTTTAAAATGTAATTTTTCGAATTGTTTTGTTAACCAAGTAGGCTTTATATATATATATATATCTAGTATATATATGTTCTAAGCATTGCTCTTTTATGCGTTGAGTACTTTAATGATATCTCTTTAAAATCTTTCTTTTGATAACATTTAGCTACGCGAAAAACATCTTTAGAATACTCATAAATTATACATATTCTGTTCACTTATTTTAATTCATTTTTTAATGGGGCTCAGCTCAAAAATAAAATCTCATTTGATAATCTGTCTGCCTTTAGCTAGTCGTCCTACGCTTTATCCTACAGGCTGTTTGCTTTTGCTCTTGTTGTTAGCCTAATTAGCGTTGGCGCCTGACACGCAAAGGTCCTAAAAATCTAATCGTTATTCGTTGAGAATTTGTGCAAAAGCGGCTTTAAAGTTTTTTGCGTTGATTCAAAGCAAATAATGTGGAGCTCGTATTCAGCAGTTGTTGCCAGTGTTGCTGCGTTTTGGGCATTTGTTCAGCTGTAATTGAAGCTTCCATTTAACAAGCAAACGCAACCGAAAAATGTGAGGCGACTCTGCTGACAGCAAACACACGCAACGCAACGCAACGCGACAGACAGACAACTGCTTACTGCGAACTGGGATGTCAAATGACAAAGGCAGCAGCAGCAGTGGCTAAAGGCAGGAAGGATGTACCCACACACACATACACACACACTCAAACATGATGCTAAACTAATTAACTAAGCACAGCTCTGGTCATGTTGGCAAAACGCGTCCTGTCCACTGCCATTGCCGAGGGTCAGGGATTCTTTTTTGCTGCACGGAAATGCGTGTTGCAGCACTAAAGGAGTATGTGCGTGTGTGAGTGTGTTGGTGTGTGTGGTGGTGGTATTAGGCCTGTGCTTTGGCGCTGGGTTGGCTGGGACAGCAATTTCCAGTTGCCAACTCGGCACTCACTTGTTTGGCAATTAATTTGCCGGCGTCTGTTATTTCTTTTCCTGGCATGAGTGTTTGCAATCTAAACACGGTTATTCGCTAATTAGCAAAAAACAAGCACACACACACACACACATACACTGAGAGAAAAAATTTTAGTGAGTGAGTGAGGCGCGTTAGTTGCCGCAAGAGTGTTTGTTTGCTTTGGAGGTGCTTGGCCTCGTTGCCATTTTTATTGGCGCCCCAACCAACCAACCAACCAACAAACCATCAAAAACCCGGCAACATTTTCGTTTCGTTTTAGTTAGCTTTTTCGTTTTAGTTTCTTTCCCCGGCTATTTTTTTTTCGCACTTTGCCATCAAATTAGGTCGGGCAGTAATTAGCTGTTGCTGTTGTTGTTGTTGTCGCGAACAGTTTTTGCGTTTTATTTATTTTAAATGACTTTACAAATGCCCTGCAAATTGCATGAACAATTCCAACAGCCCTGAAAAAGATGCATAAATTCATTAGTTGGGTTTTTTTTTTGTTTTAGTTTAAGTACTTTTAAATGTTTGATGACAGCTAAATAAAATACTTAATTGTTAAGTGTTATAATATAATTAGAAAGCCAACCTCAACAGTATTCAAATAATCAAAGTTGGAAATGTGTCAAATACATTTGAAACTATTTCAAATCAAACGAATTGAAATATTTGTAATTGAATTATCAGGTTTTTTTTTATGACTTTAAATTACAGCACTCAAAAAACTTTGGCATTGAGCTGAATGAACTTTGCTACCTGCCACAAAAGCCACAAAAAGAAGAAGCGAAAATAAATAAATAAATAAAAAAAATGTGAAGCACTTGAAAATGTTTGTAGAGAAACAAAAAAAAAACCTATTTGAATATTTTGTATGCATATTTTTCTGGCTTATGTTGTTTATTAAAATGCCAGAAATAATTTCTATTAGAATTTCTTTGTCGCTTTTATTGTTGTTGTTTATGTTGTTGTTGTTTTCGAGGTGTGTGTATTTGTGTCCCGACTTGAGTTCAGTTTCGTTACGCACACATGGTTTATATATATATATATACAAATATATATATGTAAATATTTGCTTTGGCATTTTGGCAAGAAGTTTTATGCTTGCAAAGTCGGCATACACACACACACACACATACACACACACTCAATGAGTTCGCATAGTTCATATAAGTTTGAGCTGAGCTATGCTGGGTTTCAGTCTATATAAAGTATATATAGTATATTCACATGTGAATACCTAAAATGCTTAAACATTGAGTGCCATAACCTTTTGCAAGAGGCCTTCTTCTAGCATACAACTATATGTATATATATATAATTTATTAACGAACAATTTATATAGCCATTTGTGTGTGCAACATTTCAAATTGCTTGATAGTAATAGGAGCAATCCTGCCTGCTTTCCTCCCTGCCTTCCCTTCCTTTCGTTCTGTTTTCAATTTGCAAAAATCACTTTTGCTTATATGGCCATAAATCTGTAGCATAAACCCATCGAAATCAATTTAATTATGTATCGAAAGAGATAGATGAAGGGGATCAAAGGGGTGGCGTGGCAAGTTGCCTGCCTTATGACTGCTTAAGCAACATAATGTTTATTTGATGGCACTGAGAATCTATTGAACTGCATTTTGAATATGCCAAGTGGCATGGCTGAATCGTGGCTTCGTGGCATCGTGGCGTGGCAGCGTGTGCGGCGCGATGAAAAACTTGCCACTTACTGAAATTCATACAGCCCAGCTAGTCTTGAGCCCAATGTCATGAATAACGATGTAATAAAATACGTGATATGAAAACCAAACGCTTACAACAACAACAACAACAACATGATGAACTATGCCAGAGAGCAAAGTTACGAGACGCCTCCAAACTCAACTCAACTCTAAGTTGAGGCAACTCGCATAATTTCCCCAAAAAATACACATTCCTTGTGAATTAGCATCTAGCATCAAAAACTCCAATCCCAAAATCTCTCACTCCCCATGCGAATTCTAAGCTAGCATTTTATACCCAACTGGGAAAATTGGGTAGGAAAAACGCATGTTTGTGCAATTGCAGTCTCAACTATGACGAGATAATGCTGCTAAATAATAGTTCTGACTGACCAGAAGGACCACAGTGTCCACTGAGGGAGTGCGACCCACATCACACACACACATACACACTTTGAACTCTGCTTGCTAGCTGGCTATTTTTGTGACTGCCAGCAATTTAGCTGATTCTAGAGAGAGATTCTCTCGTTCTCCACATATGCAAAGTATTTTAAACACTTTCTCTGCATTTGCATACACTTGAAACTTTTGCATAGTACTATCAAAGCCAAAGTCTCCAAGTGTACTTGACTAATATAATAATAGTTGGATAGTTTTAGTAGTTAAGAATAAAAATAATATACAATTATATTTGATATAAACTTAATAAGTGTTTAAGTTTGTATACTTTTCTTTTTGCTCTGTTGTCGCTTTGTTTGTCAAGTTAACATTGAAAGTGTAGAGAGAGAGAGAGAGAGAGAGAATTGTGCATAAATTGTACCCTTGGGTGCAAGAAGCTGATGCTGCAATATTCCAATACTTTTGTGTTGTGAACTGAACTGAACTGTGCTTCTCTCTTTTGTGTCTCACAGTAAAAGTGGCTGGGCAATTTAAAGCCTGCAACAGACAGCTTGACATAATGCCCTGTTTACAACGACAGCAAGATAAGCACACACACACACACAGACTATAACAAATCAATAAAGTGTAAATTGTAACATTAAATAGTCATTAGTGTCTCTGACCATTTGACCGGAAATTAATCAAGCAATAACCGCAGTAACGTTTTATATTAAACCACTGAGTCAAGCTATTGTCTTCCTCTTACTCACACACACACACACACAACACACACGCACACATACATTAATAATAATACACAAATGGTTGCAGGGTGTGAACTGAAAATGTTGAGAGTCATGAAAGGGTTCGTGTTTACAGTCGGTTTATACATATCATTAAGCACACAAAGCTGATTTCGGTCTGTAGATATGTCAAGCAACTGACGGAAACTGTTTATTATTGCTACAAACGGATAAGGATACGGATGTGTGAAGCTGACAGACGCACACACACACACACACACATGACGGTGGACAGCTCAAACCTTCAAGGTGTTCAGCTTAAATTTTTAATACACAGTTTTAAATTGTAACTGCAATAAATTTATGGATAAAGTTTACTCATCTCTAAAAGTCTTTTACATTTTTAAGTTGAGATATACATATATAAATATATATATTTTTTTTGTATTATTTTGTTTATGCCACAACACCAAATCAAGTCATTCAATTTGCATATGATCTTGGTAACTTTTTAAGCCTGAACTTTGAAGGACACCAAAATGTGAAGACAATGACAAATCAGCATTCAACACAAACAGACAAACACACAGTCAACAATTCTGTTCAAGTGCGAACAAAGAAACATACTCACACACATACACTCATAACATCCGAGTGTGTCGAGAAGCGCTGAAGCATTCATTTATGAATTTTTATTATATTATTTATTTAACATGCCATCTTTCACATTACAACACTTAATCCCTCTCTCTCTATCTGTGTCTAACGTTCTTTTCCTTTTGTTATTGCTTGGGGGTAGATGGTAGATGGAGTATGAAAAGCTGACAACTATTGTTGCTCAAGATCAAAGACATGTTAAAGGCACGACCGGGCCAGTTTGCTCGTCCATGTCCACAATGTAAACAAATATCATCATGCCACATGCAATTAAATTCCCGGAAATCGTCAATGCCAAATCCGATTTTAATTAAAATCGTTTTTCGTAGTCGTCGTCGTCATCGTCTATGGCATGTCATTGACAGGAAGGAAACAAGTTGGGCACAGGTAAACAAACACATACACACACACACACACACACACACACACACACACACACAGAGAGACCGGCAATCAGAACGGAAAAACCCTGACCTACCTGGCTGGCTTCCTTATTGCGGACATCGAGGGATTGGTCCGGACAGGCAATGTTAAGCGCTCAAAAGTTTGTTGGCATCTGTGTTTTTAATAGTAAATTCAATAAAATGTCGTTTGTAATCTTGATTAAGCGATTTTATTGAAGCGTTTTTAGCTTAAGCTTGTATTAGAGATGTGATAGCACTGATCACGAGACAGCCGATAAGTGTGGCGGTGTAGCGATGTAGCTATCGATAAGTAAAAAGCCACGCTCCTGAAGTGAGGTCACACTGATTGTAAAAAGCGACGCACACAGACTTTGCGTATTGGAAAAGTGAGGAATAAAATGTTAATTGTATGCGGAAGTGAAAGATATATGCAGTATGTTTGATATAATCAGTATATACTCAACTATATATCACAACATATGCTCATACATTTCGATTTGCTTTGTACTGTGCAATGACTATCTCATAGTCGAGCATTATGCATCAGTGGCTGCATCAAAAGCCACGTGTAATCCATTGATATTCATATACATATGAACATAAACAGTTGGCAGTTGAATAGCACTAAGTATACATACATACATTTATAACGAGCCAACTACCATATACAATCACACACACACACACAGATAAATACATCGCGTTGATTGCTCAAAACCCAAGTCAGCCAAGCGTGAGACCAACAACTAGCAACAAGCCAGGACAGGCGCAAAACGATGAGCAGCATGAAAGGGCAGAGAAGGAAGAGGAGGGCAGGCAACAGAGTGGCTACATTTTGTGGCAGGCGACGCATGATGCCCATCGTGTCAGTGCATATGTGTTTGTGTGTGGACACACACACACACACACACACTCATCTATAAATATGAATGGGGGAGAGCCTCTATCTCTCTCTCATTGTGGGTCCGGCATGTTATTTACAGCCAGTTTTGAGATCTTGTGGCATAATTTAAGCACCTTGTTTAGCCACTGTTTATGGTTTTGTCATGTCACTGGACCAGCTTGTCTACTATAAATGTTGAATGTGTGTGAAAGCACTTTTGAGGTCACGAGGTCAATGATACACGTTCATACATCAACACACACCACACACACACAAAGACTAACATCATTTATAACAGTGGACCAGAACGAGAACGAGGCAATGTGCTTTCAACAGAAAGCGGCGACACTTTAAATAATTTATAAATGCTGCAAATGAAAGACTTGGTCATAAAGTTTGCGACCTGGCATTCAAATGGATTTGCTCCCTTCTTTTGTTTAACTTGTGATTCCCCCACCTCCTCCCCACACACACACATACACATTGTTACATGGCAACAGCCTTTAAGCAAATCAACAAACAAATCAACGCAAAAAGCGTCACAGCAACAACGACAACGAGAGTGAAAATCCTTTTCTTTGGTTGCTAAACGATTTGGCTGCTGTCAGCATAAAAATTCTTCAGTACAACACAGTATGGAATTGAAAAATAAAAACCGCAGCAGTTTTCTTTATCGCGAAAATGTATGCGTGTGTGTTTGTGTGTGTGTGTGTGTTGACTACCTTTCGCATTATGCAAACAAGACAGCGACTCGTTTTCCAATCTCAAGGCTATGCTACAACACCCTTTCCCCTTTTCATATAATCTCAAGGTTTGACGTTGAACATTTGCAAGAATTGTGGCAGCAGCAGGACAGGTGAGAAGACGCATTAGCGTTTCCTGCATTCAAAATGGCTTAAACTTGAGTTTGTAGCAAACGAAATATATATATAATAAATTCAAATGTCAGGTTGATGCATTTTGAATGGATTTTAACTGCTTGTCAGCTTTATAAGTTAGTTGCTTAACTGACAAACAAATATATATACATATAAAAATCAAAATATCGTTCGGCTAATATGTTCATATAATAAGAATTATCATATATATTTATATTTTTAATTTTATTGCCCAGAGTTACGGCGCTTTGAAAGGCATTAAATATGCCAATACAAGCATATCGTACATATGTACATATATATCGCATATCGCATTGCTCATACGCCGCGTAATCCATTAAATATGCATTTGCTGATATCACCAAAGCCGTAACGAAAACAGCTTACGTCGCATATGTGACCCCCAAGCGTGCGTGTATGTGTGTGAGTGTGTGTGGCATTGTCAGCGAGTCACCAAAAACACAAAAACAATGCAAAAGTGAGACAGACAGACAGAGAGAGAGAGACAGAGGGGGAGAAAAAAAAACAATAGAATTTAAATGATTTTAATGCGTACATTGGATTTTATTGAAGCCAACGAGGCGGTTTGGAGTTTTGTTATGAGCTACATGGCCATCATATGAATACCAAGCCAGCTGCCTGATGCCAGCCTCTGTTTGCCACATGCCACATCCGTGTGATGCCTGCTGATGTTGCTGCTGCTGCTGCCGCTGGTGCCTACTGTTGCGTTGCTGCCTCTGCTTTTCATTCGCACTGAGCAATAATAATAATTGTCAATTGCAGCAGCTGTCGACGAGCAGTCAGAGCCAGAGCCAGCCCGAGAGAGAGGGAGAGATAGAGTCGCGCCACGCTTTTTTCATATTCAATTTCAAATGAAATTTTCATGTCGAACACAAAGAGAACGTGTAGGAAAAACAAACCGAATGCCCCATACTGAGGCGACTCGCGTTGAGCGGTGTAAATTTCACGTTAGCTATGTTAAATTCATTTTCAGTTTTTCACCATGCCAAAATCTTTTGCATACTTTCAACGCAATCCAGATGATGTGGCACACACACACACGCACACTGTCAGGCAGCTGTTAGTTCAGTTTTTTCTGATATTATTTTAGTGTTTAAGTTTTTTTTTTTATGTCCTCCGTTTATTGAGACCTCCGCAGAGTATGCGTGTGTTTGCGATTAGCTTGCAGCAAGGAGTTATGTGCGGTTTTTGTGGCATTCTCTTTTTTTTCGCTGCAAGCTCTGTGAGCTATTTTTGTATTAACTTGAGCTCCTTTGTGCAGAGCTTATTTGGCAGAGCTTATTTGGCAGAGCTGAGCTCTGGGTGTATGCCGCTCTCGCCGCTTACGTTAAGCACAATATTTTGATTAGAAATTGCATGAGGTTGCCTCCTGTGGCTTCGTTCCTCCCCTTCTTCTTTGTTGTTGTTGACCAAGATTATGCATCAGTAGGGCTACACTTGGCTAGCATATCAGATTAAGGTCAATATGTTGGGGCTGAAAAAGATTAATTTACTTTGAAAACCATTTTTTTGCGATAAGCATGTAAATTATGGTTAGCAAGATTCATTATTTAAGGTACATTATATTGCAAAATTAATGCTTTCAGGTGGATTAATAACCTGCAACTAGAACCAACATTATGTGACAGTTGTTAGACTCGAAATATATATAAATACCCATTTGAAATTGTTCAGGTGCATTGTCTGTCAGATGCTATTGTCATGCACTAAACCTGGAGCTTTGCATTCAAATGCAAATGATTTGAATGTCCGAATACCAACAACAGCAACAACTCGAACTGGCAGACAACAAACGTAATAGGCAAATAACAACATTAACATTACCAGTCAGCGGTAGCACATTAAATTACAATTGTTTGTTGTTTGTTGGAAGCCTGGCGTGCCAGAGTCTAATTGATTTTCGTCACATGGCGTTCAACGTGTTAGGCCAGGCAACTGGGCAATGGAGCAGCTGTGGCACTGATTTACATATGAGGCAAGTCTCATTAAATGACTGCTGCTGCTGCAAACGTAAAAGCGCATTTTAAAGCCTTCCAAAATAACAACGCACATGCGTTTCAATTACCTGACAAGTACTTTAACGCAATGAACGTTTGCCAGCAAATTTCATGTTCATGAAGCCAATGTGTGTGGCATGTGTTTGCCTGGCATCCAAGTTGGCCTTAAACTGAGCTGAGTGGCCAGCTTCCACCTCCTACTCGCTCTGGCCCACATATTCGCCTACCGACCTCCAGTTCCAGTCTAGTCATTAGCATATGTTGTTGGAGTTCCAACAAAATAGTAAGCACACACACACACAGAGAGATACATGCAAACAAACACAAAAAGCGCACCACTGGCACCGCAGGCGGCCGTTTTGGTTTGGGCTCAGCTGACAGGCGAGCTGTCAAAGCGGATTTTAGAGCACTCGTTGCCTGGCAAACAAAAAATGCAAAAACAACCAACCATAAGACACAAGAATTGTCACAGAAAAACCGACGATTGTGCACACTTACCCTAAATGTTTGATAACAGCTAGCAATAATGTAATAATTCCAATTGTATTTTCTTCACACGCCAATTTATTTTAGCTTCGATTTCGTGATCACCGACTACTCTCCTCAGCTAAACATCGATCACACATGGCCATCGATCTCTTACACTATCGCATACATCATCTATCGCATGAACTGACTAAATTCAGCTCATGTGAGTACATCGTAGGCAATATGTTTTGCAGTTATCGAAATCAGTTCTGATTGCAACTGATCAAAATTTTTGCTTATTGTCGCAAAGTCAGGCACATAGCAATAATGCCTTAAATATTGCAACAATGACAACTACCACAGCAAACACCTGCCGTAAGTGGAGTGTTGAGCAAAAAGGTTCAAGTACGTGTCCCGCTTGCTCTTGTTGTTGTTAATGGCGGTGTTGTTGATGCTGCTGTTAGTGTTACTGCTGTTGGTTTGGCCTTGGCCAAAATGCATTGTCAAAATTGTGTTGGCGTTGTTGTAGCTGCTGTTGATGTTGCTGTTGTTGTGGTTACATTTTTGACAAGTGCGTTCTCGACAAGGGAACGAGCCAACCTTATGCAATAAACCTAAACACACACGCTGCACACACACACACATACGCTTCTTTTGGGGATATTCATAATGTACATCGTTGCAAGTAGGTGTAAACATGTATTCATATTTAATTTTAATTATACTGAACGTAAATTTTCAGGTTACGTGAACGCCCACAAAAGCAATTCAATTCTTGATTACAATATGGGTACGATACAAACTGGAATTATTAACACTTAGTCACAGAATTTACACTCAGCCACACGTACACAAACAAACACAGAATATAATGTCATTGTTAAACCTTAATAAGGACTTGGATTGTATGTATTATCTTAACAATTAACAATTTGTTTTATCCCATAATAATCTTTCTTATTGAACAGCAAACGGCAGACTTATAAGAAGACGCTCCTTGCCTAAAATAAAGCAAAAGCCAGCAGCTGATATAGTTACCAAACGGACATCAGATTTGGTTAAAACCATGCCAGTTTCCAAACATTTGGTACCACAACGGGTATTTCTCTATATGCAGCTGAAGCAGCTAACAAACATGCCAGTGGTTGCATATCCGCTGGAGTTGCATTTACATCATGTAAAGAATACACTGCAAAAAATGTCGGAAAACTATACCACTGAGACGGTTATCTATGAGCACGAGTTCGAAATGAATAGGCCATCGTTTGCAATGGGCGTCATACAGGACAGCATCGATGATATGAATATTTTCAGTGATAATCCACTGGTTGTTACCTTATATCAACGCATTCCACGCCATCGTAAGACGGAACTTATTGAAGTAAGCAAAGTAAGATCTGAGGCCTCGGAAGCGCAACTACCAGTTCAAGCAGATGTTGCAGATGATGGCGAGTATGGTGAGGAGGATGGAGAATATGTTGAGGAACGTCTCGAGTTGTTATCGCGAGGTCATTGCGATTTGTTGCAACTGTTCCAAACGAAACGCTTCATGAGCGACATTAACGTCGTATTGTATCCAGAATATCCGGATCGCAATCTACAGACGGCAACCAGCCAAAAAACTTCGCCAACCGCAGAGTGGCACATGTACTCCATAATACCCATCCTCAAGAACTTTCATTTCGCCAATCTGATATTTATAACGCTCGAGTCCATTTACAATGCCCCTGAGGATTTGCACGATCGAGCTGAGCATCTTGGCATAAGTGTTTCCTTGCGTGCCACAAGACCAGACTTAAATTTTCGTTATAAGGAGATACCTTGGTGCACCTTTTACGGCTTTGGCTCGCAGGTCATCAGTGAACAGTGCCTCATTGTCGTCTGGGAGAGTATTAAGCGCGACATGTGGGGCAAGACACCGTTTGGAGTCTCAAACAATCAAATAGATACTAATATGCGCATCAACTTGCATCAACTATTCCAAAGACTGCTTAAGACAGAATCTGTAGATTTCAGACTAGAAGCAATCGATCCTTCGGTGGATCGTGCTCTGATCAATAACTCTTCGCATCGATTCATCCTTACGAACGACATGCGTCAGATACTCGAAACAACTGTGGTGTACAACGAGTATGAACTTCTGCTTCAGCTGTACGATGAAGTGCCTAAAAATGTTATATACGAAGGTGTTATTAACCTAAGCGTCTTTGCCAATCCAGAAGGTAAGCTTGGAGCAGTTTTGTAGAGATCTTACAGTAATATTTAATACGTTTCCACAGTTAACTCTTGCCGCTTTACCACTGTGCTATTACCCGTTGGCCAGAAGACAGGAAGGACATCCAGACTAACACGGTCGTCTTCTTTTATTGCAAAACCCATGTTTGCCATTGTTAATCTGTGTTTCTTTCAACCATTGACAAGTCGCAACGAACCGCTGGATACTTACAACGAAAGTCCTTTAAAGGTCTCCAACCTGCGTCGCTGTAGACCTGTGGGTATTCCCATCCAACAGGACAATCATAGTGACATTGTCAAGCTACTGTATCGCAACTTTGACGAACTGATTAGGGAGTTGATTAGTTTCATTGTTAAGAACGATGTGATCAATGCCAACGAGAGGCGTAATTACTTCTGCTGCAATTTAGGCAATTTAAAAAATCTGCTGATTAAAATTTGTGGAGCCGATTTTAATTTACGCATACCAACTAAAAGCAATATTGAGTTTCGAGTAAGTAACTGATTAACCTGACTACCTTAAACTGAAGCTTTTCTATACTTCCAGGAAATGTTAACGCACATGTACAAAGAGCTAATGGAGCGCATTGAGGGTCTGTTGGCTAACTGCAGCTGTGACGGACTTAGCCAATGTGTGCTTAATCACGAGAGCGATCAGATGCGCATGAGGCGACTCTTGGAGGAGTATCGCAACATGTGCATTACTGGCGACTGTGTACTGGCCAAGCAGCTCTACACGGGTCTCAGGGCAGACTGTAAAAATCATATGCTTCTCAATTTCTTTATGTTTATAAATGCCGTTGAGAACGTTAACTTTGAACTGGCCTCCAAGTATTTAGTCAATCAGAGGGAAAAAAAGTGGGAAGGCGATTACTTTGTGTATGTATTAGGACTCTAAATGCATTCTTGAAAACTAAAAAGCTTTGTTTTGCAGGTCACTTTCAAAGCTCTATGTTGACTATATGCTGGAGTTAAAGGCAGAGTTGATGGAGAATGCGCAGAAGGAGCTGGAGGCAGGGGAGGAGGAGGAAGAGCCGGAGTTCACTTGCCAAGCATTTAGCAATATGATGGAACAGCTACGCAAATTCGCTAACAACAACAATTTAGATCGCGAAGTTTGGATTCTTTTGTATTGCATCTATAGGGAAAAAGACTATATGCCTGGCATGGAATTAACACGCTGGAAGTATGAGAATCTCTACGATGTGCCAAGCAAAATAATGCCACAAGCTCCGCGCTCAATTTTTCAGACATTTCTACTGAAAGATATTGAACTAGATGGCAAAAGTATTCAAACCGTCAAGTTCTATGCTGCCTTCAAGACATTCGCAGAGTTGGGCGCCTACCATTTTGCAGAGGCAATCTTTGATGAAATCTCTACTGAGTTTCCGCTAATTCAAACGTATTTAGTAAAGACCACATTACAAATTTTGCAAGGTGAAATTGATGAGGATTTTAAAGTGATTCAGTTTACCGTAGATAAGAGTGAAGAGGGAAAAATTATGGTAAGTACCAGGAATCCTTGACTGTAAAGTATTACAATTCCTATAGAACTAACCCTTTTGCTTGTTAGCAATACTATCTAGCTCATGTCAATGGCAACATGGAGTACTCTCGTCGCCGCTACGATGAGGCCATCAAGTACTTTACGGATCTGCTGAGCATCGACCCAACCGATACAGATACCCTAAAACTTTTTAACTTGAGCCTTATGCGACTGGGTCGCTTATCCTTTGAACGTGACGAATACGAGAAATCTATGAAAGCATATGCAATGTGTTTATTTGATAAGGAAAAGAATTTCTCGGCTAACTATGGCATGGGTTTGTCACTTTACTATGTAAGTTATTAGGGAACATCTTATTGTACACTATTTGCAAGTTTTATTCTTTTCAGCTTGATCGAATTGAGGAGGCTATTATATATCTGGCACGCAGCACAGAAAATGATCTCTTTCTACCTGATCCCTGGGGTTATTTGGCCACAATTAATTTGCGTTTAGGTCGCAATAAGACGGCCTTAAATTGTTGGAAGACAGCCAAAATGGTTAGTATTTTTTAATATATAAATAAAATCGATTTGTTAAACCTTATCGTTCATTTGCAGTATCCCGAGATTCCACTTAATAATCGCATCTATATTGAACTTGAAAAGATCAAATATTCCACTGTGTGTTTGTTGGTAGAAGATGATTGCAAGCCAATCTAAAAATTCAAGTGAATTTTTTTTATAAAGCTTTTTTAATAAAAATCAAAATACAAACAAACACTTTCTCACTGTAGTGATGACACCCGATTCACATGGCAACATTTTACATGGTATCAAGTAAAATATGCATATAAGTTAAAACACGTGGCAGTGGTAAAGGTTGATGAGTTTACTCAACTGTGCGAGTCTGTTTGCACTGGAAAGGCTTATTTGGCGAAATGTTTTATGTATTTGAATAGCAACGCGGCGCGGCGCGATGCGACGCAGGATTTCAAACAGTAAACACTTGACTCATCTGGATAAGCAAAGACGATTTGAAGACCGTAGCTCTACACTTTTTGTTTGTTGTTGCTTTTTTATAGCTGCCACACACACGTATCATATGAACGTTTTATAAGATGTGGCAGTTAACTTGAGCAATGTATTAAACTCAAAGCTTTGCTTTTTATATAAAGAACATTTTAAATATTTTATAGAATCTTAAAATGTAAAGTTAAAGATAAAATGCTTTAAACGCTAACGCTAATTTTAGTGGCCAACTGGCGTTCAGTTTATTTAAAAAGCAATTAAGAACGCAACGTTTAGCAACTTGCTGCTAATTAAATCCAGTCCAACGCACAAAACTAATAGCAAAAGAAACTCAATTTATTTAATTTGATTTAATTTTTGACCTGCGGCTTTCGTACAATAGCGCTGCATTTTAGAGTTCTAGCAAAGTTAGTCCATAAATATGTGCACACGTTAAAATAGCGTCAGTGTGCAGCAATAATGTAAGACAAAAATGTGGAGAACAAAAATGTATAAAAATAATACTTGACCCGTAACTTTACGCAAAATTTATAAAACGGCAACGTTGGGTGGTCAACTACATCGACCGTTGCATCAACAACTTTATTAAATAAGGTAAAAAAAGAAAGAAAAACATTTTAGGAATTGCGAGTATAACTAACATGAGATACCCTGGAAACAAAATAGCCATTGGCAACATGAGACACTTCTTGTACAAGGCTTATTCTTAACCATTATCTTATGTAAATTATTTGGCAACTTTATAATATCCGAAAGTAAAAACCTTAACTTTAAATTCGTTTCAGAAGAAAATGCATTTGGAAAGAGTTTGTACAAACCAAAAATTCTGTTTTTAGCCCTTAGGGAACGTGGTATAAATATTGTAAATTTATATGCCGCAAAGTAAAAGGACGGCAAATGAAAGTGCGGCATGGCTGTGGCGCCATCCGGTCCATGGACCGAGAGCCCATGATGCTGGTGGTAGTGTATAAATTTTTGCCATATATTGCACTTATATGCATAACGTTCTCTCTCTCTCTCTGTCTCTGGGTAAATTCGTTTAAAATTATTATTATTATTATGTGGGTCAGTTGCATGGAAATTTGCATAGCATTCTTTTTGGCTGGTTCTACGTAAGATGCAAACGCATTTATTGATGCTATTTCACATTCACCATAAGCCAAAAGTGTCAAAAGGCACTAAACCTGCCATACACCACACACCCACAAACAACACACACATAGAGCCACACAGTACACAGAAAACTTACTTAAAATGCAACGTTCACAACTTTAATATAACTTAATCCTTCTGTGGTGTGTATAAGCGTATGTATGTGTGCTGTAACTTACGAATTATGGCGTTAATACCATTGTGTGCTTATGAGCACAGCACAGCATGCCCGTTTCTATGTTTGTGTGTGTGAGCTCTTGTTACTTTAGCAAGTTGACTTTAGGGATCATCATTAGAGAAAGTTGCGTATGTGTGCAGCACACACAACGTCCTTTGCGCCTCTATTTCAACTTGCGCTTTGAGCCTTTTATGTTGAATCCTTGACAACAACCAGAAATTATAGGGCCTTACGAAAAATGTGCTCGAGTAATGCTGCCTAAGATTAATTATTAGATAATCAAAGGCAACTGCGTAACGTTGCGAGTAAATGTGGCTTTAAAGGATGTAAGGTATTGAATATAGTTAAACAGCTAGAAATACTAAAAACCACAATTAAAATTGTGCCAGCAGAATATCAAACCACAGTTGCAATAATCTTGTCAAAACGTTAAGACGACTCATTACATAACATAACAAAAAGTAAAAATAGCAACGTTGGCTTAGCGAAGACAGGAAATAATTAGAAAAAATCTGTAGATAGAGAACCGCACTGGCATACCCTAGACAAACAGACACACAAAGAGAAAGAGAGAGGATGAGCAACCACTGGAAGACAGGTACACGACACAGCATATAGCATACAGCATCCAGCTAAAATCCTGTACTAGTCTGATTCAGGCAATGGGAACATAACACACACACACACACACACACGCACACCCACACACGTACATATCCCGATTGCGGAATGCTGAAAACGGAATTCACAAAATGTCACGTATGACATTCGTTGCCAACTAAGACGGAAATTTACCACTAAATGACGCTCTGGTTGTTGCCGCCTCCTCCACCACCCACTCTGCGGGATCGGTGGATGTGCGAAACACAGCAGCGAACAAGTTACATCAAATTATGGTTAAGGTTTGCTCTAAACACAACCAAAAGGAATCTATATATATATATACGGGAGGAGAGATCCAAGTGCAAATTAATGCATAAGCAAGTAAGAGTACTTTACTTGAGAGTTGAGAGCTTGTGGCGAAGTTTAACAAAATTATTTCTGTAGCTGAAGATTTTACGGTGAAAGATAACTTATTCAAGCAACAAATTCTAGAATTATTACTTCTATATATTCAAGTTTTCGTATACAATAAATTTGTTATTAATTTTGATAGCTCATGTGTATGTTTGAGTGTATTGGTGTCATTAAGGTGTATCCAGCCCAGAAAGTGTTGCACTTCGAGCAGCCAATTGAGCCATAATTGTAGAATTGCGGAGATGGATTTGCATTTGATGGCAATTGACCATTGACCATGTTATTTGTCATGCGACCGAAAGGCCAATAGCTGCCATGCAACTGCCGCAGCTGATCCAATTGCTCCAACTGTTTGTGTTGCTGTTGCAGTAGCTGCTGTTGTTGCAGTAACTGCCGCTCGCTTGGTGACTGTGTGGCTGGCTGTTCCTGTGGCTGCAACGAATGGTCCGTATGAACTGGCATTGCTTGAGCATCTTGTGGCTGCTCCTTCTGCTGCTGCTGTTGCCGTGTAATCGTCGTGCCACCGAGCGTTCGAGGTGTGGCTTGCCGTTGCTGGCAAGCATCAGATGGTTGCATTTGCAACCCATGAACCGAATACATTTTGCCATTAAGGTTGTGGCCAATGTAGTTCGAGTTGATGCTGTTGGCATTGCAATCATCTGCTGCTTGTCTGTAGGTCTCCGTTGTACAACGTCTCTGGTATTTAAACATAATAGATTAGTTAACACCAAATGTAATATGTTGCCAATTGATTTCGAAATGTCAAAGAAAAGTCAATTAAATTTGCCTTTTGACAAACTTGTTTAAAGTTGACAAATACTTGACTTGGAGAGATAAAATGAAACAATACAAAGGCGCAAACACAGAGCCAGACACTCTTCCTGTTCTTCCTGTCGTCACATAAGAGTGCAAGTACTCATTAATTTGTTCTATGCGGCATGTCAAGAGCTTGCCAGACAAAGGCAGAGAGCAGACCTATTGTTTAGCAACAACCTTATCAGCACGTACACTCGATGGCTTGGCAAGGATTGATAGCAACAGCTCAGCGTTTAGGCCTTTTAATTAAAATATTGTTTAGCTCAAAATGACGTTCGCAAGCAAAAGCTAAGACAGAGACAGTAGAAAAGGTTTAAAGACAAATAAGGAATTACAATGAACTTTGTACTTTCTAACATTGTAAGATTTATAATTAAATTATTTATGTTTTTGTGATATTGGAAAGTTGCCTTTGCTTTTTTGTTATATTTATTCACTTGAATTTTAAAATATATTAACTCATTGTAATTGTCAGGTTCTAGGAGAATGAACTGTATAGAAATTTAATAAATACAAACATATTTTCGGCAAAACAAACAAACAGAAAAATCAACTTGAGCTCTTTCAAACTTTCTGTGAATACTTCCTGGACAAGACTGTAAGTAGACCTTAATACAAGCCCGAGAGTTAAACTTAACTAGCCAAATCTATTGCCAGGCAACGAGACAACATGTTCCTTGATGATGAAGGTCATGTTTTCAATCCGTTCAGCATAGGTCCGCTTGTAGATGATCAACGCAATGTATATAAAATGCCCGAGGCTCCAACATATCCGCCGCCAGTGTTTGCTACTTGGCCGCCACCAAAGGAACACAACAATAGATCTGTTTCACAGGGCTCGTTAGCCAAGAAGGCGCCCAATGATGTCAAAAATGTCAAATCTAAAATGGGCGAAGTTTCAATATCGAGGGCCATTAATGAAGAGATGGCTGCTTCAAAGCAGCTGGCAGCCGATGAAGGACGCTTTAATGCGGGTCGTGATACCAAAACTCGTGTATCCGAGATTCGGGCCAGGGACAACGAGTCCGTTAATACTATAATGCCTGTAAAGGAGCGCCGATCGTCATCAAAGACTACCATAAAATCGAATAGCAGTAATATTTCAAATGTTTCCAGGAAGAGCGTTCAGTCTGCTGCTGCAGCTGCTGATAGAATAGCCTCAAGAATAAGCGTTCGTTCACGTGTCAGCAGGCGCACGGCATCAAATACTACATTAAAGCAGGTCCAAGGAGTTAAAAGCATATCTAAGCAGCCATCTGTTGCCTCTAGAAAAGATGCAGCTTATCAATCATATAAATCTCGGGTGTCAGTGAAGTCGCAACATCATGATAATGTTTCTAGGGCGAGTGTTAATCAGGCGGATAAAATGTCGATCAAATCAAAGGCAGATCAAGTGTCAATAAAATCGCATCATGAAGACAATCTTTCTAGGGTTAATCATCAGGCTGCCAAAGCCAGTATTATTCCGTCCAATGCAAACGGATTTCAAACTGCTAAAATGTCTCGCATATCGATTAAGTCACAACACAAAACGCCTTTTCTAGCAGATATTGCCGAATCAGTTAAAGAGGAGCTAAAATCTTTGACGGCAACAACCAAGTCGCTAGCTGAAAAGGCAGCGCTCATAAGCGATCGCCTAAGAGCTGGCAATGAGTTCAAACACAATCGTTTCGATACCCTGACTCGCGCCTATTCAAACACGGAACCTGTGAAGAAATGCCGTGACGATCGAATGGCTTACTGGTTTAAAAACGCCGTACTATCTTAAAAATATTATTAGTGCTTTAAGAGAAATGCTTAACGCACCAACAAAATTATAAATTTCAACATTTCAATAGCAATGAGTTTGAGTGAAAATAAACGAACAACGAACAATCAAATGCAATATTTATATTACTTATATTTATATCTAACCCACCCAGTCTTTGCGAGTAAAATGCTCAACATGATTTGCGGTTCAGCATTTTGCTGACATTTTGTATCATTAATTTAAATGCGCTAAATTTTGCGGTCGGTTGCGGATTGTGCACCGTTCGTTGGCTCATAAAATATGCAAAAACATTTGTTTAATTTGCACAGCAAACTAACTAAAAATCAACAACAAAAAAAAGAAATATTATACGAAAAAACCAGAAGAGAAAGTGCTGTCAACACAAACTTGAAATATGCTAACAGAATTTGTCTCTCAGCAAAATGAAAAGTTTTCTATTCTGTCGAACGAAACGTATAATTGTTAAGATAGTTTTAAAAATAAGTTAAAAATACTTTTCATTTCAAAATAAATACTTTTCGATAACTTTTTCATGTACATTGCAAAAGTGATTGTCAAAGCTCTTTGCAAACTTTCACAACACTTTGCGCTGAGTAGAGTATACGTCGTGTATAATAATAATTGCTGAGCTCTTGACGGTGCGGCGGGAAACTGTTGCTATCGGGGGCAACATTGTTGACCATGTTGTTTGGAGCATTGTGGTTAATTTTATTTATGGCAGCGCAACATTCTAATTGCAGCAACAACAACAACTACAACTACAACAAATTGGCTGAGTCTAATCAGGGTCAGGTTTTTTTTGGGCCGGCAGGTTTGCCTTTAGCGGATAATGTGCGAGTTGTTACGAACGGAGAGTGCTCTCGGGACGGGCAATTATAACAAATTGCATGTCAATTTTTCGAAAGCAACTGTGGTAAGTTCTACCACATCCCCCCCCTTCTCCGCATCGCATCGCACTCCACTCTAATAGCCACTCATAAGTAGGCCACATTAAATGGGTCGAGTTTGCGAAAGTATGCGCATATTTATATGCTGATGTCTGTATCCATGTCATACGATATTTATATGCAAATGCAAACATTTTTATGCTTACTATTCGTACAATAAAGGAAACAACTGCAATAATGGCAACGGCCGCATAAAGTACCAGAAATAATAGCAACAAACAACTTTGCAAAAGTGCAAAAACCGCCAACAACAACAACTACAAAGGCATCGAAATGAAACAATCGCAGCTCGCGTTCGGTATGCGCAAAAGCAAAACAACAAAAAAAAAAAAAAAGAAAGAAAAATATATTTAATACGAAAAGTTTTGCAATAACGGAAATGAAATGGAAATGGACGCGCGCCAATAGACATAAATGTATGCGAGGTGGCGCACAGCCGACAGGATACAAATAGGACACGGCAGCAACAGCCAAGCACCATCAACAATACAACAACGACAACAACGCAAAATAATCTCAATGCAGGCCTCGTGTAAAACAAAAGAGCCACAAAATGCAAACAACAAGTAACACAACAAACTCAAAAGTAAAAACTAACAACAATATCCGGCAAAAGCAATTGCACAAAACCAAAGTGCCAGCATCCCATCAGCTACAACAGCCTACAACAACTACTATCAACATTTGGCTATAAAATATTCAACAAAAAAAAGTAACCAAAACCCAACTAAAAGTATGCATTCACATTGGCTAAAGGTGTTCGGCAATGAGTTCAGTCAATAAAGTTGCATCTTATTCAACGAATCAATTAAACAAAGTACAAAGTGCTACAAAAAATCTTCTTTTTTTTTGTTTAACTCTTGTTAAACATGCAAAACTTTCTTCAATTTTTTTCTTAAAGTCAACTCCAGGCTGTTGCGATGCCAATTTGCTTACTAGAAGAAAAGAAAAAAAGAAGAAGGAAAGTTGAGAAAATATGAACTGAAAGACAAGGATGACAGGGCAAAAGAATATTGAGTGATGTTGATTGCTGATTGTGATGCTGCTACAGAAAAAAAACTTTTGCGCAAATAAATGAAAGTCGTCGTTAACATTAATGCGGCAAATTTGATTGCTTGATAGAATGAAACTTTAAACTGTAACTGCATAAGTTTCTGCTTCTTTATGCATAACAATCCTTTGCTATAATCATTATTTCACTTGAGCAATAACTAAAACATAAGTTTAAGCGATTCAAGTTGAATCAATTAAGGTTTTGGGCTATTGTGAGAGATGCACTTAAAGTGCACATTCAATAGTTGGACAATCAAGACTATACTAATTAATTGCTGCAGCATGACAAGTGCGTAAACATGTGTGTGTGTGTGTGTGTGTGTGTGTGTGTGCGTGTGTTTGTGTTTATTTGGAGGCGTATGCAAAACCAATATATACACTTAACGTTGTTCATACACAATTAAAGCTGCCGCAATGCAGATTCTCTCACACACTCCCTCTCTCTCTCTCTCCCTGTCTTGCTGAACCTCAAAGTACTTTTGAAACTTACTTACATACTTCATGTCATTGCTGGGCTGCACACGCTGCGTATGCGTAATAAAATTGAATTAACGCTAGGCCGAGCTGCCATTTTGTGGCACATTTTCGCCTTTGCCCGGTAAATTTTGCTCGGGGACAGTGTGTGTATGTGTGTAAGTATGTAAGTGCTTTTATTGCCTATAAATGAAATCATAAATTTAGGACAAGCTCTTGAAACACGCACACACATACGCCCTGCAGGGTTGTCAAGTTTGTCTACTGATGTACTTTGGCAATTATTATAAGCTGGATTTTAGACAAAGAAAAAGAACGAGGAAGAGAGAGAGAGACTTTAAGGGCAATTTATTATTGGCTTGATATGATTTGCATGCGAGCGAACAACAACAACAACAGCAGCAACAGCAGCAGGACATTCGATGAACAAATATTGACAGGCGTTTGTTAAGCGGCAAGTGGCGTAATATTATCTTAATTTATGTCTCTCTCACTCATTCGCTCTCTCTCTTGCTAAGTTAGTTTGTGTGTGTGCCAAACCAAAACTAAGCCAAGTTTATTTGCTTTGGGTTGAAGGCTTCAAACCACTTTGTGTGTCATTTAGCCTAGTTCTTAAGCCCTTCCAACCAAATGCTGACAAATGGCCAACCATAAATTTTAACTCGTTACTTCAACTAACTCTGGCAATAATCAGTTAGTGTGCTTTAATTTACACTCAAGCATTAAGATTTGCAGTTTTTGTGATCTAATTAAACTTTTAATGATCCCAAAATCAGTTTTAATGCACTTCAAAGAAATATTTAATTAGTAATTGATATTTTAATGCTGAAACAAATTATGTCATTTTCAATTTACTGTTCATCTGATATAATGATAAGGTTCCATAAAATTTGCATATTGTTTTTAATACAGACAACTTTTTCAATTCACTTTCGCTAAACGAAGTTGATTAACAAATTACAATTTACATGTTACAAGCGAAATTTTTTTTTAGCGACTTGCATAATAATTATTTGCAATGCATAAAAGCAACCACATTATGCGTAATTAAATTCGTTTTACTCTACAAACTCTATACATATATATATATATATATGTATATATAAAAATTAATTAACAATTTGCATAATGATAAACGAGCGTGGTCTTCAAAAAGTATATAATGTGTGAAAGCTGCTTTTGGGCAAAAGTGAAAATGAAAATCAACAAATCAGTAGAATGTTGCATGCTCGAAATGATTCATAGTCCCAATGTGGCAGACAGCGTAGCACTGTGGCACTGTGATTTCATGATTTCATACTGAAAGTCAACTGAGTCATTTGTCGTCATAACTTTTGTCATTAAATCGGATAGAAGATGCCAACAATTTCTCTCTCTCTCTGTTTCTCTCTGGCTTTTGGGACGTGCTGCGGCGGACAAAGAGATCTGGGAGACGTCTGTTTATACATTTTTCAGAACATGCTAAATATGAATAGAAGCACAAGTCACACATACACATACGTTATGTACTTAGCAGCAGGCTGGCAAAGTCACGTTTCTTAATATAGTAGAGTACGTGTGTGTGTGTGTGAGAGTGTGTGTGTGTATATTGTGTGCTAAGCTTCAGACATTTTTAATTTATTTTCATGCCACTTTCCTCAGTGTTTATGTGCATTGGCTTTGCTGCAATTTTTAGCCGTCTTTGAACCGGTCAAGCAGACTTTAGGTTCTTTTATTTTCTTTATTTACACTTGAGCATGTGGGATTTACTCATACAAAACTGTAAAATATATATATTTTTCGATCGAAATCGTAGCAGACGTTTTGCTGCTAAGCATTTCAAATCAAGAAAAACACCATACAACAAATTCAAGTCTAACGAAAAAAACAAACAAAAGCTAAAAGCAAAAAAACCGTAAAAGTTAAAAAAATGTTCAATTTAACAAATATTTTGTGGAACAGCAAAACTGTTCGCGATTCGCTTTGGGACAGTACATCGTTCGACATATCAATGGGCATTGCATTGGTTTTTATATTTTGCTACGCAGCCAAACGACAATGTGATAACTTCTTTGACAAAATTCGGCAACGACGGCAGCAACAGAACCAGGTGAACAGACAGCTGGCAAACGAGTCGGCAAATAGCGAGGCAACCAAGACGTCGCAACGGACATTTAATGGCCTTAATCCAGTCGAAAGTCGAAGTCTTGAGCGGCAGCAGAAGCAGCCGCGTTTTAGATCCGTTGGGACACAAATGGATGCAGCAGCAACCGAAATGCCTCGCAACTTGCGACATCTCAATCCTGAGCAATACGTTGAGCGACAGCGTAGTAGTAAGCCATCGATTTTAAAAAAAAGTGTTACATGGATGACATAGTGAATAAAGAAAGATTTTCATAACGAATACAATTCGTTCCTATCGCAACGAAATCTAATCACACTTCTTTATTTTCATATATGTTTAATACCCTTAATGGTTTTAATGGTTTCTTGTGATGGTGAACGAAAAGAAAGATGAAAAAACGATAATTAGACGTTAAGCATGGAGAACTCTTTTGGAGCAACAACACAAAAGTAATAATTTATTCCAAGTATACAACAAGTTGCATATAAAATGAAACTGAATCCTTTGAAAATTAATTTGTTGAGAATGCCTTAGTGCTGCTAAGGGCTTACCATTCCATTGGCCATTTTAATTGGTTTGCGAGCACATAAGCCAACCCATAAGTCGTCAGGTACAACAAAATACACCTATATATATATATATATACGTATATATCTTTTAAGTTGACAGTGGGCAACTGGCAACATTCGAAATGCCAGAATGTTGGCAAAGTGCAGCCGTTGCCAGTGCCAAAAGGTAAAACGTATACGTTTGTGTGTGTGAGTGTGTGTAAGTGTGCGTAAAAATGTTACTGGGTGTGTGTGTTGCTGTCGGCCTAGACAATTTTAATGGCCATTGTGGTAAATGAAATGCGCTTAAGATTAAAAGCAGCGCATGGACTGGAGACTATGTTAAGCCCACAAAACAAACATAAACACAAACATAAAGGGACTGAGAAGGCAAAAGGAACGAAAGAAAAGAACAAATAGGTAACCTAGGAGATCAGAATAGACAGCTGTGTGATACCCTGTTACGTTTAAACGTTTCTAAATGAAAGGAAAAGTTAAGGCCCTCCATTTCCCGGAACTCGACATTGCTCTGAGCTCGATCCAGATCGGCTTTCTTAGCTTTCAGGCCACACAACCCCAATTACTCTCTCTTTGAAGCATAGCGTCTACTATATAGTTGGGTGAAATCTGTGTCTCTGATTCTTGGCTTAGCGTCAGGCGCTGCCAGTTCCCTTTGCAACAACCAAAGAACGTGTGCTCAGGGGCAGTACAGACAGTTGTGTGACGTGCCGACTGTATAGTTGTTGATACATAGGGTATATATATATATATATATATATATATATATATATATTTTGTTTTGCAACATGCGCTGCTGTTATAAATCTAACGCTGATGTTGTCACCCACATGGCCATAAGTAAACATTTTAAAGTTCAAAGGAAGGTCCTTAACCTGCAGCCAGCGGCAAAAGCAAACTGCACTTGCACTCTCCCATGTTTGTGCTCTCAACTCTCAACTCTCTCTTTACACTTGCCACTGCTGAACTGCTGCTGCTACTGCTGTTGCTGCTGCTAAATGAAGTAAGTGTTAACGCAAATGCAAACAAATGCAAGTGGCAACATAACAAGTGTGTGTGTGTGTGTGTTTGTGTGGCATCCGTCAGTAAATGCAACTCCCTGCCAGACAAATAGGTTCAGTGCTCCGGACTTATGCATATGATTCCAATTCGTTTCACAATTTATTTCCGTTAACATCTACTTGAATACGAAAATAAAGAAGAAATAAATCACAATTAAATATTACTTATAAAGAAAATGCTTTCAGTCACAAAAAATAGTCAAATATCTAAAAGTTAGTTAAAATGTACATTAGTCACGCCGATTGGGGTGACCCCAAACTATATATGTATATATGCGTTTAATCAAATTGTGTTGGGGAAGCGACATGGCATGTGGCTCCATAATTCAATAACATACCAAAGGCGGCGAAAATAAATTAAAATTATGCAAGAATGCGTCTGAGCCACAAAAAAATACACACACACACACACATACATGTATAAAGAGAGTGCTTCACAAAGTGGAACAAAAAAGAGGGAGTGGTAGGGTGTAGAAGAGATGTGGGCAAATGAAACCGCCAGCTTTACCCAATGCCACATATTTACTTTTATCTCGGCGCAAGCAGCCAAAGCCAAACACGCACAAACAAATGGGTTTTTCGTCGGTCTTCGGGGTGCTGCGCCGGCTGTTGCTGCTGCTGCTGTGAACGGACGATGGAACAACACAAAAGGGGTGACGCGACACCCCTCCCGGTTCAAGACAGACAAAGAGGACGAACGAACGGACGGACGGAGGGACAATAAATGTGGTGCATGGCACTGACAATGCCCCAACGATGATGCTCTCAAATTGTCGGTCGTTTAAATACATTTAAATATAAATGCAGGCAGCGCAGCAAACAGATAAGAACGCATCACAAAACGGGACAGAAGGACATTGAGCAAGGAGCAGCTGCCTGCTAAAGCTTGGTAGTAAGTGAATATTTCATTCATTCATTTTTATTCATTTGGCATAGTCGCTATTCTATCAGTGTTGCCATTTCATGGCTATTTATACATATATATATAGAGTGTGTTTGTGTGTAAAAGCTTGCCACAGACATTTTAAACGGGTTGCGCGCAAATATATCCAACACTTGTGGTGTGCACAGTTTTAAAATAATGAAAAATCTTCAACTGGCTTGAACTTGTTGTTCTTGTTTGTGTCCTTTGCGAGCAAAGGAACGAATTTAATTACAAATTTCTTGGTGTTACGTATACGCCACGTGCGGCGTGCTTGCGATCCTTGCGGGCAGGTCAGCGAATCGAGAAGATACATTTCGACTGCTGTTGTTGCTTCTCTTGTTGTTATTGCTGTTGTTGTTGTTGTGTCATGCAGCTTGTCGTTGCCTTGATTACATTTTCATTTTAATGCACGATTGAAGATGCATACGGTGAAATTAATTGAAAACGCTGCCAGCCAAACTCTACCAGTGCTAATATTTGGCTTTCACTCTCTCTCTCTCTCTCTCTCTCTCTCTCCCACACTCTCTCTGTCTGCTTCTTTTGATCATGTCGGTTTAACGCTTACAGACTGCGCATCAGTTGCTGCATACGAAATGAGCTGCTGACGTATCTTTTATTGATTACTGTGAAGTACACACACACACACACGCACACACACACTGTTGGAATTTTAATCTTACTTTTTAAATCGAGAATCTCTTACTTGAATGCCACATTCTTTTAGTGTAGTAGCGACGACGAGCAGAGAGAGAGAATAACTGCGACCACTTTAGATGTTTCTTAATGGAATCACTTGACGACATCCGAACTAGATACATACACATATAGATATATATGTATATATAGTATTTGGCAAGTCGTTTGTCTAGACATTTGACATTTAATGAACTTTGCTCATTTCGGGAGTCACATTAAACGCTTGACTGCCCAAGTATACTATTCAGAATTAAGTTAAATCGACGCTATGAAGCTTAAGTAATTTATTCTCTCAATTCCCAATTACAATTTAAACTAAATGAATTCACTGCTCAATTAGATGACTTGTTGCTAGCTATCAACAAAATATTGAACAAGTGAAACGAATATAATACAAATACTTTCTTTAGAACACCTTGAACATCAGATAGAAATGAATATATGTGTCTAACTGTATCTATGCCATTTGGTATCTATCTATCCGAACAGTCTGTTTCAATTTCATCAGCTCAACATTGTCAATTATTTGTGACATGCCTGTTCGACTTTATAAACTGGCACTTTACAGACACACAGAGAGAGAGAGAAAGAGAGAGAAGTCACTCGCAGGTTCTGTTCGCCTCTTGGGAGTGTGTGCGGCAAAGGGGGTGGGGATTAAGACAGAGGCTTGAATTCGTATCTTCACACTTTAGCGTTGATAAAGTGACATTTATTGGCTGTCAGTCGGTTAGTCAGTTAGTCAGTCAGTCAGTCAGTCACGCAGTCAGTTGCAGGGCATAGCACTTTGTCAGCCCCATGCCTTCTGGACAATGTAATGATGTGCCTTGCATATGAAATTTAGCCTTGTCGTGTCGATTGTCGACTGCCGATGTCAATGTCGAAAGTCGGCATGTGTTCAGGCACATGTAAACGTTCCGGCGAATGTCTGTCTGTCTGTCTGTCTGCCTGCCTGC
Organism: Scaptomyza tumidula; assembly: GCA_035044465.1. Taxonomy (NCBI): domain Eukaryota; kingdom Metazoa; phylum Arthropoda; class Insecta; order Diptera; family Drosophilidae; genus Scaptomyza; species Scaptomyza tumidula. The sequence continues at coordinate 2,359,893 of JAWNNW010000354.1, forward strand.
CTGTCCCCTTTTGTCCCGTTTTCCATGCTGTCTGTCCATCATCATAATTGCATAATCACATCATTGTCTTTTGTTGCAGTTGTTGTGAGCAGCAGGACTTAATTATTCAGCCAGGCACTCTAAAACTGAGCCCTGTTGTTAACAGTTTGACAATATCTCAATTCACATTTTATATATAGATTGTTGCAGATTCTAGATTTAATAACCTTTTGAAGGTCATATGTTGTTGACTTTGCTTGATGTGAGTTTGATTATCCTTTGAGTTATAATTCTGATTGCAGTTAAAGGCTTGTTGTCTAAGTACTTTGGATTTATTTATAGAAATCTTGTCAAAGAGATATTTTAATCCTAACCAGAACGTAAAGCGAACGGTAAGTAATTAGGTGATTTGTATGAACACACCGCACACACCCATACACACACACACACTCAGCACACATAAGTCCGATCAATCATTTCGGCAACATGGCCATTAGCTGCACACATGGGTGAGTAAATATTCTATATTCTATACACGTGGCAATCTGAAGAGGCAACAGCTCAAACATATCATAATTAGGATAATGCAAAGACAAAGCCAAAAAGCACGCAGCAGCTGAGACAGCATTGACAAGTCGTTCAACTCTACCCCTTCCCCTTCTTTTCGACTCATATATATATATGTGACGCATTACTTACTTGCGCACTCAGCATTCGCTTTGACAAACGCGGCGTATTATTAATGCACTTTAAGCGTTGCTCAGACGCTTTGAAGTGTGCTTAGATTTTTTCTTCTTCTGTCAGACAATGGCCAATTACTCAGCTTGTGAAATCCACATACACTCGCCCGCTGCATTTAATTAAGTCCATTCCTTTATTAGCTAATAATTTCTTTGAAATGCGAAATGCGGTTGACTTCATTTGCAGCGTTTTACCTTGTATAATTTGTGATGGCAAAAAAGCCTTTATGAGTATTAAAAAGTTGTCACAATGGACAACAACTAATTATTACTAGCAACAAAATGGGCGTCAGTTAATTAGCGAGCCAAAGGGATGTAAACAGAAATGAATTGACAAAGGCAGCAGCAGCAGCACATAAGGGAAAGCAAAACTTTACACAGATTAATTGCTTTAAAGTAAGGGTTTGCTGCCACATCGTAACTAAGATATGAGTGTTGCATAGCAATTACGCCACTAAGTGCCACATGGATTCACATTTATGCATATGCAAAATGCAGCACGACAACCGTCAAGTAAAAAAAAGTAAAGAAAAGAAAAGCAGCAGAGAAATGTATAAAGCTGGTAAAAGTGTATAAGCATACTCTGAGCGAGAACTATTTGAACAGCTGCAGCTGGCAGTTGCATGTTGACAGGCAGCAGGAAAAGAAGAAAAAAAGGAGCAGATGGAGGCAAAATTGTCGTCGAATTGAACGGCAGCGAATGTAATGCAAACAAACAAGCAATAAGGTACGTGGAAATTGTCGCCTTAACTTAGTTTATTATAATGCCACTTGAATGAGCTTGCAACGACTTTGCTGTTGCTCCTGCTGTTGTGTGTGCTTTGTGTGAAGGATAGATGTGTGCATGTGTGTATATCAGATATCCATTCATTTATGCTCTCACACGTTCAAGCTCGCTCGAGCTGCGAGCAGCAAAGGCAACGAAATAATACGACAACAATGACAATGCCAGCCATCCAAGCTTAGCACCTGAGTAGGGGATCTAACTAACACACACATACACATATAGAGAGTTGGCAATACGAGCTGTAAAGCTGATGGGAATGGCATTCGCAAATAGCGACAGACACGTGAGCTTCTTTATGTAGCAACGCCATATACATACTACGTTCTACTGTTTACCTTTGTGTGCAATTTGCCATTTACTCAATTTAAATTTCCTCTCTATTGTGTCAATAATACAGAAAGAAAGCAGCAGAGAGTGAGAGAGAGAGAGAGAATGCCAATCATAAAGTCAGGCTCAACTGAATTGACAATATTGGCACATAATAAGCTATACTCTTAACAATGCAACACCATTGCTCACATTGCTATTCATATTCAAATTGCAACTATTGATGAAAATAGTATGATGCAGCCAATTTAAACAAATATTTCAATTACATCATTGATATAATATATATATTTTGCAGACAATGAAAGAATGCAAAAAAAGAAATGAGATAAATATTAAATAGTTATTATGCTGAAATGTATTCTTTTTTTTGTTTGTATATTCAATAGTTTTTTAAAGCCTAGTAGATCCAATTAAAAAAGTACATAAGCGTAACAAAAAACGATTAAAATAATTGGTATTTAATCAATCGAATGAAATAAATACATTAATTAGTTATTTAATATTTATTATACTCTGATCCCATTAAAAATCGGAAAGAAGGGTATAATGGTTTAGTGCAAAAGTATGTAACAGGCAGAAGGAAGCATCTCCGACCCCATAAAGTATGTCGATATAGCCATAATGATAATCGATGATTGAAATCGGTTGACAAACAACGGAGATATGGGACATTAGGTAAAGTATGCAGTACACATACACACACACACGCATACTTGCAAGCACTGACTGTACGCGTTAGGTATTGGGTTCAGGATGTCTTGTTTACAATATATAACACATACCATTAATAGTAGCCAATACATTTGACCTGCCCTGCCTTAGAATTCCCAACTGGTTCTAGCTTTGAGTGGTATGGGACTTTGCTAAGTTTTCCTAAGACCTGTTTAATTTTTTTTTTTTTTAATTATGTTTTTACAATAACACACACACACCCATTAACACACACACACCCATTAACACACACACCCATTAACACACACACATACACAAACAAACACACACACACAAACACACACACAAACACACACACATCCACAAACACACAAAAACACACACAGACATATACTTTCAAGCACTGAGTGTACACGTAAAGTATCAAGTATAGAGTTCAGGGTATCGTCTAGTCGGGGTATTTCGACTAGAGCCTGCTTACTTGTTTTTTTTTTTAAGTTTTGGTTATACCAAAGAATTTTAATCTAAAGTATTCCATAAATATATATATGCTTGAAACTTAAAAAAAATATATAAAAAACTTTTTTTTTTGGTTGTTTTATTGCATTTAAGAATTATTTATGGCATTTAATGAACAATAAACCTGATGTTTTAATCCCGCATATCATTAAAGCGTAATCCCTGCTGTTCCCTTGATTAAATTAATCATTTATATACAAATGTTGTTGTTTGACTTTGGCACAAATGTGAGTAATACCCAATAACAACAACAACAACCATAATACCACAAATATTAATATTAAGTGCTTGTAGAGAAGACTTTACAATAGGTATAAAAAAATGTGAGCGGACACGAAAAACGATAAATTGAAACGCTTTGGTGAACCAAATCCAATATTAAATTAATGAAAACGCATTATACGATTAATTTATACTAATACCACGCGCCGCTTTTAATCGCTTCGGTGCAGGGTGCAAATGCGCTTAATGAGCTTTAAAAAACAAAACTTTGCACACTTTCCTCTTCACTCCATGCCTCCTGGCCAGAAATTGAATGCATTTAATTGCTGGCAAACAACCAAAAAGCATAAATTGTTGTTGTTGTTGCATAATCGAAGCGAGTTTATAAATATGTAGAGTACTTACTCACATATATATATATATAAAGTTAGTAAAGTTTAAGTATATGGAGTTTTTCTTGGACCTTATCGAAAGACATTGGGCAAGCAAGCAGCAGCTGACTGCGTTTTTGCTTACTTTGTTAATTAAAAATTTCGCTTGTGCTTATTATGTGCAGCAAACAATGAAACGTGAGCAATGTTTAATGAAGTGCAAAATGAAATGACCAAAAAAAATAATATTAAAAACCCAGTGCAACGCTACGTATACGTTATATGCACTACTTTTTTATATGTTCAATTGGCAAAGGTAAATGAAGAAATATTCTCTGGAAATGCACAATACATAAAGTATATATGCTACATAAATATGTATATGTATATGTTATATATATGAATAATTCTCCTGGGCGTTGTCGATGTTTCAATGTTTAAACGTTAATTGGGTATTTGGATGCTGATTGCAGCAGGCATACTAATTTATCTTTAGGCAAACACGTTAAACATAAATCAGCATTAATACAAATTTTCAATAAAGTATATTTAATGTATACAATGGGTAAAACTCACAAAAAGTGTTAAAAATATTTACAAAGTTAATTAATAAAAACTTTAAATGCTTTTTCGTCGCTTGCCATTAAAATGTTCACTTTAATTTGAATGGATATACAAAATAAACAATAATTTGCATATTTTTTATGACAACAAGTTATAAGTTCTTTAAATTTTAGTTCAATTTAACTTTAATCAACTGCAGAAATTTACATTTGAATGCTTTTTACATTTGTTTGTTCTGTCATTAATTCTCACTTACTTTTGGAAGCTATTCAATACGCTTGACTGTAGTTTTTTCTTACTGACAGGCACAGAGAACTTGGCAAGCTCATTTCATTAAAAGTTTGTTACACTTGTAACTAATTTTCACTGCCAATACAAAGTTAGTTTGACAGAAACACATTTTCATTAATTTTCTTTACACATTCCTTGTTTCTTTCTTTGAATTGTTTAGTAAAGGGTATTCCAAGTAACTCAAGTAATATTTACTACTTAATAAACTATAAAAAGCTAGTTGATAAGTGAAATTATGTTATAATCTGGAAATGCAGTTATAATCTATATCCCAAGCCATGACTTTTATGGTATTACATTTAAAAATCGTTTGAGTTTTGAGGGAGCTATAACTTCGGAAAGTTGTAATCCATTTTCAAGATTGTTCTTTGGGAAGTATGTTTGAATTTCGAGGGAGAATTATGTTACAAACTGGAAATGCAGTATTAATCTATATCCAAAGTCATGCCTTATAGGATATTGCATTTAAAAATCGGTTGAGTTTTGAGGGACTTGTGACTTCATAGTCAAAAACATAAAAGCAAGCACATCCAATGGATTGTAACTGGTACATACTCGAATATAATAAACTTTCTCGAAAGTAAACAGAATCTTAGTGAGTGAGAAAACTAAAGACAACAGCTGTTAATGAGTGGAGTTAGTGCGTCAGTTTGAAAGCAAACTTCGCTACTACAGTTGGCGAGTACAATTTCTACTGCAGATCCATTGCTTGGTGCTTTGCTGCTTGCCACTTGAGTGCAAGTGGCAAGTGAACGTAATTTACGTTCAAGCTTTTATCGCTCTTGCTACTGCTGTTTGCTGTCGGTGACTTTTGCTTAGTTAATATTTGCGGGCTCCTAAATGAGAAGTGGCAAAGTTTGAGGCAAGCGTTGAGGTTGAGCTTGAGCTTGAGGTTAGCCTGCGAATGATATGGGTAAGAATTATTGATTTAATGTTTGTAAAAGCAGCACAAAGCATTAACTGAATACTGAAAACACTGACGCTGACACTGACAGCAGACGATGCGTCGCCGTTGCCAAGTCTGTCTGTTGTTGCTGTTACTGCTGTTGCTGGCAGCTAAAGCGGAAACGGAAGTGCAAAGCAACAACTACAAGAGTGACAAAGGCAAAGCCAAAGCCAAACCCAAAGCCAAAGCCAACTTAAACCACAACAACGGCAATCCCTGTAAATAGCTCTCGCCGTTTTTATAGCTGGCAGACAGACATGTTTTGTTTTGTTTTGTTATGTTGTTGCTGCTGCTACTCACAGGCAAATGTTGGACATTTTTACAGTTTTTGGTCACTGGCAAATGTCAACGGTGTTTTATAATGATATTGTTGTTACTGTTGTTGTTGCTTGGTGTTATTGCTATTTGATATTGTTGCTGTTGCTACTCAAGTAAACAAAGGGAAAACGCTGTCAGGCAACAGTCTGACATTTTATTTATTATTTCCAACAGCAGCAAGGCGCTAGAAAATGCCAGCTATTACGAATTTATTTACAGTGCTGAAATCGCAACTAATTTGTGGTACATCGAGCCAACAATTATATATAACTTAGTTATTAAGTGCTTAAGTCCCTTTAAGCTGCTTTCAACTGTGAACTTTACAATCAATTCTTGATTTGTTTGATGATTATTAATTTGAGAATTTAAATGGAGTCGAAACTGTTCGTTTGTAAGAACAATTTCAACAATTCGAGTGAAATGCTTTATTTTTGCTCGTTTCATTATTCTTGTCCATGGATTGTGATAAGATCTGCCTTAATTTAAATGTAGCCAATTCAAGGAAATCATGAAAGGAAGCAAGAGCATAGAATAGAAGAGAAATAATCTAAATAAGCATGGTTGTTGCCATGGCTATTTTCCGGTTTTCAGCAGCTCACAAATCATTTCACAATTGCTATGCTTTAATCGAGTGGCAAGCTTTAATGCTGCACGCTGCATGTGCGATGCGGTGATGCGAGATGAGCGAGTTGCAACAGCAACAACTACAATGTTGTTGTTAAAAGCATTAAAATTTCAAATCGAAATACAAGACAAGAAAGTTTTAAGCCAGCATTCAGCATTCAGCGTTTTGGGCAGACAAACAATTGTACACAACTAAGGGTTGAGCTGGGTTGCCGGGAGGGGGAATGTGGCTCAAGTGCAGCAAAAACTCTTATCAAGAAAATAAAGTGAAGCAAAAGTTTTAAGCGTCTTTGCACGCATACAATTTCTCATGAGCACCAAATACAATTGCACAATAAAATATATATAAATACAGACATAGTCGCACTTTTATAACGTAGTCGTAGTAGTTGTAGTAGTGAAGCCGAAAGGGATTCAAGAACGAAGAAGAAGAAGATAAAGCTTAAGCGAAATGATTTTAAAAGCTGCGCCTTGCAAAAGGTTTTTGTGTGTCGTCAACGCTGCCATTTCACTAAAAGCAGTAGACATTTACCCCAAAAAACGAAACAAAAAAGTAAAATATAAGCCCAGCTAAGAAAAAACAAAAAATATATATATATATATGTATGTATGTACAATATAGCATGCAACATGGCGGGTGCTTTGCCATAATGGTTTTGTGCCTGAAGTCTATGTTTTAAAATGCCGGCTCACGAGCGCAGTTGGTGCAGCTGTTGCCCGGACTCCATGCCACCATTCCCCATTGATGTTTTTATTGCACGCCAAACTGTTGCCCCGAAAGAAAACCAAAAACAACAACTCTCTCGAATGAAATTAAAAGCGCGCACCGAAACTTTGCCGATTAAAAAGGTAAGTTCTTTTACAGTCTCTCTCTCTCTCTCTCTCGTACACTTTCTTTCTGTCTCTTTTCTTAACTGTTAGCGGAAACAATGAAATCGGCATTCATTTTATTAACTCTTTGAGCCGTCGCTCAAGCGAATTGCCAATTAAAACAGCACTTGCACTCGAGCAGCAGCAGCAGCACTCCTGGCACAACGGAAACGCTTCAACTACGTCAGTTGTCACGACGGAAATCACGTTGAATTCGTGCAAAGACTTTCAATGAGATCGATTTGGAAACAAAGTGCAATTTTTGCTTCATCCGATTTCTTGTTTGTTTGTTCTCCTTTTTTTATGGCCAAAACTATATAAATGGCATTGAAAGATAAATTTTAATTTTAGCACTGCAAACACACACACACACACACATATATATAATTTAAAAGACTGGGCGACACAGAGTCCAAAGGCCAGCTTGGGCCATAAAAAATGTGTCTTGGGTAAATAAATTTCGAAAGTGAAATACTTGTAAATGAAAACAAATGGAGCCAAACACAAAAACACAAACATACACACACACGCGTGTATATAAAACAATAACTGCTAAAGGACATGGATACAGGACAGGATAGATGCTAACGCTTATAAAGCCAAAAAAACATTCGATATTACGTATACGACGTTGTACGTTGAAAATGCAATAAATATTGTATATCAAGGACATTTCTCTGTGGGTTTTAGCCTTAAAAATGTGCTATAAAGCATGCCATAAATTGTTCATTTAGGTTTTTAGCTAAACGTTCAATAAATTTTATTCAATTGCCGAAAAATGCAGTCGCTTTAATTGATATGCAGCTGGAGAGCTGAGTTATTTTTTGTGCAAGCTAAACATAATTTAGCGTAGCGTATAATTTACGCCTAAATAATTACAAAACTATACAAGTATTATAATTATTGTCAAATCAACGAAACCAAGAACAACCAAAACTAATATTAAATAATTTACAAAATTGCAACATTGCAATGTATTTTAACATAATTATTGTGTATGTTTGGTGTGCGCGTGACTTAAATTATATTTTTAATGAGCGAAAAAGCCACAATATATATAATTTGCATTTGGCATTTGATTATTGTTTATTTGGTTGGTTTGTCTGCGCTGCCGCACACAGCTGATTGTTTGGGTGTAAAAATGTAATAAAACACGCAATAACATTTATTCATTTATACTGTACAATAAATGTTTTAAATTACGCATTATGTACTGCTGCTAAGCTAACTTGTTTTTATGCCGCTATCGAGGCATTCTCAATTAGTTTTTGAAATCAATTATCTGATCTATTTGTTTTAGTATATATTTGCATAATATTATGGGTCAAGTTTCACAATTTGCATTTCTAATTGTAAACACAAATAGAAAAGGCTTTGGCAAATAAAGCCAAAAACATATTTATTCAAATGACAAAATAAATATATTCAAATAAATAAAATGAAATATTAAAAAAAAGAGTTTTATTTATTTGCATATCGATAAACTGATTTAATACGAACTCTTGGGAGACAACAATGCTAAAAGTTACCAACTTTTCGATACTCTGCTTGTAAGAAAATCTCTAAAAATAAAGTTGAATGTGGGAAATCGATTGGATTCTAAGTTGATATGCTTTGCTTAATGCTTTTTTATTGTCATTCCCACAGCACAAACCAAATAAGCATTAAGAAAATTCTTTTTTAAGTACTTGACAAAAGTCAAATGCAGCTACTTCTTATCTGTATCAATATGCATAAATATTTGGAAGTAACCACAGTATTTTATTTGTCTGACAGCTTGCAAACCGCAAGCCAATACGCAGCAAAGCATTTTGTATATATATTTGTAGAATATATTTTATTAAATTTGTAAATAATTTGGTAAATAATTTCAGACAATTTGCAGTACGCAAAAATGTTTCTTTGGTAACTTGAAAAACTGTTAACAAAAATGCAGCTGCCCGAAAAATATGCCATTGTCATTTAACCGAAATTATTTTCACATTTTCAGCTTGTCATAACTTTTATGCAAATGTTGACGAACAAATGCCAGATCACATATACAAATATATATATATATTTGTTTGTATGTATGTATGTGTAGTAAATGTATTTCGTTTTTGTGAAGAAAACTTTGTCTGCACATTTGCTGGTTATTAGGGACAAAAGTCAAGAAGATTCCGTTTGCCATGTTGCCAAGTCTTTTAATGAGTTTTACAGTTGCAACAAAGAAAACGGATGAATGTTGTAAATAAATTATCAAATTAATTGAGTGCATACGCTGGAAGATTCCACCATTGTAATGTAAGTTAAATCAACACTCGTGACAAAAAAAAAAAATAAATGGAATGAAATATTGATGCAATCCAGACACTGGCATTGGGGCCACTCACTCACCTGCCAAATTATAATGTGACGCACATTAAGTGCTACGAAAGAAAGCGAGTGAAAGAGCTGTGGGCAACGTAATCATCAGTGACGACAGCAGTAGCAACAGCAGCAGCAGCAGGGATGATGAGTAGCAGCAACAGCAGGATATCCTGTCACGTTTTCAGTTGACTTGACTGCCGTGGGAGAGTGCGCAGTACTTAACCGTTCAAGTTGCCGGTCTGGCATACTTCAGCTTACCTTCAGGAATTTTTTTTTTGTGTGTTTTTTTTTTGTTGCCTCTGGGCCAGTGTTGTCAATGTCTTGGTGCAGTGACTGCCACAACACACACGAGTAGCACTGCATACTTTCTGGTCGTGTAGTGGTGTGAAAATTAAAGGAATTCCGTTATTATTTTGCCTTTTTTTTTTGAGCGTAACTTTTTTTCATCTTCAGCACTTTGATGCAAATTATGTCGGCGCAGCGAAAACAAATGTTGCATATGCATGCGAGACGACACGACACGACATGTCACAAGTGCTTAGTACTCCCCGAGTGCGACAGTCTCTCAGACACCCACAACCCCTTCGCCATCCACATTGAACTGAGGTTTTCACTGCCTTTAGCTTTGGGATCCGTATGTGTTGGAAGCGTGAAAGTAATTTGCAAAGTAGACGTTGTTGCAGTTGCATTTGCTGCCTGTGTGCAAGCCTGACGACTTTGCTTTCGCTGTTGTCATGCCAGCTCATTATGTGGCGGGCTTCTTCTTCTCTTCTTCATCTTCCTTTAGTGCAACGTCATAGAAAAGTATGACGCGTCGTGGTTGAAAGCTGAGAGTGGTTAGAGCACAAAGAGCACAACGTCAACGTCAAGAAAAAGTTAATAATATATGAGAAAGTAGCACGAAACAAAAATCTGAATATCACGACGACTACGACATGAGAAAGTTCTGATTAGAAGGCATTAGGCGAGCTCGCTTTGGCAAGCATATAACATTTTTTAGTCATTTTTATGAGAGTACGAAATGAAAATTTCACTTATTTCCTGCAGTTGAAATACATATTTAACCCAACTTAAGATGAAGATTTGTGACTGAACAAAGAAACTTGCAATTAGAGTGTTAAGTCATGTTAGAGTTACTCAAACTAAAAGTGCATTTAGAAATGATTTAAGTTAAGAATTGAATACAGTTGATTTAATATGCAAGCTTCTGAGTTATCTTTTATTTGTGACTTTACATATGTAGGAACGTTGACTCGCTCTCTGGCGTGCTTCGAGCTTGTCGCGTTTTCTCATTAACAGATCTTATTGAGTCTAACATTATAACTTAGTATACTAGTTGTGGTCTACTACCGATGTGTGTTAGTGTTGGCTACAATATCAAATAAATATAAAGTCAAGCGAAACGTTTAAAGTTGAGTATAAAATTTAGTTATAGTGCGATTTAGCTAAACGAAATGCCTGCGTCGAGGCAGTCGTTAATAGACAGTCAACCAGTCAAGCGTTTATAGACAGACAGACAAGCAGACTGACAGACAGACAGAAAGAGGAGATAGAGAGAGAGAGAGACAGGTCTCGGCTATTTTGGTATCACACTGGGCGCATAAAAAATGGCCACCTAGCGGGATGCCGTTGCCATTGTGATTGTCATTGTCATTGTCGTTACTCGTTGCTACTCGCTGGTGGTGGCAGTCAAAAACTGAAAACGGATTTAGTTGCCAAACGGCCAAATCGAATGTCAGCAGCAGCCGTTCAGAGTTGAAGCAACGAAGCAACGAACCGAACCGAACCGCTTGCTGAATGCAGTTATCAAATAGAAATGAAACTCGGAGCCAAGAGATGTGAGCTACGCTAAGCTTCAGCTGCCAGCGTCTAGACAGCATTTATCATGCAGCCAGGAGCGAGAGTTCCAAAGCCATAATTATTTATAAAGCTCAAGGGGTAAGTAGGAGAGTGAGTGAGAGAGAGAGCATTGGAGTCAAGCTTTTTATCGTCTGTATTATGGAGATCACCTCTGGCTCTTAAGTTATTTGCAGCCGTTGCCACCACGTTGAAGCTAATTAACCCAAAAGGACTTTAAGAGCTTTGAGACTGGGCCCAAGCGAATCATTTGGTTTAACGCCTTTTTGGCTTTGTGTATTGGCTCTGTTGATTCAAAATCAAATCAACACTATTCTATGCGGTCAAAGAGTGGGGGGCTCGATGGGGCATTCAGTGTGCTGCAGGTGGCAATAATTGAAAAACTTTGGCCAGTGAGCCTATTCACTAATTAAAAGTTTTTGGCTTAGGCACCAACGCCTCGTGCCTGGGAATTCAGCTACTATACTATATTGAGATGATGCTATATATATATATTGTAACAACTGATGTTGTTGTATTAGACTTTTAACACTGCTGTTCATGACTGGCTTTATTAAATTAAAACTTTCAACTCGGCTGCTGCTGCTGCTTCTGTTGCTATTGTTGGGTTGGTGTCAGGCAAGTTGTTAATGCGATTATCGCGTCCACTGTTGAGTTATGACAACAATTTGAGTCGCATAACCCCACCCCACCCCCTTCGCCATTGCCAATCGATTGCCAAAAAATGGCAAAACTGAATTCTCGAAACTGTTGCCAGTTGTACATTTTGCCGCGGAATCACAGCAATTCAACTGTTCAACTGCAGAACAATGCAATGCAGTCATCCCAAAAGATGCCAGACAGCGTCACAGTTCAGTTTAGTTAGGAGCGGGGAGGATGAGGTGATGAGGGTATATAGACAGACAGCTAGCTGTATGTGGCTCGCCTGCTAATGAAATTGTGCATTCAATCGAGTGGAACGATGGCAAAAGTCAATAAAATTGATGTTGCATGCAACAATGCAAAAACTTGCAAGCGTCTCAAGTGCTTCTCAAAACTGTGCAAACCGACACAAAATGAACTTGACGACACAAAATGCAAAATGCCAAATAGTTGATGTCAAATCGCAAAATGCCAAAAACTATTCCTCAACGCACACAAAATATTCAGCTGATAAAGATGATGAAATACCTAGCATACATATATATATTTATATTAATATATATATATACATTCAATCTTATTTCAATGGCAACTTAATAGAATAGAATTCTCGTAATTTGCTAGTTGACACTTTTTGTGGCTGTTATTTAAGCTCAAGGCTCGAAAGTGGCTTAGCTTTAGCTACAGAGTGCACTTAGCTAATAAATCTTTAATATTGTTGGGAAACCTTTTTAATATGTTTTTTTTTGTTGCTTTTGCAAACGCTACAAATTCAATTCAAGGTTAGCTTTTCAAGTGCCAACAACGAATGCGCAAAAGTGCTGTCAAAAATATTTTTCTTGAATAATTTGTGTCCTGCTTTACGATAATTTTTTTCTCTCATCTCGTTTTTGCTTTTCGTTCCCTTTTTTTTTGTGTTCGGTTTTTTTTTTGCGCCTCTTGCTAACCTTCATCAGTAAGCCAATTATGGTATTAAAATGTGCACCAGCAGCAGCGGCAACTTGAGGCGCAACAAGGTCAGCTCAAATGTTGCCTGTTTGCCTGTTCGTTTGGCTCCTGTCGGACTGCCTGCCAGCCTGCCTGCCTGGCTGACTGCATTTAAATGTAAATTGAAATGAATTTTCGCTTGAGCAAAGGCCGCCAGAACGCGGTCTTTTTGATGTGGGTAGTGCGTATATATATATTGTGAATTGTTCCGGCTTTGAAGTGTTCCCAGCAGGAAAAAAACACATATAGCCATTGTCAGGTCTTACACACGATATATTGATGAATTTGACAACTGACAGCCACTTAACAGCAAACAGTTTCGCATCGATCTTGGCCAACATCTGTAATCATACACAAGATTAATGCATTAACAATAGCTTTCACTGATCGAAGAGAAGAATACCCTAGAGCAAGAGATATCTTTACCCTATCGGAATGCTGATTAAGTCAATTTCGAAATGGATATTCATAAAACATAACTGAATAAACACAGCAAAAATCTTAAATGGTATTAAAAAACTTATTCAACATAAATAAAATCGAGACAACAATTAAATAAACATGAAGTCAAACATATAACTTAACTCTTTCTCGCTGTTTCTCGTTATTTTGTCATAAATTATCCTTAAAAATCCAGTTAAATAAAAGTATATAAAACAAAATCCCCCCCTCCCACACCACTTGCCGTATAAGTATAAGATCAAGAAGAAGAAGATGGGAAGGCACTTGAAGCCAACCAACTCCATGCTTCTCATTCTAATAAACCTAAGTGCTTTCAACTTTCAAATTGAAAAGTCAACAGAAAGCATAGCCAAATAGCAAAAACGGCAAATAGCAAAAGTTGAGAAACAGCACAAAACAACACACAGAACGAGAACACTGATAGCGTGGGGGGGGTGGGTGAATGGGGGGATGGAAGGTGTGGAAGTCCAACGTCGTGGGAGTCAAGTCGCATCGCATCGCGTAGCGTAGAGTATGACGCGACTTAAAATTACAAAAGATTAAAAAGCGAAATATAAATATTTATCTGCGGTGCGAGGCTTCCAGTTGTCAGTCAGCCAGTTTGTCCGTGTGTCCGTTCGTTGCTGGGTCAGGCTCAAAAAACGGAGTCCCGGAGTTATGCATGCCGAATAGTATAGTATGCCAGGACACCCTGAGAAACAGAGTTGGGAAGGGAGTTGGAAGCTGCGGTGTAAAGGTGCCTTTGTTGGCTCGCTCTTGCGACATTTTGAGCTCATGTAAATCCATTTTAATTAATTCGAGACAAAGGTTATATCCTGGCATAATAATGAAGGTCCAAGGGTGAAGAAGTGAGGTGAGACCAGGCTCGACTTTTCTAAAGGATTTGCATTTCATTTCAAGTGGATGAACGAACGAAAAATCTAAATCTGAATCCAACTAAAAAACGGGAGGGGAGAGCCAAATGGGGGCTTTGACAACTGTGTCGCTTGACTGATGCTGCAAATTAAAACAGTTGGATTAGAATAAATACAAATGTACTACAAAATGTCAGCAACGGAAAATGGCAGCGGGAAAATGGCTGCTTAACGATCACAATGTCCATTTGCTTGGATGTCAAAAATCGGGTAAAATTTGATAACGTTAAATTCGAATGCTAAGTGGATTTGAATATTGATTGCAGCTTAGCCCAGTCCAATTCAGCTTTTTCTAGCTTTATTGCATATTGCAAACACACACACATATACACACACACACACACAAATAGAGCAAAAACTTTTGTGTACAAGTTATCCGCTTTGCTTGACAATTTTGTGTAAATCAGCTTAAATAAATTACAGACAATGACAACAACAAGAACAACTCAAGCGCATGACTTGAGTGTTTTGGCCCAAGGAGGTAGAATAAAGTCTGCTTCGTTTCAGTCAAGAACTTAATGCTGCTGCAGGCACAATTACGTACGACAAGTAGCAGCAGCAAGGGGTAGCAGCAAGGGGCACGAGCTGAGTTCGAGACGACGAAATTCGACAAATCTGCACTTGCTTAACTTAATTAGAAGCGTTGTGCAAATAAAATAAAAGTTTTTCACTGCACAAAAGTTTCGACTTTTTCTCTTGTGCCTCTCTCTTGTGTACCTTGCAGCTGGCCTAATACTACCTAAAAACTAAATGAGTTTTGGGTGGCCCCCAAAAAATTTGAAGCTTAAAACTCAAAGTCATAACAGTTTTGGCAACCTTCCTCTCCGCCCCATAACTTATGCTTTTGAGCGCATAATTGCCTGTAATTAAGGTATGGTATAGGCCAGGGCCAAAAGAGAACTAAAGTAAAATTTCGATATCACACACACACACACAAATTGGTAGCTATGCATATGGCTCGTTGCCTTTGAGCTGTCATCGACCAAATTTGCTAACTGCTTGGCTACTAGACTTTCATTACACACACACACACACACATATATACGGTAAGCAGCATTTGGTTTTCAGAACTATTAAAACTGATGAAAATTGTGCATGCATTTTCTTGGCAATTCGACATTAAGAAGAAAGACTAAAGCAATAAGCATTAAGACACAAATACAAATGCAAATAATTGTTTATGCACATTTTTGGCAAATAAAAGAGAATATAGAGTGCATCCAATTTGCAGGTAAAAGTCGAAGAAAAGAAATTGCAATATTCGACTCGAAATGTTGCGGCAAAATTTGTTTTTAATTTTCCGCTCTACTTAAAACTGAAAATTGCAAAAAACTCAGCGAACACAGCAACAACAACAACAACGGGGTTAGATAAAGAAACTATTTACGAACAGCACAAAAAAAACGAGTGAAGTAGGCAAAGGGGAGAAGTGAGGGGGATGAGAGAGTAGCATACTCGTATGTGTGGCATTGGCAACACACAAAAAGAAAATCAAATTTGCATATATGCATTCTGTTTTGTCTGTGTGTGTGTGTGTGTCTGTGTGCAGATAACAACGATGCTAGAGAAAGACAGCGGATGTTGCACACCCACACACCAACCCACACACACACACAACTATATTAGCATGCTGTGTGTGGAATGTTTTGCAAGTCCTTTGTCAGCCATTTTTAGACATTGAGTAATTTTGAGATACTTGCACTTTAGCTTATAGAATAGCGTTTTAAACGAGATTATCATCGTCGTCACAACACACAATATGCTGATTAGTTTCCTGCTGTGCATATAGATTGTGTTTGTGTGTGCGTAGTGTAGTGAGGATATAATCGATTACGGATTTTGCTCAAAAGTTCAAAGGATCAGTATCTTTAACGTTTATATATCTATCTATCTTACCGCACGTTGTTTTGTCACAGCTGTTCAAGTTGTTGTTGCCTCGGGTTAAAAGCAACTCAAATTTCATTTAATTTAGCGTACACACACACATGCATACATACATACAAACACTCAGTGTGCATGTGTCCATGCTACAAGATACATTCGAACATGCAAAATTAAATGTATATACACATAAATAATTACGGGCTGTGTCCGCATTTGAAGTCGAGCGAAATCCTGAGGCTTCCCCCCCCCCCACCACCCCCGGGTTCGTGGTTCTCGGGCAAAAGCGAACGCGTCTCGCATATATTAATACATATACACTATAGAGTATAAGGATAAGTGCTGTGTATGACTGGGAAGAGAGAGAGTTGGAATGGAAACGGATTCCCAGACACGTTTGCTGTCCGCGCTAGCACACGCCGCGTATGCGTAATTTTTTTTTGGTACGCCTTCGCTTGCATGCGTGACAATGAAATCGAATTTGCTCATTAAAACGGGACAGTTGCGGTGCCCCAAAAAAGGAAGAAAGAAAGAAATTGCGTTGCGTAGCCGTCACGTGGTACGCACTGAAATCTATGAGACATTTGAGCCTTTAAGCAGCAGAAACACAGAAAAAAACATAACTGAACGAGAGGCCGAATGAATGATTTTGCTCTCTGCATGAGCAAAAGTAAGTACATATTTTAATAAGCGAAACACGGCCACACCACACATGCACATACACCCGTACATACAGACACATATTCGTACATCATATGTGTGTACTTGTGAATGTTGCTTTTCTTCCTTTTCACAGCTCTGCACGTTCCTTTCTTTTATGTTGTTTGTACCTGATGCTGCTGCTGTTGCTGTTGTTGCTGTTTGTCTCCTTTATGACTTTGTTTCACATTCTTAATTAACAAGCAAGCTCTGGCTCATGTGTTGGATTATCTTCCTTGTGTGTGTGCCTCTAAGCCCGCTTTTACATCTGCATGTCGCAGCTTGCGTTGCCGTTCGTTCATTCGTTGTCTTAAAGTTGCACGCCTCGCCGGAAACTTGTTGAATCATTTATGCGAATTGTCTGCTGTCAAGTTGCTTTGTCATTAAAAAATATGTATATAAAATTCGTTAAAGCATAAATAAGCTGTATGTGAATTTGGGATTAACTCGCAAGAGCTTGTTAAGTTAAGTGCAACATATGGAAAATCGTAATTCTGATAATTGTATTTTAATATTAAAAACATGCTTTCAAGTGCTTCATCATTATACGAAGGTCAAAAGCTTTACACAGCCACAATTTTGTTGAATCTCAACAGAATTTAAAAGAAGTTATGCTTTAACTTCTAGAATATACATTCAAAAAGTTAATATACAAGAATTTGAACACAAAATATTAATTTGAATATGAATTTTGCACACAATATATATTATAATTATTTTTATAATAATGTAGTCACTATCGACGAGCGTGGCATTGTGGCGATCAAAAACTATCGAAAGTACATATAAACTATTATTCGAGTCTTTGGTGGCGATAAGACTATCGATAAGTTTAAGAAGAAGCGCTGTATATATGGTCACCCTGTTTTGTAAAAGCAGCTGTTGCTGTTGCTGGGAGTTAAAATCAATTTAATCTCCATAAACTATCAATTACTTTGGCAATTTAATTAACATAATCAAATACAAGATTCTCTTTCTCGTAATCCCCGCTGGCTTCTATTACAAGTCGTTCGAATGCGATTTAAAAATGTTCAATAGACGCGTTGGAGCATTACAACAGATACGAATTGAAAGCCATTGATGTTTTTAAAGAGTTGTCAATGGCTGGCGCTGGCGATGTTGCCGCCTGTTCCACATTTAGCATTCATACAAAGACATTTAAAGCAATTACGCCCCAGGGTATTATTCAAGTGCAACTTGCTGACAGACACACATTTCGTTCGCTCTACGGCAACGAGCACACAGCACAAAAAGCAAAAGTGAGCCAAAGCGCCAGTTGCAGGAGTCAGCAGAGCCAGCAGCCAGCAGCCAGAACAAAATACAAAAAAGAAAGAAAGAAAAAAGGCAAACGTAAACTGAGTCAGCAGAATGAGAGCATTGAGAGAGCATGCCGCAAAAGCACCAAAGTAGAAATAACTTGCGGCATGGCACAGAGACAATAACATTTAAATGATTTTAATGGCAGCTGTTCGATTTTATTGACTTGCCACCGCCGCCGTTGCCAGTCCGAAATCCTCAATGGTAACCGTCCAACCATTGTGTGACGTTTGTTATTTGCTAACTGAGACTCATCAGTGGCAAAGGGGCAGCAGTGGCAGCTCATCTACATGGCGAGCGTTGTTGTTTTGAAGGTGGTCGCATAATAATAAAAATTATTGTTACTAGCGGCAAAATGTATGTCATTTGGGTTATTCCCATTCTTATATTTATTTGTAATACTTATTGCTGTTGTTGCTGCCACACACACCCAGCGGCAATTGAAATGCGCAGCGAAGCGGAACTTGCTCGAGTGAATGCAATAAAAAAAATGTATATATATATATATCTAAAGCCAAGCTAAAATGCTTGTGGCTCTTATTTTCTATTCGTAATCAAGATTGTGCGCTTCCACACTGCATGCCAAGGATGTTGGCGGGCAGATAGTTGGGTGGGGTACGTCCGGGGGGGTGGTTTTGTGTAAATTGGCAACACTTTGCCACACATTGGCTCCCAGATGCAAGTGTGTGTAATATATTTATATAAGAATATTGATTTACTCAGCATAAATCGAGCATATTGACTCTATAAATATTTCTGATTTATATAAATTTACTAACGTACACGTATATATTTTTTTAAGTCCAACCAAAGTCATGAATTATTATTAAAATGTTTTCGAAAGCTTAAAAAAAACGCCTCGGGTTCATTTGCTGTCATGAGAAAAACCGATTTGATTTGATGTAAAAACCAGTATGAACATTTTTTTTTTGGCTTTGTAAATTTTAAATTGTAAAAAAATATCAATAAAAAATATTAAATAATATTGACAAATAATAAATTCATACAGAAAAGTGCCACTGGCAATATATACAATAATTTAAATGTTGAATAAAATATTTGGATTAAGCCAAACTTGCAGTTCAATACTCAAAAACAAATATGTTTTTTATTTATTTAATATCTTTTAATCGCAATCTGGTTATAAAAAACCTTAAGACTCCATTAAAAGCTAAAAAGGTCACACAAAGCAAAGAAAGTCTTATTCAATGATTCCGTAGATATATACGTGTATATATAACGGATAAGAATATGATGGCAGGGCGACAAGGGCGTGACAGTTCTATTCAGACGTTTACACAAAACTCTCTCATTGTAATTTCACAGTCAATTTAAAATTAATACGCGCATGTCGCAGAAACGGGCTGTAGTCCTGGCAGCCCGTCATGGAACGCCTTGCAAATGCAAATTGCATTTCGGCATAATCCCAAACGCAAGGATAACGCAACGCACAGACAGGCTGCAAGCGGCATGGAGTAGGTTGCACTTACATATATAGGTGCAAACAAGTTTCAGATAGGAATAGCTGTTGAGGTCTTGGTTGGGTTTTGTGTTTAGAGGGAATGAGGAGGGGTGATGAAACCTCATCTGCGTGTTAAATGCGCTAAGGCGTTTTACAAGAGGCAAGAGGCAAGGCAAGGCATCGTTTGGCAGGCTGGTGACTGCTGAATGACTTTGTTTGCAGTTGAGTTTAATTAAAAAGGGATCTAGTTAAAATTGTGGCAGAGTGGCAAGAGAGGCAAGCGGGCACGCGGCAAGATTGAGCTTATATGATGCATACGGCATATGGCGGGGCTGCGTCAAGTTTGTTTGCAAGTTTAATTGAAGCGCAGCAGAGTTGACAACATTACAAATTTTTGGCATTTGCCAAGAACAACAGCAGCAGCTTAACAAAATGTTAAGTTTTTCACCTCATCCGGCAAAAACAGTCAAACGGGCAGGGAAGGCGGCGAGGCAGGGGGTTTGGGTAGAAATTAATTTCACTGAAAACTAACTAACAAATAATTAATTTGAAAGTGCGAGCTGGTAAACAAACACGCTTCCAAATAATAGAACTGCAACAAATTTGCATGTTGTGTTTTTTTATGCATCAATGCTTACATTTTAAATATTGCCAAAGGCTTTCACAAAATCTCTTTCAAATTGTTGTTTTCGGTATAAGTGTGTGTGTGTGTGTGTCGAAGTGTTGTGTTACTTATTTACAAATTGCTTGTAATTACTTAATAAAGTATGAAAATGAAATAATGCAACTGCTTGCAGGCATAATGCGATTGTAAATAAGTAAACTTAAGTTCAGACAATTGAGAATTAAAAATAATTACATGAAATATGTTTCAATGCTCTTAAATTGAAGTACAAAGCTGTTACAAAGTCGTTCACTTATTGCATAAATCTTTGCACTTTGTTATTGGCCTTTAATAAACAAAGTTATTAATGAAGTTGATTTTTGAAAAGTTGTGGAGATATTTGCAGAGGAATTATACATTCTCAAGAGTGTATATTCATATAAAGTTATTAATGAAGCTTATTTTTGAAAAGTTTTGGAGTTATTTAAGTACCATTGACAGACGAATTATACATTCTCAAGAGTATATATTTTCGTATGCGAATTGATAACCAAAAGGAAACATTTAATATCAACCGAATTGTGTTTAAATCGAACGGAACTTTCTGTAACTCAACTTTATGCTGTGGCATTAAGTTTTGTGTACATTTCTGAACAGATTTGCGATGCCAACAACTTTAATGCCGAAATGAAAGACATTTAACAAGCCATTTGGAGTTGAATGCACCTTTCCTTCCATTCCATTCCATTCCATTGAAGCTTAGAGTTTGAACTGCAGCAAGGGAGAGCAAACACTTTGGCAATTTGACTTTTGGTCAGCAGAGTCAACAGCAACAGCAACAAAAACTAAAATAAAAGACAGTTGGTCAAAAAGTACGAGCAATCAGCGAAACAGAGAGAGAAAGAGAGAGAGAGAGAGAGAGAGAGAGAGAGAGAGAGAGAGAGAGAGAGAGAGAGAGAGAGAGAGAGAGGGAGTAGCAAGGTCGAGGGGTAAACTGCAAACATATATAGAGGATGTGATGCCTCGTTGTTGTTGTACATTCATTAATTTTACCACAAATTTTCGCAATTAAAGTTTACTGTTTGTTTATCGGGGCGAAAGAACTAGAGAGAGATATAGCGTGACAAAAAGAGACAGACAGCGAGAGAGAGAGAGAGAAAGAGTGTGGCATGAAAATCAAGCGCACTGAACACGAAGTCAATAAAACTTTTGTGCTACTTAATGCGAATTTATAGTGTAAACATACACACTTACACACACACACACATACACACACACACAGTTTGGGAGATGTCCTTTCTGCTTTTGGCTGGCTGTCATTGTGGTTGTGTTGACAAAAACGACAAAATTGCGTTACCAACAATTGCATAACAATCATTTCAAGTTTTCCGCAAATTGTGAAAAAAAACGAAGAAGAAAGTTTTTATTGTTATTATGAAAACTACAACAAAAACACAGCATAACCACATTGGCACCACCAACTACAGCTACAGCAGCAGCTTCGGCATCAGCGCTTAACTTGCTTTTTGGTCTGTGGTATATAAAACAAAATGGCCGCACATCCTTTTGCTAGCGCTCATTTTGGCACCCCGAAACGACAACAACAACAACGAGGACGCAGACGACGACAGGCACCGACATTCACATAACTATGCAAAATTGTTGTCCTTGTGTCCGTTGGCATTGTTTTGTTTAGATTCTGATTTTGCTTTTGTTTGTGCATATGACTTTGCTTGGAGGTCGCCTCAGTTAGCCAAAAAGGATGCGAAGCATCCTGAAATATTGTGGCGAGGGGGGGCGAACAGGATTTGCTGCGGCTGTGGTGGCAACTGTACGTCAATTGCGGTCCGTTTTGTGGCATCCGTTTGTTACTTGCAGCAATTTCTTTTGCCAAGCTATATACAATAACTATCTCTTACCCTCTCGCTCCGTTTTCATTTTGGGGACAGCGTCAACCACGATTGCGAATGCGATTTCCACTTTTGCTGCTTCCACTGCTGCTGCTGCGGATGTCTGCTAACAGTTGACAAGCGAACTTTGTCTGGAAGCTGCTTGTTGTAACTTTTACAACTTTGTCCGGCTTTGTCTTTGCTCTCCAGCTGATGATTTTTTAATTGCAACTACTTTTTGGTATTGCATTCGGATTTTGCGATTGTTCGCTTCATTAACACAGCACTTGCAGCTATTATAATCATCATTGAATGCCAATAAGTGTTTTTAAAGTAGCAAGAAGCTTGACTTGAAAATATTTTGTTTAATTGCTTCACACGCTTGTTCTGATAAAGACACGCTTGCATTGAGTTGCATTGGATGCTTATCGACCTCCCACCTCCTTGGAGCAATCGCACACACTCGATCACCTGTTCAATACATCGCATGAAATATCGTTTGCAATTATATCGGAACTTGCAAATTGAGTTCCAATTAGAAATCGCTCAAATGATCGAAAGTTATGATCACAATTGAACCACGACGCGCTCATTGAACTACGACGCGCTCATTGAACTACGACGCGCTCAATGAACTACGACGCGCTCATTGAACGAGTGCAAAATCAAATCGTAAAAATTAAACTAATTTACCAAAACGCATCTAAGAATATTATATATATATATGCAGACTACTGCAACAATGAGGATAATTGTTGTGCTGCTTAACACGTGGCCAGCTGATCAGTTGCTGCTCCATTTACCCAGTAATGAGGATGGATGGAAGATTAAACATGGCTGGATGCAAAGGGAGAAGAGCTGACATGCTGGTAAGTACCATAACGGTTTGCTGCACTTTGTGGCTAATCTGAAATGCGTAATAGCTCTATGTATGTACATACGTTTGTGCCCGGGCCTTTCAATTTGCAATGCTAGTTCAGCGTCCAAGTCACGCACATTGATCAAATATGTGGGAGGGGGTAACCACATGCTTATATTAGTTGGGGTTGGGGGCCATCTTGTCATGGTGGTCAGTTCATTGGCGTTATTATAAGCAAGCAGCTGCCGCTCTCATTTGCTAGTGCGAATTATGCGTGAGCCTTGAACCCACGCCGTCTGGGCCATCAGACACGACTGATTGACCAATTCGGCCGCCATTTTCAGTCGGCTGACACAGTTAATATAGAACTCAGATTTGGTCGTCATAGCCTTAGATTGACGTAATTGAATTACTAATTTTGTGCCATGTTCGAATTTATGTTTATATTATATATTAAGGCACGTGAAAAGAAAACGTTGTCTGCCAGAAATCCCACAGAACACATACATTCATACATACATATGTGTGTGTATGTGCTTTGTATGTGTAAACCTTGAGCAAAATTGCATGCAAGTCAGGTGCAAGTGCGAGTGCGAAAGCGAATGCGAATGTGACTGCAATGCAAAAC
The DNA here is from genome assembly GCA_035044465.1 of Scaptomyza tumidula. Classification (NCBI taxonomy): domain Eukaryota; kingdom Metazoa; phylum Arthropoda; class Insecta; order Diptera; family Drosophilidae; genus Scaptomyza; species Scaptomyza tumidula. The sequence goes on from JAWNNW010000354.1 coordinate 2,383,676, forward strand.
TGCTTACAGTAAAAGGTATACAAAGCGTTGAGCCAAAGGCTGTGTGTGTGTGTGTGTGTGTTTGTGTGCAAAGCTCAAGAGGAAAGAGGCAAAAGCAAAGAACGGCCGCAAAAATATTTGTAAAATTCAAACAAACTGTAAGAAATAGAAAGCTCAAAATGCACACATGCGTAAAGAGCGGGCAAACAACAAAAACAACAATAAAAGAACGTTGAAAATTATGAGAAAGCTTTTTGTGGTAGAAAACACCTATTATTGAATACACTTTACATTACTTACGTTGTTGAAAGTTAATTTTTTTTTTCAATATTATTTTGATGATGGATTTAGGTGTTGATATGTTTCGAGTTGTATGATAAAACTTAAAATAACTTTATACAAATTTATTTCTTTGTTATCCATGTAAAAAGTATAAAACTCTTTGTTTGAGTAAAGGGTATAAGAAAGTCAATAACCGGATTTGGTTTAGGGTCATCCCTAATGGATTTCTTGGCATAATTAACCCAAAACTGGTCAGGGTCAGAGGATTGCGACCATTTGCGAAAGTGTTGATGGTTAAGGCAATACACAATATATTATATATTGTATATATATACAATGTATACTTTATGGAGGCCAAGTCATGCGTGCCAATTTCGAAATGGCAGCTGCGTCCATAACAATATGCCCTGAGCCATACCCCCCCTCCCTTCTCTCGGATGGTCTAAATGAAGCTCATTCAATGACATTTCTCATGCGTGTGAATTTATGGGCTTCGAAATGCGAATACCCGAACATAATTTGTTAAGCTAGCCATATCCAAAACATTTTAAAGGCAACCCTCGGAAGTACTTTAACTATTTGCAATCATATAAAGCCAACGGAATTTCTTTCAAAACCCAGCCACACATAAATCCTTTCCCCTAAGCATTTATGTTATTTATAAAGAAATTTGTTATTGTATTTATTTGCCCAAGTCGAATCAAAAATCAGTTGGTTGTGAGCAACGTAAACACGCCTGGGAAATGTCGTAATAGCGCCTGATGCTCCAATATAAAATACATGAAAAAACCTGCACACACACACCAATACAGACGCACTGCTTTGAATATCTATGAGCAAAAGTATCTGAGTATCTGTTTCAATTTGCATATCTTTGATTTTCAGTCTTGTTCAGTTTCAGTTTTGCCTGTCACACGAAACTTATCCCAAAACCCAGCTGTAGTTGTGGCTATTTGGTGTTCCTCCCCCCGCTTCTTGTTGTTGCCGGTGTCCTTGGAGAATTAAGCTGAGCAATGCCACAAAGTTTTTGGCGCTAAGCTTCAGAGTTATTTGGCCTTAGCCCAAAAGGAAACCTTGTGTGGCTTTACAACCAATATGCGTTACTAATACCTAAAAACCATTTCATTTTACGTTTGACTAATAGAAAGGATTCATTATGAATTATACATATACATATATATGCGTGTTGAGCTTCGGCTCCTTGGGTTTTGCTAGCGTGCCTAGGATAAATATCCTTAGCGTTTCTAGTCCCAAAAGCAACTAGGTGTATATGTGTGTGTGTGTGTGTTTGTGTGCTATTGTAATTGAGAGCTTTTGGCCTTGGCTTTCGTCTTGTTTTTGGGCCCTTGACAACAATTCCCCGGCTAGTAGTTTAGTGTGGCTAATTTTCAGCGGAGATTTTGTCGTCCAACTTGATTAGAATTGATGAACTTCATGTATGAGTTGGAGTGTCAAAGGGCTTGGCTCTTAATACCCTGTAAGCATGAAAGGGTCGTTTAAGAGGGGTATGAGGATTATAAGACTTTGCATGATATAGTATAAGCCCTAGATCAAGTTTGATAGACGGCAGATCTATCAATTTATCAATGATTAAAACTTGAATACTTCATTCATTAAGTATTTCTTCTACTTAGGGTACCTTTAAGTCGATCAGTGTCTATGGAACCCTTGTTATATTTGAAATTTATTATTTATGAGCGTGAGTATGACGTTGAGTGAATGTTGTGTGTGGCCCCAAAAACTGGGTGACACTTTCTGAACCTTTTCTGAATTTTGGTTTGTACAATAAATAAGGCAAGATTTGGGTTTGGTTAAGGGTTTGAGCTATTTGCCTTTTGTGAGTAAGGAAGGGCGTGTTGAAAGCGAATCAGGCTTTTATAATAAATCGTTCAGTTCAGCCAAATGTGAATTACGAGCATTGAATTTGCTTTAATGTTATAGATAATTCTGAAGGTATTTTGATATTTAAATATTTGATAATCAACTTGCAAAACTTTTTTAATTAGGTTTACTTCGGGTCAGGCTTAAATAAAGTTGTTGCTTGTGTTTAGGATTAAAGAAAAAATCCAAAAACCCGAAACAACTAAACCCATTATATAAATTGAGTTGAACCTGAATAAATAAACTAAAAATAACGAAAATCTGAAGAGCAATAAACGCAAATGGCTCACTTGACTAATTTAAATAACCCATTCGCATAATAATTCGTTAAACAACAACAACAATGTTCCACATGCACACAAATTATAAGAAAAGTTGAAGGCTTTTTGCCCATTTATTCATTTGTTCCATAAATAAGTCAAAGACAATAGTGCAGGGAACTCAACTCAACTCAACTTAACTCAACTCAACTCAACTCAAGTGTGTGCACAAATGAGAAATGAAAGCCAAAACTATTTTTGATATTAATTGTCAAGGTGGTTTTGTTCTTCAGCCTTGGTTGAGTGTATGTTGGTTGGGTTTGAAGATGTGCGGTCATTAATTTCCGGTCAAGTGGCCAGCAGACAATCATAATTATTTATTTAGCACACAGCAGATTGACCAACTGCACACACGTGGTTACCCTGTGGTACACAATAATGGTGGTGCTGGTGGTGGTGGTGTTGGTGGTGCTGTCGTGTTGTGTGGTGGTGTTGGTGTGAGGCCCCCTTCAGCGGTTCAAGCTGATGTGTTAGTTGTGTGGTTAGCCAAGGTGCTGAAATGTTTACTTTCTCAGCGACTCACAGTTAATGATGAACACTTGAGCACTTGCGGTTGCCAACAGAATTTCAAAGAGTAGCGCAAGTACATATGTATGTGTGTGTGTGTGTGTGCAATTTATAGTAATTGCAACAATTTTTGTGTTATATTTGGGCCAACGTTAAGGTTAAGGTTTTGATTTATACGCCAAATGCACTCAGCGAATACAATTTCGATTTTAATGACATGGCAATGCAGCTGAGCTAGCTCAGAATCCCAATCTATATGTTAAAACAAAGAGCATGAGCGAAAGAGAGCGAGAGTGAGCGAAAGAGAGAGAGAGAGAATGAGGCTAAAAGCAAGCCTTCAATTTGCGCAATAGCTTGGAAATAATTTATAACATTTTGCAGTTACATAATACATATATAAACTACTAAACGTATAACGTATGTGAATGCCAAGATTTCTCTTTTTCCCCCCCCCCTCCCCCTCCCTCATTTGAGCTAAATGTTGCTGCCAAGGTCGTGCTTTTGTCCTTTTGCCACGCATTTCCTGCCCCAATGCAAATGCTAAAAGGAAAGCAAAGCAAAGCAATGAAAAGGAACGGAACGGAAAGAAAAGTCACCTTTAATGCTGCTCATTAAATGCGACTTAATTTTTATTTTTTTGGGGCGGCATTGTGTCGACTTTTAGTGGTCTATATATATAGTATATATATAGTATATCATGTCAGCAAATAAGTCACTAAAGAAATCACCAATCTGCTGACAGTTGCTTATTTTTTTTTTGTTATTTTGTCTATCAGTCTGGCAATTTCATGCTTGGCAACATTTTGCTAGATGCTCTTTGCGCTTTCCACTTCCCCCCCCCCCCCCCCCACTTGGAAAGGACAAATTAAAAAGTTTTCGTCCTTTGTTGGGACACCCACAGAATGAGTGCTTAGCATTATTAAAAGTTTTATAATTTATCAAATATTCTAGGGTCAACAAAATGTTCGGTTGTTTGTTGTTGTTGTTGTGCGTGAATTGTTTACCGGACACATTGCTGACATTGACATCCGCTGGACATTCCGTTTTGGGTGGGGGGGTGGTGGGAGGAGATGTTGGCTGTTGCCATTGTAATTGCCAATTTATAAATGTTTTGGTCTCTGCAAGTGAAATCTATATAGCAGAGGTTATAAGTAGCTCGCTGATGGCAAACACACATACAAGAGTTCATTTTTTATGGATAAGCAGACATTTGGTGTTTCAACAACAGCCAACAGCTAACAGCTGGTGTCTGTACGCATAATGGGTGTATGTATGCTAGCTACTTGCTACGTGCCACACAACAGTACGTACGTATCTACCTGCCACTCAGTCAGCCATCAATCTTGTGCTATGATAGCGTCTGACAGGTAGCTCGTAAATCTCGACGCTATCCTCCTGGCCTAACCGCCTTGTTTTCGTTCCTTTCTGTTTTATTTGGCATGCGGCATGCATTCGTTCCCATTTGCGTAGCTGTCAGTTCTCGATGGCCAATACACATGAGACCCAGTTAGAGGCAAGCAAATCAAATCAAATGTCCAACTCGATGAGTTTCATTCCACATCTTCTTAGTTGACGAAACGATGTTTCGTTATGTTTTATGCTTGTGGTTTCGCCCCAACTGCATTAAATATTGGTAGATAACTTGAGACAAAGCAAGATTACGATTAAGTATATATCTAGAATATATGATGTTCATATCATGTTGTTGAAAATTGTTTGCTACAGTTTGCCATTGTGTAAAGATTAAGCTTAAGTTTGATTTTACAATTAACATTCAAGTATATATATGTAGCATATATATATTATGTACATATTATGTTTTTAATACTTGAGCATTGTTAATAAAGCTATATCCTTTGCGAGGAAGATTGTTGAGTGTGTGTAGTCATGGCATAATAATAAGGGCTTTCACGGCAGCATTGAATAGAAAATGCTGGCTAACAACTGCACAGATGATGGCTTTCACCATTATTGTTAATAACAACTGCACACCGAGAATCAATCATGTTACAGCTCAGCTCCAAGAGCTTAGAATCACATCAGTGCACTTCTAAGCCCTTGTTGCACTTGTACGATTGCAGTTGTTACTATTACGATGTATATGTGTGTGTGTGCTTGCAATATTAATCAATGCCGCAGGCAATGACTTTATGGTCAAAAGGTGCAGTTGGCCACCATGCTTGTGCTTCCACATGCTTGACTCCTGGCTCAATTGACCAAGATACAGTATGGCAAATTCAATAATATGCCCGGGCGTTGTTTGTGTGTGTGTGCATTGTGTGCAAACATTGCGTATACGCAATATTCAATTTGCCAATAAGGCAGAAATCCAATGGACAATGGCAGCACTAACAAGCTAGAAACAGACGGAAGCCAAGTGAAGGTGTGGCCAGCATATTTCATACACAGTCTCTCGACTCTTGAGACTACGATCGTATATACAATATGTGTGTACACACACACTCACACACAGGCAATGAGGACAACGCATTCAGTTGCTTGCAATTAAAATTACGCGCGTATTCAGAGCGAGAAAGATAAATTCGTGTTATAAATATAATTCACGCTTGGCATTCTCACGCATGCCCCTTCTCAAGCGGCAGCTCCCCATAATGGCGGCGTTCGGGGCATGGCAATTCGGTACAGCTCTCTGGCGTATTCGTACGCTCGCATACACTTGCAATCATTCTGCCGCACCAGGGGCTAATTAATTTTGCCACTTTACTCCGTTTCTTCGTCTCCGGGGAGCTAAAGCTCAGCCCACTCAACATTCTTTATATATATGTGTGGGTGCTTTGATTTCTTCTTTTTTTCTGTTTCGGATTCCTTCCCACTGCCTTTTACATTAACATTGTAAATGTATGAACATAAGTACCCTTAAATAAGATACAAAAGGGTATTTCAGCTGCCACAAACATTTATTTTCAAAGAAAACATTTCAATTTCAAAGATTTTTCTAATTGAATAAAACTATAAAGTAAAAATAACATCAATATGATAATAACGAATGAATAAAACTATAAAGTAAAAATAACATCAACATTTTCACACAAATTTTAAGTATATTTATTTAAATATTTTTTTTTTCAATTGATTCCAGGTTATTCTGTAGAATATCATTTTTTTTTATCACATTTTGCGGTTCTTTTTTTATAAATTTCGTTCTTTTTGAGCTGGTTTTGTATATTTTATTTTTGGCATTCATAAATCTGGCACAGCGCTAATTAATATGGTTTATGTGTGGGTGAGTGGAAAACACGCTTCATCCATTTGTCAATGGAAAAAAATGAAAGCTTAAAGAAGAGAAAAATCCAAGCTAAAAAGTTTGAATTGAAAACACCCAAAAGTTGCATGTTTTAAAATGCTGAGCACATGCTCTCGCAAATTATGCAAAACTCTTGGACAAAACTAAAATCCCAACTAGGATCTAACGATACACGCACACAAACACACACACACACACATACACCAATATGACGCGCTTTTGAGTTGTGCCTTGGAAAAAGTTTGGACTCGGCTCGAGGCTCGATGGTCAAGCGATAAAGCAAAACTGACGCGAAAGAAACTGAAACGAAGAAAAAGATGAAAAAGACAGAGAGAGAGAGAAAGAGAGCACAGATAAAATGTAGCAGCAAATGTTCGAGTTGTTGTTGCTGCTGGCCAAAAGAAACGAAACGAAAAGTGTCAGCAAGTGACTAAAGCGAGCTGCTACTGCAACAAAGCAGAGCAAGTTTTAACATGGCCAACTAAAGAAAAAAGCGCAGATAAAGTTGCCCCATTGCCCAAAATACACACACACCAATCCACACACAGAGAAAGGGAGATCGACACTACACTATTATATTTTTTTTGTTATTGGTAGGGCAGAGTTGGTTGAATGCAAAAGCTAGCCAGGACAAAGTTGGCAAACAACATTAGTTGATGGCCCAAATGGGCCAACATGGCGCTCGTGGCAGTCAATAATAAGCATGCGACATGTTGGCCCGAGTACACTTTGGGGCTCCCCCAACAAGAGTTCTCAACATCTCAACAATTTTAAAGTTTCCCTTGCCAATGACAAGAAGAACTCTCAATTGTACCTACAACTACAACTACAAAGACAACAACAACAACAACAAACAGAAACTTGCAGTCTGCATCAAGTTTATGCAAATTCCTTGTGCTACATTAAAGTTGAAAGCATTGAAATGTTAGCCAGGCACTCGAAAATGGCTTTGACAACTACGAGTAGATAGTACTTACACCAACTTGTCAACACACACAAACACATCCACACACACACACACACTCATGTATTTATTACAAATAAAAAAGAATATTTAATGCGGTTAAGGAAAAAACCGAACAGTGACAGTCTGAACTGAAGGGTCAGACGTTTGTTGCTTGATGCTTCAAAATACTTGTAATTAATGCCCGGCACATTCGTCAAGTGTTTGCCAGCCAAAGCTGTTGTTGTTGTTGTTATTGTGCTTTTCATGTTTAACCCATTTAACTCCTAATTAATACACTTCACACAAATTTATTTTAATTACATGAAATAAACCAAATATTTATGTAACTGCCATCAGTTCTCGTCATCGTCGTCGTCGTCGCTGTCAAACATACAAACAAACACACACATATATATTTTCATGTTAATTACGTGTCCTTCCTGTTCAGTTGAGTCGAGCTACCAGTATTTTTTTGTTCGTGTCAGTTTGCGTCGTGTCGATGTTGCATGCATTTGTTTCGCTGTCAACATCATTTGGCAGCCTGAATCCTATATAAAAAGCATGCCGTCATCAAATAAAACAAAATATATATTTGTGGCGAGTGCGCCAGGGCAATAAAAAAAACCAAAGCAACATTCCTATATATATATATATATATATATATACACACATCACATATATATATATACATATATATTTATATATATATATACATATATATATATATATGTTGATGTGTTACAGTAGAAATTGCTTAAGTGGGTTGAGTTAAAACCAATTTGTCAGCTTTAATTTATAAATAACAACAATTTTTTAATTGATTTTAATCGTTTATTAACTGCATTTAATTAATGTAAACAAAGCTTATTTTTTACAATAATTTTATTATAATATTTATTAAGTTTTGACATGGCAAAAAAAATATTTAAAAAAAAATTCAGTTTGAATTCATTTAATCTAGTTATTATTTTGGGATAAGCTCTTTCAAATTTATCAAGTTTCCTGTTAAAAAAAACCTTTTGGCCTAATTGTTTGGGAAGTTTTAAAATTTGTTTAATTTTGCATAATAAATTCTGTATTAAGCGATTTCTACTGTACAGTCACATGATTAAATTGGGCTTTTTTGTAGGCATTGCGCGCGTTCTTTATATATATATATATATTTAACGACTCTTTAATATGATACACTGTTACTCACACACACACACATACACCGACACACAGATAGACTACACATAGAGTTGTACTTTGTTTGCAATTAGTGTCGCAGCGGCTGTTTCACTTTGTTGTTGTTTGTGTTGGCGCATGTGTATTTGTGTGTGTGTGTAAATTCAACACATTAATTTACTTAATTAGGAATATATGCGAGTGTCAGTAATTGCTTACAAAGCATCTCTCAAACATATGGGACGCATTGAGCTTGTGTTCTACTCGAAGTACTAACAATGCCTCCTTTAACGTAAGATGTGAATTATTATAGATGTAAAGCTGTAATGCCAAATGCTTATTACATTAAATGTCTGCCTGTGTGTCGCACACTCACATGAAAAATAAAGTCATGTTACAATGATTTTGGAAAAGAAAATCCAGCAATTGGCCAAATTAACCAACCGCCAAGAATGTTATTTCATTATTTCATGCTCATTTCGCCATTTATCACCAACAGGCATCTATGGCATTGAACCAAAACGAAACGAACTGAACCTTGGAGTTTTGCTTAGCCTTTGCTTCGTTGGAGTTCTCGACTCGAGCTGTGCTGTGCTGGTCAGGCGAAGCATTTTCTCTCGCTGAACAATTTGTCAAATCGCCACCACAATTGAAGCACTTCGATTTGCTTTTTTTCTTTGGCGAGTTTGCACATTAAGGTAAACGAATTTACCACCAGCGCCAGCAATTGTGCGCCAAATTAATTGAAAAACTTTTACTCAATGCCAGTCAGCCAGCCAGGCACTCAGCTAATCGACAAATATTTGAAATAATTTCGCACAAAATACAGCCTTTAAAACTTGGCTTATTTCGGCTAATTAAAGTACAGTTTGTGAGCGTTGTTAATGTTTCAAATATATATATATATACATATAAATATATATGTAAATTAATGATTTTTGCTTTTTATTGTAAAGGAAACTAACTTCTTGATTAACACTTTTGCACTTTTGTGTGCATGTTAAGATGTAAACTGGAAGCCATTTTTTAGTTACTAAATTGAGATATGCTTTCATGGATTTCTTTTGTATTTTGCATTCATGCACGCTATAAATTTGGTTGACACACATGTTGCATATGCAACAATATTTGACATTTAACTTTTTCATGCACCATGTTGATGAAGTCAGCTTGTCAACAGTTGTTGTTACTACCTGTCCAAATACTATTCGATTCGAGGGTAGCTTGGCCAAAACTTTTGTTACAAAACAACAATCGTTAGAAAAGATTTCAATAAGTCAAAGCTTATTATTATTATTTTACTTTTCATATAACATTTGTTTTGGAATCAACCTTAAAACAGTCTAAGCTTTAAAACCTTAACTCGACTTTTTAAAGACATTTTCCTAAATTGTTGGCAATTTTTTGGTAGCAAGAAAAAAAATGCTGTTTGCAGTCAAACAACCTTCGCAGCATGCAAATTTTTCCATATGCCCAAATGTCTGAATTCATATTTTGTGCACTAGTTTTGCCTTTTTGTTTTTGCGAGTGTCCAAAGTGCACCACCCACTCTTCTCCAGCCCCTCTCTCTCCCTCACCCCCCTAGCCAATGGGCAGTTCTCTTCTTGGGCAAGTCGAAATGCTAAGTTAACACGTTTTAGCACTTGTCGTGCAGTTCGTTGTGCCAAATATGTATTGCATATCAAGTGAAGTGCAATAAGTGAACACACACAAACACACACACACACACACACAATTATACAAATGAACAACTGTGTAAAAGCCTTTTTTTATTTATTTTTGGACATGTGACAGTCAGCTTGTTGTTTTTGGTCTATTGAAAGTATTTTTTATTTAAACCTAAAGCTATCGATTTCGAATTTAGTCGATCTCGAACCATTTGGAATTTCAAGTGATTGCAAAAATAAAGCGCAAAACAATTTGCCGACCTGCATTTTAGCCAAATAAAATGGCAATTGGCAAAAAGCTTGCCGCTGATAACAAGCGATTGGAAATTGTGATTGCTTGTTTGTTGTTGTTGTTGTTGCTGTTGTTGTTCAGTGGCCAACTGACAAGCGAACAAGCCAATCAAATTGGCATAAAATGGTCATTGCTGCTGCTGCTCCTGCTGCTGTTGCATGCAACTTCAAGAGTGGCAGCAATAGAGAACTTGAGAGAGGGAGGGATTCTAATTGAAATTCACGCGAATGCGCCGCTTAATTTTAAATAAAATTGCCGAAAATGCCAAACAAATTAATGTCAAAAACTGTGCCGGAAAGAAAGTTTTTGATTTGTGCAGCCGGAAAACTCACTCGCAGAGCTCATTACAATTTTTAATTAATTTTGACAATAAATCTCATTGTCCGACACGCCTTTGACAGTTTGATTGAACGTCGCGTCTCGCATTGGGACAGATTTTTAGCCGATTTCAATTCGAACCACTCTTTCCGGAGCAGGTCTTGATGGCACTTGAGTTGGGCTTTGGGCAACGACTTTGAGTTTTCTTTGAGGGATTTTCGATGCCTTTGATTTCCCTAGAAATCTAAAACAATGTCAAAAGTGCTTAATGCCCAGCAATCAGAATCAAAATCGGAATCAGTTTGAGAATGAGAATGAGAGAAACCGAAACACACACCTCACCTTCGTTGACCAAAAGTCGAGGGGGGAAAGGAAAAAAAAGGTAGCATTTGCATAAGACCCCGGCAATGCGTGTCTACAAATTAAATTCAATTTTCCTGCCCGCCGTCAGCAGCAAATGGTAAAGGCAAACAGAAACCGAAACAGCCACACCGCGACACCGCCGGCCTGCCTGCCCCATCAATCAATCAAAGCACGAAGGTTACCTGAGGGAAAAATTTGCATTGGTTCAACTCAACGCAGCAAGGACAAACCTCAACGACGACGACGTCCCAAACAATTTGTGTTGCTTCTCGGACCTGAGCTTGAAGTTTTCTCTTTCCCCTGTCCCTTGTCCCTGATGATATCTAATGGGATGAATGAATGGGGCACTGCAAACTTAACCGCAGACGTATGGTCAAAAAGCTCCCGAGAATTGGCTCATGTTTTTTGCAACAAAATACCGAAACCAAAAAGGAAACGAAACGAAAAAAATCAACAACAACACAACGACTACAAAAATCCAACTTCTTTTCTAAAGTTTTCACAAGCAATATTAAAAAAGTGTATGTTGAGTTGTGTGTGGAATAAAAGAAATTGGTAACAAATAGAAGATCAAGATGAAGAGAGTTCATAATAGGATCTGATGAAATTCGTATCAAATGAACGACACTTAAACAATATATATTAATATTTATATTGTATATGCCAAATTCTAATCAAGATGTATTCATTATGAAAAGTAACTAACTAGAAACTATATTGCAGAGTATTTGATAGTCGTAGAAAGTTGAGAGATTTACAATATACTTGCTGGCCATGTCCAATGCTGATTTCTTTCTGCGTTTTGCTTTATGCTTGGACATCGAGTGGAATGGACAGTAAAAAAAGTGAAAAAAAAGAGAGAAAAAGGCCCCAGTGCTGTGTGGTGCGGTAAATGGTTAAGGGCATGTCATGGCAATTTGCATTTTCAGTTTGACAAAGGATATGCAGGACTATGCTTCAGCACTATGACCATGCCGAGCCCCTCATCCACCAACCCATCCAATCCACCTGCCATATACAATTTTGGGCTCGTCGCTCTGTGACTTTGGCAGCAGCTGCTGTTAATATGCAAACTGGGATTTCTTTTGTGGCTTTGATTTCACGCTCGCAAGCTGCTGCCTACTACTGTCCATTCACCCCCCTCTTGGTGACCCTTCGCTTCGCTTCCTCTCATATTCAATTTCATGTTCAATAATTCGCCCCCAATATCAATATTTGCCGTGATGTGCACAGATATTTCGCATTGCTGATGTTGTTGTTGTTGTGCCTGGTGAATCAAATCAGGGCGAGGCATAGCGTTTAATAGACTTTCAAATATTGCCACTTACGTTGGATATAGGCCAACCAAGTCCGCGTCCGAATCCGAGTCCGAGTCTGCGTCCGATAATTAATGTCGTGGGAGTGCGCCAAAGCCAATTTCACTACTATCACTATCAACATCAGAGCATCAGTAACAGTAACAGCATCAACATCAACAGAAACACCATTCAACACACACACACACAGACAGAGCCCTTAAGCGCTGACAAGGACAAACTAAAATGGTGCCCTGTGTTTGTGTGTGTGTGTGTGTGTGTCCGGGTATGGCGCTGGCTCGCTGATTGCCTGCGTTAATGTTAATTGCCTTTGATGAGTTTTATGCGCTGCGCTAATGAACAAACGACTGCACAATTGCCAATATGTACAATACAACAAAGTATCCATCCTCCTCCTCCTCTGCTCGCCACCCGCCAAAATGCGTGATGCTGTGTCAGAGTTTAATTGCTTGCATTGGCCCTCTGGGAGCTCTGATAGAGCTCACTAATACTACATACCTTCTTATGTATACATACAAACAAACACTACATACAAACATACATACATAATTGAATGTTTAGTGGTATTGAATTAAGGCTTTGCATAACTATGAGCTTTGATTTGCCACACACAATTGATATTAATCGTTCGCAAACGATTGAATCAATCCATCTAAAAGTGTTTTCTTGAAAGCATATTTTCAAATCCTATCAATTTAAACCTGTAACTTATTAAAGCAGCTTTTCGTAAACTTAATGAAATCATTTGCACTTAATGAGTAACTACAATATTATTCCATTTTCGGCTTAACTTTTGGGCTGCTCCCAGAAACACTTTAAAAACTGTCAAGCCAAAAATAATGTTGAGTTTCGCAAGACATTTTGCATCCGGCAACCTCAGCGACAGCCTAATGGTTGTGGCTCAACAAATAAAACAGCAAACGTTTGCTAAATTAAACCGGAAACCGAAATTCCACAGCCTTACACACACACACACACACACACTAACACAGATATAAAACGAAGTTGCTGCAACGAAAGTCGCCTTTTTGTGGTAATGCAGTGACTTTAACTTCGTTTCCTGCTGCTGCTGCTGTTGCGGCGACGTGAACCACCTTCTCTTGCCTCCCCAACCGAAAATGAAAGGGGCAACAAAAATTTGCATGCTGTGGCTGCAAGTGCTGTGTAGGCGTATACGCAATAATTTCTCCAGGACCCCCAAAAAAAAAAAGAAGAAAAACGTTAAGAAAAATAAATGAAAAATTTGCCAACCGCAATAAGCGACACTAATTTAAGTGGAACAGCGCAAGGACAAAGTGAAAACGACTCAGCGAAAGAGAGAGAATGAGGGAGAGAGAGAGAGAAAGTGGCTGGCGTGGAGATTCGTGTTGAACGCATTTTCGCTTGCGGCCAGACGAGCCAGTTAATGACTTCCGCAACTAAAAATGTTGTCTGTTGTCGAGACCAGCATCGAGTTTAAAGCATTAAAATACACATTTTGGCCCGACCATTAAGTATTTTGTCCATATTTATGAGCAGACGACGCCTGCATTGCAATTTACTAATGCAATCCTGCTGCCTTCTAATGAATATTAATGCGCCCTTTGAGGGAAGGGGTCTGAACTGCAAGCAAGCTGCAACTGGCAATAAAATATTTCAATTAGAGCTCTAGCTGCCAACACATGCCAGCGACAACAAGGAGAGAACGCAACAACAACAACCGATGAAGTCTGATCAACGACTTTGTTTAATGCGAAATGCGAAGCAAGTCGAAGATGCAACCGCAACGAGATAAAAAAAAAGAAGATAAACTGATGCTGCTTGTTGCTTGTTGTTGCCCCCGTTGGCATGCATAAAACATAGCATGAAACTCTCATTGTTTCAAAGTGCAAAGTTCGAGGGTGGCGCTGATTTTAACAGCTATTCGCAGTTTGGATTGTGTGAAATAGTTTTTGGTTTGCTCATTTTGGCATTGTTGAAATTCCACGCGTCGCAAGCAGCAGCAGCAGCATATTTGAAGAATTCGTATAATCAATTTGTTAACGATACTCATCAATTAACTTGGCTTGCACAAAAGCCATTAAAGTCCATTTGTAATTGCAGTTGAAATTCGAATAATGAAAACATTCAGTTTGTATCTATAAATCTTGTTACTTATTGTTAAAGTGATGAGAGATTCTATTCTTATACGAATTCAATACACTTTAAGCTACCTTGGAAAGGGTTCTAAGCACACTATTTTCTTTGTGTGTGTGTGTGGCATTTATGAGATGCTGTGCGATATGAACGTGGCAATAAATCGCCATCAACAATGTGCAATAAGAATTTTTGTTGCCTTTATCGAAAATTGTGACTCATTGAATTTTTCACACATCCATTGCTTGTGCAATCTATATATATATATGAAGATGTGTGTGTGTGTGTGTGGTTGTATGCGTTTGCCCTTTGGGCTTATCTGCTTGCTAACAGGGATGCCACCTTGTCAAAATAAACCATTCAATTAGTGCAGCCAAATTGAATTTTCTATGCAGCTTGTTGGATGCGGCTGAAGCTTTGATAAGCTGCGGGCTACCGTTGCCATTTTCCAGAAACATTTGGTGGGGTGAGTGGCGGTAGGGAGGCGTACTAGGTAGAGCTAGCAAAAATTTCATTAGCCTAACGAGTTGTTTGCCAAATGACCGCAAAACTCTTGTCATATCGGACACAAAATAAAATTGCGGGCAGCAGCAGCAACAGCTTAACAAAACTCACTTTGCTTTAGCCAAATTCATTTTAATCTTTGTTTAACCCAAACGATACCATCATAATAATGATAATAATAATAATGGAAAGCTTGGGTGTTAAAACTAATGAAAATTTCAATATTGTCAATAGATTTTTGTGTTGCTTTTTAATATTTTGAAATTCAAATATTCAACAAAATTAAGTGGCCAACGGTTTGATGGTTCACATTATAAAAATCGGCTGATGGGAAGATTTCACGTGGCTCCCGCTTTGTGCTCATTAATCTGCATCAGTGGAGGAGCCGTTGGTCGTGGTTTATGCTCAACACAACAAATAATGTTAACAAGCACTTAATTAAGTATATGCACAATATTTTGCGTGATTAAAATAAAACACAAACATTATAAAAATGACAACACAAAATAAAATAAACAGCAGATAAACAACAACAACAAAACATTTGCTTAAAATGCACAGCACATACTTACCAAGTAAACCACACATACACACAAAAAGTAAGAGAAAAAATATATTAAGTGTACTAAGATGACTTAAAGATACCCTGTAACAACATACAGAGATATACTATATATAAAATGTTTTAATTTCCTTTTTTTCAAACTTTGAGTAATAAGAAATCGAGTCAAATGAGTTTATACAAAGATATCTTCTTGAATTCCTGCAATATATAGATATTTTAAGGTTTTTTATGTTCTTCAGTTTTTGAATAACAGGCGATAAATGAATTAAAGATACCCTGAATACAGATAGACATTTATATTCATATAAAATGTTTTAAATTATATTTTTTCAAACTTTTAGTAACAAGAAATCGAGTCAAATGATTTATTAAAAATATATCTTCTTGAGTTTCTGTAAACTATAAATATTTGTAGGTTTTTTATTTTCTTAAGTTCGTGAATAACAGGCGATAAATGAATTAAAGATACCCTGTTTACAAATAGACATATATATTCATATAAAATGTTTTTTATTCTATTTTTTCATACTTTGAGTAATAAGAAATCGAGTCAAATGATTTATTACAAATATATCTTCTTGAGTTTCTGCAATTTATAAATATTTCTACGTTTTTAATGTTCTTAAGTAACGAATAGATATCCCATTTCAGGCAGTTTCATGTTTGGCAGGGTATAAAAGGATACTTAATGCTGACAGGCGGCTCGTCGGCCACAAAGAGCTCACTAAAAATAAAATTAAACCTCTCGTTGCCGTCGCTGATTGCCTAACAAACCAAAAAACATAGCATAATTTCTGTTTGGGCAACAACGCTGACAAAAATTCGTAATTTATACGGGGGACCACACAAACACTAAAAGCCAGACCCCAGCAACCCACAATAACGACAACAACAACAACAATAATAACTGGCAAAACAATCAAAGCTGTATCCAAAATCCGCTTATTGTTGATGACGCTCTTGTTGCTGATGTTGCTGTTGTTGTTGTTAAACAAATTCATTATAACTTTTGCTATTAAAAACATTAGTCGCGACTGCACACGCATCCTGGACAAAAAAAAGGAGTCGTCCTTCATATATCTGTTTGAATGTGTGTGTGTGGGTGTGGGTTGTTGGTGTGTCAGCAGCAAAGCAGGCAGCAATTTAACCCAAATGCTTATCATTTAGCCATTTAATTTAACCTTTTGCCCGGCACAACGCACACAAACACACATACTGAGAACAGGCACAACACACACACAAACTCTTTTTTCTTCACATTTCATACATTTTTTTTTTGCAGTTGTTTGCTTTGTTTTGTTGTTGTTTTGTTGTTTTTTATCTCATCTCGTGGCGTGTGCCTTGGCATTGTTTTTAATGCAAACTGCTGCTCATATTGCTAATGATTTTGGGTCACACACACGTAGCACTTTTGGGCGCATAAATTGCGCTCACACGTACATAAATTTGGGCCAGGAGTCTTCGCATATATAGCGTATACGCCGTGTGGTCGTTGAGAGTGTTGGCTGTGCTGCTGGCGCTGCTGCTGTTGTTGTGCAAATTAAAAACTCTCTATGCTAACCCTTTAGATATATTAAAATGCTGTTGTTAAAAACGTGATGCTGCCTGTAATTGTTGTGCTCATTGTGTGTGTGTGTGTGTTGATGTTCTTCATGTGCAGCATGTGTAACTTTAAATGCTCAACAAACTTTCTTGTTAGACAGTGCTACTTGGTGTATGAGTAATAACTGTATCCATTGCCATTGTTGCCGTAAATATTCAACACGTGTTGCCCAACAAAAAAAAACTTTTCAATTTCATACAACTGATATTAATACTGTAACAGAAACAGAATATATGTTTTGTTTGGATTTAAAGACGAAAACTTCTTTTCAAATCGCAAACAGTTTCGGTTTGTTAATTTTGCTATTAGATGGTTTCTTACATAAAGATTGCATTATAAACTATATAGCTTTTATGCATTAGTTGTCTAGCCGAAAGGGCATTGGCTGTTGCTTAATTGAAAATCGCCGCTTGGCTGAGCAGCAACAATTTGCTTTGTTGCCTGCCTTTGAGCGAGTCGCTCGACGGGCATTGCGTATACGTAGACCAGCTGCATTGTTGTCGCTGAGCTGAACCTTCGAACAATGGTCATTTTGCAGCAAGCAGCATGCAGCCAACCTTCTATACGAAAGAGAAGCAACTGTGCGCTTCATTTGACGCAATCCTTATGCTTTGTTTGTTCTGTACTAAAGCAACGATGTTGCTCACGTTGCGCGTTTGCTTTGAAGCTTGAAGTTTTATTTTTTTCCCCATTTTTCTAGTAAGTTTTATTATCTTTCACTAGCGCATTGTTCGTGCACTTTGGCCAAGTTAGCCTCTCCTTTTTGGGCTTTACTCTGTGTTCTTGTGCAGGCAGGAAGACAGGCATCAGGCACTTGCCATCCGCTCACTTTGCACGCCATTGAAAATGTAAAACACACGCTTATTGGTTTCGTAAGTGGCCAGTGAACGATGTGCTTGCACTCAACAGCAATTTTCAGCTTCAATTAATAACTTTTATGAAGGAATTTCATTTCCAAAAAACTATTTTTCCACAAGCTAAAAGTTTTATAATAAATGTTCAAGTCTCTTGTTTGTTAACTATTGAAAAAAAACTTTCCCATGTTGCTTAGTGTTAAAGAAAACAGTGTAGAACAGCTGTTTTAGAAGGTGATTGACGCGGTTTTAATTGAAAAATCGCTTGTGGAAACGGCAAAAGATAATGAACACGCTATTCGTTTAAGCATGTTCTACAACAAGCTTGCAACAAAACACTGCTAACCACATCAAAAATGCCAAACGAGCCACAGTGGCAACATCCAGCCATAATGTCGGACCATATACAGTAGTAGTAGTGAGAATAAAAATGCTTTCAGTCTAATGAATTCTGGCTTGACCGACCGCACTTGCAATCGAATTAAGCTTACACACTTGTTGTAGCTACTTCTTCGTGCAACAAGAAATCAAATAGCAAAAGCATATTCATATATATCCATCCTGCCAGATTTGCCAGTTGCTTGCTGACCTGCTGATGTCAATGTCATTGTGACACACTCTGGTTATGGTTTGAGCAACCCTGAACAGAGTTGTTTTGTTCGTGGCTGAGCTGGCTTATATACACGTATATCAGCAGTGAATGCATTGAACGAACTGTAACTAAAATCATTGTGCAGAATGTGCATGAGTTGTGTGCCTCGAATGTGCCTTTTGGCCCAAGTCAAATAGTCAAGTTTATGGCCAGAGAGAGAAGCACAACAAGTCGAAGAACAACAAAGACACAGAAATCCAAGCACTTTGTACTGATTAGAAAACGTTTTCAATAATCTATCTCTCTTGCTCTTTGTCAACAAGAAACATTCTCTACTTGTTGTATTGCATCTTTTTTTGGATTCTTCCTCTAACTCTCTCTCTCTGTGTTTTGCGTTTTTGTGTGTGTCTGTCTGTTGGTTGTTGTTGTTGTTCAGTGTTGAGTAGCGAACAAAAACGATGCAAAACAATTGCAGTCAAGTCGTTGGTTAGACGAGTGAAAGTTTAAACAAAACAGCTTTTGGCCATGGCTTAAATGAAGCCGCAGTAATTAAGCCTTAAATACAATGCGCATTTGTTTCGGCAGCTCAAGTCACGACCAAGCTTAATTAGACAGCGGCAACAAAAGCGTTTTTGTTCTAAACGTTCCTCACCCTTCCTCCCTCAAAAATCATTAGTCACATTTAATCAGTGCGCCCAAAAATACACATTGTTAATGCCGCATCAATATTAATTAAAAGAGCAAGCCAGCCAGCCATCCAGTTAGCCATTTCCAGCCTTTGTCTCAATCTATTTCAGCTGCTGCTATTGCTACTGCTAGTGCTGCTTATCCGATTCATTGACTATGTCCGCTGTAGGGGCAACACGCTCTACTTGGCCAACTCTGTCGACACACAAACTGACGTGACACAAAGCCGACAGCAGTTTGACAAGGAACGCATTCTAAGCAAGCTCGCACAACATAAGCGACATGTCAAAATGCCAAAAGCATCTTCCTCTCTCCTTTCTCTCTCGCTTTCGCTTTCGCCCAAATAGATGCGGTTGGCGATAGCAGCCGCAGCATTTGACACATGAAAAGCACTTGACAGTTGCTGCCCCCCTGCAGCAATAGCCGGACACTTGTGGTCAAATCTTCAATGAAGGCAAAGACCAATCGTTATTAATCGAATACTATGTTTCAAATATTATTTTGAATGATATTGGTTGCTAATTGGATTAGATAGAATATTGCAAAGAATGGAGTATATAAATATATTATTCATAGAATTTCGTTTGCAAGCATCCAATTAAAAATCAAGTTGAAATCAATTTATTATTTGTAGGCACAACAAATTTTCTTTTCGAAGAAACTGTTCCAAGTAAACAATATAAAAGTGACGTTGAAATCAATTTAAAGCTAAACCTGAATTAAATAATAATTGAATATAGAAATTATATAGCATTAGATACAAAAGAATATGAAGGTCAGCATAAAAACATCTATACATCAATATCAGAAATGTGTCTTTTGTGTTTTGTGTATCACAGTGTGTTGCAAGGATAAAGTTCTGAAATGTAATGCTGCAGCATTATGTTCAGAATCGGAGTGAGAGTAAGAGAATGGCAATAGTTGCTTGGCAATATTATTATTAATTATTTTTGCAATTAACGCATCATTGTTGCTGCATCACGTCCCGCCGCTAAAGGGCTGCGTAAGCATTTCGCTTGAACGCCAACGATAACTTTTGCACGCGTCATAATTAGCGAGCTTTTGTGGCAAATGCCAAAAGGTCATGCTTCTTACTCATTTGCCGCCTTTTTTACGACATCTGGGCAGGTTTGTTTATTTTTTCGGTGCGACGGCGACGGCTCTTGCAGGATCCAAGCCGCCAGCCTATTTGACAGTAAGCCGCTAAGAAATGCCGCATGCTGCTTATCAGGCTGGCAGACAGGCAGTTCATCACATGCACATTGAAGTATGCAAAACTCAGGACGCAACATGGCCTGGAAGACATGCCAACGTTTTATTGGCATTAAGGGATCAAAGTTTTGAGACGCACACACACACACACAAACACACCAACGCAGCGGCATAAACTCTTTGCAACACCCTTGAGAAAAGAGAGAAAAAAATATTATGTATAAAAAAATAACAGAAAGGCTCTATTTGAAATAGCCCGACTAGACAATACCCTGAACCCTATGTGTACGCGCATACAGCATGCTGAACTTCAATGTTAAAATCACAATATTGATGTTATCTATAATGCACGTGTATAGCCGAAAGAGTTATCGATAACTTGAAACAAACTTGACCTGCGCGAGGTGTATACGAACATTAATCCCAATTGTAAATTTTCTATCTCTTACATTCTTCTGGATCGACGATTCCGATCAAGAGTCGGAGATGAGAGAGACGTTTGAATAATTGAGAATCGCGTAGAGGGGCGATCTGCATGCACAAAGTAAAACTATTGTTTTTTGATTATTTTGTCTATATGTTTAATCGTCATTTACAATTTTTCCGACAGACGGACAGACGGACATGGCTATATTGCCACGGTTGTTGATATTAATCAAGAATATATATACTTAATGGGGTCGAAGATACTTCCTTCTGTCTGTTACATACTTTTGCACAAAACCATTATACCCTTTTTACGCATGTTCAATGGGTTCAGGGTATAAAAAGAGGCTGGCATGTTTGCACAGGCGACAGGCACTTCAATGAAATTTTAACGCTGACACAAGAAATATTTTTAGTAAAAGTGATTGAAAGGAAACCAGAGAATAAGAGAAGAACTAAAATGGAACGAAAAGAGCCGTACTGCTGAACTGAAGAGGCAGCAGCGACAAAGGACGCCATAAACATTTAAGGAAGAGATGCCGCACGCTGCGCCGTATACGCAATCAACTTTGTGCAAACATTTTGGGCAAAATAGTTTTTACGTTTTTGAAAATGGCAAAAGCGAAAGCAAAAGCAAAAGCAAATGCTTAGCTCGGCATTTTATTAGCTGCTGCTGCTTGTATGTGAATTTAGTCATAAATCTGCAGACGCGCCGCCGCACTGTGCACTGCCGCATGAAATTGAAATATAGTGTGATTTTCACTTTAGCCCAGTTCGCAGGCAAAACGCACATTTACCTCGTTTCTCTCGTCTCCTCTTTATACCCCTTCTTGCATGCCGCAATTGGGTTAAGCTCGGCTGCCACCACAACCAACTGAAACGGAATTTAGTGGCAAAAGCTACGCAAAAGCCAAAACTACACAAAACAACCAAAAACATATGAAAATGGGCTTAGTTGCGCGGTTAACTTGTTACACTATTTGGTACCCTTTAAAGCAATTGAAAATGATTTACTTATCCCTAACAGTTTGGATATTACGCTAATTCCTTTCCTTTCATAGATTTCAATTAACAGTTGTAAATATTTTTCCGAATATTTTTAAATGAATACAGAACTGGTCTCAAGAAGATATAGCCGAACTGTATATAGTCCATTCCATGGAATTATTCAGTAGAATTTGTGCGTTTGTTCTCTCATTCGCAATGCCTCGTTTTTTTTTTTGGATTTAGCGACCCGTCAAAAGGAACAAAAAGTAATCGTTGCTTGACTTTTGACGTTAAGTTTTTGCGTGTTCATTGCGTGCAGTTTTGTTAGCGGGAAATGGCAAATGCAAAGCGCTTCCTTGCGTGTCTATCTAAATGTTATTATTATTATTTGTTATCAGCTACTTCCATTATTTTCCATACTTTGGCTCTATTAATGGGTTTTTATCGTGTCTTTTGCCATTTATGGTGGATTTTTTTTTTTTTTTTGGCACTTGCTGCGCATATTTTAGCAGCCAGTTAGCTGCCAGCTCCTCGACAAGGAAACAAATGTGATTAAAACTATCAAATCAAATGCAAACAGGAAGCTATTTGTATATATATATATATAAAAGGTCTTCAACGCAAAAAAAGTTTAGCTATTAATTTGATTGAATGGTATATAGTTTATTATTGTTATGCCTTGCTGTGAATCAGGAAAAAGCTTTTAGTTCAATTATTGAAAAATTTCGTATCAAAGCATATATCACATTTTTAAATCTTGATTGAGAAAATAGTTCAAAAACCTAGCTAAATCTATCTGTTTGTGTTTTACCTGTAGACTATATGCATATAGCCTTAAATATATAGTATATATATATATATTTCTACCTGCTCGACGCTTGGTGGTTTCGTGCAAAAATGTCACAGCAATGAAAAAATATGAGTGCAGTCAGTGCTTGGTGGAACTTTCATGTTCGTGTCATAATTCTAAAATTTTGTGGTTGTCGTGCCATGCGGTACTAAAATTATAGTTATTTCCTATGATTGTATGTGTGTGTGTATGTGTGTTTTTGTTTATTAAGATATCACATTTTGAGTGGGAACCGCAACCAGCTAAGCCAGCTGTTTTTAAAAACTAGTGAAACAATAATACCTCATTCAATAAAGTTTTCGGGCAACAATATTAAAGTTTAGTTAAATATTTTGCTACTTTATTTAAACAAAGACAAATGCTTGAGCTACTCAGCAAAGTGTTTGGCAATAAAGAACGTTAACGATAAACAATAGTTGAGCAATGTAGACAATTGTCGAATTTGACTGCCTGCCTGCCTGCCTGTCGGCCAAATGGTTGATGTAATTTGTTAAGGCCCAAACCAACCAAATGAAGGAGTTGCAGTGTGGCAACAATAACAGCAAACAACACTTTTTGGCTACATAACAAATACACTTCAATCAATGCCAAATGGCCCTGCCGGCAATCATAGCATGAGTGCGTACATCTGTATCTGTGTGTGGATGTGTGTGTGAGCCACAAAAATGAAAACAAATTTTGGCATGATTGCTGATTGTT
Source organism: Scaptomyza tumidula (assembly GCA_035044465.1). Classification (NCBI taxonomy): domain Eukaryota; kingdom Metazoa; phylum Arthropoda; class Insecta; order Diptera; family Drosophilidae; genus Scaptomyza; species Scaptomyza tumidula. Next base: position 2,407,073 of record JAWNNW010000354.1, read on the forward strand.
TGTCTTTTTCATTGTTTGGCAGGGCTGCCCTCGCTTCAACTGCTACTGCTGCTGGTAGTGTTGCCAACGCACGCGCACATTTATTGCTTCCCAATTGGAAATAAAAATGGCGGCAAGCTGAAAGCCAGTCAGCCAACTAACTAGACAGACGGGCTAACAGCCAGGCCAAATAACAACATGTAAAGCTCAGACGAGCGCGTAGTTCACGTCCTATTGAAATGAAATGAAAAGGCAAGGCAAATGTGAACGCGCAGCACTGAAGGACACACAACGATAAAACGATAAAAACCGAGACTACACACATACACATATGCACATACGCACAAAACGAGATGCTTTCTCTTTTTTGCGGTTTTGATTTGCTTGATGCCGCTTTTTTTTTTTTGCAGCGCGGCAGCAAACATTTGCCACTGCCGCTGATTAAAACAAACACAATGCGACCGTAATGACGACATATGTACAACGTTTGTGTATCCACCGAAGTAAGGAATGCAGTGGGATGGGGCGACGGAGTGGGAAGGGGGGTTTTAGGCCCACCAATCTTCAATCTCAAAGCCTCTTTCCGCACAATTGTACAATTTCTGGCGGCAATGTTTTCGTGTTTTACTTTTTCCCCTCTCTCTCTCTCTCTCTCTTCCCTTTCTTGCTGCTGTGTGCCATTTCGCTTTCATGGATTTCATAATTGATAAGCATTACTTTTGCTATTGTTCGATTTATACACATATATATGAGAGGTCGTACATGGGGATTTATGTATTTTTGCAAAGGCTTTTTGCTTACTGTTAAGGAATGGCGGCATCTGTACGGCTCAATTTAGCGTAAATTCTTTATTTTTTTTTTTGATTAATTTTATTATTTCCCTCGGCAATTACGAAGCGAACTTATGATTAAATACAACATTAACATAAAAATGCGCACAATCATCCAGTTATTTGAAATGTGAAAGTCAATGAACTTAAGAAATTTTGGCTAGACTAGACAAATATGTAATATTCATGACTGCTTATTAGGCCTCAATATTCATTTAAGAATTCTCTAAATATAGCTTGAAAATTCACAATTGAATTACAAGTATTTACTTAAAGTTGCATTTTGCCAGACTTTTGTAATCTAAAATGCATAATGAACTTAATTAGCAACAATATCATGAGTGAATAATAAAATTGTCTATTGTGCAACGTAGCCCAAAAAACAAAAAAAAAGTATGCTTTAATAATGTAAAAGAATGTAAAAGAGAGAATGGAGGAAAACTCCCAAATATAGCAACATTAACTGCTTTTAATTAGACTTGCTGTACATAATCAACTGAAAGGAGTTTGGCGCCCTTTTACATAAGTTTCCACAAGTTGAGCTTCGCAAACTTTATGACTGAGTTTCACCCACCACCCACCCACACCACGCACCCTTCCCGTCCCAAGATCTGGACTCTAACTTGCAGGTTACAGCCTGACGGCGGTCTACAATATTGTTGCCATAACGAACTGCATGTTGTTTTTATTGTTGCATGTTGTGCATTTAAAGTTTTTGTAGCGTGCAATGCAGGAAATCATTTTAACAATTTTCTACCTCATCTCCGCAACTCTTCCGCACCGCACCACTCGCCGCCGATTGCCGTTGCAAGTTCAGTGCACCCGCACAACAACAGACAACACCATGAAAAGGCGCCCGACGCCAACTTTGCTTTGTTGTTTGTCTGTATGCGTGTCTATCTGTGTGCTCTTTTCTGTTGCGAGTGCTGCTGCTGTTTTTTTTTTTTCGGCGGCTGCCTGCAGTCCTTTTATACATTTGAGAGGAACACCATCTGGTTATTTCTTCATGCTTTCGGTAATTATGAATGGCCAGCGGCCAGCAAAAAGGTATAAAAGTCATTGACTCAAACACACAACCCCTCACACCCTCAATGCTTTTGTTCAATTAAAAGTTTTATGGTTGCGAGCTATCTTCCAGGTGTGTTTATTTAACTTAAACATGTATAGCCGGCAGCACTGTTAATCAACCTGGCTTTAAGATCTCTGATCTCTCTGTCTGCTCCCACTTCTGACACTACCAAAATTGTTATTCACCGAAAAGTACTTTACGCTCTTCACCAAACAGACAACACACAGAGAGAGAGAGAGAGAGAGAGAATGAGAGACAGGCAGGCAGACAGATAAGCTGTGGGGCAGTCAGTCAGCTAGACACGTGTCGCAATTTAAATTCAGCACATTCAGTAACAATACGCTTGTTACGACCCACCCACACACACACACACCCACACACACGCACACACAGATAATCAGAAACAATGGCATACAAATAAAACACTTAAACATTGTTGTTGCAGGCAACACGAAAATAAACGAAGAACAATACAAATACAAATACAAAATAAAAATGCAGTCTGCAGTGAGGCCAAGAGTCATTCGTTGTGTTTGTGTGTTTGTGTGTGTGTGTGTGGCACCTACATTGCCTGACTAATTGCAATGTAAAGTGTTTAGACACAATTTGATAGTTTTATGTAAGTGCCTACCAAGCCTACCCCTCTCTCACCCCTCTCAACCATCTCTCCTGCTTGTTGTCTTACTTTTTCTCAGCCTTCCACATGCAGACATAAATTGCTCAATTAAGCATGTAGACGAAGTAAGACTTGCTTGTTGGCAGGGGTAGGGCTATTTTCTCTCGTGTGCTTATAGTTGGGCACTTTTCCCATTCAGCTTGAGGCTAACAAATTGACTTCATAATATATATGTGCTGTAATATTAAGGCTTGTTGGGCATACTTAGCAACTGCAAAGCCAATTTTCAGCTGCAGTGCAAACGAGTCGATATTAATACTTTGAAAACGAAGTTTCTTACTTCCAATATAATAGCAAAGACTGCATTTTAACTTTCAAAAGACAAGTTTTGATCGGAACGAAAGAAAGCTTGTTCAAATATCATTTTGTTTCTTAGGAAAAGACTGCATTTTAACTTTGAAAAGACAACTTTTGATCGGAACTAAGTGGACAAATCGATAAGGTATAGGTAAAAGGATAAGATAAAACAAGCTTGTTCAAATATCAGTTTGTTTCTTAAGGAAAAAGTTGGTAACACGATTTTGACTTGAAATTCGTAGAAAATAAAAATCTTGTTACTGCATTTTTCCAAGCAATGCTATTACATCATGGATTTCTTTGTAGAGGCAATGACTGAGTATGTTTAAGATAAACTTTTATTCAATAATGCCATAAGCGTGCAGCCTATCTCTAAACGAGCCTCTGACAAATAGCTAAGCCATCAAGCAAAGCACACTCACACAACTTTGCATGTCTGTGCATAAGCTTATGTGTGTGTGTGTGTGCGTGTATTTAATCGACACGTTTCTGTATACCAACATTTTTATCTTTTGCCCTAAACCCAAGCACGAAAATAACGTATATAACGACCATACAACAAACTTTGATTTATGACAATCTAGTTCATTTGATTATTGCTACTAGAAAGAGAGGGGGAGAGAGAGTCGGGCAGGCAGGCAGGCATTTAGCCTGAGTCCAGGGCTGTCAATGAGCTTTGGCCATTTTTGTTCGTGTAAAACATTTTCATTTTCCATTCAAATTCAATGCTAATCTACTTGCAGGACAAGCCCAATTTTTGGGGCCGAGAAAACTCAAACCAGTCAAAACTCAAACTCAGGCATCATTTATCATTTGGAAGGGGGGGGGGGGGCTGTGGATGGTGTATTTGTACTAGACGAAGCGCATAATCAACACATAGGGTTTATCATTTTCAAAGTGGCAATAGCAATACATTTGGCTACAGTTTGCTTTACTATATCATTTCTTTTTCTCTCCTAGCACGTGCAACACATTAGGTTGAATGTATGTGTATGTGTGTGGCATCGTATTATTTTACAGAGACCAAAATGCATGGGATATAAAGTTTAGCTGGATGGCCAGCCGTGCGTATACGTAACCCGGCTGACCCATAAAACAAAATTTTGTTTTTTTGTCCGCGTCGCCCCAAATGAGCAGCTGAGTGAAATTTTAGTTGAGTCCGTGAGCGCATTAGTTATGCGCAACTAACACGCCATAATAAAATAATATTACAACTTGCAAAACACACAGATTTTGCCCTATTTTACACCAAAAATCCAGGCGCACTTTGCAACGCAGATAGTGCTAGATGCAATGGAGGGGGCAGGGTTTAGGGGGCGCGTGCTCATTAAGAGTACTGTGTAGAAAACCGCCAAGTCTTTGAGGTAAAGCACTTCTCTGGCTGTCGCTCATTTCACAGAGTGTATGTTTTTGTTATTTGTCTGCGGTTTTAATTTACTCTTGCTTCATAGGAGACTCTGCCTCTCGGCTGCCTCGGCTGCCTCATTCTGCATGTTCTGTTGTTGCCTTTTCATTCGCACTACCACTTTCTAGCTTACTTTCATGCAACAGAGTCAGAGCAATGTCGCCGACGGCAGCAGGTTAAGCTTCTACTTGAACTTCTAAGTGTTGGCGTTACATGAGCTGAGGTGTTGTTGTTTGGCAACTGCCTTTGACGTGTTATATGGCTCACACATGTGCCCACACACTTATGACTGGATATGTCGTTTGCTCTACCTCTACCTATATATGTGTGTTTGTGTGTGTTTCTGTGGCATGTTTGTGTTTGCTGCTTTGAGGGGGCCCGAACCAGCTGGGCTGGTTGATGTCCGTCTAAGCTTCTGATTCTTTTCACTGACGCTTGCAGCAATCGCCACGTTACTTACAGCTTCCAGTTATTAGGTTTAGCTACAAACCTACACCGAGAAGCCCTGACACATCTCTGCACATACAATATGCAAGAATATGAGAGTGGTGGTGTTATAAGGTTGTGAAATGTTCTGACCATAGTTGAGACTACTTTGCTTTAAAGGCTTTAACGTCAGATACATATCTCAACTGCAATGCTTGCAAGCTTAATTTTGATGAGCAAAATGTAATTAACAGTGCACAAGAATGGCAAATAGACTAACGAAAATGACGAACAAAGAGGAAAGTAAGCAAAGATTATACAATGAGATAACATCAAGGTAGAAAGATAATTTTAGTTAGTTAATTATAAAATAAATTCCACAACGGGGATTAAGAAAGCAAACTGCAATTGCATTTTTATTTACCTTTCTTTCGGGTGGAGCAAAAAAAATTAATCAGACATTTATTTGATCAAAATCGTCATTTGTTGGTTTTTGGTGTCAGCAGTTAAATATTTTTCGAATTTAAATTACGTATGTTGTGGTTTTTTTATTTTATTTTTTATTTGCATCTTTCCAAATAATATGCAATCAAAATTGATTGGCATACGCAATCATTTGTTTGGTTTGTGTGCGAAAGTGAAATAAAAAATATATATTTGTGGTTGTGTGCGAAAAATGTTGACTTTTTTTTGTGCATAATTAACAACTGATAGAAAGGTGGACGGTGGGGGGGGAGATTTGCATGGCCAGGTTGTGTGTGGTTTTTTGTTAACATTTAAATGTGGGTCATCGCTCAAGGAAATTCGTTGTTTTAATTGATAGTTGATTTATTATTTTGCAGTATATTATTAACCTATATTTATTGAATAAGTTTCATCATTAATATGGCTAGCTTATTTATCTCTTTAGTTTGTATCCAATATAAATTGTCCAAGAGATGAGTTTTCTCTTTAATTTAAACTCATTGCAATCTTTGTTGAAGTGATTGTGAATTTTTGGTAGAAGGATTTTTAACATTTTACCTCAACTTTCGACATATCTGATATAAACTGTCGGAAAGATGAGTTTTCTCTTCACTCCTTAAACTCATTGCAATCTTTGTTGAAGTGATTGTGAATTTTTGGCAGAAGGATTTTTAACATTTTACCTCAACTTTCGACATGCGTTGCGTAATTAATTATTTGCGCCACTAACTCGAGTCATTTCCATGCCAGACGCATCTACATACATACAAAGTAGTAGTATAGTATTTTTGGGGAAACGCAGCAACATTCACCGACCCTGCACGTCTTCCTCCCTCCCCTCCCCTCAACACTTGAATCTCGCCTTTTTTGCATAATTCAACCACTGGCAGGCGGGTCACGTAGACGGCGCAAACGGCGTGATTAGGGTTTTCGGCTCAACCGAATGACTGCGACCAAGGATCTCTCCAGGCTCTCAGCCTAACCACAACATGTTCGAGTGTGTGTGTGTGTGTGTGTGTGTGTGTATGTGTGTTGTTGTTGTTTTGTGCTGTGGCATCATTAAATACCCAAATCAAAGTTTTGTTTGCTTCTAACGCAATTGTGTAAAATGGCCTGAAAGCGGGCGTAAAACGGAAGGAAGTAAATGTCAGCCAGCTTTTAATTGTTAACGTTTATTGATATTTCTGTGTGTGTGTGTGGTTTTGTATTTTTTAATTACATGTGTTGTTAAGCTAACTCATTTTAATTACAACTATAAATCATTGCGATGGGTTTTTAGCAATTATTTGATATGACAAAATAAGTTTTAATTGTTGTCAAGTTTTATAAAAATCAAATAAACATTTAATAAACCCTTCTATGATATAATTCTTGTATGCTTACCATAATAAACTGTTACATATATATTTAAAGTAATATTAGTATAGTTTTTATTGCCACTAAAATCCATCCATAGCAATGTGCAATTATAAAAGCTCGAAAAGAATGAGCGTATAAACCGCTTTCCGCTGGTAAACATTAATTAGCTCTCAGTGCCGCAAATATTAATTGCATTTGTTTGCAGCCGTTTTGTTATGCGAATCAACAGAAGAGAAGCAGAGAGAACGAGTAAGAACGAGGCGGGAAGAGTTTGTGTATGTTAAATAGCTTGAATTCAGTTGGTTTCAGTGCACACACACTAAGGCTTCATTAGTCGGACAGCAGCCGAAAACTTCTTAATTGTTTCATTAATGCAATGCAATCCGTTTGCTTGGTACTTAATTTAATTTTATTTGCTGTCGCCGCTGATGTTGCTGCTGCTCCTTCTACTCCTTGCTGTAGTTTTTAAATAATTGTGCGCAATTATTTCACCCAATTTAACATTTTCTCTCTCACTGTGTGTGTGTGTGTGTGTTTCGTCGGGATTTTATGCTTGCTGTATACATTTAAATGACGTCATTTATATTCCGTCGGGATAAGCACTTGATGTAAAATTACAAGCTGAAACGACGCGACGCCAGCTTCACTTCTCTCTGTGTGTGTGTGTGTGTGTGTTGGAATAAAAATAAAATATTCAATTAAACCCGTTTTCTTCGCCAAACACCGTTGACAGCGCTTATTAATCTGACGTCATTTCTTTTTGTCTCACTTTCTCTCTCTCTTTTTACTTTCCCTTCGTGTCATTTCCGCTTCTTCATTTTTTATTCGTTGTGAAATTTAATTAATGTAATTGTTATGACCACAACGCTTTCATGTTTGCTCTCTTTGTGCAAGCCTAATAAAAATGTATGCCTGGACTGTACCGTACCGCCTGGAAGTGAGGGGGCAACAAGGGTAACACCCTTGCCATAGAAATACCAATTCATTATATGCATAAAAACCCAACTTTAAGCGCCACTCAAACTGCCAGCTGGTCGTCAGCCATTTGCCCATATTTGTTTAGAGTTCTTATTTTTTATGGTGCATTGAAACGCGTTGCTAAGCTTTACTTTTGCAGCTCCTATTACTTGAAGGGCATAAAAGTAGGGTATCTTAAATAATTTCGGAAATTGTTTCTTATAGGCTTTTTCATTCCCAAAATAAACTGGTTGAAGGCACACAAAAATATGAATATTAAAGTTGAAAGCTTCAAATATTCAAAGTTGAAATATATAAAAAATAAATTGAATAACGATTAATCATTTAATAAATTTTAAAAATATTTTCATCATCATTTTCACAAGTTGTACCTTAAAAATAATATGCATTATTGTATTGCAGTATTTAAAGTGCATTTAAAAGCCTCACAAAATAATCTTTCCAAATTTTTCTTTACCACAGTTTGTTTCTATTTATTTCTATATACTTTTTACCACCATAAGCCATCATTCGCTTATATATATTCAGTAACACACACTGGCATATAGTTTTGCGCTTGGCAGAACGCGAAATTTGTTTTGGCCAGCCCAAAAAAAAAAAAAAAGGGCGCCATCGTCAAATTTGAGTGAATGACTGCAGTGAAAATGCAACTGCCAGTCAATGTAAGAACATTTTGGTTTTTTTCCATGCGATGTGATGCGATGTTTGTCTATGAAGGTTGTAGTAATGAAAAAAAAGCATTGCCTACTTTTTAGCTGAAGTGCTGCGGCTGCCGCTGCGGCTGTTTTTTGTGGCCGTTGCATTCGCATTCGCGTTCGCGTTCGCAAATGGTTAAAGTCATTTATTTCAAACAAATCATTTGCCATGCCAACTAGCCAAACTACTAGTAGAAGGGCCCACACACACACTTGCAGACTTGCCAGACACTTGAGCATTCAAAGTATTCAAATGCAAAAACCACCAAACGCTGACAAGTTAAAGCATCGTTGGATCATTAAAGTCCGCAGGGATGGGAACCAAAAAAAAAAAAAAACTTTAGGGCCGGGAGGGCCAATTTTTCAAAGCACATGAACGAGCGAGAACTTTGACTGACGCTTGTCGTTGCTGTCGTGAGATAAACTTCTCTGGTTCGAAACTTATTGAGGCACACAAAACAGTTGGTTTGGGCCAACATCCCAGCCAGTCAGCCAACCAAATGTCTGTCGTCTGTTTGCATGCAGAGACATGAACGGTGGTGAGGAGGGACACCCAGCCAGGCACGCCCTTTGTTGTAGGCCTCACGCCCAACTCGGCCCAACTCGGCCCCACTCTTGCAACTCTAGAAACATCAAACCAGCGCCATTGGCATGTACCCCCAGTTGCCGTTGTATGATAAACTTTTCTAATTGTCAGTTTCAGCAAGTGACAAACGACAGAAATTATGTTATCTTATCAAAGTTGGCGCTACTTTTGCTCGCAATGCGTGCGGGGTGTGCGTGCGTGTATTTGTGTGTGTGTGTGTGTGTGTGCTGGTAGGAAAAAGTTGTCGGAAATTTAAGAAAATTATCTTTAAGCATGTTGTTTGTGTATATATAGACATTGTTTGGCGTTGATGTTATTGTTGTTTATACTACTTTCTTCTTGTCTTGTTGTTATTCCTTTTTGGGTGACATGCTAGCTGTTACTTATTAACATTACAAAAGCGCCGTGTGCTGTGTTCGTTCGTTCGTTCGTTTCTTTTGCCTTTTGGCGTAAATTCAGTTATGCCAAATTGACTTCTGGCAGAGACACACACACAACTCAAACCACTTAATAAACTGTGTGTGTGTGTGTGTGTATTAAAATGCAGACGGTTTTCTCTTACAGTCAGACTTGTCTGTTTTTATTTTACTTAACTTGGTTTTGTTTCGTTTCGTTTTGTAGCACTTAAGGCGAGTTGGCGAAACAGCTGCTGCATTTCCCAGGCCTAGTTTCTTATACACTCCAAAAAAAAAATACTTGCCCGGCATATCACTTACAAATACATACACAAATACATATTCACATATATATATATCTAGTCAGTATACAATTCCAAAGGGGATCGACTGCAATGTGTCTGTCGCTGGGCACAAAACTTGCCAGTTGACATGGAAAATGCTTTTTGATTGATAACCGAGTCGACAATGTTTATTTAATAAATGAAATTCATGCATATATACATTTCTTTTATGCCCTTTTTTGGTGGAGCCTGTGTCTGAGTCAGGCTCTTTTGTTTTACGATATCTTCGAAATCTTAGGGGCCAACCAACATCTGCTGTCTAGCAGCAGTTAAGAAATCTCTTCTATTGTTTGTGGATGTGAGATAAAGTTTTGCAAATATATGTGTGACATTCGTGAGCTCTTTCAAAGCTGTAAGAGATCGGGTAAACCACTTTAAAAACCCTCAAAATAAGTTGAAAAAAAACTTTACTTTGGTAGCAGTAGTAAACTTTATTGAATCGTAAATAGGAAATCATTTTGACAATAAATAAACACACATATAAAGAAAATGGTTTATTTCGCAGCACACAGAAGCTCGTTTAAAGCTCAATCAATTTCAGTGTAAGTAGTTTTAATAAAATACAGAAGGAAAATACGTTAAAAGTAAGCAATGCAACAGCTGAGATTGCGTCAGGTGTCAGTTGAGCAGCTTTTGCAATAACATTACCAGCACACAATCTAACGTTCTGCAACAGCAACACACAACAACAGCAACTCTCTCTCTCTCTTTCGCAAGCGTAATGCTATCGAAAATGAAATAAGAAAACATTCACGTAACTGCACAAAAAAAAAAAAAAAAAGTGAAGTAGTTATAATATAAATAAAAAGCGAGAGCAAGAAATTCTAGTAACAACATTTGTTCATTCTATGATTCTTACTTTTTTTTTACTTTACTTCTTGTTGTTTTTGTGTTTTTGTGCGCGTTGCAAGCTCTATGGCGTGAAGCGGAATAATTCAATCAGCACAAAAACGTACAAAAGCAGCTGAGAAAAAGGGCGCTTCTCGCAGCACGACGCGGCCCACCTTGACTGTCGCACTTATTCTGGTCGCAAACGCACAAAATCCAAGCAATTTCAACTTAAAACGCTTGCACTAAACACAGAGAGTGTGAGAGAGAGAGAGAGAGAGAGCGCGCTCGTGCAACTTAAACAAACCGGAAAAGCAAACACAGCACAGCGACACAGTTAAGGAGGAACTTCCTGCCATCCGAAAGCAAGGCTAAACAACAGCAACAACAACGGCAGTATCAAGGATGTGACAGAAGTAAAACGCACTGTTCTACTCTACTCCTTGCAAGTCATACGCCTGGCCAAGGACACATGTGTGTGTGTGTGTGTGTGTGTGTAGGGGTTGTGGGCGTTTGCCTTTGCCAGCTTAATTTCATTTATTTACCTGAAAGCTGTTTATGTGCTTGTGAAATTACAAATTAAATTTTTAATCACGAATTAAAAAGAACAGCACAGAGACAGCAGCATTGCAAGTTGTGAGCATGTCCTGCTGAGCACTTGTCTATATGTATGTGTTTGTATGTATCTGCATCTGTTGTCGCTCCACTTCTAGTTGATTAACTGCAGCAGCTAGTGCAGCAGCAGCCTACATTGGATGAGATACGCAATTAAAAGCTGTTGCTTTGCTCTTCATTAAAATGTGTTCCACGTTTCGATAACTAACCAAAAAATAGCTATTTATTGAGTGCAAATAATTTTCAAGCGTTTTTGCAAACGAAATAGTTTTCGAGAACGAGTGCGATTTATAAAGCATTTCTTTTTTCTGCTTATGCGTCATTAATTTTTCGGTGCCGTTTACGCTTGTGTAGGTGCCTGGAAGATGGTTTCATCCTCTTAGTACATTCCAAAAGGCGCCTTTGCTTTAGCCTTGCTGCTGCTGCTGCTACTCGTTGCGACCATAAGAAATAATGTTGTTTATGTTGTGCAAACATAAAAATTTTCTCTTCTTTTTTTCGCCCCTTTTATGTGTATACACATATATAAGAATATAATGTTGCCAGCCTGACTTTTCCAACACACACATATACATATATATATATAGATTTAGTAAATATATATATATGTATGTACATACGAGCATTTGGCAATTTTTGTCGTTTCTTTTGGTGCTGTTGGTGCTTGGTGCTTGGGCTGCTGGCTTGCTGCTTTTGGCCTTTTTGCGCGTTGGCAATAAAGTTGTTGGAATTTAGCTGAACCGAAAATAGTTTATGGCGGAAGTCATTAAGTGGCTCGGTTTACAGCAGCCGCAAACATGAAAAACAGAAGTGCCACGCCCCCATACCCTACTAGAGTAAGGGCGTGCTACATTGCGCCTCTTTTGTGCCGACGTTTTTTACGATATTTTTATAGAGGAATTATGGTTTTTATTTGCCGCTTTCCCTATATGTTGCCTCTTCCTTTGCCTCTTGCTGCACTTTCGGTTCTATTTTTATTTATATGCATATATATTTTTATTTCAATTTAATTATTTTAAAATGATTTGTGCACTATATATTTTATGGTTAATAATAGTACTAAAAAATGTTAACTCAAATTACAAACTGAACAACAAATTGCTTTTTTATTGAGCTAGAATCCGGCTGCAATGATATTCAATTAACATTTCTTTACACACACACACACAGAGCCATATAGCTAGTTTGTTTCCACTTTTTCGATTGTTTGTGTGTGTGTGTGACAAGACCGCACACACACACTCACACAACTTAAAAGATGTGTTGAAATATGTTTTTGGTTGGCCAAAACCAAAAAAAATAAAACACTTTAAATTCTAATTTCATGCATTTTGCACATCAATAAAAATGCTTTGACTTTTACTTAGGCCACATGATACGAACTGCCAACTCTCCAAACAGTTCTCGACTCCGGACATGATTTGCTTTTATGAGTATGATTTTGGTAGCACCGCCGGGCGCAAGACGTGAGCCAAGTTTAACAGGCACACTTTAGGGGGTTTTCTTTACGACTGGGCGAATAGTGAGCCAAAAGCTCTTGATGATGTATTACGTGAGGGACGAAACGGGCCGGGACCAATAAATGTTCGTTGTCACGGAAAAATTTTGCAAGCAATGATAAGCAGTAAAGTATTTGTGGTAGAGTGGCTTTTTCTTTAGATGATGAAGGCTTAACTAAATTAAAATTGCAAATTGCTTTAGATAAGTTTGTGAATAATCAAAGCTAAGTCAAGCATACGACAATATTCCCTTTTATATATATATATATATATTGTATATAAATAAGATCATCTTTCCAGTCCAGCTACGTTTAATTCAATTATAACTATATAGTATATATATAGCTTTCGTTTTCTTTGAACTCAATCAATATTCGTTCAGAACATAATTAGCTGCAGAGAGAAGTTCTTTGTTATAGTTTTTGTCAAATGACCGCAAGCAATCGTAAATGTGCATCAACACAGATATATATATATATTTCTTAATGATGCTAAAGCAACAAAAATTATTTGCTGCTGACTGCTGCAACTGATTGATAGCTCTAATTAAATCTGCAGCAGTATAAAACTTTTATTGTAAGCCATAAAAGTGAAACTTTGCCGGAGCTGCATGAAACTCTCAGTTATATTATTTAAACTTTTGCCTTTAAATATACTAGACGTGTATGTGTATATATTTGTGTGTGTGACTGAGAAGGAGGTAACAGTCAGACTGTTGTCGCCTTATCTGTTCGTGTGTGTGTGTGTGTGTGTGTGTGTGTGGAGAGCAAGCGACGATTTATGATTGCACACTCAGCATAATCAATTCTTATAAATTATTGTTATTGTTGTTGGGCTAAAGACTTTTTGGTGTGTGCGGGTTGTGTGCGAGCTGTGCTGACAACATTAAACATTCGCCATGACTTATGGGCACAATGAACCAGAAAAGCCGCTAACAAATTCTTCAGTCTTTAAAATGTAATGGCCTTAAAGCGAACGACGCAAAAATAAATAAAACATATCGCATGACTGCAACCACTAGAAGGACTATAAGGACAGGAATGCCAACCAACCAGTCAGCCAGCCGGCATTTGCAATAAACATAGTCTGGGACAAAAGATCAATGACTCCCATTGAAGTTCAATAAAATGTGCTCGCTGGGCTGCTGGCCTCTCAAATACTGAAGGTGCGCTCTGGCGACACACAAGCCAATAACTGCGAATTGCGAACTGCGGCGGACTGCAGACTCAAAGAGCATTGCATGCATAAATAATGCGCTGACTACCAGCGGCGTCCTGCCCCACCCCGCCCCCTGCTGGGTTATACGAATGGGAACTGGTCACGGATCCGGCTACGGCTTTAGCTGCACAGCCTGTGTGTGTCTCTGTTACGTTATGAACGGCAGACGAGAGAGATTGAACAAAAAATATAAGTATTGGTCACGAGGACGACAATGCAAATAGAATCCATCCACTTTATTCTCTCCTCTCCTCTATAGATTTTTTCTATTTGCACAAAATTTTAATGTAATTTTTAGCCAATGCAGGTGACAGCTGAAAGCGAATGGCTTGCATCTCTGCGCTTAGTTTGGTAACAGCCAACGACTTAAATCCTTTTTTTTTAGGCATTGCATTTGTGTAATTGCTCAAGCAGAGCGCAGAGAATGCGAACGAGCGAAGCTTGGTTGAAAATTGAAATTGATAATTGAATTAACCGCGCGAATGTCAATTGTTTGCGCCTGCTGACAATTTTAATTGAATTTATTTAAGCCTCTGGCAATACTTTTGCTCGATGGCATGGATTGTACCATTCGCCAACAAGCTGTGAAATATTTTAATTTTAAATTCGAGAAAAAATTTAAATGCCAACGCTTTAAAGATGGATTTGAAGCTTCACTCTTCAAGTGATATCCAACATATTTGTTCAACAATTGTAGCTTCTGCTAGCAAGTGGATAAATTTGTCTTAGCCTAACTTGTACAATGTTAAGTTTGATCAAGCTCTGCTCACATGCAACAACAAGTTGAGCAAACATATCTTGGAGTTAAACATATTTCGATTATTATACACAAAGGAAATGCCATTGCTGTTGGCAATAAAGTACAGTATATCAAACACGTTTGTGTACAAATACAAATACCAATATAATGTGATATAATATGTTAAGGTCATTTTAATGGCTTGCTGGCTTGCTACTGCCACTGACAGAGTCAGGACACTGATGCATTAGTTTCGCCCGAACCATATTGTGAAAGTCTATTAGCACATTTTACAAGCAAATACTAAATGCCATAACAACATTAGTACCAACTTATGCCACATACACAAATACCATAAACCGACTGACTTCCTGGCCATAAATTCGAGCAACAACAACAACAGCTGTGTAGCTGAGCTAAGTGCCCCAATGGCCAATTGGCAGGATATCACATGAAAATATGATTTAGCTAAGCAAATGGATTTTGAACTGGATTTTCTACAGACCTTTAATCAAAATTAATTTTGCCAAAAGGCAATACCTATGCAAGCAACAAAGCATAATTGTGTGCCATTGTGTAGATGTGTGTGTGTGTGTGTGTGTGTTTGAGTGTGTATGTGTTCGTGTGCACGTGCTAAATGCTTGTGCAAAAATAAACATCAATCGAGTCGCATTGAATAGAGAAGGCCGATGTACAGGTTGTGTAGTAAGGGGTGTTGGTGTGGTGGGGTGGGGGAGGGTGGTTAGAATTAAATGAAAAATTCATTTTCTTGGCCATCAATCAAATGGCCCTCATTTAGTTAGTTTCTGCCAAGGCCAAGGAACAAGCAGAGGTCAATGTCTTTTCTTTTTTCTCAAGTGCCTTTAATAGACATGTAAAGCTTTGCCTTCGAGTGTCCTTATTAACTGCCAGCCATATTTCATTTCGACCACACACACTCAGAGAGAGAGACACAAAACTTATTTGTGATAGCGTATAACCGAACAAAAAAAAAAAATAAGAAGGCAACTCAACTCACGTATTGATAAACTTTTTGTGTGACAAGACAAAGAATGAGTTGCTGTCAAAACTTAAGCCATGCAGCAGCAGCAGCGGCGGCAGGAGCAGGAGCAGCATCATCGCACCAAGCGCAAGATGTCCTTCAAAATCTCAAATGTCATATAACTGGAACATCAAGCGGTTGAGTGAGCCACAATCCCCTTACCCCGCACCCACACCCACACCTCTAACGTTGAGCTTTGCAAATCAACTCGGGCTTAGTTGAAAGGCCCGCCACGCTTCGCTGCTCAAAGGAGTGTCAGTGTCGTTTCGCACGCATCCGCATTCGCATACTCTCGATCCTCATCCCTCTATCTCTCTCTATCCCATATCCTATTCTATATAATTATGTGTGTGTGTGTGTGTGTGTGTCGAGCTCGATAGTACGAGACGTATGTATGATGCAATGCATAAATGATAAATGACTTGTGTGCCCGAATGAGAGATAGTGATAAAGCAACTGCCGCCGACCCGCCAGCGAACTACTTTTGACAAATGGCTGGCTCCCCCTAGGCCAGCCATCGAGACAATGGCTTTCCAACTCAAACCTAAAGCGCAAAGCGCTGTAGCTGTAGCTGAAGCAATTTCTGCATTCTTTTTGCTTTGCTTGTTGACTTTATTATAAACTCGCATAATCGCTGCCCATTTGCAGTAAAGGAGTATGCGGCTTCAACTTGTCAGAACTTGCTTAGCTGCCTCGTTAGTAGTTGTTGTTGCTGTAGTTGTAATTCTTTCTTTGTGATGATGTTGGCAGGCAGCAAAAGCAGCGCTTCTTTTATTATCTATGCAAAAATGATTAATGTGTACGTGGCAGACAGATTCTTTCGTTCTTGCCTCATCTTTTTTTTGCAGCTGGCAGCAGTCAGGCTGTAAGATTTTCTTACCTGCTGCCAAGTTTTGTAGCCCAAGTTAATTGAGCGCTCGATGCGCCTTTGGCATTACTTTTTGTGTCGCAATGCCCTTTCAATACATCTCAATTGTGTGGCAGCAACAAATAAGTAGAAGGAGGTACAGGCGAAGTTTAACATACTCTTTAATGATATCTTCATCAATCTAAGCACATTTCATGTCAACATTCGAATGCTAGGGCAACGGAGAAAGCATGTCAAAAAGTCGCAAGCCCAACCCCAAAAACGAATGTCAGCCAAAACTTCATTACTGATTCTACTCAAACACACACACAAACACCAAACTAAAGAGCATATTTGAAAAGGGGAAGAACACAACATTGACTACTGCATTGCACTCGTGTTTTTCTGGGTTACAACAATGCGGCACAAGCTGAAACTTGACTTTTAATGTTTCCTCAATTAGAAGGCACACAAAAGCAGCAGCAGCAGCAGCAACAGCAGCAGCCAAAAAGGTGAAGTCGTGTCGCTGAGGAGCACAAAAAATAGAAATAGAAAAAAACCAGAAAGTAAATGCGCATTAATAACAAAGTGCACCGACAAAAAACTAGTCTCCCTCTCTCTCTCTATGTTTCTCTCTCTGTCTTTGTTTGTCTGTTCAACACTGTCTCACTCTTTGCTGCTCACACTTGCTAAGTAGATGCAGCAGAAGAAGTCAACGACTGTCGACGACCACAACATGGCAACTGGCAACAAGGCAACGGGGCAACGTTGCAACTTGCAGCTGGCAACTAACAACTTGGCAAGGGGCAGCATAACTCAAAACCGGGCTTGGCAGCATGCGACGACAAAATTGTGACTCCTCGGCACAAAAGGAGCTACCAAAGATGCACAAGTTGTAGAAGGGGTCACAGTTACAGGAAATGGCAGCACGTTCGGTACACACACACACACACACACAGAGAAAGGAAGAGAGTGAGGAAGAGAGAGAAGTGATGCAGTTCCCTCAACGAGTGCGGGCTGTCTAAGAAGATTGATGATGTGCAGCCGCATCCAGAGGTGCTCCAGCAACATCCAACATCTCCACCTCTCCATCTTGAAACTCGCTTCAACTGGCAGCTGCTTAGCCCGAGCTTAACTTTATGCTGACAGCGCCTTGGCACTTGGTAAATGCAGAGCTTTCCTCTTGCCATTGCTTAGCTGATTTGCTGCTGCCTGTGTCTGCTGTTGGCCACAGCGGGCGGTCGGTGTGGCGGGTGAGGCGGTGTGGCGGTCGCTACCCATAACTGTCTCTTGGGGTTAGAGAAGAGGCCAAGTTGCACTTATTGTAGCTGATTTTGAATTTGCACCTCTGCCACTGAACACACACACAAACACATACATATATCAGTGTGGTCTACCAAACTACTACTGTTCTGCTTCTTCTTCTTCTTCATGTCTGCGTCGTGTGGCATTTTAAATAGCTTTTGCCACATTGTCTACCATTTGAGAGGGCTTTGTTTTGTGAAACTTCTGTTACACACAAACACACACACACATAACCAATTGTTTGTTGCTACAGTTTTGGCCAATATGTCAGTATTCAATCAAAATTCGTTTGTCTGTTCGTGGTTAGAAGTTTGTACAAATGGGTTTTTAAGTAAAAAACAAAGACAGCATTTATCTGGTTTGCAATGCCCAACCACACAGCAAATGCATAAACCTAATCGAATATTGACCGATCATATTTTCCACTTTCATAACTTTGATAAAACTCAACTGATTTGTAAATTCAATGACATTTTCGATTGGAAGTTATGCTGAGGATTAAATAAAGCAACTGATTCTGAACGTAAATGCTTAGGGTCTAGAATAATTGTAATTTTTATCCAACACTAGTAAATGAATAAATTTCATGACTGTTGTGTGTTGGTTTTGTTGTTGTTTTCTACATTGTTTTGAGTCAAACATGAAAACGAAACTTGGCAGATTTGCATTTTGTATATATATATATGCACAAGCAAATAGAACACAATTGCTGAGCTGTGTTAAGTGCCGGCAGAAATCCATTTTCCGCACAACTTAAGTACGTACGTAGCATCAAAGAGAGAGAGTGAGAGGGAGAGAGAGAGAGAGAGAAATGTGTGAAACATGAGCAATTTCCCCATACAAGCATAAATTCAAACAGAGTAGCCTGGGCTTTTGAGGCTAGCCAAGCAGCTAACAACTCCCCAAACCCCACACAAGTATATCCAAACTTTGCCAAAAAGCAGACACAACTTTGTAAAAATAAAGTGCGCTGGGAAAGGGTAAGAAGAAGAGAAACTGGAAACTAGGAACTGAGAATGAGCTTATGTTGCAGGCCACTTTCTATGCACATGCCTCTTTCTCTTTCCCAATTTATTTTTTTTGGCCAGTTGCATTTACAGAAAACCAATAAACTTAAATGGAAAATCCGTAAACTATAAATCATGGCTTAAGTCCATTTCCTTGGTTGTCAATACGTTTCCGCTTTGTTGTGGCTTCGAAAAATATAACGCACACAGACAGAGAAAGCACACACACAAACACACACACACAAACAAACACTGACAATTGTAGTTCTAACTGGAACTCGAGGCTCAGTGTGTAACTGTTGCCGTCACATTTGTTAACCGAAAAAAGAAAACAGCAAAAGCCGAGTCGAGTCGAGTCGAGAAATGGCTATGATTGGACTTGCACACATATACAGTAGTACCCCCCACCCCCCCGAGTACAAGCTATATGCGACTGCTTTACATTTTTTTGGCATGTCCATTTGCAAAGTCATTTACTCGCAAACACACACACACACACACACACATTTGCAATCACATGCAGCGAACGGCACTCAGTCAATTTTCAAGTCAACGTTCAAAAGTCGCAATACTCGTTTCTGGAGCTCCGTTAGTACTGACAGCCTCCCCATCCCCTGTCAGTCAATATTTTAGATTGTTCTTGTTGTTGCTGTGTGCAGCGCTTTCGACAACTCATTTTATTAGATAGTCACACACACACACACAGACAGACACACTCATATGCTCACATTCTGTTGTAGTTGATGTTGTCGCACGTTTGCGGTCAGCGTTAGAAAATTGATGTGACTTGTTTTGTTTCTCGACGTTTTTTTTTGTTTTGCTTTCCATCCATCTATATAAGGGAATTGCAGCGATGAGCAATGTTTCTTGATTTTCAGTTTTGTCAGATACAAGCTAATAGTATTTCACTAACAGAGAAATATTCTCCGGTCATAATGTGTGAAAGAGATTTTGATTGCCCGAAAAAGTAGGCAAGAATTTGTTGAACTAATCAAATGAACATAGATTGATAAGCTATGATGATATATATCAACCAAAAATGATTGTATCTTAATATTCATAGCTAATAATTATAATATTCACTTAAGTCTACTAAAATTTGACAGCTTTTGTAGAACTATGATTTATTTATGTGAGTTATACGAATAATACAATCGCATTATGCTCGAAAATCATGGAAAATGCATAAATAATTTATTTTTAATCAGCACCAAACAATGCCTCGCCCAAAACTATATAAACCTGGGTCGGACACACCCGCGCCATATTAACTGAGTTATTTTTTATGGCTGTCACTGTCAGCATTTCAGCATTTCGTGTCCATGAAGTGAACATTAAAGATTAACAGCGCTGAGTATGAAAGAGAAAGAGAGAGAGAGGGAAAAAGGATATTCGCTTGGCCTGATTGGGGTCACAAAAGCTGCACCTTAATAACAACCGAATATCTATAATAAAAATGCGCCACGTTATTAATAACATTTTCGAAGGGTGGGCATAGGGAAATAAGGGGGGTTCTGACTGCTAGCTAAGTAGTTTGCCATTTCAATATCTTATGCATAAGCCGCAGAGCTAAAGAGTTTCAGTTCAGTGCCGTACGAGTTTCAGTCGTGTATAAATACCACAAAGCAAATAAACACGCTCGGCGCACGGCCAAACAATATGAGATATATATTGAAAACGTGCATGGCCCGAACGAACCAAAACGAACCGAGCCACTTAAGGCGACCCGTTGACGCGGTCTGAGCAAAGGCAAACTTTACACGCTAATAAAATGGCCAGCTTGGCGAAGAGAACGAACTGAAATGAGCAAGGGGCACAGCTGGGAGCCTTATACATTTTTATGTGGCAACACAAAAGGCTTGGCCTGGCCAAATATGGGTTTATGGCTTGTAAAAATCCATGTTAATAATATTAACAATAAGGTGGCTGGCAGGCAGGCAGGCAGGAAAAGGGTAACTAGCGTAACTTGTGCCTGTATCTGGATAAAGGCTCAAGGCTGCAGCTGTAAACTTTAGCTTTATATATCCCGGGTCTCCATTATGGGTTCCATTGTGTGTGTGTTTGTATTAAAAACACACGCGTTGCTCCCACGAAAAAAAAAAACTAAAACTAAAAGCAAAAAAATATATATGTGAAAAGGGCGCAGCCAAAAAAAAAGGTAAACGTCAACTCTGGCGCCGCATCATTAGTGTCATGTGAGAAGGAGCTATTTATATAAGTATCTTTTATTGATATGCATAATAAATCAAAAATGCTTGCCAATAAATTTATTATTGTAGATTATCTGCACACCACTCAACTCAACCAACCACCCCCACCCATCCACCCGACACACCTATAAAAAGGCCATCGCACACCTTGACAATAGCAACAACAAGCAGACAATAGTGAAAAAAAATGCCTTCACCTATCGGATTATGCTTTGGCAGTCAACAATTTATCAACATCAACTCAAAAGCAACTATAAATTACCTAAAAATCAAAAACGCAAAGAAAATAAACTTGAATAACATATTAAATGACACTAAAGTAAACTTATTTGTAATACTAACTTAAAAGCGAGAGAGACAGATTTTAGTTTGGTTGTAAAAATCTTTAAGCAACTTCCTTTGGATTAACTACGTAATCAATTCTCCACTTAAACTATCGCCTTGCAATTATCGTTTCCTATGCTGATGTTGATGTTGCTGTTGTTGATTTAAAGGGATAAAGTTGATTGGCGCTTAGTCGCCATGCCATAATCAAAAGCAAATTAACGCCACCTCGTTGTTGGTGTTGGTGCTTTTTTTTAACATTCTTTTTCATCATCATCGGTCTCGCCCGCAGGTTATCCTTCCAACACATCCTGTGTTTCCTGGCGCACTGCAACCGTTGACAAATCTCTTTTTAAGAGCGCGTTTAAAACATCGTTTGAGCAGTTGTTGTTGTTGTTGGTGCTTGTTTGTCCCGCCTTGCAGCAAAGCTATAGCTAAACCAATCAATATTTAACACATTTAACCCTTTTTGCAGTCACGATGATGGCTCTCTCTCTATCTCTCTCTCTCTCTTCATATCTGTCGTTTTGTTCGCGTGGTAAGCGTCACGTTGATCGTCGTTCGTTCGTTCGTTCTGCGTAAAATTAGCATACAATTTGAGTTTTAGAGACAAGTGAAGCGTATGCAACGCGTGATTGACAGCAGTCAAATTCAATTGAAGTAAAAGGCCAAAACGCAAGAGCGACACCAACAACACCAATGCCAACGCCAACGAAAATGAAATAAAACAAAATTTAATTCAAATAAAACCAATTTTAACCGAAACCACTCTCCCTAAAAAGGCACCAACCCTACGCCCAGCCCACTGTCTAACCTTTTGGCCCATAGTACTAGGGTTTAGCGACCTTGCGGCCAAAACTTTCTGCAGGGCGCAAAAGTTTTTCTTTTTTGGCTTTTTCATCCGTGGTTGGAGTCCAAAGGATGCCAACGTGTCGCAGCTGACAAGAAGAGAAGGGAGAGTGGAGTGGAGTGGTGGTGTAGGGGGTGCCTAGGGTTGCCAGGCGCGCGTGGCATAGCGCGAAATTGGCTGCTAGCAACGAAAATCTGTGTCGCTTGCTTTTGAAGATTTACGCTAGGGAAATTTGATTTTAAAATGGCAATTGCCACAAATACATACAAACATCTCTCTATGTGTGTATATGAATATCAAAATAAAACACAGCTAGAAATTGTTTGGAGCAACAAATAATACGTTTAAAACAAACAAGGAACAACAAAATATCCTGTAAAGTTTTGATAGCTTTAAGAGTATGAAACTAGAAATTCTTAAGTTATTTTACAACTTTTCTTAAATATTTTTCAATTTTCCATTAAATTTCCATTCAATTCTGCTCAGTTAATAAAGTAAGCAGCCAATTAGAAAGGGTGTCATCAGTTCGGTTTTACTTCTTGTTTTTAATTGCATTTTATTTTTCGTATATGTTGCATGAAAGCAACCAGAAATTGAGGAGCTTCTGGTTTCGAATCCACGCGGGCCAATTGTAATAATATATATACATATATTCTTTATAATTCAATTTAAACTGGAGAGCAGGCACACACACACATGTGCAACGTGCAACAGGCTGGCTCTGGTAGCATAACACTCTGGGTCATAACAATGAAAATGAAAATGTATATAAAAAATAATCATATAATGTAGTTGCGCATACGCAGTGTGGCAGCAAATTGAGACAAGCAACTACAATGGCATTTTCCGAAACGAGTTGTGCCGCGTCTGCCGTCAGTTGATAGGTGTGGGGGTGGGGGGTAGACGTATTGAGGGTAACCGGAAGAGGTCGGTCGGGTTGCAACAGTTGACGTTTTATGGCTGATATGACGCAGCTCGGCATTTTATACGTTTTACACGCACACAAATGTGTTATTGCATGACGTGGATTTTGTGTGTGGTGCGAGAAACGTTTTAAACTGATATCCGTTGCATATGGTTGAGCGGCGGTTGGTCGGGCGTATGTGGCGTATGCGTAACTCGCATAGCTATGCTAATAATTGGGAAAGGAAGCTTGGACAACATTTTGCTGCCAGTTGCTGCGGTTTCTCTCTCTCTCTCTCTATGCGTGCAACATTTGTTACAAAATGCATTCAACAGCAGCAAATTGAAATAGTTATGCATGCTAAGCAATATAAATATATATAAATATCAGCAGTTGAGCGTACATATATTATTTGTTATGCGAAAAACGCTTTGGAACATTTTGTAAATCTACAATAACATTTTCTAAATTTAACTTTAACTTTCCATTGAAACTAATCATTTTGTTTCCTAGTATTTATTTTTATTATCACTATTTAACTACCTGTCAATATTTGTTTAATTATCATATTTAATCAGGTAACAATTTACACAAGCCAAATTCAATTTAAATAGTAAAAGTTAAAGGCAATCGAAATTTTAGAATGAAAATTTATTTGCTTTCATTGCATAATACGCACAACAATTTCTATTGCATACAATTTGTGCATGCACTTTACTGAAAATATTATTCAAAGCGTGCCACAAATCATTTTTTTTTCATGCCACGTCGCATATTAGCGCTCGTGGTTTTCAAACAATTTGCCCCAAGCATTGCTGGAATTATGAAACTAGTGCGATACAAAAGCAACGACAACAACAACAGTATTATGCACATTTTGAACCCTTTCATTTTTTTTTTTGGATAAAGGGGATCGAAAGCTAGTGGGATACGGGGCTCGAGGTCGCATTACAAGAATGCTTAAAGGAGAAAATTGGATTTTTTTCTCATGTTGAATGGTAACGAAAAACAATGTGCGCATGCCATGACAGCACGGCAATAACAGTTAAGCCCGGCAACAAAAAATAATAAGTAAGCATTAAACATCACAAAAAAATGAACAGCAAAAACTGAAAGCAACAACTACAATAACCAAAAATGTTAGATATGCTGACAAAGGTAATACAATAAATACGAAATGACTTTGTTGTTGTTAATGTTATATTTTACGTAGCATACTTTTGGGCTGTAATTTTTAAGCATCATCCAAGTGGGTGACTTTCTTTCTTTTTTTTTGTAGTTGAGCAGTTTGTTTTTTGTTTTCGGTGTATTGTGTTGTGTTAGGTCTTTTTCACTTTGGGGCACGTCAACTTTTCTTTAATTTCATTTGCCCATTGTTATTTATAAAACATTCGTTTTTATTTTACGAGCTATAAAGCGCATTAGCACTGTGAACTTGAGTGCGAGCGTCGTGGGGCTCAGGTAAAAAATAATATTATTGCAAATTGTATTAGAGAACGCTTAATAGCATCACTTATTTCAAATGATTGACTTCAAGTTGGGTTTTTTGTTGCAGTATTAATCAAGATGCCAAGTCATGACTTATAAGGTAATGCATTTGATTATTGGTTATTAGTTTAGTTGACAGATCCATGAATAATTATACTTAATGATAGAAGTTTAAGAAATATTTCTTTTGGACATAATCAAAGTTAAACAAACATTTAACCAGTATCGTTTTTAATACCTACTTTTATCAACCTTTATGGTTGGAAACTCAATAAAAGCCACCACAGCATTGCATTGGGTAAAATTCCATAAGTTCATAACACACCGTTCCCCGTTCAGGGCAACGATAATAAACGTTTATAATTGGTGGCCTTGGCAAGCAAGCAAAGTAGGATATATGCAGATGCGTTTGGAAAGCAACCAGGCGAAACCACGCAACAAATGGCAAAGAAAAGAACATACGCAAAATGCAGCATTTTTCCACCGCTAAGCACATCAAAATCCGATCCGATTGGTTGTACACCACTAAAAAGCACTTACGCTGACCGACTGCTACCATTTTGTTGCTACATATTGGCATTAGACTAATCTACACGCAGCAACAACTTTGTTATTGGCCACGGACCAGCCAAATGTGTACGACACAGTTTCAAATTGGAAGCTGAATTGGTTTCAATGCAACTGTTGTTGTTGTTGCCCCCCGAAATGTGGACGTCCGTTTGTCCCTGTTTCTGTTTCATCTGCGACTGTGGCAACATTTAATGTGTGCGGCAACTGAAAAGTTGAACGTGCAACTTCCGTCCAGTTGCATTCCAGCCTCATCTTGTTGTCGTTTTTGGTCGAGTACTCGTTCTCGTTCTCGTACTCGTTTTCGTTTACGGTTTCATTCTACACTCCAGTTGTTTGGCCATTATCAGCTTCATTATGTGGCATTAGCAGACAGCCAGGCAGAGCCACATCCAGAGATACGAGGCAAAGAGTCAGAGCCAAGCTGCCTGTTTTATGTGCCAAAAAGTTGCATGCAATTTATTTGTGGTCACTCCACACACACACACACACGCACACGTGCGAAAATAAGCAGTGAACTCATTTAATTAGCATAATATACGATGCTTAAGCTCATTAACTGGAAAATTTTAATGGCTAAAGCGAGAGAGTGCACACAAAAACCGCTCGTAACACACTCGCTCAGTGTTATCAGCGACGGCTTATCACTCAAGTGGCACGCTCAACTCTCGAAAGCCGTTTGAAACTCCAAACTCGCAACTCTGCGTCAGCTAAGAGCAGATAATACGCTAATAGCCAAGTTGCAGCCCATAGATACTTTTGCTACGCAAAATTGCACAACCCATGTGGCCAATTACCAAATGTTACGATAAATTGTTACTTAACAGTTTGTTGTTGGCTGACGTCAAGAGAGTTTTCATACTTTGTTTTCCATTTTATTATCCAAAATGTTCCAATAAAGTACTAATAAAGCGGCAAACAAAATGTGGACCAGATATTTTTGTGTACTATTAATTGCGCCGCCTTTAAAATATTATGAATCATCTCCACAAGGTACGACATTGTACAAGTATGTATTGTAAATAATATTTGTTTAAAGTGGCGAGGCATGGTGACAAATGCACGTGACTAGCGATAAGCGTCAGCCTACTCCAGTAGTGAGAAGTCCCAAGAAACGCTGATAAACAAAGCACTTCAGACTCGTTCAAAACAATTGACCAGAGACCTCAATTGCTGTCAATTGTTGGTCGCTCTTTTCTCTTGTACACACAAAAGCACAAGTAAATCCTATTGCTAATCCTTAGGTATTTCACACTCAATTCACAATCAGCAGGTATTACCTAAGCCGCAAGAGTGTAGACAGATAGCAACAAGATAACATTTGTTGGACTAAAACGTAACACAAGGATGACTTAAACACGAGTTTAAAATCATTTTTAATGTTTAAAATAAACGTAAATGTTTCAAGCCTCTTTTTATTAGATATTATTCATTAATTAGTTTGAGAAAACAGATAAATAAATACATTTTCAGTGTAAAGTTAGATAAGCAATATAGATAAAATAATAAGGTACTGTGATTTTTTCATCTGTTACAAAGAATCTTCTAATGCAGATAACAAAGATTAAAGGTTAGGTTAGAGAAATAATATCTTCGCAGTTATGTGTGTTCATATTGGTTGGCTTTTTGTTTACTTGATTAAATAAGTTATAATTCGTATAAAGCAAATACCGCATATATAGAGATAAGTTAATCATAATTAAACATCGTTAAGCCATCGATTTAGTAAATTGCGGTCAACTGTTGATAAGCGTTACAATTAATATTACGTTAATATATTTCATAATTAGGTAAGTTTCCACAATCGATGAGCTAGTTTCGATGTCGATGGACACTTTGAAGAGCTTTATAAATAATTTATTTCTCAAGAGCTAGTTCGAACGTCACAGCTTGAGCTAAGGAACCAATTTTGAAGAAGAAAAAAAGTTTCAAAAATGCGAAAATTAAAACTAAAGAATATCATTTTTCCCAGTTAGATAGAAATGGGTATATTTGTATTTGCCACTAGTGTATAACATTCTTAATTGATCGATGATATAACATTGCGTGTTTATATCTTAACAGCTGAACGCCAGTCAAAGATGTCAAAATAGTCACATGACGGTTCTTGCTCATGTGAAGAAAACTCAGTTAAGAATTTTGTATTCTTAGTGCAATTGAGCAACTCGTGCTAATGCTCAATCATTGATCCAATTGATATAGCTGTTCCAAATGCTGAAGTGTTTGGTGTTGTTCAAAATTGTTGTTTTTGGCTGCTTTCTGCTTACCGATTGGCCGTATCCATACACCGTTTTATACAATTTTTTTTGGTAAGGCGCTTCGTAAAACTTGGGCGATAAGCTCCCAATCCCCCCCCCCCTCGTTTTTGCACTCCCCTCACAGAAAGCGTCTATCAAAGGCGTTGTCCGCTTGTTTGGCAACGCAATCACAAACCGAAACCGAAATCGCAAAGTGTTTGCGTTGTTGCGCCGAGATAAAAAAGGCGCACAGATTATTTGCCCCGGCCTCCAATTCTACAAGTGTAGATGTGTGTATGTAGTACAGGTGTACGTGTATGTGTGTGTGCTTGTAGATTAACTGTAGTTTAATTGGCAAAAGCTACCAGGTCTATGGGCGCTAAGGTGATCGAACAGTACACAAAGCGCCGTTGTGCTGGCAGGTCGCGAAGAACAATTCGGGAAGAAACAATAACATTAAAATCTGATCAGCAATGTAAGAAACTCAGAGATAATATTCCTTAAACAAAATCCAAAGAACTGTTCATGGAGAACTCTTAAACAAAGTGTTTTTAAGCTATATGTGATGACACATCAACTTACCTGACTCGCATTCTTTGTGATGCCGTTAAATCAATGTTTTTCTTAGAAAAAATACTAAACTTTATCAGTGCTGAGATTCGGGTTGCACGAGGTTATCAACATTATGTTTAGATAAGCGGCAAAAATGTCACAAATTTAATATTTTCTTACCAAGTTTATCCAGTTGAAGCACAATAACATATAAGAAGAACATCAGCAATACCAAAAAAAATAATAATAAAGTGTTAAATAAAGTTGTATCCATTAAAATACAATTAACATTTTCATAAAAGTGGCTTTAACATAAATTCAACTGGTTAATATTCGCACCCAACTAAAACAATATAATGCTCCTAATGGATGGGCAAATAAACAACTCTCCCCTGAAGCCATTCGAGTTGCTACTAAAGCAAACCGCATTTAGAAGTCTCACAGGACTTGTGCTGTGGCACGTTAGAGAGACGCAATTATTCATAGCCGTATTCAAGACAATTACCTTAATCTTAATAGCGACATGATTTGCGATATGTTATCTTAATTGATTGTTGATAATTGCCTCAAATCGTTAAATGTCTAATGCAAAACTACTCACACAAACACACACAGACGTTTATGGTGTATTTATGTGGCCATTGTGACGTCAGAGCACGTGATGGATCATGTGGAACACACACGCACACAAACACACCCTTAACACATAAATTGTTGTAGAAATTACTGCGTTACCGATAATATTTTTATGGCCAGACAACAGATTTCTTAATGAGCTAAACACCGCTGTCGAGAATTGTTAGACAGCCACAATCCCAACCTAAAGCCAGCCGTAATTATAGCTTACATTTACGGCTCAATGTGTTGAATGGCTGCCAGGCAAAATACTTATTAGATCGGAGTGATGGCGTAGTGAAAAGCTAAACCTTATTGTTTCTCTGCTGTAAACGATTTATTGGTAACATTTAGGTCAAATTCAATCGCATCAGATTTACGTCTATGCAAAATTGTCGATTGGGTCTGTAATTTAGTTTCGATTTACCTCAGAAGAAGGCGTAGACATGAGCAATGAATAAATACTTATTCAACATAGAATTAATTACATGGAACTACTGGGAAATGCCAAGAGTTTTGTGGCCATAAGAATATAATATAGGTAGACGATTGCCATTTGAATTTAATTACAAGCTCACAACTATTGAAGAAAGAAACCTTATTCGTATTATTACAGAAAATGTTGCTTATCAACTATTTCATATTAATTAGTTTTCAAGATTCTCTCATGACATGAAAAAAAAAACCAATTGAATGAAAGAAAAGCACTTCAGGTTGAGCTTTATCAACACGCTGACCGTTTCACTTCCTTTTGTGGTAAATTATAAAGTCTTAAAGTCTTGGCAAGGCTCTTTAAATGCTTGAGCAGAACGATAGCCATCTGAGCCAATTATCAAGACCCAGACACAGAGACAGTGCTAGCGTTATCAGCAGCCAAATTGGCTGAATCAATCAAATTTATTGCCAGACATGCGAGACTAAATCACAGCAGGCCATTGCGTTAGACCACCACCATAAATACAAATATGTAGTTGAGTATATAGTGTATAACAAAATTGGACTATCAGGCAAAGCCATTATTCATGCGGCCTGTGTGCCACTAAGTCTCGTATCCTGTCTGGCTTGTATGTGTGTGTGTGTGGGCGTGTGCAACAAAGTCGTAATAAGTAAGGTGAATCCTTCTTTACATACACATACATTGTGAAGCAACTGATTGCTTCGTAATTGTTAATAATTTGAAATTATTAATGCGCCCAATGCCTCGGCACTTCAGATAAGCTGATTCAGCTGCTGCTTAAAAGCAAAACGAATGCGATAACAGCCAACACAAACAGTCGGGCGTTTTTATCTTATCTACACTGCGTGGAGTATGAGCACAAATAGATTCAGTTCCACATGGAAATACACACAAATAAACATTATTATTAAGTGATTGATTTGAACAATGCATTGCAATTGAAGGGAGGGGCCATAAACATTGAACGTCATAATTTTTTATTTGATTGCTTAAACATTTTGACAAATCAAATGTCATTTAAAGTTATCATGGAATTAGAAAATTGTTGTTTGATTGAAATGAAATCATGTTTATTTAATTTTTTATTATGATAAATTGAATTTTAAGTGCAATTTGCTTTTACTATTTGAGATAGCTTGGTTTGTACAAAGTCGAAGCTATTTCAAGCAAATTAACAACATATAAATTTGGCTTACTAAATGATATTTTTATACATTAACAACCCTTATTTATGGCTTGGTAGAAGAGCAAACTAATAAATAACACTTAATGTAATCAGCTAGTAATCAGATAGTAATCGGCAAGTTATTTACCCTTTATCATAGATTAACAACACGACAACAACAACGGCTCCATCATGGGCGATATGTTTCGCAGCGAGAAAATGGCTTTGTGCCAGTTGTTCATACAACCAGAAGCGGCCTATGCCTCCATTGCTGAGCTCGGCGAGAGCGGTTGTGTCCAGTTTCGGGATCTCAACGATCAGGTCAATTCGTTTCAGCGCAAATATGTGAACGAGGTGCGACGCTGTGATGATATGGAGCGTCGAGTGCGCTATATTGAGAGTCAATTGCGTAAGGATGACATTCAGATGCCGACGCTGCCGGAAGAACAGAATCCTGCAGCACCCAATCCTCGAGAGATTATCGATCTGGAGGCACAGCTCGAGAAGACGGAGAATGAGTTGCGTGAAATGTCCGCAAACGGAGCTAGTTTGAATGCCAATTTTAGGCATATGCAGGAGTTAAAGAGTGTGCTCGAGAATACTGAGGGTGTCTTCTCTGACCAGGAGGTCATTAACTTGGACTCCAATCGCTTGACCGATCCCGATGATCCAACAGCAATTCAAGGTGGTGGTCAACGTGGCCAGCTCGCCTTTGTGGCCGGTGTGATTAAACTGGAGCGATTCTTTAGCTTTGAGCGTATGCTGTGGCGCATCTCACGTGGCAACATCTTCCTTAGACGCAATGATATTAGTGGCTTAGTTGACGACGACGAAACGGGTCGCCCTGTGCTCAAAACAGTCTTTGTGGCCTTCTTTCAAGGCGAACAGCTGAAGCAGCGCATTAAGAAAGTCTGTGCTGGTTATCATGCTGATGTCTATCCTTGTCCCAGTTCGGCAACAGAACGTTCTGAAATGATCAGAGATGTGAACACACGTTTGGAGGATCTTAAATTGGTCTTAAATCAAAGTGCCGATCATCGCAATCGTGTGCTGTGCTCAGCTGCCAAGCATCTGGCACGTTGGTCCATAATGGTCAAAAAAATGAAGGCTATCTATCACATACTCAACTACTTTAATGCGGATGTTACCGGCAAGTGTTTGGTTGGCGAGGGTTGGGTACCCATCAGAGATCTGCCAAGTGTACAGCAGGCATTGTCGCGCGGCTCCAAGCTCTCGGAGAGCAGCATTCCGGCCTTTATGAATGTCATATCCACAAACGAACAGCCGCCAACGTATACGCGCACCAATAAGTTTACCAGTGGCTTCCAGAACCTAATCGACTCGTATGGCATGGCCTCGTATCGGGAGGTGAATCCGGCCCTATATACATGCATAACGTTCCCGTTCCTGTTCGCTGTCATGTTTGGTGATATGGGACACGCTCTGATTTTAGTAGCCTTTGCCGGCTGGCTAATACTGAAGGAAAAACAGTTGGCATCGATAAGGGAGGAGATATTTACCATATTCTTTGGTGGTCGTTATATCATACTGCTGATGGGCCTGTTCTCGTTGTACACGGGTCTGGTCTACAACGATGTGTTCTCCAAGTCAATGAACATCTTTGGCTCGGGTTGGAAGATTCCATATGATGCCGCAACTGTAACCGATGAGAATCTTAAATATCTGACATTGCGACCAAACATCAGTAATGTCAAGACCTATCCGTTGGGCATGGATCCCGTTTGGCAGATGGCCGACAACAAGATCATCTTCTTGAACACCTTTAAGATGAAGTTGTCCATTGTTTTTGGTGTACTTCACATGTCATTCGGCGTTTGCATGTCAGTTGTGAACTTCATACACTATCGCAAATATGTGAGCATTTTACTCGAGTTCCTGCCACAGATTCTTTTCCTGTTGCTATTGTTTGGCTACATGGTCTTCATGATGTTCTACAAATGGGTTGTCTACAACGATTGGAGCGACGATCCATCCGTCGCACCAGGCTGTGCACCATCCATTCTTATACTCTTCATCAACATGATGCTGATGGGACATCAGAAACCATTGGATGGTTGCAAGGAGTATATGTTTGAGGGTCAGGATATGTTACAGACAATCTTTGTGGTTGTCGCCTTAGTCTGCATACCATGGATGCTGTTGGGCAAACCTTTGTATATTATGGCTACGCGTGGAAAGCAACCAGTAGCAGCCGCACCAGCTGGCGGCCATGGCGGTCATGGTGGCGACGATGAGCCCATGGGTGAAGTATTCATTCAGCAGGCCATTCACACCATCGAGTATGTGCTCAGCACCGTCTCACACACAGCCTCCTACTTGCGTCTCTGGGCTTTGTCTTTGGCACATGCACGTAAGTTTTGACTGGGTTTCTTATAACTGATCAAAACTAATTGTTTATTTGCTTATTGCAGAACTGTCTGAGGTACTGTGGAACATGGTGTTTTCCAAAAGTTTCGTAGTGACAAACTATTTAGGCAGCATAGCCGTCTTTCTTATCTTTGCTGCATGGGCCGCGCTCACTGTTGGCATTCTGGTGCTGATTGAGGGTCTCTCTGCATTTTTGCACACACTGCGCTTGCATTGGTAAGTTAAACATATTTATATATCTACAACAATTATTTTGCTAACTACGTTTAAATCTAGGGTGGAGTTTATGAGCAAGTTCTATGAGGGCGCTGGTTACGCCTTTGAGCCATTTGCCTTTAAGCAGATACTTGATGACACTGGAGAAGATTAGGGCGTCGGACGCACTATTCAACGTGATTGCCAAAACATTTTGTTGCTTTTCTTCTTTTACTGTTTTGGGGACAAATAAATTCCGGATTTTTCATATGTATGAATATTTCTGCTATGTGGTTTTGCTCATTTTAGTCTTTGTCAAAGGACGACGACGACGACGAAAAATGTTTGTCAGAGATGTTTTCTGACAGTTTCAGCTTCAGTTTTTGGTCAACCATCTGGCAGCTGCAGATATACTATCACACACGCACACACACACACATACACATACTTAGAGAGACTCAAAGTACGGTTATCAGAAACAATCGCAAAGCAAATTGCTTGTCTTTGGCTTGAATGTTCTCATTTCATTTTCTTTTTCGGTGCAAACGTAAACTTTTTTTTCTCATTAGAGCAAATGTCATATGCTGAAATTATGCTGTCAGTTCGCCTGTCTATCGAACGCATTGAATTGTGAATTTCAACGGCTCTCCTCCTCTCTATATATATATATATATATATATCTTTTTGTGATGCGTCTGACAATTTAAATAATTCGTACCAGCTTTGGGCTATACTAGAATTCATATTGGACAATATCAACTGAAAAAGCAATTGAATCCTATGTGTTTGTTTGTGTTTAATTAGAAAACCAATTATCGTTTGGCATGCATATTGATAGAAATTCCATTCAAATTTAAAACCATTAAACACCAATTTTAGCTGGTACAAATATTGTTGATAAGCTTATTATCTTAAGGTTGATTGGCTATTTAAGTTTCATATGATAATTTTGTAGTTTATTTTAATCAGTGAGGTAGAAAAAAATATGTTTAATAAATTGCACTGAAAATTCTGCAAGGAATAAAACTAAAGGATTTATCAAAAAGCTTTTTTGCCACCTGCAGCACAATTCCAGTAGCAATTATACTTATCTACGTTTTCACTTTATCTAAATTAACTGCGCATGCAAGCACACAAACTGGGCAGCGAAAAACCAAAGCAGTGACACAAAAAAGAGTGTCCTTGTTTGTGTGATACAAATACGTTTTTGTACCAAAATGAGCAGCTAAGGTGCGTAACAAAACACTTGAGCGTGCTACATAATTAACAGAGGCGTCCAGAAGAGCGTGAAAACAAGGCGCGAGGCAAACTATAAAATAAAACAAAGTGAAACGAAACATAACAAAGCTTGATATCATTATATACAAACAAACATACGACCATAAACACTTGAGCGCATAAAAGTGTGTTTTTATGGCACTCAGTCAACAGAAGATACCTTTGGTTAGTTCAGCACCTGGTCGGTTTGCTGTTCCTGTTCCTGTTGCCTGGCATAATAGTCCGCGTGTCACATTGTTTCTTTTTCCGGTAATAATTTCACATTTTGCGTGACCCGCCCGACACGCTGTTGTCTGTGACTGTGCGGAAACCTAACACGTTCTGCTCTGACTGGCTGCCTTGCTGCCTGGCTGGTTGGCTAAATTAGCTGTGATGACAAGTCGTGGTTGTGCTGTTGTGCTCAGTTTTGCTGCTGGCTCAGCTTTGGCAGCGGCTTAAGACAGCGACTCCTTTCGGCCACGTTATCATTTATAATGAGTTAATTACAGTTAATGCGCCTGTACAACGGCCTGTTGAACATGGCGCACAATTAAATGTGACCCTGGCACGCAGCACACATACACACACATACACAACAGCAACAATTGCCATTGCGGTCAACTGACTGTGTCTGCAATAATGTGTGGGTGGTGACACCACTTACGCACCCACACACACACACACACATACATATGTGTGCATACTTATATAGTAAGTACGTATGTACTTGCTACTTAGTATGTGTTAAGAGATTGAGCTCAGTACAAATTGAAGATGTCATCGCATTAAATTGCTCTACTGAGGTTTATTACTACAACAACTAGCAACAAGCGTAAAGTCAAAATAGGAGTCTACATTTATTTAATACACAAACATTCCAACTTAAATATAAGACTGGACTGAAAGTTTGCCTCGAGACAGAGGATTTTTGTTTATTTACCAAACTTTTTAATGACTTCAAATGTATCTTTTATACAAGCAAGTTGAAAATTCATATCGCATATGGATTCAACAAACAAGTTTTAAATTTAAATATCCAAAAACATATAATAAATTAAAGATGAAACCTTGAAGCTGTTTGCATTTAGACTTTATTTTATTAATAATATCTAAAAGCAAAACGATGTAGCAAATTTAAATTGTTTAATATGACACTTAATGCCACATTTCGATGGAATGTTTAAAGCATCTAAATATTCAAACCATAAGCCCTGCTTCTGTCTCCACTTTACACTCAATTGCTGTCGGTTATTGCATTGACATGCTTGTTAAAACCGCACTTACCTTTACTACACATTTTTAATACCCTGAACACATTGATAAAGGGTATAATGGTTTTGTACGAAAGTATAAATGAAATATATTTGTCAAAAAATCGACATGGCCATTGAACAAAACTTTCGACTTTTATAACTTCGTCAAAAATCATTCGAATTTAAAAAGTAATGTCTTAAAAGTCATGGCTTGAACTCATTAATAATACTACATTTAAATCTCAAAACGCGATTTTTACTTCATTTTCATCGAAAAATATTTGTCAAAAAATCGACATGGCAATTGGTTAAAACTTTCGACTTTCATAACTTCGTCAAAATTCATCCGATTTTCAAAAGTAATGTCTTAAAAGTCATGGTTTGAACTCAATTATAATACTGCATTTAAATCTCAAAACGCGATTTTTACTTCATTTTCATCGAAAAATATTTGTCAAAAAATCGACATGGGAATTGGTTAAAACTTTCGACTTTCGTAGAAATTGATCCGGTATTTAAAAGTAGGTATAGGGTTCAGGGTATCTTCTAGTCCTGATCCTTCTTACTTGTCATATAATTGTTGTATAATTTATGCTAAGTTGTTTAATGCTGTTGTAGACTTTAGGTATGTGACACGTGGAAATGTTGTTAGCAACAATAATAATAATGTTAATGCTTCACTTTAACTTCAATAAAATAAACATTAAATATCTACTCGTCTAGTACTCTCCAACAAAGTATGCTACAATATTTGTTTATTTCGTTGGATCATATCAAAAAGTTTTGCTTTGAATTCTGCCCAATCTTCTCTCTTTCTTTCTGCTTGCCCCAAATACCATGCTCTGCCATTGACAGCTGCACAATTTGTGCGCAGCTCATGTTCATTTGTTTGACCGTCTGTTGTTGTTGTGTATTTTGTATTTTTTTCTTCCATTTTTGTGTATTGGTTTATTGTTTGTGCCAAAAATTGAACACACACAAAGCAATTGCTATGCAACATTTGTGCAGACATGTCGAATCGAATAGCAAAGAAAAACAAAACTACAAAAAAAATTGCTTTGCCATACAGAAACAGACACACACACAGAGGTATGTGTGGACATTTTTGTATGGTTTAATATTTTTATTGCTGCCCGAAGGCAGATTTATATATATTTTTTATTAAAGTGATGCTTGTCATGTTTTGTGGTCAATTGTTCATTGTTGACAAGACGGCCAGCCAACACTTAGCACACAATTGTTGTTTAATTTCTAAGCAATTTGTAGAAATTAAAGCTGTCAGCTTCCTATAAATGCCTTAAATAATCTTAAATGCAATCAGAGGCAGCCGGTGTTTAGGCCAACGTGGTGTCAACGTGCATGCCAACTGGGCTAATTAGATGTATTATACTTTGTGTTTGCTAAATGCCAAAACGCGTCTAAGGCAGAGCTGCCTGCCTGCCACAGAGCGTATACTTTATTTATGCACAATGGACAAGGCTTTAGCTCGGCTGACCGACTTCATCAACAAAAGCGGCGCCTGCGGGAGGTAAAGTAAAGAACATTTTCAATGCGTTTGAAGCATTAAATAAATGTCCACTAAAAATGTCTGTGGCCATCTCTTTCTTGTCGTTGTCGTTGTCGCTGTCCAAGCGTGTGCCTTGTGGGCGTTGTGCAGCCAAGCGCAGAGCACAAAAGAGCGCATTTTTATTATGTTGAAACACTCCTCATATATATATTGCTAACTCACTCACTCGCACTTGATGGCTTGCATGTTTGTGTCTCAAGGACATGTTCGTTTGGCCGGCCGACTGTCCGACTGTTGGCTGACTGGCCAAAAATCGCTGCAAGTGCTTTTAAGTCGTTGTCAAATGCAAAAAGCACAATAATTCAAATTTATGACGCGCAATTGTGTTCATCTACAAGAACACGCCGCTGCCCACTTTCTGAGAGAGAGAGAGAGAGATTTCCTTGCCTTTCCTTTTTTCTTCTTTTCTTTTTGGGGTAGGGTAGTACGGGTAGGGTAGGAGTATGGGTAGCCTTTTTCAATTTGGGCATAAATAAAATAAAGTTGCCTGCAGGCAGTCGAGCAGTAGGGCAGGCAGCTCATCGTCATCGTCGTCGTCGTCGTTTTAGTCATGAAGTATGTAAATTTACTGCCCACAACTCGAACTGACAAAGAAAGTGCCATAAAATTGTTATAATTTGTGGTTCTCACTGAACAATTATTCTAGCTGTGAGTGCTTCTACAGTAGGTGCGTGTGTGTGTCAAGGTTTCCCTACCCTGCCCCCCTGCTGAGATTTCATGTCTCTTCAGTGCTTGGAAGCTGTTTGAAAAGTTATCTGCATTTGATTTACAGACTGATTTTCGAATGAAAACTGTCGTTAAATTATATGTACAAAGAGAGGCTGGTAAGTGGCCTTAATTTTTATGGCTTATACACTTTGAAAGTGAAAGAGAAAGTTAAGTATAGAAGATTTAGTTGAAATTAGATTAGTAACTGCAATGGATTACAATAAAATATTAAAGAAAATATTTCTAACGATTTTATTTGATGAATTCATTTTTAATTCATGCAATTACTTTATATTTAGGTTAAAACATATACTAAAATCTATGAAAAAAAGGAGAAATATTATGAATATTGAAGTAGCATATGCTAATAGTCAAACAAAAATAAGGTTAGCTACTGCTGCTGCTGCTGGCTGGCTGGCCCGGGCCAACAATTAAAAAGCAATATATATATACGCTAAACTATTATTAAGGGCTTTGCATGTATTTTGCGGATTTATAAACAACAAATCCCAAAACCAAATGCGAATCAACGTTTGCAACAAAGGCTATTTGATTTATGCTTATGCATTTGCCGCTGCGACTAAAATACACAAAGAGGCAAAAATGCATTTAAATGACCAAAAAAATAGAATGCAAATAATTGTGTGTGTGTATGTGTGTGTGTGTGTGCCTAGCAAATAAATTACAACAATAACAAATATCATGGTCATTGCAAATTGTTGGCCATAAAAAAATATATATATGCAGACATGAATCGCAGAGACACATTGATTAATACGAGGCCAAATGCATTAGGCCAACATTCATAATTTATGGGCCAACAACAGCAGCAGCAGCAGCATATACAAATGTTATATATACATATATTTGTTTAACCTATTTGCCATGCATACTATTTTTTTGCCCCCTAGTTGCTTATCGCCTGGATATATATATATATATTTTTGTGCAAATATAACAGCTATTTGAATTTTTTTTGTTATTGTTTTTTAATGCAGCGCAAAGTTGACCAGAAAAAAGAATGTCAGCTGTTCAAACAAGACTAAGCTCGGCCGCGAGAGTCAAAACAAAAAACAAAAACCTTACACGTGGCAAAAAAAAAACAATAAAAAAAAAATATAGCCAACGGGCAGCCCTCAATTGAGGGCTCATACACTTTATCCAACAGTTGTTTTTTTTTCCTATCGCTAAGGGGTGTGAACAAGCGTTTGACATAACGGTTCAAAACTGTTGCCAGCTCGTTTGAATTTCCATTTGAGTTGCGCGATATTTGTTTTTGAAGGCAGGCAGCTAAGAGAAGTTCACCTGACCCAGCTAACCCAGCTGACCGGTTTGTCAACACACAAACACACACACACAGACACACAAAAATATTGAAAACCTAAAACAAGAGGCAGCAAAATAGTAAGAAAAACATGTACAATTTGACTGGCACAAAAAAAGGCAATAAACACAAAAACGCAACCAATTGAGTACAAATTCAAATATTTGAACGCTCGCACACAAACGAAGAGAACAACAACAGCAACAGCAACTAGTATTGCTAGAAGCCTACAGCTCGACATTGAAATTGAAAAGAATTTTGCGCCATTTAACAAGTTTGCAGGTTGCCAAATATCAAAACACAGAGAGAACAGCGCGTTCTACGGAGATAGACAAGCCCAAAAGCGTTTCGTGTGTCCGTGTTTGTTTGTATTTGTATTTGCAGCCCAACAACAGCTGCGTTCAACATCTACATTTGGTATCATACTACCTAGACTAAAACCCATCTCAAAAAGCGTTGTAAAACTTTAAATCAATATGATAATTGGCATTCAAGTTTGAACAAAATTCAATAGCCAATAAATCAGAATTTGTCAACTACATGGAATGATAAAATATTTATGTTGCTTTTGCATTACTTAACAAATGTTAATTCAAGCTGAAAACTCTCAAAGAACTCTCTCGCTCTCGCACTCGCTTTAGCTCTCAACTGCTTCACATTTTGCCATCAATAGCCGCATTTTACTTATATCACGCCAAAGTTTTCCTTATCGGCAGCTCCAGCAGCAACTTCAATGACAAATTGTGAAAGGCGTTCGTTCGGGACACGCAAGTACGCAAAAAGTTCTCACACACACACACACGCTCAACGTTACTTCGTCCTTGTTATCCTTACCGCCAGCGTCGTCACAACTTGCCACTTTGCACGTAAATTTTTGTCGCCTTCGACTTTGCATTGATAAGAAAATTCATAAAATACTTGCAATGCTGAAAAAGAAGAAAATGCGAAAGGGAGAGGGAGAAAAAACGCATTAGAAAGAGAAACGAGCTGTGGAATCCAATCGGATTCAACTCGAGTGTGTCAGCACAGCCGTGAAAGTGGCATTTGAACTCCGTCTCTCTCTCTCTCTGTCGCTTTGGAAAACTTTCGCAACTTGCTAATCTAATGAACAATTGTAAAAGCTGCCGTCGCCGTCACACACTTCGCACCTCGCACCTTTAACACGTTGACGACCCGAAACCGTTTGTCGACCCCTGGGGCTTCTTTTCAGAAGGAGGCAAGCCCAACTGCAATTGGCAGCTTCAACTTTTGACTCGATAACACACGGAACAGTTTCATGCTGAAATTCTCAATGAAAATTAAAAAAGCAAAAGCCAACCAACTGCTGGTTGGTTGTATGTGTCAAAGGAAACATTTTTAATCGAATTTACCTGCTTTCCACATGCCGTATGCGTAATGCGCATATGAAAGAAAGAATTTAATGCAATTTTCAGTTTTAAATTGCTAGCAAAGTTTGCAGACATTTACAGACGACGACAACATCAACCGGGAGCCAAGCAACTCAAACAAGTCAACAGTCGACTTAATTGTCATAATTTGTGTTTACAAACTTGACGAATTTACACACACACACACACACACACACACACTCATTTAGTGTAACGACAAGAAGAGAAAAAAAAGGGCAAAGCCAAGCAGGACTATATAACGGAGGGGGGGAGAGAAAAGTAGTGCTTGAAGGCACATGTGGCCAGTTGGTCTCAGCCTGAGCTGTGGGCAAGCAAAAACTTTTTATACAAAACTAACAAACAAAAGGCCAAAGTAAATAAAAGGAGCGCCCAGCAGAAAAGCACAAAAAGCACAAAAGGAATGCCACTACAACAATTTTTGCTGTAGCTGGCAAAAGTCGAGCACAAAATAACAGCAACAACAACAAAACAAAAGTTGTTGACAGAACCACAAATACTCTGTTTAGTTATTTAATTTATTAAATGTACAAAATGTACACTCAAAGTTTAGTTTCATAGCTTTAACAAAAAGTTTAACCCACTAAAACTATAACCAAGTCAACAATCGTTCAATATACCCCAGTTAAGAGCTTACTAAAGGGTATACAAAAATTATCACACTCTTGCGCACGGAATTCACGCCCATGGCATGGGTGCAAAATGTCCACCCAGCTAAAATTGGACACTTAGAGCACAGGAACAGAAACGTGAACGAGAACCGAGTACAAGAACGAGTACGAAGGCAAAAGACAAATAAAGGCTAAGCAAATAAAATCTAATAAAAAGGGAAGGACGACACAAGAAACCAAGCAAAGCCAGCGAAAATGAGCTAAATGCTGTGCTATGAGGCAAGGCAAGTTGAGTTGAGTTGAGTCGAGGCAATCAGGCCAAACTGTAGATAAAGGATAACAAACGAAATAACGTACTAGAAGTATGTTTCATTAGCAACAGCGACAAACCAGACAACAAACAATGACAATCGACATGTGCCCCTGCCACACACAAAATAACGTCGCTTGCAACTTTCAAGACTGTAAAGAAAATAGAAAGAAAACTTCAAAACTAGCTAGAAAAGTTTACTTAGTTTAACACTGGTATTACTTAAACTTTAGTTAACAGTGAGAATGAAATGCTTTTAAGCCAAAAAAAATACTCGATGCCACAAAGCCAATAAAGCAGTTGCAATCCGTTAGAAATCTTAAATACCAGCTGGTGTCTTTTTTTTTACTGACTAAAATAACATTAAATTTTGTGTTTAACTAAATAAATCTGCTTCAAAATTGTTGATTCTGTGATTTTTCTCAAAGTAAAAACTTATTTAATGTACTCAATTCTTCATAAACACCTTACAAGCATACTTACATAACTGTTCTTATTAAGATAGACACCACAAGGTTCGGAATTTTTGTTCACTTACGCATTTTCCAGCATATATATCAAAGTTATATGTATTTGATGCGATGCATTTTGATTCATAGTTTTTACGTATGCAACATTCTTTCAATCATCAAAAATAATATCAACTTCATGCTGCACCAACAAATTACAGATAATTTTCCAAGAAAGCGTAACGAGAACGAAAAGTTGAGCTCGTTTTAAGGCATTCATTCGATTTTTTAAGTATTCAACAAAGA
The DNA here is from genome assembly GCA_035044465.1 of Scaptomyza tumidula. NCBI lineage: Eukaryota > Metazoa > Arthropoda > Insecta > Diptera > Drosophilidae > Scaptomyza > Scaptomyza tumidula. Next base: position 2,448,820 of record JAWNNW010000354.1, read on the forward strand.
TTTGACATGAAATCAACTTAAAATACGATTCGTAACTTCAAATTTTATCTGCAAGCAATTTGGTAAATTTGTTAAGAATATGAAAAACTCTGAGGAATAGCATTTGAGTTGTTTCAGATAAAAACGCCTGCCTGATATTAATGTTAATTACTTGTCAGGCGCATACAGAGAAGTTAAGAGCTCAGCCTCATTGCAGATGGTTTATAATTTGTGAATTGTGTGTGCCATTGAAAATTGAATTTAAAACGCTTTCAACGAAGTACCATCTGGGGATGTGTGTGGAATCTGGAAGGAGTAGTGTACGCGTGCAATAAATAAAATTCACTGCCTTTTGTTGTTGAAAATCATTAAGATATATAATTTATCTGCTGCCAATGGAAGTCCAAGTGCGTGTGTGCGTGTGTGTGTATGTGTGTGTGCGTTTGGGCATGCCTGTGAACTTTTTGACAAACTGTTACATTGTATTTCCGTGATTTACGAAGCGCGATAAGAGCATCAGCATCAGCATCAGGGTCGTCATCAGATACACACAAGTGTATCGTTATTTAAAAGCACACGCGTTTCCGTACACACACACACACAGCCGCATCGCACACACAGTGTGCGTGTCGCACATGCAAAAAGTTGACTTACAATTACAATACAAAAAGATACTTCGAGTTATCTGCGCTATCTGTATCTGTGTGTATGGGTGTGTGTGTTGTTAACGTATCTGTGGGCAATTTGGCCAGTTCATAACAATTGTGCTCACACGCAAAGTTCCAAAATAAAAGAAAGCAAAATTAGATATGTATATGTATGGCTATAACATGTATTTTGTACAGAGAGAGAGAGAGAAAGAACGCCGCAAGTGCTATCATAAATTATGTCTAAAGTTATAATGGCTGGTGTGTCTAGTTTTGCTCATTGTACTAGTACAGTTCTTCTTCTTCTTCTCCATCATGTTCTTGTTCTTTGCGGGCGTATCATGAAATTTTATGTTCGTCGTCGTCGGCGAGGGGGAGTAGGGGCATTGTACAGTACAGTAGAGTAGCGCCAAGTCACGATATTTCAATTATACGCTCTATGTGAGTTATGTGCAACGCCAACGGGCAGTGCGGGTGGCAGAGGGGGGGGGGGGGTTGGAAGTAGGACAGCATTTGGGGGCGTGTGTTCCGTATAATTTGATATGATGAAATTTCATTAAAAAATTCTCCTCACTTTTAAGATTGTTCTGTAACATTCGTTCAAATGGAAGCGTGCAAGCGTTTATCTATTCATAATTTTGGGAATTTATTCATTTGAAGTCGTGAGTTAAATATATATATATAGACACTTTATAATATTATTAGAACACTTGAGGGTCTCAAATGTATCATAATAAATGTGCTTTGTGTATTCTCGAATGTTTGCTTAACCCTTAACGCATGTTGATTGGCTCATTTAACCCATTGAGTGCTCGACAAATTAAGTCAAGCATATAAACTGTCAAGCAATGATTATAATGTTATATATATATCTATGCACAACAAACTATCTTTTCATAGACAACGAGCTACAACAAATCTTAATCGTTAACGATTTTCCCCATTATTTACCATAATTAATCACTTTGTTCAGCAGCTTCAAACCTATCTCCACCCTCCGCACCGCTTCAAGCAACCTGCAAACATATCCATTAACATCATTTTTGGGCCATGATTAAAATGATATATCCAGCTGAAAGTATAGTTTTGCATGAGGCATTCACATTGTTCACATCACATCGACACAAACTTAAACCAAAGAAACTTTATACGAATTCCCACTGCGTACATTTCTGTGTATTCGTGTGTGTGTGTGTGTGTGTGTGTGTGGGGTGGGTGTGTTCGTTCAGCTTATTTGGGATGCTTGAATAAATTTGGACTATAATTTAAATTCGCTTTGCTCAGTCATTTATGCTCATATTTACCATTATCTCGTTAAAACATACCAAACTGTAAATAAGTTCATGTGTGCAGGGTTTTTGTTTTTGTTTTATGTGATTAGCATATATTGAAATAGTTTATTCGATGTGTGCGTATGTGCGTGTTTAATGATCAATTTATACGTAATACTTAGAATTTTTAATTGAAATCAACCGTGCTAAATCTGAATTGATAAAATTTCATTCAAATTCAGTTGTTACAATCAATAATTGAACAAATTTTGCATGTAAAAATGGAAAAAACAAATTGTTGCTTTAACATTGAAAATTATAAAATTGAATACACAAAAAAGAGAACTGAAGTGCAAGCAAAATATTGAAATCGAATCATTTACTTGAACAAATTTGCATTTGGAAAATGTTACCAGAATATTAAATTAAGATACATTCAGATTGGACTTGAAGTTTTTAATCTTACTAAAATTGTATTTTTGTCTTAGCAAAAGAATTGTGAATAAATCAACTTAAATGTTGAATATTTTATTTAAATAAACGTTTGCTGTATCTAACGAAAACTTTATCCTCAACAATTTGGGGTATTATTTTAGCCTAGCACATAATTGCAGTTTGTTGTGTTGTATATCTTCATCAGTAAACAAGCACAAATAAACCATATCAGGCGTTCCAAATCCCAAAATAAAACAAACATTGCCACATGATGTTGGAAAAATTGCAGGCATTGTTATTCAATTATAAACAAGGCACGCTAACCAGTAGCGGCAGCACATGGCCTAAATCTAAAACAACAGCCACGCAACGGGACACACACCAACATGCACACATGCACACATAGACGTACAGACATGTTTTTATAGTTACATGATAAACTAAAATAGCATTGCCAGCAGGCAGCGAGCGATGGGGGTGTGTAGAATGTGTAGAAAGAAGCACTCGACCAAATGTAGTGACAGTTAACATTAACACCAATACAAGCGTAAACAGATGCTTACATAGTTGCTGGCGGAGGAGAAGGAGGATTGGAACGAGGGTACGAGGACCGAGTAGTGTTGCATATGCAGACGCCTTAATGAGCCGCCGCTGCGTTTGTTGCCGCCGTTGCAATTGCGAACAGCAACTGCAGGCAGACAATTTTAATTGAATTAGCAAAGCAACAACAGCGGCTACAACAACTACTACAAGTTGTCTATTTTTCGGGTATGCTATCTAAAATGCGTGCAACGCCCCCCTCAGTTGCACACACGCACACAAACAAAACAAGTTGAAACAACCGAAACAACCAGCCAAAATACCGCAATGTCACTCAAGCAGGTACTAAAGTTAATTATTGCAATTTCCGTTGCAAATTGTTTTATGCATTGACAACATTTCGTTCGTACACATGGGTGTAAATGGGTTGGTGGGCGGGGGGGTGTGCGGATCTATTAAGTGGGGAATGGGGGAAAGGGGTTCGCTGCACCGCACGTTTATTTCATTAAGTGGCGTTATTTTTGGGGTAACAGCTATTTTAACGACCCCTGCAGATGGCGTTTAGATTTGTGTTTGTCTTTGTGTGTGTGTGTGTGTGTTTTGGGCATTTATTTGAAAGCTGATTTCCATTCACAATGAACTCAGCCAAACTAAAAAGGGGTTGAAGTTTTGGTGATTTATTGGGATAGTTAGAAGAAAGGTAAATGGCTTAATTCGAATAAGTTTCGCTTATGTGAAAGTCAAAATGCCCGTTTAATTAAATTGTAAATATTTTAAAGAGTGTAAATATTTGTCAAGTTCGCTAAAGAGTGTACGCAATTCGTTTTGAGCACTTTGAAATATTTGGCACATTGTTTTGTTTTATATTTGTTGCTGTTTAGTTAATGGTTTAGCGTGTTTTGCAACGCGGTGGCAAGAATTTTTGTTTATGCGCCGCAAACATTTTCACCACATGCCAGGTTACGTTCCTCACCCCGAATCGTGAACCGCTGTTGTTGTGCCTGTTGATGGCATTAAATTTTATTTAACTGAAAAGTGTGCGCCCATATAAGTATGCTATGGTTTTGTGTTTTTGAACCTTTGATTGTTGCCATTGCGTTATATTGTTAACTGCCACGGCTGTTGGCTGCACATATACGCCGTATTTCGATAAATTGCGGCTCTCGCTCCCATGCAAGTGTAGCACAAATTGCGCTAATTTGCTTGATGGTCTAGTTTCATACTTTGTTTTTCCTGAAACCTGATTTTGTTGTGCTCTTTTGCGCTATTTTCGTATGCTTCAGCGGGAGTTTTCGAGTTAGACTAATTTAGCATCAAACGAAGCAAAGCTTTTAGTCAAAAACTTTTTACACAAACTTTGTTTGTTGTTCTTCTTGATGTTTTGTATGCTTTGAAGAAACTGACGGAATCAAATTTTGTAACTATAACTCACACAAACGAAAGAATACATATATATACTATATAGTATGGATTTAGGTAGGGTATTTTTTGTGTTCAACCATCCCTGAATTTGTATTCGAATTTGTTTTGCTTTTATACTGCAGCCATTTTATGGCCTTTGTGGAGTTCGCTTTGATTGATGTTAGCCCGAGTAAGTTTTTAATGGCCATGCATTTAGTTAGCTATGTCAATGCAGCAGAGCGCAGCATTAGCTAGTTGAAAATAGTATTGGATCGAGCAGAAAACATTTTCAACTTTCATATAACTTAAACTGTACAAATATTTGCTGTTCATATATATATATTAAATAAGCTTTCGTTCAGTGTATATTGTGTGTGTGTTGTATTTTCACGCATTTTAACTTAAGATCACGTGTAATTGACCTTCTAGGGCCATCGATAAGAGCCCTGTTAGGGGAATGCAGTCACAGCCAAGCCAAACGGAAATGGCCAAAAGCAAACACAGACGAAGATGTTGAAGGAGCAGCAGAAGCAGCAGCAGCAGGAGCTTAGCAACTTTCACATCACTAAACCACTGAAAGTTGTTGACTTTATGCAACTTTTTCGTGGCCACAGACAACTACGTGAACCACCACTAAGTACATACCAGCACCCTTGTCACCACCATCTTCTCACTAGCACACCATTCTCCATACCAAAAACACCATTGGCAAACAAGTTTGTTGTGCCATGCATTTTTTTGCACTCATGCGACATTTCTTTTGCACGAATATAAACTCGATAAAGTGGGAGGCGGTCTACGTACACTGCATCCTCGAAACTGCTGGCGTCAGTTGCTTTTAAAAATGCTACCAACAAAAACAACACCATCAATAAACATAGACACACACACACATATATATATATATCTCTCAGTGTACATGGGCGACGACACGTGCTGCAATTGAATTTGTTCGAAAAACGCAATAGAAAACACCCACAGAACCGAATGAAAAGCGACAAACGAAAATAAAAAAAATTATGCTTAAAATTTGCTTCGAAAATATAGAATGATTCACTTTGGGATGCTCTTGAACTTTGTTTAATGAAATTCTATGAATTTATTCAAGTGCGGCTTGAATAAAAATATTTTTTGATAACTTTTTAGTCAAAGATGTTTTTATGTTAGACGAATTCCTATTAAGTATTTATTGATAACTAAAAGATATCATTAAATGGAGTCAAGTAACCAGATAAACACTCATTCCCTTGCATTAAAATAACATAGTCAAAGTCAACTCATCAGGCTCAGTATTTTCCAGGATATGCGTTAAAACAAAGAGAAAAAAAAACTCTGCAAGAATTCTTGTTGAAAAATCTAATGCCAGCCCGAGTTTGTTGGGTTTTGCCGAAGAGCAAAAGAACACTAGAATACTGCAGCACGGACGAAAGGAACTAGAATCATGGACCATGGACCATGGAGCGTGGAGCTTGGAGCTTGGACCATGAACCACACGTAACGCTGCGAGAAAATTTTAGCAGTTTGTCGTCGTCGCATGCACGCATGCTTTCAACAACAATACACACAACAACAACAGCAACAAGAACCAGCCAACCCAAAATGCTTGCTTGTGGCAAGCACTTTTCCGGCATGTCCTTCAGGACAGTTGAAAGTGCGAAAGCTGTTTGTACAGATCACCGCCTGCAACGAATACACATTATATTAAATATATGCGCGCGAAACTTGGAATTCGCCAACTTCTTGGCGACTGCATTTTATTAGCGTTCTTAACAACATTAAACTATTAATATCTTGTGTGTGTCTCTCTCTCTCCGTCTCTCACGTCTATGCTTGCCTCGAAGCTATATAAACAAAACCCAAACAGCCAAGTTAGACAGCAAACTTTGTTGCAGTTTTTGGGCCAGAGGCTAAGCTAAAACTGTGAAACAAACATCCTTAACTTGTGAAATTATTTTGAAATTAAGTTTCTCATCGCTTGTTTTTGTTGCTGTTGTTGTTTATGTTTTTGTTTTTCGCTGTTGAAATTAGTTATTTATGACCAGCAATGCGTATCGATCGATCTCTTAATGGCCCCAACCTAAGACAAGCTGAAAGAGCAAACGCAAAAAACAAGCAAAACTTTCTTTAAATGTAATTAAAAATGTCGTCGAACTTATTTACGAGTGTTCTTTGCATAGTTCCACGCCACGTTTGCAGCAGCCATTTTGTGTTGAGTTATATAGCACACAATTAAGTTTTCGTGTTAGCTCTGAACGTATATATCAAGGTGAAGGTCTTTTCTTTCACTTGAGTAGCAATCTTTTAATTAATAAACATCCACATCCACATATGCCAGTTGTTAAGTAAAAGTATCTTATCTTGTAAAAACATTTTGTTGCATTTTTACAAACTGAATTGACATGAATGAAATGGAATTTCGACAGTTAAGCAACATATCAATGCATGCATCTGCAAACTTAATCTAAACCATATCATTTAACCCTCAATTCCAAAATCAACTCGTACACAACCATGCAACATTGCTTTCAAACGCCAAAGTTGTTGCACAGTGAAACTAACACAAAATTGTTTGTAAGATTCTTGAATTCAAAAAGAAAAGTAACTATTGATAAGTGCAACTTTTCTCACTTAACTTTTCACACTTTTCGAATCATCATTTTCCATATCTCACTTTTTTTTTTTTAGTTTGTTTATCTTTCAAAACGTTTTTCTCTCTCTCTCTCTTTGACCACAGTGTGCCTGTCTGCAACGTTCATTCATTCGCAGTCATTGCAACTTTCAATTTGAAATTGCTGCTGAGCGTTTTGCTTAACCAGAAACCGTTTTACTTTGTGGTCAAATGTAGCATGTGCATATTCGACCCGAAAACTGGGTGCTTGCCCTTAACCAACACACACACACACCCCCTTCACACACACACACACACACCAACTCTTCAACAAACGCTTTGCGGTATGCTGTGAAAAAACAAACTTTTTTGATAGTTTTTACTCGTCGTTGTTGTTGTTTTTGGCTGTGTTTTTTTCGTTTTTCGTTTTCACCACCCCTCCGCACCCTTCAATTTATGTGTAGTAAATAACATTTGGGGCGTAGCTTTCAACCCACGTTCAACCGTTTCGTTTCGCAGTTGTTGTGCATTTTTGACCTTGCTCGATATAAAACTAAAAATAATAGCAGTTAGCGCTAAAAGGACGCCAACGCCAAAGTTTAAGCATTACCGCGCAAAACGTACCAAATAGATATACTGGTGTGAATTTCGCAAAGCGCAAAACAAAGTTTCAAAAGTTGCGCGAATTTTTTAGTTGAAGTGGGTTGAATACCTAAATGATATATATATTTTGTTGTTGGCACCTAAACATTATTAGGTGCCGCATAAAACATTAGATGTCTGCTTGTTTGTTCTAATCTATCAGTCCACAACGCTTTATAGTTTTCCTAAATTCCGCAAAGCTTATAAAAACCAATCATTTAAAGGCTCATTAGTGCATAATTTATATGAATTTTTGTGTTGCCTTTTTCAAGTTCATTTGTTGCTCTTTCTTTTATTTTTCCCACAACATAGAATGCAGTTAAAAAAGACACATACACACACACACATGCAGTAAATGGCATATTAATTGCTGTCATTCTGTGCGTGTGTGTGTGTGTGGGGGGGGGGGTTGTGTGTGTGTGTGGTTTCCCTTTTTATGTGTGTATAACAGCTTTAGTTTGCGTTTCACTCATGCCACAGCCACTAATGTTGATTAAATGGCACCGAGGTCACCCAAGAAATCCCACACGCACACAAACACACACACACATGTTTCTACTCTAAATGCAGTAGTTGCAGTTGCTTTAGCTGCAGTTGCAGTTGCATCTGCAAGACGATGATGATGACGACAGCAGCACAGAAAGAGAGGCAAGTAGCTTTCAAATAAATTGAATTTAAATGCACAAAAAATTGCAGCTAGTTAAGGCGTTAAGGCACTGTTTACACTACACTCAATGGGTATATGTGTTAGCTGTTATGTTAAGCGAAAGAATTCAATACACTACACTCAACGGGTATATGTGTTAGCTGTAATGTTTAGCGCAAGAATTCCCTCTTTAATCATTTTATTCAAGAGTTGAAGTCAACTTAAACCACAAGCTTTGCACACCTATTAATATCAAATAAACAAACCATTCAGCTCTTTTAATCTCAATGGAACTCTTTTGAAATCCCGATTATATAGCAAGCATTCCCTTTAAGGCAGCAGCTTCAAGCTTTGTGGCTATCATTTTTGGCTGATGTTTAGCCGCTTTGGTAATTTTCAAGCCAAAAAACCACCCAAGTAAATGGCTTCAGAGCGATGAGTGCTTTTCGGCTTTTGAGGGTGGGATTGGCAGGCAGTAAAAAAAACTTACATAGGTTTATCAAAATAAATGCATAGCCAAATTCATGATATGGTTTACCTTTTCTGATGTAAGCTGTCCGGGCTCAGTTAGCAGCTGCCATGATAGAAAAGGCAAGCACAGCTGCCGGTTGCCAGTTGCCAGTTGCCAGAGTTTGAGGCGACGGCCAAGTCACTAAGCATTTGTTATGCACATGCCACACACCGCATACCGAACACCACACACACAGTGCAACAACAAGCAAGTCGTTGCACCCCTTTTATAGGCAGCGGTAGGGGAGGGTTGGCTGTACCGCGAGTACGTAGCACACATTTTCCTTACAGCCATTTACCAGGCGATTTACGTAAATCTTTTATTTATACAGAAAACGTATAAGTTGCAATTTATCAAAATCTAAAATGTTTACCCGCACAAGTTATTCACTTGAAATCTCTACAGTGCACTGAGACTACAAGCAGCAACAACAACAACTATTACTATATGAGCTCAGACCTAGATATCTATATATGTGTAAGTGTATGTATTTGTGTTAATATGTCTGTATAATGTATAGTCCTGTCTACACAGTAAAAAGTCTAAGTTTCAAACAAAAGAAAAATAATATTTTTATCATTTATTTTAATATTCACGTAGCTAAATTCCAAAGAATAACTATTTTAGAGATAAAATATAAACAAACTTTGGATTAATTTACCAAGCTGAAAGCAATTCAAATTAATCGTAATGCTTAGTTGTTTGGCTTTGTAAAATAATCCAGAGTACTATTTACTTAAAACATAATTCAACGAATCACAATAATTGTTTACTGTGCATGGGTGCATTGTAGTTGGTTGGCATAACGTATACGCGATGTATACCACACTGAAAACCAAACCAGCCCCAAAGGCAGGCAGCCCAACACAAGCACAAGCACCAGCTGTACAACTGTGCCATGCATATGCTTATATGTATGTGTGCGCTGGTTTTGTGTTTGTGTGTGTATTATTCTGTGTTTTGCGCGCACAAATTGTCTTGTGACAGACAGTGAAAACTACAGAAGCGGCGCCAGGCATACAACGAGAACGGTGCGGCTGCATCCGCTCTCTCTCTCTCTCTCCCTTTGCTCGCCCTCTTCCGCCCTTTAGCTACAGTACCCAATTCACACCCCCTAGGCGTTTGGGCATGGTTTTAGTCAATTTGCGGTCGGTTCTGTTGCAACTGTGTGTGTGTGTGTGTGATTGTGTGTGTCGTTATGTAGTAAAAGTAGTTTATTTTCATCTTATCTCTTAAAGCCAATAATACGCTCGCAAGCGCACTTAAATGCGTTGCCACCACATTTTTTATTTTAGTATTGCTCTTCTTGTTGCTTTTGTTGTTATCTGTTTGGTTGCACAACTGGATATATATATATATATATTGTTGTTGTTGTTATTGCTGTTGCACGTTTGCAATCGTTGCATTGAGCACGTTAAAGGGATTTCAATGCAGTCGCCATACTTTGGATGCATCTGTGTGGTGTGCGGCTCTATATTATTATCTAGTAGTATTTTATAAATATAAACGATATGACCAATCAGCAATATTTGTTTTAGTTGTTAAAATGCGTCGCGTACATAAATATTTATGACAGCATTTGCAACACTTTGAACAGTTACAGTATCAATAGCGATAATTGGCTAACATTTGTATAATATTCATGTACAAAATGTACTCGACTGGAAGTTACACTGATAGCTTCATTAAATACAAAAATATCTAGCCTAACAAGTTAAAGTTAATTAGTTAATAAATAAATAATAAATTAACTTAACAACATTTTCTTTCAAGACATTTATTTCATTGGTTTATTGTGCAAAAAGTTTTCTTTCGCTCGAAGTAAATCGAAGTTTATTGCGCGTTGAGCCTATAACCAGCTAAAGCTTTGCTTGAAAGCTTTCGCAACAAAAAACATTGTACAATATTTAGCAGGAAGTCAAAACGAGGCATTTTTAAAGCGAGAGCTTTATGCAAGGCAGAGAAAGAGAGAGAGAGAGAGCGTTGCGTATAAGAGATAATGCTGCTAAAGTGGGAACAGTTTTGTGTATTCACAGTATTATTAACTTGATGTGTGGTAAGAAACTTATTAAAGCGGGTAGCAATAGATTTAATGTTAAGCTAACCAAGAACTTTTAAATAAATCAAAACATAACTTATCTACAATAACAAATTATATAAGCAAACCTTTATTGAAATAATTTCTGAATTGTAATAGTTTCAACATATCTTAACACGATTTTTGAACATGCATAAATGATAAAAACATGTTTACAACATTTATCATTGAAAATGTAAGCTTATAATCGATTTGAAATCATTAAGCACACATAATACTATGTGAACATTGCCATATTACTTTCGTTTTCAATTACTAAAAATAATATTCAGAAATTATACATTTTAGAGTGGTCCATGGAGAGTGCTAAAGCGTGTTGCAAACAAATTTAGATACATGTGCATAATTAAATATGCAACACGCACCCGAAAGCGCGATTTGTTAACAAACTAAACAAAATGGCACGCTTAAATGGTTTCATATCTATACGAAGTGAAAATACTCTCACACAAACCAGAAACGTGTAAGATAGGAGCTTATTAGTTTATTAGTAACTTTTTTGTTAACTGATTTAAATGTCAAAACATTTGTCTGGCATTTTCAAAATAATATTTTTGCTATTTATTGTGACAGATATCAAACCGCTTGCTCACAAACTTTGACATTGCAAAATGTTAATTGACAAAAAACAACCATGAAAAATATCTATAATTAAATATATGGCAAATTAAAGCTTTGATCACAAATGCCACCGCAGCAGCAGCAGCAACTTTATACAATAAATAAATAAATTATCCTTCAACAACGTGTGTGTGGGTGTGTGTGTGTGTGCTAACATATTAAACAAATTAAACTCAGTATCGCAATGCATTGCAACAAACTGAAATCGTTCAACAAACCACAGCCCAGAAAATAAGCAGTCCAATATGAAACCTGCAAAGTTTAACCAGATAAAATTACCTATCTTTCAGTTAGACTATCGAAATATCCTGTATTTAAGCAAATATGTTGAAAATACTTTGTTTCTACTAGTTTAATGACTTAAGAGGATAGAAACGCGATTCGAATTCTTTTCAAGCAAAACTTTCATCGTGGATACCTTAGATTCTATCAACCTTTAACTCAATTCATAGCCAATAAAAATATTTTCTCTTGTTTTATGGCCAACAATTATGAAGAATTTTAATTACTTGCCATTAATATTTTAATTGTTACAAACAATGTTAACATATAATGCCCATTCCACAGATTTTCTTTGACTTTACAGAGTAGTAAAATATTATGAAAGCTCATTAGTTGATAAATTTATGCGACTGTTTTAGAGTGTGTGTGTGTGTGTGTGAGTGTGTGTGGGTGTTGGCTGAAACTATTTATAATGACAAACATAAACGAAAACTCACGCACACAGAAACCAAAACACATACATATAAGCAGGTAGTGCGTAAACAGCATCTAATAACTAAAATCCAAATTAGCTAATTCAGAAATCAACACGCACAATTGACAAATTATGCCGCAACAACATTTCCGGGCAATTGAGTACGTGAGTTGGTGTCCTGCCGATGCGATTCGATATACTATATACTATATATATATATATATATATGTATATAGTATTGATGCGAGCTTTTAGCACGTGCGTTGTCAAATTATTGTTGCTGTAATTGCCAGTTAATGCTGCTGCTGCTGCCGTTGATTTATTCATTAAGTGACATCATTTGCAGTCATTTTCTATTTTGCCCATAAATAAAGTCAGGCACGATGATGCTTTAAACTTATTATATGCATTGCGATAAACATACATACAAAGATATACATACATATATATATATTTGAAATTATAAGGGTTGGTAGCTATAGGTAGCAACATTGTTCATCCTGACATTTCCAGCTCATTTACAGTTCAAACACGTCCCATGCATTAAACCCACACAATCAGACCGTTAAAGACGGTTGGGGGGGGGGGGGGGGGGTTGCACCGCCAGTCTGGTTAAGTGTGACGATGACGTTCACATTGACGTTGTCGTTGCTATTGACTCTGCGGTGGTGTCGTAATTATTAACTAATAACATCAAATTGATTTGCAACAACATCAACAGTCGAGAGTTGAGAGTCGAGACGATAAGGTAACTGAGCCCAGACCAACTGAGCTTCTGGCACTGATTTTGGTTTGGCTCGTTGAACTGCAGTAATTAACATGCATTCCACATGATTGCCTCGCGGCCGCATAAATCTCTAACATATACCAAAGCACTAGACACAACACACACACAACTACGTTAGTAATCGGTTTTGAGTTAAAGTCTCGACCGAAACGAAACGAAACGAAAGAAGGAAATTAACATTGTAACATAAAACTGGCCATTGAACGGGCACTTAACTTGCTGCTACCATAACTTCTTCTTCGTCGTCAGTAAGATGAGTGAGGAGTGAAACTCAAACCGTCTTGCAAACAAACCCCCAAAACTCAAGTATAGAAACGCCTGACCGACGTCCGCTCCTCTAATGCACGATGATAGATGGCATACGATACGTTTCAGCATTTGTCAGCTTGTCTTCGGCGAAGCGCAACAAAGCCAACGCCCAAACGACCCGTTCCTTCTGCCCCCTTCTCCAAACGAAACCAATCTACGCCTGCAGGCAGCTGGTAGCGCAGGGTGGGGGGGGTGGGCGTAGAGAGATTGGGTTGGCAAAGAATCACGAAAAACCATTTTCATGCTCACGCGAATGCGCAGAGTAACTTTTACTGCCAACTATCAAATGACTCACACCTGACAGCGGACCGCCCAAAAGATAAGCACAAGACGCCAGGCAAAAAGACGTTTTGAATTTTTTACAGCGCCCAGTCAAATGCACCATAAGCAAAAAAATAAAAGGTAAAGGACCAGGAAAAAACAAGTTAGAGTGTTGCTAACTAGAATGATGAACTGGCAGATATCCAGCATAGTACTAAAATACGTTCGAAGTGACTGAAAGAACCTAACAGAAGAGAAGTATCTACTTCTATCGTTTGACATACACAAATCAATAATGGAAACTTGTTTCCTTGTTTCAAGGATCATTTAGACCGACCGACAGATAAAATAACTTTCGTTATCGATTTATTATACACCGATTATTATTTCGCTCGTTGAAAATGTTTCATCCATAAGTTCACAACTCCATCAAACCCATTTTATTTGCCATTTTAACTAGGTAAAAAGTCGGGTGATGGAAAAAAAAATAATACGCCGAGACAAGGCGTCTACTGTTGGCCAAGGCAGCTGGTTGAGTTGCGGTTCCGGTTGGGCACCCGCTCGTTGCCACGTCGCTGTCATAATTTATGTGGCGCTGTCTGTGCCGGAAATGGGTTAATTTGCTATGATTTAAGCGTAAAATTATTGAATTATTGGCCAGCAAGCACGATTTGGTTGGCATTTTTTCGCGCTTCGTTATGTTACAAAAGAAAGAAAGAACTCGATTTAATAAAGAAAGAAAAGGTGGGCCGCTAACGAAGGGCGAAGTCTTTGCCACAAATGCATTTTACTAAATGCAGCCAGAAATTATAAGTTTGCATCGTTAGTTTGATTAGTTTTTGGTCAAACCTTGAAATTGCATGACCGCCGCTCATTATATATGAACCAGCATTAGCTTCATTATAAGTCATATATATATATATGTGGATATATATACATATTTAATTTTGCTAATGCACAGCTTTGCCGGCAATTCCAAATCGATTAGTAAGTGGACTGAAAGATGGCTAAAAGGCTTGGCCACAAATATTTTAGCAGTGAGAGAATTTCATATTTTATATCAATTATTATTTATTATATTGCACATTGCTTTTAAATTCTGTCTTAATTTATGTTGAAGCTTAATTTAAAATTTCTTGCTGTTAGTTGGAAAATGTCTTTGAAGCTAAAGGTTAAAATAGTTTCAAATAGTTTATGACTAACAATTTTGCTGGCAAATGTTAGTTAGTTGGGAAGACCGAAATGTTTAATGCACTACAATAAAACTTAAAGGGTGTCAGTTTCTGGAAAAAGATAATATTAATATTCGGTTCATTTGAAATCAAATACAAATTTACTCGTTATTAATTTTTATGCCCAAAAACTCTTTAAAATCTATAACATAATCGATGAAAGTTTTACTTTTGAATTTCAATATGCTTGTAGCAATAGTAAGTACATTTCAAGTTAACAGGAATTCCATTTATATTTCATGACCGTGACGGTTGACTAAAGTTTACAAAGAGAGTCCTTTAACAAGAAATACGCATACACACACACAGACAGACAGACACGCACACAGACAAACTGCACTTTGCATGCCAAAAATATGCAGAAATGTGAAGTAAGCTTTTAGAAAATTACAAGTCAAGTATTTGGCCCAGGCCATTGTCCGTTAGATATGTGTGCATATATATATTTTCTTAGACACACAAAGTATGTACATATATATATATATATATACTGGTTTCTCGTTTTATTTATGGCCGGTGCACTTTGCTTTAGTTCTTGGCATACGCAATGAAGATAAACGACATGCAAAAAATGTCGCCGAATTTAAATTGCAATAAATCAGGCAGCCCAGCCGTCCAGTCGTCCAGTCGTTGAGTCGCCCCAGTCTTTGTTACAATTCTACAGACACTTGCCAGTGCATAACCCTTCTCATTCTCATTGCCCTTCCCTTCCCCTTCCCTCCTCCTTGCACGGACTGTCGTCTGGGCTGTCAGTCTGTTGCGTCGCGTTGACGTCGCCGCCGACATGCTCATGCGGAAGTTTTGCGCCATTTTGTGCGGCATGACAGTTTCCGGTCCCGGGCATAAGCATAAATGTCCAGCAGCCATATTTTTCACTTTATCCAAAAGAAACTCACCAACTTAAGCCTTTCAAGTGCCAAGAGATTGCGGTATTTTGATGTGAAGCCAATTAGCCATACAACAACGAAAGCCAACCAGCCAGCTAGCCAGCCAGCACAAGGACACCAAACCCAACAGCAACAACAACAACAGCAAAACAAATAAAGAAAAAAAATATCCCTGCGACGAGTGCCGCTGATTTACAACTTTCCTCGTTGTCATCTTTGTATCACTCCCGTTCTACCATAAGATTTTTTTTTGGTATTTTATGGCAGCATCATTGGCATGTCGTAAAATGTGAGTGACATCGCATATGGCGTGAAATATTTCATAAGCGTGTGCTACATTTGCCAGCGATGCGCATAACAAGCCAATGCCAGCGGCACATCTTCGTACTTTATGCATACTTTTTTTCTCTCTCTCTCACTTCCCGACAAGGGCAGCGCAAGCAGCTGCATGGATTGTAAACAAGTGTTATACACGCATCAACATGGCCACTGAGCAGCTGCTCGAGGAAAGGGAGGTAGAAAGAACAACATATTTTGTTTTCGATGTTTGATGTTTCTAACAGGTGAAGTTTTTTAAAAACTTTTATGCCCAAGAAAAATATTAAGGCAAAATCAATCGTTATCTATTTACATGAGTAAAACCATAAGATATCAAATATTTGTTCCTGAAAGATGAAAAAAATAAGTGGTTCAAGTACTTTACTCTACAGTACATTAACAAACATATACAAAACTTGAACATAACGCTGCCACAACTTGTGCAACCTATGTTGCATCCCTCGAGCACACCCACACACACACACATGGAACATAATCATAATGGAAATCGACTGCTGATTGAGAAGCTGTCAAAGTCGTGTGAGACATAAAACTAACCAAACGATGTTTTGGCCAAGCGCCATAACCAAGACAATCAACAACTAGTTTTCCAAGTGTGGGTGCACCAGAAATAGCTCACTAATGATTGATAAACCCACACACTAACACACACACACACACACAGACGAAGACAGAGAACGAGATGCGTTGCCATTCATCATGTGATCGTCACGCTGAGCCCATGTGTCTGTGTGTTTGTGTGTATTGGGCTGTGTAAAGTATGTTAAAAACTTCTCGACCAGACACACAACACAACACAACACTGAAAATGTGGCTGCAAGAATGTGAGTGTCTGTGTGTGTGTGTGTGTGCATCTGCTGTTGATGTCAGCAACAGGCTTTTTGCCCAAACCAAACCACCATAAACGCAGCCCTAGCGACTATTCATTATATAGTAGTAGTACTCTGCGACGATAACGACAATGCTGCCAAGCCACAAACCCCAAACCGATGCTGGATACTGGTTAGTCGCAACCAAAACTCGCCCACCAACAATCCAAAACAACAAGCAACACAACAAAACATAGAGACAACAACTTCATCGATTGCGTTTTAGCTTGATTCATTTTGTATTTTTTGTGCGTTTAGTAGTATCATTTCAAGTTGAATACCGATAGAAGAAGATTTTCTCTCAAATTTCCATTAATTTGTGATAATTTTATTAAATATAATTTGATATGAAAAGCAATAGACTCAAAAATATGTATACAACTATTATTATTGATATAAAATATTTCAATTGCTATGATTTATTACTTTTTAAGTTTTTCTGTTATTTTATTTATAACAATTTAATTTGGCAATTGAAAACGTTTTCGATTCAAACGAATTTCCTTTTTTTCTTACTCACTTTAAATGAATGTTAGGTTTAAACTATTTAAAGACTTAAGCAATTGATATGCCAAACATCACTTAAAAATGAATCTTAATTAAGTATACGCACAGTTAGCTTTTTTGCTGTTTAGTGTCAATGCTTGCCATATTTACAAAGTGCTATAAGGCTTAAACATCTGAACTATCTAATCCCTTTTGGGGCTTCTAATGACATTACTTAAGTTATTATTTTTCGTGCTGAAAAGCTATGCTATGCTTACTGCCAAGCACAGCCAGCAATAACAACAACTCAACGGCAATGTGAAAGGGCAAATTTTAGTTATTCTTTCAAGTTGCCGTTTTTGTTATTGCAACAAGAGTTGCAGTTGCAGCAGCAAGCAGCAAGACCCTGTGTGTATGTTCACGATTGCGAGCATTTCGTGTAATGGACTTTAATGGAATTACAGTTTTATACAGAGGACTGCTACTATGAAGAGGAGGCGGGAAAGGGGTGCAGTGGGTACGGTCTCGGCTGGTATTTAGTTACAAAGTTTACTTTAAGCTTGGGCTATTATATTTTGCCTTAAGTGGCAGCAGCTAGCGATGTGCTGCGCACTTAACAATACCGGAAGCAGGCCAGGCCAGTCCGGCCAGTCAGCCATATACAAAGCAATTTGGCTAAAATGCATCTCAGCCGTTCCAAAGTCCGGTATTGACACTTTGAAGCTCCACTCAAGTGGCATAAATCAATGGTCAGCCAATGGCGAAATACGTAAAGTATTTCACAACTCTCCCACGCTCTCTCTCTCTCGCTCTGTCTTGCTTTTTCTTTCTCGCTGTTTCTTTCTTTCGTTGCTTGAGGTCAGCACGTGCTACTTGGCTGTCCTTAATCTTCGTTACGTTTGGCACTTTTCTAAAGCTTTGCATGCTAAGCAAACAGTCTACACAACACACGCCCACAACTCATACTTCTACTCCTTCATACTAACCAAGGAATACACACACACACACACACACACACACCAACGCATATATGCCAAAGATATCAAAAGTCAGAGGTTATAGCGTTCTCACATGTTGTGCATAAGTTTGGCTTTTATTTTAGCTAGAAAATCGTTTCGAAATACATAAAAACTTGATGCTATTAAATTTATACTTTTTATATTTTAAGAATTAATGTTAAAACATTATTAGAAGAAATGTTTAATTTATGAAAATAAAAACAATGTAACTTTAAGCTTATAAACAACGATTATTGACACGTTTTTTAAGCTCTCAATTCGGTCTAATATTCAAAGATTTAAAATGCAAAACGAATCTGCTTGATTTTCATATATGCATGCATCTAGTTTTCTTTTTCTACCATCCCTACAAAAGCCAACACTAAGAAATAGTGTGTGTGTGTGTGTGTGTGTGGATAATATGCATGTAACTGCTGTCAACGCGAATAGCGAAATTTTTGTTTGCCCTGCCAGGCAACTGCTTAAAATGCAACAGCACAAAATATTCAAGCGAATAGCAATCGTGAGTCAGAGAGAGAGCGAGAGAGAGAGAGCGGGAAGAGAAAGGTTGATATTTGTATCCTGTACGATGTTTGTTCGCTGTACACCTCAAAAATGCATGCGTGCTGAATTTTTTGTTTCTTTGGGTTTCTCGATTTTTGTTGCCACGTTGCTGCAACATTATAAATGCAACAAACAAGCGTGTTGGTAAAAACCGCCGCGCCCAAACTATGCAAATCAGACAAATGTGGCCCCCATTCACCACAAGCTTGCCACAAACTTTTCCAACGCTTTCCCCTCCCCATCACAGCCCCTTCAACGTCTTGGCCATTGTTTTGCCTGGGGAAGCATATGCCTTGGCAACTTTTACAATATGCGCGTGTTTGAAAATTGGCTGCATTTCAGCGAAAAGCATTTTCTTTCTCAAGTTTGCGCTCTTACATATATGTAGTTGTTACTTTGCATGTATGTATGTGTGCGTGTGTGTGTGTGTGGGGTGCAAATATCTATTATCTATATAAATGCCCGCAGGTACTTTGCCAGTGCTTTTGGCCATATTTCAATGCGAGTGGCTGCTGATAGCAAAACGGCAACGGTTCCGTTTTCGCTTCACTTCGATGCCTCCTCGAATAGTGGTAAAATTCGTTACACACACACCAAACACACACTAGCTTAGTTTGAAGTGGCATTAATTCGTTGAATTTTAGGAGGCACTGTTAGCAGCAACACACACAAACACACACACACACACACAGATACGAAAGGAAGTGAGATCCAGACAGGCTGTCTTTATCACTGCTGCCTGGGATGTTTTGGACGGACAAACATTTGCTTCGTTCACTGGATGTTCGCTTCCGTTTGGCACCATTGTTTTTCGGGTTATGGGCCACAATGCTGCCGTTTAAATTAGTTAGCTTTTCGCCGCCACACATAAATGTGTCTGTGTGTGTGTGTTTTTGTGGCTGACACAATTCACAATGCTTGTCGCTGCCTCGTTGAGCTTAGTTTTTTGCCTCGCCTTCACACTCCTTCCCCCGAACCGGACACATGCTCACTAACTGACGTTTCTCGAATGGTGCCTCAAGTTAGCGAGGCGCTTGCCGGTTGCCATTGTTGCTGCTACGCCTGTCGTGATACTAAACTATCAAATTGGTTATACCACACATGTGCACTCATGGAAATGGGGCATAACAGTTTACTTAAGCAGGTTACATAATTGGGTATTTAGAACTTGATGAATGGCCCAACGTTATTGGGAATGCCAAGTACTTAAAGCTCTAACAAAATTAACAAGAAACTCTGAAATGAATACTATAAATGAAATTTAAAATATTTTGTTGTGCTACTCAATTTTACACAATATTTTCAACTAATTTATCATCTGCAAGGATATTTAATAGTCGTCATTAGTTTCTTATCCCTTTACAAAGTTAGTTTCGTCTAGTTTTTGGGCTATTGAAAGTTTTAGCCATGTTTGGTACGAAGCCTGACTGCTTTGCATTTAATAACATTTAATGTTTGGCTACGGTTACTCATTGTACTATCCGGTGTATATGTGGGCGTGGCAGTCAGTGTAAACCACTCTTGTTCTTCTTCTTCTTATAAATATAAATGAACTGCGGATAACAAGAATTCTTTGTTGCGCTTTGCCGCATTGTTTGCTCGCCGTTCTCTGTAAAAGGCAAACTTCCACACCAGGTTAT
Source organism: Scaptomyza tumidula (assembly GCA_035044465.1). NCBI lineage: Eukaryota > Metazoa > Arthropoda > Insecta > Diptera > Drosophilidae > Scaptomyza > Scaptomyza tumidula. Next base: position 2,469,288 of record JAWNNW010000354.1, read on the forward strand.
GCATAGAAAAACATGATTCTTCTATATGTATGAACTGCTACACACGTCGAAGCATACATACATATATATTGCATGCTTGATTGACTGTCAAATTGAGTTATCATGCGAATAGCTTGTTATAAAAAAATAGAGAAAAAGAAAGGAAATATATATATGTAGTCGATTGTTTGCGGTTGACTGCATTGAATGAGATGAATAGACAAGAGGATAGAAATGAATCCAATCTGTGGCTACTACAACAATTCAAGTGTTGTCTAATTGAATTTACAGTATTGATAAAAGCATAGTATAAGTTATAAGTTAGTATAAGTTACCTTTATGAAAGTTATGTTAAAGGATTTAGGCACTTCAATTTTAATTGATATTTGTAATCAATTAAAACTTACAACCATGTGCGGATTTCTTATTTTGTAAAACCTTAGGCCATTGAAAATGGGTAAATAGGTATAATGGTTTTGTCAAATAATCGACATGGGAATTGGGCAAAACTTTCCAAATTCATAACTTTGTGAAAATTTATCTGATTTTCAAAAGTAATATCTTTAAAGTGATGGTTTGATATCTTCAATAATACTGCATTTAAATCTCGAAACGCGATTTTTACTTGATTTTCATCCAAAAATATTTGTCGAAAAATCGACAAGGTCATTGGTTAAAACTTTCGACTTTCATAACTTCGTCAAAATTCATCCGAATTTAAAAAGTAATGTCTTAAAAGTCATGGTTTGAACTCATTAATAACACTGCATTTAAATCTCCAAACGCGATTTTTACCTAATTTTCATCCAAAAATTTTAGTCGAAAAATCGACAAGGTCATTGGCTAAACTTTCGACTTTCATAACTTCGTCAAAATAGATTTTAGCTGTATTAAGTTTAATAGCTAGCAATAAATTCAAAATTTATTTGTTGTTAGCACTTCATAAACTATAACCTGCTACAATTTGCGCAATTTAAATGCAGCGTATCGTGTTGCAGCCACGTTGCTGCCCCAACAAACGTGGCAGTCATTTAGCAGTCTGCTCATTTACTTTAAAGCGTGTTGTCCGTTTCAGTAGCGAAGGCAACACATCTCTATTCGTTCGTTCATTCCCTAAGCTGGCTTGTTCTGGCCACCTGAGCTGCTGGCCATAACCGCTTCTCTTCAATTGCAGCAACAACAACACTAAGAACAACGAGAACAGTAAAAAACAGTAACAGCAACATTTCTTGATTGCATTTTGAAAGAATAATGAAAATTAGCTGCCACAACTACACTACACAACAACAGCAAAGTACTGAATAGTCCGTTGAGTTTTCTTTCTCAGTTAATTTTTTTGTTGGTCCAAGTTAGAGCTGAGTCGAAGGTGGCCAGATGATGGTTGGGTGGGGCTAACGCTATATAGCTTGTATTGTTTTTACGTATTCAGCGCAGCTTTCAAATTGCTTTTGCTTGCGCATTTTTTATCAGGCAGCGCACAAAGCCAGATCCAGTTCAAGTTCCACACAGTTGCAGTTTTGCTGCGAGCTGCCTGCCAGATAGCAAAATTAAATAAAAATGTAACACAATGTTTGGCATCGTTGGAGGAGTGGGTAGGGGATGGTTGGACCCGGCGTGGCGGTCTGCCAGTGTTTTCAGTTTGTATATAAGTATCTCCTCTCGTTTCTTGTATTCAGTTTCAGTTTTTTTTCGTTTTCGTTTTCGTTTTTAGCGTTGTATTTGAATTTGAATTATGCTGAATTAAGAATGTTTGTTTTGCCTCTTGTCTCTTGTTATTTCTTCTTATGTTTTTATTCTCATTTCGATATGCAGAAACTTGATTAAAGTTTTGCAATGGATAAAAGGGACACAGGACAGGACACAATGCCAGCTGACTGTCAAATGCATAATTCATTGCAGTTTGTCTTATAATTAGCCCTCTGCGAAACAAGCAAAAAATAATGTACGTAAAAAAATGGCATTAAACTTTTAGCAATTCGAGTTTCAGTCGCCAGTTAGTTAAGTTTACTTCAACCTTAAGGACACACACCCATCCCTCCCTCTTGGCCTTGCCTAGCCAGCCGTTAGGACCTTCATAAATCTTCATTAGCGTTGGGCGCGAGGTGCAAAGCGTTGAAAAGTGAAAATGCAACGCTCTTAATGAGCACCGTTGAGTAATTAGCCAACATTGTGTGCGGTTTCCTTAGAGTCCTTCTCTCTCTTGCTTTCTTTATTACTTGCCAAGATTTCCTTCTTCCGGGTTCGCACTCTGTTGCACACACTACACACACACACACATTTTGTTAGCAATGTTTTATCAATTATTTATTGAAGTCGCTTGGTTTTTCTCTCCAACTCAACAAATGGCTGCCACTTGAAAAAGCAGAGGACAAATGGCAAAAGTTGTTTGCGTTTTTAGTCGGAGTTTTCACTTTTTATGGCTTTAGTCCTAATGCTGCTTTGCACTTGCAATGAGTGCACCACAAATAATGATCCCATTAATTAAAGCAAGGCAGCTCTTTTATTTTTTTTCCTTTTGTGTTCTAGCATTTAAGTTGTGAATTAATTTTTTGTTGCTTTTATAGTGCATAAAATATTTCGCTACGTTAAATAAAAACTCATTTGTCGTAAAAGCCATTTCATCGAATCAGCCAAATACAACTTGTTTAGTAAAACTCATAAGCCGACTGCTTAATACTCTGCTTTAGAAATCATAAGTTGAACAGGAAACCTTATTGGAAAACCTAAAAGTAGTTTTATGTTTATAAAAACAGAATTTTCATGTTACAAAACAAGTTTTAAGCCATGTAAAACTTTTAGCACAAAGTTTGACAACAATGAAAAGAGTATGTAAAAAATTGTTCGGCATGCATATGTGTCTATTTATGAGCTGCTTTTAAAAGCCAACCAAAGTCGATACATATTTATTGACAAGTGCTCAAATATTGTTTTCCTTTTCAACCTTTTTGCAATTTTTTCTGTTTGCTGGTTCGCTGTGTGTGAATACACTCGTTTGTATTGATTAACAACTATTTTGATTTATGCAATTTGCCGTATAGGTATGTGGAAAAAATGCACAAAATGCACAAAAAATATAAATAAAATAAGGAAAAATAAAATATTTATACATATATATATATATATATGAAAATGTGTGCCAAACAAACAATACAATTTATAAGAATTTATTAAATATGTGTTTCTCTCATGCAATACAAATGAAATTGATTTTTATTTTTCATATTCATATATATATATATATTTTATGAATGCCTGATTGCATGTTGTTTGTCTGTCTGTCTGTCTGCTTGTGTCGCTGAACGACTGAGTGGCGCTGAGCCAGGACCCGGAGAGAGATGGAGAGCTGCAAATGTTACCAATGAATGAATAATTGACAAAGAAATTATTTTTAATTGAATACAAATTCACAGTTGAGCGAATGTGAGGAGAGCCATACTTGTGTATAAGTGAGTGAGTGTGTTTGCGTGTGTCTGTGTGTGTGTGGCAAACACAAATAGCTCTCTGCTCTGCTAGCCATGCATATTGCATCGGTGTTTTAAACGCCTCGTTTTGCAAAACGCTTTATTTAATTGAAAACTTGGCGGCACATACACAAGTTTATGGTCATGACAGCATCGCCATCGCCAACGCCATCGCCATTATTCACAGTGCAAATTCGAATTTGTCGGCTTATAGTGCCACAAACAAATAACCAACAACAACCATGCCATAACGCAACCAAGTGCAGCTGCTCAAAATGGCAAAGTAAACAGCCAAACAGGCACAGTCCGAGTCACGGGTCTCAGCTTCTGGTTGTTGTTGTTCCCATGTTCCCACTGCCATGTTGGTTGGTATCCTTACTGGCCTGGTTGGCAATAAATGCCAAATGCAAACCCTCTTCCATTGACCAAAACATCTGCCCAAGCTTTGGCCACGACCAGGCACATTACTAATCCCACGATCCTTTGGTTCTTTGTTACCCGGCCCAGTCACATTGTAAATCTTTGATGCAGTCCAGTGAATTTACAGCCGAGCGGCCAATTAAGCGTAGCGAGGCACCCTTAAAGTGCGTAACTGTGTTTGAAGCCATAACATGCCACTACCACTGCCACTACCACTGCCACATGCCATAAAAGCGAAAGCAATTCAATACCCAATTGCAATTGCAATTGCAATTGCAAAAGAAAGTAGGTTACAATTACAAAGTGAACTCGAAGTAGATACTAAAGGCTTCTTTTAGATTTCAACTCAATTGATTTAACCATTGAGCATGTTTTCAAATCAACTCAACGATTCACAGAATCACAGCAATAACAAGATCAAAGCTTGTCTGTGGATGGAAATGTTTGCAGTAAAAGTAAATATTATTTAAAGAAAACTTATAACAATAACATTGAGGAAAGCTTTAATAGGAATAGCTTCACCTTAAGCGTTATTTTGATTATGAAAAAGTGTTGCCTTAAATTCCAAACAGTAAATGTAGCTACGAAAACTTCTGCAGGTGATGGCCATCCCATATGTTGCAACTTGGCGCACACATTGTGCCACATGTAAGCTCCATAATATATATCGATAATATATCATTAGTTTGCCGTGTAACTAAGTGTCTATATGTGTTTGTGTGTGTTTGGGTGCGTCGAAGTGCGCACATAAATTTAGCGAAAAGAAAATGCACTGGCAAATTGGAAAGTTTTGCCGGTTTCAGGCGTTGTTCGCCCTGTTGTTAAAACAGAAAGAGGAGCGCTTAATGCGATTTTTGCCTTTTATTTTGGTGAAGCTGCAACGTTGTTGTTGTTGTTGGCCCAATGCAATATCGCACTGTGCAAAAATATTTGCACTTTGGTCAATGGCAGAAAGAGTGGCAAAAAAAAAAAAACAAAATGAAGGGCAACGACATTTTGCAAATGCAATGCAATTTGCCTGGCTCATGTTACGGGGCGTATACACGATGTCGACATTTGCCAACTCGGCTTTGGCTTTCTCTATTCTTTCTGTCTCTCCCTGCTAATTAGCTGCAAGCAGATTTTCAAATACTCCGAAATGACTTCTACACAAGAAACAACCAACAACAACTAAATTCCATATTTTTTCGTATATTTCTCCCTTCTTTTCTCTTCGTTCTCTCTCGTTCCTCCTTTCGCAGTTTTTTTTCTTTCTTTTGAAGAGCGCATAAAAAATCGCTTAAGTTAAGCGAAGCATCAAGTCGTTTGCTTGGCTAGCTTAGTGTACTCAGTCGCTGTACTCTGTCCCACCACAGGAGATTTGGCCAGTTAGCCACTCAAGTGATCCAGTCTTCTTCTTTAAGCCAGAGATGAGCACACACTTTATGCAAATGCCTCGCCCCTGTCACTTGCTAACGAGCATTTAAGGGCAGATCAATTATTTAGTTGAACTCAATGGAATATTTGTCATCTATGCTTCAAAAAGACTTAAAGACAATTCAATCTATATAATTTGAATATTTCGCTTAGAAGGAAAAAGGCAGAAAGAAATAGTTTGAAAAAATAGGAAATGTTTAATGGCATAATAAATATAGTCCTTTATATTATATTTTTAAATACTTATGTAGAACTTTTGAAGTTTAATAATCATTCCTACAGTTCTTCAAAGTCACATGCTCGTATATAAGTCACTGTTTAATACTGTGACTTTCTGTGTTAGTGACATTCCTTTTTGATTATTTTTTGTTGTTTTTGTGCGCATCATTCGTTGCAGTCCAGTGGCAAGCTAACCAACTGAAATGTTTTCTTTGACATGGTTGTGTCGGTTTATCGCGCCGCTTGTCAGCAAAGCTTTTGCCTCAACCTCGCTGCCCCCTTAACTCCCTACCCCTCTCACCCTCTCTTCTACTCACTAGCTTTCTTTCTCTGTCTGACTTTATCTGTTTTTCTGTATCTTTCTCAACTTTGAGTGCTTTTATGCAGCATCTGGTGGCGCTGTTGCCTTTTGTTGCATGTCATTTACATTCGAAAGAAGAGGACCAGGCCAGGCAGGACCAGGCGTGGCCAGGCGAGGCGAGGCGAGGCGAGGCAAGATGAGATAGCCTCAATTTATTTGCACTTAGATTGCGGGCAGTGAGGCAAAAGGTTAACAATGCAGCTGCCACAGCTGTTCGCTGTTAGCTGCTCTCTTGTAGCGCTATCTAAATGCCACGCTTAGCTGTGGGGCATGCCGCACCTGTGGCCAGGCAGAGACTCCGATTCGCTTAATTGCTTCAAAATGCGAAAGTAATTGCAACCGAATGCATTTGAAGCAAAGACATCCAAAAAAAAACAATATTATTACATTTCCAGCTAAAAACACAACTTGTATTCTCTATCTCTCTCTCTTTCTATCTCTGTCTTGCGACAATGCTACAAAAAACAATGTGTTCTCATAATGATAACCGGGTAGAGCGAAAAAATGGCACTTAAGCTCTGAACAACAATTGCCGTCTCCATCTCTATTTCCGACATTGACTTCGAGCTGTTTTCCTGCAGCTAAAACTCTGGTCTTAGCCCTTAGCCATGCAAATTCAATTTGGACAAGCGACAAAGAAAAAAATACACACACACACACACAAAGAAACATGCGTACAAAAGTCGCGCGTGGCAGGTGCATAACCACAAAAAGGTGTCAAGCAAGTAAGAAGGCTCTAGTCCAGAAACCCCGACTAGAAGATACCCTTAACCTATACTAAGCGCATACAGTAAGTGCTTGTCGGTGTGTGTGTGTTGCACAGATTGTTATTATTTCGTCTAATTTTTCAAATGACATCTCAAAGTTAGCTAAATTAATTTTTTTTGTTATCGATCACATGTGTACATCGGATATCGGGGTAAGTAATCGAAAATTTTATAGATCAAATACAATAATTTGAATTAAATATTAACAGACTAACAAGATTATATTAATTTTGATTTTTATCGATTATGCACATATGTGTATCGAAAACTATCGATAATGCTTAGATATATCTCTTTCCCCGTCTTACATCTACTCAGCGCAGCTCCACTATACTCTTTTCCAACATCTGCAATGGATTCCGAGTACAAAAAACCGAGACGGCAACGCCAAAACTGAAGCACTCAACTGTACGACCAAAAAAAAAACAAGGGAAGTGTACAAATGTTGGTGGGAATTGTCCCAGGAGCAGTTTGCATCTCTGCACATCTCGCACAGTTCTTGTTGTTATTGCGTAAAGTTAAATATGTACACCAATTGCCCCTCTCCTAACAGCTGCATGTTCTCCCTTACGCCGCTTACCCCGCTGCCATCAACATCTGACGACCAACAGCTGCCGTTCCGCTTATCTGAGCAAAGCGTTTGAAGCTCTTTTGAGCTCTTTAGGCAAATTGCTTTTACTTTGAATATCGCTGCGTTGTTGTTCCTGCTCCCGCTGCTGTTGCTGTTGCCAGTTGCAAGTTGGCAGTTTCCTGTTATGTGTCCTCTTTGTATAACACAATTGCAATGTTCTGCGGCACGTAGTATTGCCGCTGTCAAGCCTTAAGGTATACTATGCACATACAACTCATACAACAACTTTGTATTCAATATTTACACGGCATTACTATTATTTCAGTTTAGTTATGTACATATTATACATATTAAATACCACAGAAAGTTTCACTTCAAACAGCCAAAACGTTATCAATTTCATGGCAAAGTGTTTAAAGTACACTTAAACATTATTAAACTCGTTAATGTTCAACCCGTTTCCTTGCCAAAATGTTAAATGTTCGAAACGTGCAACTTGAGCATAAGTAGTAGCAATAAACTTATTTAATTCCAACTAAATACTTAACCTTAACACAACATAAGCCGATACAAGGGTTGAGCGCACGTTCCATATCCATTAACATAATTCTGAAACGATTTATAGATGCAAGTGGTAGGCAAGAGCGGATTATCTGATTCAGAGCAACATTAATATATACATAGAACATATCAATTCGATTTGCATTAATTAAAAAAGCATAGCTGCAATTGCAAAATGTGTAGCTTGAGGCAAGTGAGAAAGAAAAAACGCTAACGAAAACACAAAACAAAAAAAAGAATTGTAGAGTAAAATTTAATGTAGCGTAAGGTATTTCCAAATCATTGATTAAAACAGCCTACAGCACTGCCTGCCAAACCATGCAGCGTCTAACGCGGCGTATGAGTGCTGCGCGAATATTTAGCCAGTTAGGCAGGGCAGGGCAGTGAAAATGGAAACTGGAAATGGCAGCTGCTCCAACAATTGCATGGTTAAGCTCAATGTGCGTGTGTGTGTGCAGTCGTGTGTTATTTTGTGTAAATTATATTACCAAAAGATGCAAAATTAGCCAAATAATAGCTGCCTAATGTGGTGGAAAGCGGGCAAAGTACAAGATTTAATGGCAAATCCTTTAGCCACGATGAAAACATAAAACGTGGCCAAAGCAGCAAGCTGAACGAACGAACACGAAATCGAAATCGAAATTGTTTTGCGCCTTGCGCACCATTCACTAATCAAATGTAAGCCCCAAGCCCCATATTCAATTGAGCTGATTGTGTGCACTGAGAAAATTCATGAAATTCACAACAAATACGAAATCTGTACCCATAATTGGCACTTACTTGCCTTATGGTATTGCTAATCAAAAATCGAAATACAAGTTTCAGTCTCAGTCAGTTGAAAGAGAGAAAGAAGAACGCATTTTGCTGGTTATGTTGGTAAGGGTTTTTGTTTTGAGCATTTTTTTTCAAATACATACAAACAGAACAACAGACGTTGGGTAAGCGGAAAGAGTATGCAAAACAGCAGCTAGGCAAATTTGTAGTCGAAACACAGTCAATAGGACAAATTTATTGGCAATTTTGGGGATTTGCCGACTGTGCTTAAACATTGATTGTGCGAAATTGCAAATCAAACATGACTAAAGGACACATTCCAACACACACACACACTCATACTCACACACACAAAAAGAGTAGCGGGAGTTGTACACATATACAAATGGGAAATGCAAATAAATGGCACAAAATGGATAGAAATTGTGCAGATGAAGTGGCGAGCATGGGAAATGCATGCAGAAAAGAAAAATATCTACGTAGGTATATATATGCATATACATCTTTGTGCAGCTCAATCCAAAAAGTGTTGAAGCTTGTTTTTTTGTTGTTGATATTGCGATTTGTGTGCGACATTCCTCTGGAGAGATTTTTGTCTATTGGAAGCCTTTTCTCTGTGGCATCTTTTGCTTATTGCATCCACAACTCGCACCAAATCATTTGTTTCAAATATTAATGCAGAACTTACAACAATTGTTGTTTTTGCTAACCATTACAATCGATTTTAAGGCTTATGATTAAACAAACACATATTTATAATGCGCTAAATAAGTCAAGACAGAAATATTTTATATTTTCCTTACACAACATTATTAAATTACATTTTCATTTGCTAACGAATTTAATTTTATTTGCCTTAAACTAAATCTTCTTAAAAGCGTTCGTAGCTACTATTGATTAAAGATTATTGCATAGTTTTATAAGTGTAAGCTTACAATTAAAATTATTAGAGCTTAGTGTTTCACTTGAGAAACTTGTTGATAAATAAGTAAATAGTAAATTAGTTAAGATTATGTTTTTATTTTCATTCAAAACTATTTATGTTGAGATATAATTTATCGTGCCATGCTTTGTACTTAGTTTTGTATAAGAGTTCAAAGAACTGCAAATTCTAATTCTGCTTGAGTTTACTAATTTTCCAGCCACGCCCAAAAAAACACACAATCACATATTCCCAGCGGCGCTTCCTGGTACACTTAACGCAAATCCTGGAAATGCTGGAAGAAAAAAACGTATGAATTTTTTTTTAGTTTTCCTTTTGGTTTATGATTTTTGTGATGCTAAATAAAAAATATATGTAAGCATAAATAATATGCAAAGAAGAGAAGCAGCCCGCAAGCAGACACAACTAACAGTGAAAAGTGAGCAAGAATACAAAATGTGAAGCGAGAAAAAAATAGTGTTGGAAGCGCAGCGCAAATGATGAAAGTGCACAGAGACGAGCATAATATATTATCAGTAAATATGCTTAATGTGTGTATGTGTGCGTGGCATAGATACATTTATATACATTTTTGCTGTAATTTGGATTCGTGCATATATATTTTGTTTTGCCTACATAACATATGCATTGACTTAGACTTTGCTCATAAGCTCGTGAGCACTCATCTCTTTCATAGGAAATGTATTGCAAAACATCGTTTGATCACGATGTAGTATCGCATTAAAGCTTTTTACGTTATAACTACTTTACGATAAACTATATAACGTACGATTTTACTTATAAGATTATCGTCAAAGGGATCACAGTTCAAAGAACTGCAACGTATCGCTATCAAAAGCAGAACTGTAATCCTCGAATCTGTACAATTTAACCTGTATGCACAATTCAATGATTTCCATCTTGCTGCTCTTTCATCTGCATTCAGCATTTACCTTGGTCCATTCGCATTAAATTTGCCACATATTCGCTTTCGTATTCACATTCCCATTCATATTCGCTTGCATTTTGCTTCGTTCGCTCAGCTGTTTACATTTTTTTTTTGCTTTTTCTCTTTGAAATTTTACGTATTTTATTGCATTTGCATTCGACAACGGCGGCAACGTCTCCATGCATCTTCTGTTCCCTTCTCTCCCATCAACCTCTTCGACGTCGCTTCGAAAAAGTTCTGTCCTTCTTCCTCTACAGCCTTTCAGACGTCGACGTGTGTTTTGCATTTTCAGTGGCTCCATTTACACATGCGTTCGTGTGTGTTTGTGTGTGCGAGTGTGCACATTAACACATTATTGTTGTTGCTGTTGATGTTTTCGCATGCTCGCTAAAAACTTAACGAAGCAAAATCTTTTTTTTGCTTGTTGCATTTCATTTTTGCATTTTATGCCAAATTCTTTCTTCTCGTCGTCGTTTTTCTAACGTTTCGCTTTTCACTTAATTCTCAACGCGCGTCGCTTTTGTCTTTTGTTTGGCATTGCATATAGAATTGTAAATTTTGTGGTAGCAGCTACAACAAAAAGCACAAAACACAAAATATGCAACTGCTTGTTTAGCAGCTAATATTTGTTGGGTTTTGAATTGGCAGCGTGTTGTGGCCACAAACTGTTATCTAAGCAATGCATGCCGCATGCCACATGTAACAGAAACAACAGCAGTGCGTCCAGCACTCTCCATATCTGGTTAAAGATTCGCTCCAGAAATGGAAATTCGGACAACAACTTTGTTGTCTCATGTAATTTCTATTTTCTGCTTGCTTGCTTGTTTGCCTTGTGGTTGTGAAATTCTCCACATCCCCTAACCCTATCCTTCTGTCGTTTCCTTTGTCACCTGCTATCGTTGCATTTGTTAGTTTGTTGCTTTTATGTGCCTGCCACTTTTAAGTCTCTGTCTCGTTGCACTTTGATTGCCACTCTTGCCGCACAGAGAAGTGTCAAACGCAAAAACACACACAAGCTTGCCAACCAAACACAAGTTGGGTCAAACCATGGAAGAAAGCCTTCGTCGCCAGAAACAGTTCGTTTAGTATGTTTGCCGTTGCGTGCTGTACTCTTTAGCTTTTCTACATGTCGTCCAGCTGTGAACTTGTCATCGTTGTTGTTGTTTTTTATTTTTACATTTCTCTTTGTTTGTGTTGTGTTTTTAACTGTTTTGCTATGTAGGTAGGACTGTATGTCAATGTTTTTTTAAGCATGGCAATAAATAATTTCTTATTAGTTTAATTATTGTTTTGAATGTTTGTTTTCATTTGAATACACCAAAAATCGGCTTGCTTTCATTTTTAGAAAATTTACATTGGTTTGTTTTTGCTCGATTTGGTAAGTTTGATGCTCCGTTAGCGCTTGCTAGAGATGAGCGTGATTTAGTGAAGGTAATGATTTAATTACTTAAAAATATCGATATTTTATTTAACGGAGCACATTTCATCTGTTTTGATTAAACGATACTATTTTTATGTGTTAAGATTTTGAGTAATACAAAAATGTTGAATTTGAAATTTAAAATTTTAAACCGTTTAAGCTTTCGTTAAAAATGAAAATCAATAATAAATATTGCATAAATATTGTATGCCATTCAGCTTTCATCGCATTTCAATTGACTGCTATTATGGTGTAGAGATTATCCATTTCAATCATTTGTGAAAAACAGTAAGTATTTAAATACCTAAACATAAAGAGTGTAAAGCAAACGCGCGACACAATTGCAAGAGAGATAAACCTTTAAGCGTTTAAATACTAAAATATACATTTTAAAAAAAAGCAAACATTTTTGTAGTTTCTTTTTACTGCTTCTGCTGCAGGTATAAACTGTGTGTGGGTGTGTGTGTTTGTGGGCAGAGCGCAGCGGGTGATCCTTGTTGTCGCTGTCGTTGTCCTTGTCGCCCAGCGTTTGCTTAATGTCTTCTTTATTATACGAAATTTATCACCGAAACTGAAATTGGCCTGGCTGGCTGGCTGGCGAGTCCTTCTCGGCGGCTCCTTGCTTAGCTAAAGAACGAAAAGCTTGCACTTTTTTTGTGCCCTTCCCCCTTTCTACTGCTGTATGTAGTTAGTACAGCGGTCGGGCAACCGGGGAAAATTACCCCAAATGGGTTAAAAATGCAATTTTCGGGGGTAAAAATTAAACTTTTGTAAGTAAAAAGTATATATTTTTCTTCATCATGGGGTAATATAAACTTACACATAAATATTTTGGTGTAATGATTAAAATAGTTTAAACAAACTAAGACTCAAAAACGCATTTAAAACTCAAAACGCATAAAGTTCTACAACAATGGGCACTCTTCCTTATAAATTTCCCCATTGTGCCAAAATAATGCCGAGTTTTCGTCGAGTTTTTGCTTGTTTTTGACTCAAGTATACCAGGCGCACAGAATCAGCAGCAAGTGGTGCATAAATTCTCATTATATATATTTGCATACTTTTAGGCTGGCCTTTTATTCATAATATAATTAATTGTGCAGCATACTTTTGTAGTTAAATATATATATTTGCATACTTTTAGGCTGGCCTGTTATTCATATTGTCCTTTATACTTTTGTTGTTAAATATAAAAACCAGTGCTATTCCTGCCTATTCTGTTCGCCTGGTACTTGGCGTCGAAAATACTTTAAAACTCGATGAGATCGCAAAAGAATACCGTCGAGCTTTCGTCGAGTTTCTGCTAGTTTTTGACTCAAGTATACCAGGCGCACAGAATCAGCAGCAAGTGGATTGAATTGACTTTAATATACCGCCTATGTCGTATGCAATGATTTTTTTCCTTTTTAATGTCGCTCCAATTAAATATGAAAGAATAAGCGTTCTGCCTAAAAGTATGCCACATTATTTTTAGTGGGTAATTTAGCCAATGCATCAACCTTATGTTTCCATACAGGGTACCACCAACCTAAACAAAAATATTTTGGGGTAATGATTAAAAATTAATTAATTTTTCTAAGAAAAACATTTTTATTTAAACATAAGAACAAACGAGAAGCACCTAAGTTTATATGTATATCTAATTTCAGTCTATGTCTTATATTATTATTAATAATTGATTGTAGATTTTTTATAAGATTTTTTGGTTTTTGAGGTAAATAAATACGATCTTAAGCGATACGAGCAATACAAAAATATCTTATTTTTCCTTTGTTGGGTGGGAATCACAACGATCCTTGACTGCAAAACCGATGGATCCTTAATGATATTGACGAATTTTGACCTAAAATGTGTTGAATTTTTTTTTAAATAGTCCTAAGCCATTTTAATCCTTACGGATTTTGAAAGGACATGTTGCGTGAGAGTTTCAAGGACCTACTCGATCGAACTGCATCCAAGGATTATGAGGTTGTCTAAGAAAAAAACCACTTGCAAAAATTTCACTCTAAGGCCGAGCGAAAATAAGAAAAACACATAAAAGTGCAGTTTTCTCGGGAACCACAAGGAATATCCTTTGGCCAGTTGGTAGCCCTGGTCAAAACAAATTGTCTGACACAGGACACGTTCGAATCCTTTATGATTTGCCGAGTTATAGCCAATTTTCTGTTTTAAACAAATATCCTTTTATTTCAGCTGTTTGAAGGACTATCGTCCTTTGTCCTACTTTGCTTGAATTGGCGGGCCTGGGCCTACCTGAGGCCCAAAGGACATCCGGATAGTCCTTAAAATGGCCGAGTAAATGACGATTTTGTAATTTTTAAAATTTTTTCTGACCTACCCCCGCGAATCCTGGAGATCCTTATAAGCAAATCGATAGATCTTGTTGCTGTGAGCTCAAAAATGTATTTTCCTTAAAGATCCTTAGGGAAATGTTGAAGTTGTGGCCTAAAATCGAATGTCCTTTTTGCCGAAAATTTATATATAAGTATAAATCAGCCAAAACTTTACGGATTTTCAAAAACCATGGTGCGTTGGATCTGCATGGAAAACCTCTTTCGAACTGCATTCAAGGATTATGGGGTCATCTAAGAACAAAACACTTGTAAAAATTTCACTCTAGGGCCAAACAAATATAGTAAAAACCCATAAAAGTGCAGTTTTCTCGGAAACCACAACGACGATTTGGATGTCCTTTAGCCAGTGGTAGCCCTGGTCAAAACAAAATGTCTGACATAGGACACGTGCGAATCCTTAAGGATTTGGCCGAGTTATAATCAATTTTCTGTTTAAAACATTTATCCCTTTATTTCAGCTGTTTGAAGGACTATCGTCCTTTGAACTACTTTGCTCGTATCGGCTGGCCAAGGCCTACCTGTGGTCCAAAGGACATCCGGATAGTCCTTGAAATGGCCGACTAAATGACAATTTTGTAATTTTTTAAATTTTTTCTGACCTACCCCCTGTAAAATTTTTCGAACATTTTTTTTCGCGAATCCTGGAGATCCTTATAAGCAAATCGATAGATCTTGTTGCTGTGAGTTCAAAAATGTATTTTCCTCAAGGATCTTTAAGGAAATGTTCAAGTTATGGCTTAAAATCGAATGTCCTTTTTGCCGAAAATTTATATATAAGTATAAATCAGCCAAAACTTTACGGATTTTCAAAAACCATGGTGCGTTGGATCTGCATGGAAAACCTCTTTCGAACTGCATTCAAGGATTATGGGGTCATCTAAGAACAAAACACTTGTAAAAATTTCACTCTAGGGCCAAACAAATATAATAAAAACCCATAAAAGTGCAGTTTTCTCGGAAACCACAAGGACGATTTGGATGTCCTTTAGCCAGTTGGTAGCCCTGGTCAAAACAAAATGTCTGACATAGGACACGTGCGAATCCTTAAGGATTTGGCCGAGTTATAATCAATTTTCTGTTTAAAACATTTATCCCTTTATTTCAGCTGTTTGAAGGACT
This sequence comes from Scaptomyza tumidula, assembly GCA_035044465.1. Taxonomy (NCBI): domain Eukaryota; kingdom Metazoa; phylum Arthropoda; class Insecta; order Diptera; family Drosophilidae; genus Scaptomyza; species Scaptomyza tumidula. The sequence goes on from JAWNNW010000354.1 coordinate 2,484,581, forward strand.
ATCGTCCTTTGAACTACTTTGCTCGTATCGGCTGGCCAAGGCCTACCTGTGGTCCAAAGGACATCCGGATAGTCCTTAAAATGGCCGAGTTATAGACGATTTTGTAATTTTTAAAATTTTTTCTGACCTACCCCCTGTAAAATTTTTCGAACATTTTTTTTCGCGAATCCTGGAGATCCTTATAAGCAAATCGATAGATCTTGTTGCTGTGAGTTCAAAAATGTATTTTCCTCAAGGATCTTTAAGGAAATGTTCGAGTTATGGCTTAAAATCTAATGTCCTTTTGCCGTTTACGGCCTATGCGTATGCAATGATTTTTTCCCTTTTATCGTAATGAAAGAATAAGCGATCTGCCTAAAGGTATGTATACTTTTTTTTTTTTATTTTAAGAGGGTAATTTAGCCAATGCATCAACCTTATTTGTTTCCACTCAACAGCGGTCGAAGAACCGATATTGGGTAATATCAACTTAAGCAAAAATATTTTGGGGTAATGATTAAAAAAGTCCCCGACCGCTGAGTTTGTATGTCGCAACATAAATTACCACCCACACAAACACACACACTCACATAAATACCTTTATATACGTTGCAGTAAAAACATGGCTTATATCCTTTATGGTGACAAAGGCAAACACCGAACCAAACGTAGACACTGAAACAGACTAAAAGAAAGATGGAAAAAGCGAGAGAGACATTCCCACACACACACACTTAAGATTAGTAACCCACACACATGTGAAATTAATGTGTGGAGCTTTGTGCTAATGAACGGCATGTGTTTAAGGGTATGTGTGTGTGTGTGTGTGTGAGTGCATGTGAGCGCTGTTTTTGAATTATAGCATAATTTTTTACCACAATAGCAGTTTTTTTTTTTTTTTTTTATCATGTTTGCCTGTAAATTGTCCAAGCAAATTTATACTATGTACCCAGACTATATACATATATGCCTGCATAAAGATTTACTGCAATGGAGCAACAAAAAAATGCTATGCAAATATTTGTGCTTAGCGTTTTTTACCCGTTCAATTTAAGCCAGGGCTTCTTCATCTTTTTTTTATGCCAGTTACTAAATGTTTTAATTAAGGCAGCAACAAAGCAGTTGTTGTAAAGTGCTGCGAGCTTAAATTAATTTAAACGAGAATAAATTTTAGCATTTCTTGTAGAAAAGATATTGGCTGTAAAGCTTGGTATAAACTAAATAACTTTAAAGCTTTTTACTATCGTTGTGATTAAGTAAAATATACTTTAACAGTGTTTGAAGCTGAAAGAAAATATATTAAAAAAAAGCTTTAAATGCCCTTCTTCATTCAGACATTAGTGCAGGGTGATTATAAATGCACAAGTGCCAAAAAAGTCAAACTGGTTCCAAGTGGGATTTGACTCTTTTTTTTGTGTGAAGCTTTTTTGTTGTTGGTTGTGGGTCAGGCGTCAGGGGTCACGGGTTACGGGTCATGGATTACAAGTGCAACTGTCCTGGCAAATTAAAAAGAACAGAGAACGCATTTGTGACACTGGTAGCCAAATTATTCTCAAATTTAGTTGGAGTTGAAGCCAAATCAGCATTACAAATTAAGATATTTTTATCGTAATTGTATTTTTGAGCTTTAAATTTACGATAAAAGAAATTCTGCGTTTCGTTAGCTGTCAAAAGCTCGATGCTGCACAAACGATGTTTAACAATAAGACCAATCAGCTAAAAGTCGGCCGCGGAACATTGGTTTGGTTATTGGGCCTGAAAAGCGCATAACAAAATCGAGAAAACTGATATTCGATTGATCGTGTAACGAACAATAAGTCTTTTTTTTTGGGATTTAAGAAAAATTTTGGTATAGTATGGACAAATAAAAAATTCTTCAATATATCGTATGCTGCAGCTATATACGATATCGATAATAAATCACGCACATCCTTAGCAAGTGCATGTGTGTGTGTTTAAATAACGGCGCATCTCCTTAAACAAACAGAGCAGAAGAAAATACAAAACGAACATAAATTGCTAAAGATGGAGCTGCGCAGTCATACTTATCTACAATTAAGATCGATACTTCAAGATGCTGGCGTCTACGAGGAATCCATGGAGCTAGAAGAAATGCGCCAACTGGCGCAGGCAATGGAATTGTCAAACATCGAAGGCTTTGAGCGTGCCATTTGGGTATGTTCTAAACAGTGTACAAAATTAAAGTAAAGATTGAATGTTAAAACTCATTCGTTAACGCAGGAAAGTGAGCTTGATTCGCAAATGATGTGCAACTCGACAATGATTGGGCAACAACTCTCAACTCTCAGCTTTGAGCGTAATTGCGAGAGTCCACCAAGTCTCCCCATTATTATGACCGTGCAGGCAACGGTGCATCACGAGCTCAACTGGAGTCCAACGCGCGAGTTGCGCACACATCTCAAACGGTTGGCAAGCAACAGCAACGAATGTGACATCAGTGCTAAGCGTCCAATGCTGGAAGAGCCAAATCCGGATAGTACGCAAATGAGCAGCGATTCTGGCGTAAGTTGCGAGGAGATCGGCTCGTTGTCCAGCTTGAGCGAAGCGTCATTCGAAATGCCATCGATTGGTGAAATGCCCAGTCAACTATTGATAAGCACAAGCAGCGCTGCTGTCTCCGATTTATCTGGGCGTGATCAAAGTAGCCCCAGTGATAATGAACATTGATGGTTGATTCGATTAATTGCAAACAAACTATATTTATTGCTGCTGCATCTTTATTAAACTGAGAATTATAAACACAATTGTATTTTTCATCGATTGTTCTTCTTTGGAGCCGAGCCGTTCTGGGTCTTGGTCGCGTTAATCGCTGTGGCCACCAAATCGTCAAGGTGTTCGCGCAAATGCAAGAATGGCATAAGATTGACCCGATTCTTGACCAGAGTGGCCGAGACTTCTCTAAAGTAATCGGTCACAACAACGGGACGGGCCAGCTGAACTTTCGAAGCGTTAGGCTTTGCAACCATTGTGTTGTTGTTGAAAGCACGCCCGGTACGCCTGACACTTGGACGAGCGATAGATCGATTAACCTTGTTGATGGTCTTCGGCTTGGTTCGACTATCACTGTTACGTTTAGTAGTTGCTGCCACAGTTGCAACTGGTGCAGGTTTGTTTGCTGAACGTAGCGAACTGCGGCGTATCTCAGCCGACAACAATTCCTCGGGATTCAACGGGCGCCTGTTTACATGCCCCACTATTGTCTTTCCTCGGCCCAAACCCGATGGCTTCCGCTGCACATTGATTATTTTGGGGTCGCTTTTCTTGTTAGTAGGCGCTCCCAAACCCATTTGCATCCTCTCTGCCTCGGCGGTTTGAAATAGCAATGGCTCCAAACCCACACCAATCATCGCAGGCTCGATTGCTTGGTCGGGCAAAGCCATTTCCATCATCTCAACCCCCGTTGCTTGGCCGGGCACATCAACTTGCATCATCCCTAACTCGACTTCTTGATGTGGCAAGCCCACATTCATCATGTTCTGGATGTTTCCAACGGGTGGAGTCGTCTCATTGATCACCTGGCGCGAGTTCTGCCCATAAATACGAAAAGGTAAGTGACTACAAATATCTGAGTCCTCAGGATCCGAGTCGTCGATTGAAAACAGATGTCGTGGCTGCACATTACGAACCTCCGGTGGGCTTACCACAAGAGGAACTGAAAGATCGCCAAATGCTGAAGTTGTTGGCACTTCCGAAAATTCCTCAACGCTATTTGAGGCACAAGAAATCAATGAAAATTAAAAATATCTGCGCAAATATAAATTTAACTTACGAATTGCCAGCTAAATAGTTAACTTCATTGGACCAACCTTCCCCCGGCTGGCCGAAGTCGTCGCCCTCGTCGTCGTTTTTCTCAGCCATTTTCTGCTTCTCCTTATCCTTTACCATCTGCCTTATAAGGTCATCAAGCGGACTCGCGCTGCTAATATGTGAAATATATAATCTACAAAATGCGAAAGAAAAAAAAAACTTACGTAGAATCACTTTCGTCTTCGCTTGACGAATCCGAACCGTCCGAAGAGTCGGATGTGTCCAACTCAGAGACGTCAGAAATGGGCGAACTTGGATCGTTATTTGAGGTTCTATATTTCATGTTATTTTAATAGACAAGTCATAAAAACGAAGAGTATATAAAGTCTTACGCTTCCATCACTTGACCTTCGCGATTATCGTCGTCGTCCCCAACAACATGCAGCACTTTTGGGAACATTTTAGATTCACACAAATTCTTAACAGTAGATTTTAAAACGCGACGAACACAAGTTAACGCTTTGGCGAACATTAATCAATTAAATTAATACACGCGGTAGACAGTGCTGTAAAACGGCAGGATTGCCGATTGACACATTTTCAAGACGTCCATTTTTGCTTTTCCTCCCTGACAGTTTCAACGGTCTGGGGAACAAGTTTTCATTTCCGATTGGAAACTATCGTTCCAAATTTTCAAAAAGAATTAATTTATTAATAACTAACGAAATAAAACAAGAATAACATTATCAAAATATAAAAGTTTAAGTGTAAATTCGCAGCCTTTTAATCCTCGCAGTAATTGCATGATTGTCCCTGAGCTTCCTCACAATTGCAATAGCTTGAATCTGGTGCTATATCGGAGGCTATATCATCCTCACCGATAACGACGCAACGCACGTTCCGCGGATATTTCACCATGACCAACGGATACCCTTCCTCATCGGTGAGACCAGCATTATCGCAACCATCGCCCTTATTCTGCTTTTGCAATATGAACTTCGTATAACAGCAAAGGAATATCTGTACGAATATGAATGAAATAAACATTTAGGTATTAAAAAAGTTTGATTTCTTACCAAAAACTTTAAAGACATGAGTATCAAACAGAGCAGAATATAAAAGTATCGCCAAATTGCGTCCGAGTAAACATTAAGGCATCCATTCGTATATATCGAATCAATTGATAGCGATGCATATGACATGCGATTGTTGTTGTTGTTATTGTTGTTGTTGTCGTTGAAATCATTCTCGCTGCTACCTTTACAACAAGCCATGGGAGCGAATACCTTATTGCGATGCGAACAGTTGAAACTCGACTTGGGCATCCATTCGGCATTCATCCAATCCTTATAGTTATAGACACCACAGCATTGCTTTCGCAACTGCAATCCATCCCACAGGAGCTTCCATGTTGGACACGTGTAGTACTCGTCAATGCCACGAAGCAGCGAATTCTCTGCATTGTTTTCCAGCACATCGATGCTTGCATAGAAATTCCACACAGCTCCAAAACCAGATGCCAGTAAAACGCAGGAATAGAACAACCAAATGGAAATCATTAATCTAACATTGGGCGTACATCGCCTCCTCCACAATCGACTCCACATGGATAAGCTGCAAAGGAACGTTACGAAGAGCTGAACTCCAAAGACGTAGATGTTGAAAAGAAAGCTGATAAGCAAACGGCGCTCAATGTCCTCCAAATAGCTAGACAAGATTGTTTGATAAACCGCCGTCAAGATGATGATCACTAATCCGGTTAATGCCTCAAATATTATTAAAAGCGCAATATATACGGATGCTTTAGGAAAAGGTTGGCGCATTTGGTCATCTTTCCACAAGTGCTGTTAGAAGTTTAGGATTTTGTTTTATTTTGGTATAGTATTTTAAAAGCTATAAACGTTCATTCTCATTCAAAAGTGACATTTGTTCAAAAGTACGCTGCCGTTATTTCTTGCTTAAACAAAATAGTCAACGCAGTAACCTGGTGTGTGTGTGTACTTGCTAAATAGCAATAAGATATGGCAGCGCTGCACCAAAACTGTTAAACTCAAAATGGCAATGTTGACCCTACAGTTTTCAACACTTGTTGAAGCTGTTGATAACAGGGTCATGAATGCGGGCTTACAAGTAGATAAGCACAAAAATAAACGAATAAAGGCAGTTCTAAACAGACTGTTAATCTAATTAATTGAACGTGACTGTTGAGTCATTTAGTAGAAAACCAAAACAAAATGTTTGCGCTGATTTGTGGAGCTCTATTAGTGTTGGCCATTGAGTCTCCAGCGATTTTGGCTGATGAGAATATTCGATATCAATATGCGATCAAAGAATTTCAAGTGCCATTGGATCATTTTAGTTTTCTGAGCAACGCTAGCTTTAACATACGATACCTCTACAACGATTCGTATGCGGACAAGACACATCCACAAACACCGATATTCTTTTACACTGGCAACGAAGGCGACATCGAGTGGTTTGCGAAGAACACTGGCTTCGTCTGGGAGCTGGCCCAAAAGCAGCGAGCCATTGTAGTTTTTGCCGAGCATCGCTACTATGGAAAATCGTTGCCCTTTGGCAGCGATACATTTAATGCCAGTAAACCGGAGCATTTGGCATACTTCACCGTGGAGCAAGCACTGGAGGATTATGCCATGTTGATCAGATTCCTACGCGATGGAAGTGAATTACCAGTGGTTGCATTTGGTGGCTCCTACGGTGGCATGCTGGCTGCCTGGTTCCGCATGAAGTATCCACATATTGTGATTGGTGCACTTGCTGCATCGGCGCCCATTCTTCAATTTCCTGGCCTGACGCCATGTGAGATCTTCAATAAGATCACGACGTCTGTCTTTGAAACGGCCTATAATGCCAATTGCAGTGCAAACATTGCCAAATCCTGGCCAGCTTTTGAGAAACTGGCAGCCACAGATGCTGGAAAGAAGCAATTGGGTGATATCTTTCATTTGTGCGATCCTATCAAGAACGGTGATGATTTGACCAAGTTCATGGAATATCTGGAAGAGGTCTATGGCAATCTTGCTATGGCCAATTATCCCTATAATACCAGTTTCCTGGCACCGCTGCCCGCCAACCCAGTGCGACAACTATGCCTCTATCTCAAGGATCTGCATGCTAATGACTTAGATCTCATAAGCAATATGGCCAGCGCTTTGGCTGTCTACACAAATTACACTGGCACCACGAAATGCGTTGACTACAAGGATACGAATGCGGGTGCCAATTTCGAAAGTACCGGCTGGGAAATTCAGACCTGCAACCAGATGGTCATGCCTTTCTGTGCCAACAGCAGCGATACCATGTTCCGCACCACCGACTGGGATCTGAAGAAGTACTCGGACAAGTGCTTCAAGAAGTTTCATCTAACACCCAAACCCTATGATATCGAGTTGCGTTATGGCGGACGGAATCTTGAGGCTGTTAGCAATATAATCTTTAGCAATGGTCTGCTGGATCCCTGGAGTGGTGGTGGCGTTCTATGGGCACCAAATCCTTTGGTTCATGTCATCATTTTGCCTGAGGGTGCTCATCATTTGGACTTGCGTGCAAGCCATTCAGGGGATCCGGCATCGGTCACAGACGCTCGCCAGAAGGAAGCGGAAATTATCGAGAAATGGTTACATGAAATTTAATATACATTTTTACAAACTTACACAACTATATTGCAATACTCTTGAATGTTATCATATAATGATAAATAAAAACAAACTTTGGTCTTATTTTAATATATTTTTGTTTAATATATGCATAAAGGTACAGTTGTTCACAAGAAAGGAAATCTTACAAATTACAGAAGCAGCAAAAAACACACAAAATTTAACATTTAAATCAATTCTTAATCAAAGTATATAATCGTGTAAACTTAATCAATAAATATATATTGTATTTTTTTCTCAATAACTGCCCAAGGGCATTAAATAATAAAAAAAATATATATATTATAAGGCAAATATAGAATAATGATTATCAAAAAATATTAACAACAAAAGTTTATAGATTGTTTTTTTCTTCTTTTTAACTGGATGGATAACTTTTTTCCATTTCTAGTATATGCAAAATTTTTTTTTAACATTTTTGTTCGTTTGCAATTTGTTTTTGCGATTTTTTTTTTAAGGTTTTAACGCAACTTGACAACTTTCGTAAATCGAAAAATTGTTTTATAGTTTGGTTTAGCACCGGCATAGGACACTTGCTTCGTTTTCTTATATTTTTGTTCAATGCTCTCTTTTTGCGCACGCTTCAACCAGCAAAGTTTTTCATTTTGCTTTTGATCTATGGTTAGAATTTTGGAAATGAGTTTCAGGAATGCTTTAAGGTAAAGATAACCAAATACAACCGAACTGGTGCTTGACTAACAGCTGCCTGCAAGCCGTGGGAGAGAACTTGGCTAGAAGCAACTGTTAATCATCAGTGGCTGTCTTTGAGTATCTAGCGTCCAGTTTACTGTTCAAAAGTCTTGACACTAAAGCAACTGCAACGTCTTGAGTTTTGGGAGATAGACGTACAGTTGCTCGGTGTGATAAGACTTTTGATCAGCAGTCTAAACAATTGGTCTATGGGTCATGGTTTGTCTTGAGGTTTGTCTGTTAGTTGCAACTGCAACTTGTGAGCAGTTCATGCAAAAATGTTCCACGAAATCTACAAGAAACTGTTCGAAAGTTGCAATTACATCTTTTAGCTGGTTGTTGCGTGCGTTGTTGAGTATATATTATGTGTGCGTATTTTTGAATTTCGATTTTTTTTTTGTTTTTTTAGCTTAGTTATTATATACAAAATGTTGGGTATTGGTTTTTATATATGTATATATAAATGTTTGCTGTGCAAATATATATGTATAGATTATATATCGTTAATATAAAAGTGTTTTGTTTCGTTAGATGTCGTTAGTATTTCATTACATATCATCAAGTGTTTTGTTTCTCTATATTTTATGCTCGTCGAGTACGTATTATCAGCATTATTATTATGTATGTACATATTTAGGTTCGGTATGTTTTGTCTCTAGCTACCAGAAAAACAAAATACATATTCTCAAAATGTGGAAAATTACAAAAATTTACATAACATTATCGAGCATACATACATTTTTTGTTACTTCTTTACAGTATGTAAATTAATTTTGTTCACAAACATTTGTTTACATACTGTTTTCATAATTTCTTTTTGTTTGTTTTTCATTTAAAGGCATATTCGTGTTGGGTAATGTTTTGTTACATATTTGTTGTATGCTATATATATATATTGTATATGGGGGGTATATCTGGGTATTGACTGTGAATTTATTGCACTAATCCAATGACAACTGACAACTGTGATGTTTACGTTGGCGGCGGCCCGTGCGGATATGTTAGCATTGGTTCGAGACTACGGGCGAATGTGTTGGAGAACATGCAGGTGTAGTCCTCACCGTGGGGCACCAGTGTTGCCACACCTAAAAGCAGCAGCATGAGCGCCTGTATGGGCAGGGAGGCACGTGCAACGCGCCCGAGGAATCGTGCACCGCGCGCCAGAACCGTGGTATTGATGACATCGCCATCGGCAGCATCTCCATCGGGACTGTGAAACACAATAAATATATTAGATTAGAAATGTACATCAAAGTTAATTAGTTAATAAATACGAAGAACATGCTACGATTACTTTAGTTAGATCAAGTGCAACTATTGTTTGTACTTGGTGCAAGTAAGTTGCATATGAATAAAACAAAACTAAACTACTAAACAAATATCTATGAATATTTACTTTGCATTTTCTGTGTTTGGTGCGGCGGCCTGCATAGAAGAGGTTGATAATGTAGTATTATCCAAAAGCTAGATATGGCATAATATAAAAAAAAAGAAAGAATGATAAATAATAAATTAAATTAAAAAATAAATTATAAGTATGTTTCAATCAATTTCGAATTATTCACATACTATTTAATATAGTACTCATACATAGTTTTACAGCCAATTTAGTTCACTTACTTTGGTGCGCTTACAAAAAATCAAATTTAAACTTTTTATGGGATTTTTTTTGTTTAGGACAAATTCTTATTTAATTGTGACAACTTTCGAAATACTTAAGATCTTTTGAACTTACCTCGCTTGACAACATGTGCAGCGGTACGCCCAAATTGTCGCCCTCATAGCCGAGTACGGCGCCCAGCTTGACAATGTAGATGCCGGAGAGACGACGCAGAGATTGAAGACGCAGTCGAAGATCGGTTAATCTGGAAAGTGTTCTAGAATATTTAAAACATATGTTGGCGGTTCTTGGCGTTGTCGGTTAAGATGAAGTGTTAGAATGGGCGGACGAAAAAATTTGGAGTACCAAAAAACACAAATCAAAAATATATATACGCAACATAAAATTATAAAACAGCAAACACAAAAAATTTAAAGCGATATAAATGCTGAAAATAATAAATAGGCAAAATAGTTTTCTAGCTAAGAAAATGTTTTTGTGTACTGACTATATTGTATGAAAAAAGCTACATTAAGAAAGTTGGGAAAGTAAAAGTAAAAGGGTTGTTTGCCAAAAGAAAGATGTTCTTGGGAACATTTTTAGTACAATTTTGTTGAAATATGTTTATGAAAAGTGTAAAAATAGTGTGGCATATAATAAAATATGAAAAGGCAAGCTTAAGAAAGTGACGATTATACAAATTTAAAGATTATTTTAGGAAATTATCAGCTACTATAGAAAAGGATAGGATTTTTACGAATAACATAAATGTTATTTGTCAAAGGTTGAAAATTATTTAGGTTTCTACTTTTTACAAAATTATATCAACTAACTAATTCCAAATACTACAATACCAGTTAGCAAACATATAAGCGTCGCCCAACTAACCCCCTTTATTTAGTTATTGCCCTCTTAATGCTCTTCTACTAACATAGACTTCTAGATCTAACTGCAGTGAGCAAACAGCACAAGCGGCACCCAAGGCATTTATTTCGTTCCGCCCTCGGGACTGGCGCCAGCTGCACTTACCTTTCATAGGTATGTTGTGAATGCTCCCCAGAGCCTTCGACAGATCGCAGCAGCTGATCAGCTGCATCCTGCAAGCTTACAACACGCGGCTCACAACGTTCCAGTTCGGCGCGCAGATCCTTGAACTTGTTGAACTTGGCCTCGAGCACACTACGCTCCTCGGTCAGATCAACCGGTTCGGAGGCTTTGATGTTTCTCTCGGTGCGTTGCAGCCAGTCAACAAGCTCATCGATGGTCTGATGGAACTCACTGTTGCCCATGAGCGCGGTCTGTAGCAGACCTTGCCATTTGGTGGCATTGATGCAAACATTATTCCAACGCTCATTGTCCGCTTCGAGCCGAGCACGCAGCTGTCGCGCCTTCTCCGTGTCCGAAGTGTGTGTGGCCAAGTGATCACCAACGACATTCAATGACGAGATGATCGACTTGTGACTCTCCAGATCCAGCAAGAACTCACGATGATCCTGTGTCACATCCTCCAACAGCTCAATATTCGAGGGTGGCGCTGATTGCGATTTCTGTGTGCTTTCAGCAAACTGCAGCCACTGCTCCAGACGCCACAGATCATTGTCGATCTGCTGCCAGTTGCGTTGCGTGCAGAGCGGACACGTTAGCCGGCCGACCTCACTACAGGAAACAAGGAAAGGATCAAACATTAGCAAATATTCGTAATTGTTTAAAAGTCTAAAACGTTTGTTAGCTTGCTAACAGTTAGCTTTTGCTTACTGATCAGAAGTTTGGATCAGCAATGCCACAGGCAAGTTCCAATTGTTTACTGTGCTCCACTCTGGAGTCTGGCAGTCAATAAAATCAAGAACTGCCAGCTTTTGTCTAGCGGATGACCACATAGAACAGTAAACAAAAGGAAGGCTGCCTGGGTTTGGGTTGTTATTGTTATTATGATTAGTGTACAGGTAGTAAGGTCATATGTCAATGTTGTTTTGGTTAACACTTACTGTATGCATGTGTATTTGTAGGCAGCAGGTAGCAGGCTTCTGCTTTGCCGAGCATCATGAATGCGCAGGTTTTAATATGCGTGTGTGGTTGTGGTTTTGTGTGTGTGTAGAGAGAGAGAGATGTGTGAGTGAGCGAGAGAGCATAAGGCGAAACATAAAGCAATAAAACATTTTGTTAGCCATATAACCATTAAATAACACACACGCCCAAAAACACCACCAAGTTAAACAGAAAGCACAAAAAGACAGGCAAATACTTGCAAACTCCTTAAACGATCTTCAATGAACTTTGAACTGAATTGAAAATCTAAACACTATTCAAAGTACAACTATAATTTACTTACTTTAAGTGGCTACGAAAATAAAGTTAGTGAAGTTGCTTGTAAATTAGAAAGCTGCGATTCCAGATGAATTTCTACTCGTAAATTTATAATCAACTTTTCTAAAATTAAGAATTGTTATTTCAATTAAGTTTATTCTACGAAACGATTTGATATTTATTGTCTTTTTTACAAGATTTTTCGGGATTTATGTGAAGAAAATTTATGAATTGTTTAAAATTATGATTCTTATTATTGGAAGTTCTGGAACTGTGGTAATAATAAATAAAATACTTTAATGATAAAAAGCATTTAAATTTATTAAAATCAAAGCTTTTAGTTGACATATCAGTTAAAAAAAAATAAAGCAAAAAGCAAGTCCAGTACGGTTCATTTAAGGCTTGAATTTCAACTGCTAAAGCGCGATCAAATAGGTTAAAATGAGCCAAAATAATCTTCGAATATACGAAACAAGGACATAAAGGATATTGAGCTGCATCGTTAGATAGGTTTGCAAGTATTTGATTAGTATAAATAAGGAAAATCTATAACATGAATATAAAATATTTAATATTTTTTTCAGACATACCTTGCATTTTGATCGTGCTGTTGTCGCGCCTTCCACTGCGACTGCAGTGTATCGAAGCGCAATGAAAGCTCTGACACGTTGTCCACCTGGGCAGCTTGACTGTCCGCCTGGCATTCGGCAAGCAGCAGATGACTGAGATGCTTGACCAGCTCTGTGGAGGATTGGGAATTTCCAAGGACTTTGGCAATCTTCTGGGGACCCGGTTTGCGTGTTTTGTCCGCAATGGTACGCTGCAGTTCATCCAGATTGGCCTGGCACTCGGCTATTGCCGTCTGCAGTTCCATGATGTACGCGTCCTTGGCCGTTATTGAGGTCTCACGTTGGAGTTGTGCCTGTCGCAACTTGCGTTGCGATAACGTATTCACCTGAACACTGGCGTGCGATTCATTGACGGGCACAGCACCACTAGCCATTAAAGCGGATTTTGTCAGCCATGTAGTCTTTGTTGTGACCAGATTCGTTTGCACTGTCTGCCACAATGTGGTATATTCGGTGATCAGTTTAATCAGTTGCTTGAGCTGTAACGGCTGTTCCTTGGTACGGTTCTGTACTTCCTTGCTCAAGGCATCAGCTTGCTGTAGCTGATCTTTGGTCTGTTCGAGCTTGCGTTCTAATCCCTCCAAGCGCTGGAGTACAACTGTCGGTTCAGCCTGCATATCCTCGGTAGAGGGCACCTGTTCGAGCGCATGTTGTATGCTCGTCAGCGATTTGGTCAGCTCCAATTGGGATGTGTTGAATTCACGTATTACCTTGGCATCCTTGTCAATGATATCGAGGAGTGCTTGGAACCGTGGTGCCAGTGCACGCCACTTACTCAGCATAACCTTGGTGGGCATCGTTAGCTTTTGAATGTTCTCTGGTTCCACACCAGGACTCATAGTCAGTCGGGCATAGGTTTGTTCCAGCCGGCGTAGATTCACAGACTCAGCATCGAGTTCGTCCAGTTTGGCACGCAATGCCACCTGACGCTCCTCCTGCTTTTGTTTGTTGGTGTACTTCTGGTCGCGTTCATAGCTAGACAGTTGGGATTCTTGCTTGGCCAGCCAACTCTTTTGTTCGGTGGTTTGTTTGATCAGCTCCTGCAACAGATTCCAGGTGATGAGAATACGTGCCTTACGCTCTGCCGACTGACTGCAAACGTTTTTCCAACGCTGCTCCAGATTCTGAGCGGATTGTGCCAATCCCGTTGTGTTGACCTGGGTGCGCCAGCTATCGGCATCATTGAGCAGCATCTCGACAAGGTTGAGTACCTCACCAACATTGCTGCTGTGATGCTCGATGGATCGTTGGATTTGTTCGTGCTCCTTCAGCTTTGCCTTGATCACATTCGGTGTGTAGCTATCAAAGCTGAGCGGTTTGTCCAGCTGTGATTCCACCTCAAACAACCAGGCACGGATCAAAGCAATACGCTCCTCCAGACGCATCAACGTCTGCTTCAGTTCACCAATCTTTGTGGCACGCTGTTTGCACAAGAACTTCAAGCGATTCCAGCGATCAATCAAAGCATCGCTTTGCTGTTGAACCTGGGCACGAACGTCCTGAGCCTGCGGCGTGGCATCACCATAGAGAGTGAGTAACTCCCGGCTGGTGGAGAGCAACCATTCGCGTTCCTTATCGCGCAACTGAAGTTCACCATTGACTTGCTGCTCCAGCTGTTTGGCTGCCTGTTCCGGATTTGACATGGCCGCAACATCACCTTCGCGTTCCACACGCTCCTCCAAACTGCGCAGCCACTGCGAAATGCGAGTATAGCGGGCTTGATAATTGGACAGCAGGGAAAGACGTTCTTCTATGGCGTTGATGAGCACAGATAGCTGATAGTCTAGATCGGCATGCTGTTGCCAGAGCAGGAAACTGCGCTGTCTTATGCCCTTCATGTCGTGCGGACTAATGCACTCCTTCAGCTCCTCCTGACTAACAGTGAGACTTTCTAGGGCTGGTGTCTGAGCTGCCAGTTGAACACGCTGTGCTCGCAGTGCGCCCAAACGTTGCTCATTCTCGGCGGGCGTTAATGTATCACTGGAGTTGTTTTGCTCCAGCAGATCCTGTGCGTCGGCGAATTCAACCTGCAACTTTTGGACACGCTGCTCATACGATTCCGAGAGCTGTTTGATGCGCTTCAGGAAGTTCTGCCACGTCTCGAGGGCAGCACGCAGATTGCTAATCCTCTGATTAATGCTAGCCTGTTCCATACGCATGGCAGTGGCCAAAGCATCATCGCAATACTGCAGCAACACTTGCTGTTGTGCCTTAAGAGCGGCGCTCTGTTGTTCCCCGCGGCTCAGTTGGATGATCAGTGCATCCAGACGTGCGTTCAGATGGGGCACACGTTTCAAATGGATGTAGCGCAGTTGCAGCGCATTTCTTTCTGCCTCCCGCTGACGCAACCAATCGAGGAGTGCCGCCAACTGTTGGCGATAGGCATTCCAGCCGCTCACTCTACTCTCCAGTTCATCGTTGCGCTGCATAATGCGCGACAGGGTCTCATTGTGCAGATTCGTCAGTGCCTTGTACTGCTCGGAGAGTTCCGATTCGAGTGGTGTCTCTGAGAGCACGCTCTGCTGCGAGATGAGCAGATTCTGATGGATGGCACAAAGTTGCTGCTGTTCGCGCAGACTGCTGTAGTCCTCGGGTATGGCACAGGCAAGGAAGGATTGCACATGTTGCAAATACTGACGCCACAGACGCAATGCCTCCGAGCTGTTCTGGGTGCGCGCCAGGCGTGTGGACAAACAATGATACTCCTGGAACGTATCCTGGAATATCTTTTGCCACATTGCCAGCACCTCCAGTATGCTATCATCGGCAACGGCTGCTGCTCCACTGGCTGGTATCAGCTCATTGTTGTTCTGCTGCCGTTCACGCAACTGACGAAGTTGCTCTTCGGTGCGTGCCAAAGTCTGCAGATGGGCACGCAAAGCGGCCAATTGTTCTTCGCTTTCCTTAGGCGTTTTTGGTTCGCCGCGCGCAATATCCTAAATGAGAATGAATAGTGGTTTTAGTTCAAACTTGGTAGAAGAAATATGATTGTTTGATGTGTTTTTGCAATGTTGCAACGTTGTGTGCATGGCTAATTGGCCTGACCCTAATATATACTAACTATGCTGTCTACAGTTACAACTAACGTTGCCACGGCTTCACTAATGTGCAACAACAAAAAAAATATATATATACATATTTGCAACCTAAAACCGCTTCACTAGAAAATACTCTGTTTATAACTGTTCACAAAATGTTCTTAATTAAGTTGGACCTTTATCAGTTTATTAAGCTTCTAAGCTTGCTGGGTTTATGTTAATATTGGTCAAGCATTAAAAATTAACCACTGTATACTTTATTTGCCATTTGGGAGAAGTGTATAAATAAAAACGTTGCAACTCTTTCCGCCAACTGGCAATGACCTCATGCTAAACAAGACACATGCGCTCGTTCTTCAACTGTCTGGCCACACTTGCTGGACTGGGAGTATGGGAAAGTTGACGGAAAAGAGACGAGAGACTAGTTAGCATGTTCAAAACTCAAATGGTGGCACAGTGGAGCCATAGAGTAGAGTAAAAGAAGACAGCTGCTGTCAGTTTTTAAAAAAGTCATTAGATAAAAATAAATATACATATACAAACTAAACATTTCCTTAATCATTTGTCACTAATTACATCATTTTAATAATTGGTTTGTCAGGCATTACATACGATATATATGTTAGGAATGATTCTTTTCGTTTTGTTTTGTATTTTTCTTTTAACGAACGCAAGACCGGCTCCTTAAATATTTATGCGACGTGGTGAGTCAATAAAAATTAAATATGCCTGCACTCAAACCAATCCAATATTCACGCCTCAACAGTTCAACAATCAATAATGACCATTGTAAAACCTAAACTCCTGCGACTAACATATCTACACATGAATGTCTGTGTATGTGTATACTATTTGTGGAAAGGCAGCGAAATTTTTCAACTTTTAACCCACTTAAAATAGCATGTCCTTCGTAATGTATTAACAACTAGAACAACAACAACAATTGCCGGTTCAAATTGTAATTCTTGTATTTTTTTTTCGGTTTTTCTTTTCTTCATCGTCACATCGTAGTAGTAGTGGGAATTTCCGCACGCTAACTCTAATATATGCAAATTATCAGTGTATACTCTAATCGATAGCTGGATGTTGCACATTATTGTCCGGAATTGGGTTTAGTTTGTGGCAAGCACTCACCTGCTGCACATTGTTGAAGTAAACCTTGGCCTGTGTCACTTCCTTGTCGAGCTCCTTGCGCTCCTTGTCTTGTGTCTCGGCCACATTCGCCAGCGTTGTAATCGCATCTTTGCACTCAACCAAACGCTGTCCCAACGCATCCAATTCACCTTGCATCAGTGAAGATGCATCCAGACCAACATCGGCTGCTATTTTTGCCACAATGTCACGCAACTCCAAGAGACGTTCATTTTGTGAGCTTAGATTGTCTTGACAGACCTGGTGAAAGTCGAGAGAAGCGAGAGAGATAAGTTAGTAGTGAAAAGTAATATATTCTTAAAATGTTAATCTATAGCACAGCATCTTCTGACTAAGCAACAGCTCTCACTGATTATTTTAGTTTGCCTGCGAAATGTCATTTGTTTATTTTTAGCTCGACGAAAGCACATTATATATGCCGGTCGGATCATCTAGCCCTAATTACGTGTACACAAAACATGCTGCTTATCAATTATCTTGGCTCGTTCCCGAAACGCTACTCACTGCATTTTTTGTACTCGTAATTAGTGCGTACCGACCAAACCGTGCACTATAAATTTTAATTTAGAAAAAAAAACGGGTCACCCGCAGCTATCAAAGGGAGCTAGCTATTTGAATATATTGTAATGCAACGGGTCTACGCACATTTAGCAATTTAAAAAGAGCGCACATGTCCGGCCCTAAGCAAATGCCCTATGATTTCATCTTTGAAATATTTAGTTATGCTTTGCTTTATCACAATACAACTAGCTTTGCCAGCGACATTGAAAATTCGTAGAATTAAGAAATATTTATTTTTATATTTATCTTCAGCTTCGGACAAGCTCAAGCAACGAGTATATATATGTATGTATGTATGTATGTATATTCCTATACTTTCGTGTGTTTTGCTTTTTGTTTTTGTTGACCCGCGCACAGATAAAGCAGCTATATAAACAGAGAGCTTATGCTCCGCGAGCAGGTTGATAAACTTCGCCATGTGAAGTGACAGTTGGGCGCTCTACCACCTATGGAAAACCAGAAAAATAATTACATTGCCTTCGCTGCTTGGCCTCTATAATGACCATAATGATCGATAAACATACATAAATAACAAAACTATGCGTTAATATTTAAAGCAAATAAAACGAAAAAAGTCTAAAACGAACTTCGGTTCGAACGTCTTTCCGTATTTTTGGTGTCAAACAAAATAATTTATGACACAAACCATCCAAGACATACATATGTGTATGTACATATGTAACTATCTACAAAATATGTACAGACAAAAAACTTGGATATTTTCCTATGTACAATGTGTGCAAACAGTCTTAACTATTACCAGCGATTACATTGACGCGCCCAAAATTGATTGGGCCGGGCCGACCTGTTATAGGGTGTAAAATCAATGTAATTACAGTCTGACTCCGGCACACTGGTCCGGCGGTAAGTGTATTACAATTAAACGTTGTAATTTTGTTACGTTTTTTCTTTTGCCGCCAAAATCGTAGCGGCAACCACCCACACTTGCAATTACGATGGTGAAAAAATACATTTGGTGTATATATATTGCAATCTTACAGTTGCACACACTTACCTTGGCATGTTGTATGGCATCCAGGGGCTGCTCCAAGGACTTGACGCTATCCATTTGCTGTTCAATGCAATTCTTGACCGCTGCAGACGCGTTCCGATACTTGTCCCACAATTCGACGGCTCGCTGATAGCGTGTGCAAAGTTGTTGCAGATTTTCGGTGGTATCATTCCAGGCAACTACTGCATCCTGGACGGACGATTCAATTTGCTCGACTATTTGTACATCACAGCTCTCGATTAACGGTCTCGCGGCACCCTTAAGGTCATCCAATAGCTGTTCCCGACTATGCAGATCGCCCGCCAGTCCCTGTGAAAACGGCGCCAACAACAAATTAAATATTAGTTGAATTTCTCGCAGCCGTTTATTTGTGGCGATACGCGCGCGTTTCGAAGCCAACTTCAACTGCGGGCCGCAAGCAAACGAAGCGCAAAGCAACGTACACGAAGAGAGCTTTTTTTTCGAGAATGAGCTTTAATAAAGCGTTGCTACTGCAGCTTTTTTTACTTTTTGAATTTACTAACGACTCAATTAACATTTAGGATAAACTGTTGTTGAATATTTGAATGTGCGCGTTTAACTGAACGCTGGCGGAAAACGCTTGTAGTTTTTATAAGCGATTTCGAGCAGATACAGAAAAATTGCAGATAAGGCTTGCAAAAAATATGCATGTTGAGGCAGGTAGCAAATAGTTCCTCTGCCTGTTGTAAGCTAACTAGTCATAAATCAATATAATGAAAAACTGATATTTTCGGACTGACAAACATACGAATTGATCTTTTCTTATCTAAACTATTTGCAGGCAGTGATGGAATTTTCCGCAAATCGATTAAGCAGTTTTGAAGTTTATTATTGGCAATTTTAAACTATTTTTTTGGGCTAAAAACTTACCTCCAATCTCTCGGTGGCCTTGCGTAGGCGTTCGTAGTCAACCTGGCCATGCACACGAATCAGTTCCATCATAAAGTCAGTCTCCTGCACAGAGCCATGTACTAGCTCAAGCTGGCGTTCATAGCGTAGCCAGAGTGCCAATCGATTGCGTAGTATGGCCATTATGTTGGTACATTTGCTCTCGAGGAAGGCATGGTCATCCTGCAGTTGAGAGATATCGCGTTCCAGTTTCACCGGCGACACTGACATTTTGAGGCGCATGGGCAGTGTGTGGAGCATCTGGCGGATGCGCATTATCTCCTGCCAACTGGCAACGAGTTCCTCGCCAGCGCCTTGACAATCAGCGACAGCTTTCTCAATGACATCAGCGCCTTGGCGCTCGGCAGATTCACATTCGTCCAGTATTACAGAGATTTTGGCCTGATGCTTGCGCTGATTACTGATGCCTTCGTGTATGGCCTGTAGTTGATCCCGCAGCACAGAAGCGAACTCCAACTCCTCGGAGATTTGTGTTGTGATCTTATGCGAGAGTGCAAAGAGTTCGCCAACCTTTTCGGGCTCAATTGACGGCTCCTGGAGACCAATACGGCCCAGTTCGTTGCCAATAAAGCCGACACGGGTGCGCAGCACTTGGACACGTTCGATATACAGGCTCAGCTCCTCCTCGTTTTTGATTACACCCTTCATGCTTGTCATTGTTAGGTAGATCTCCTGTAGTTCTCGCTCCACCAGCTTGAGTTTCTCATCTGGAGCAATATCCTCTGAGGACAGACAATCGACAATGTTCCGTTGTATTTGCTCGATAGCTTCGGCAACTGCCTGCCAACGATCCTCGAGCTGAGCGTGGAACTGACGTTGTAGCATCTCATCGGCCAGTGGTATGACTTGCAGTGATTTATCCAGACTGTGACCCGCCTCGTTGCGTATGTTGTTGTGCAGCTCGAAGCGTGCCTTAATCTCCCAGAACTGGCGCATATGTGGTATGGGTTGCTCTGTGGGCTGGGCGGGTATTTGGATCTGTCGAAGTTCATGTTCCGCTTCGCGAACGAATGCTTCCATTTTCTCTGTCTGCTGTTCGTACTGCACCCAGATCTCCTTGAAAACGAGCAGGCGATGCAAGTACAAAGCCACCTCCTCGCGCAGCTTAAGGAGCACAATCAAAGCATCGTTGGTCTCCTCTACCAGATTTGGTGCCTGAACCAGTAGTTGCATTTTGTTGGCAATTCCCGAGAGTTGAGTCATCTTTACATAATGATGCGAGATGTCGTTGCTCAGAGATTGATAGAGCGTTGCATATTGATCATAATCGGCGGAAGTAACCGCTGATAAATCAGGCACACGTTGCTGTGCCACTTGCAACCACTGCAACTCATCGCGCATGCCTTTCTCCAGCACTGTCCATCGTGATGCAGCCTGCACCAGCTTTGAAGAGCGTTCGGATGCTCGCTCCAGTAGCTGTGTAGCACGCTGATAGAGTTCCTTGTGCAGCTCCGAGTGCTGCTCACGCGTCTCGCTGTCAATGTTCTCCTCAAGGGACTCAAGCATTGCGCGACAGTGGCTGAGGTTCACAAAGAACTTGCGCTGCTTCTGCACCTCGTTGTTAAGCTGCTCCAGCGAGCTGGAGACAAGTGGGCTCTCCATCATTTTGTCGGCAAGGACAGTGATATTGGTGAACTCCTTGAGCGTCTGTTCATACTCCTCAGCCAAAGACTGCAGCTGAAGTAGACGATCACGTTCGGCTTCAATGTTGTTGCCAATGTTCTTGCTCGTCTCGAACGCGATGTGCACATCCTGTGGCATCTTCTTACCCGGATAGTCGCGCTGGAAGAAGCGTGCATTCTGCATTAGTTGACCCAACGGCTTTTGTGCCGATCCATGCTGATGTTCCAGTTCTTCGAGCAGCGACAGCTTAGCAGAGAGCGGATAATCTTCGCTTGTGGCCTGTTCGTAGCGCTGTTGGAGGAACTCCAGCATTGTGGCAACTTCCCTGTACAGCATCTCGAAACTGTGCCACTTGTCCAAATCTTTTCTGTCTTGTGCCTCATTATGTTGTGTCACAAGCTCTACGGCGTCTATGTGCTCGTTAAGTGTGTTAACACATTGCAACACCTTTTCAGCAACAGGTTCGTTCACCCGTGTAAGCTGGGTCTCCATGTGGTTGACATTGTCTTTGATGGTGTGTAGCTCTTCGTTCAGCTGATTGTAGTTGTCCAGCTTCTGTTCGGAGGGACCTTCGTTGGAGTTTTGACGAATGAGGTAGACGCGGTACTCGATGGTTTCCAGCCACGTGGATACCTTTTCAATCACAGTTATTACAGTGGTTTGTATAACAGTTCGGTCTCCATTGTGTATTGCCACATCCAAAGTTTGCAGTTCGTCGTTGACTTCCTGCAGGCGCTGTTCGCTGGGTACCTGTTTAATCTGTTCGGAAAGCGTGGCTAGGTGCAGCACATTGCTCAATGGAGTTGGTGCCTGCTGTGGAGCTGCCTGCTTTAGCTGTCTTATGCGATTAGCTATAGTTTTCTTTGTATCTAACCAACTCAGTTCCAGTTGCGATTCATCTTTGCCTGGATAGAACTGCAAGCTTTCGCTCAAAATGAATGCTTGGGAAGAGTCCCTTGGTGTTCTGTCCACATCGGTGCTCGTTGTCGCAAGCCAGATACTTTGCTCTTTCAAGTTATCGGGTCCTGGTGTTATGGGCACAACTAACTCTTCGGTAGGTGAAGCCACCTCTTCAATTGTCACCGACGAGGTGGGTCCAGTGGTGCGCGACTTTTGCGAGGCAATGCTAACCTTATTCTGTTCGACTATGTGAACTGGCAAATCGGGATACTCATCGTAGACAGTTGTCTTAGTGATTTGCAACGACACACGCTGCGGTTGCTGCGGATCAATTTCAGTTGGTTCCGTTTCGATTGCTGGGGGCAGATGTGGCACATCTTCTAATTGTTGATTGGTTGAGAGCACAATTCCTGATTCGCCTAGCAATTCGGGTGCAATTTCAACGGTTACACTGATTTGTTGTTGATCTACCTCTAAAGGTGCCGGCTGAGCCTCAGATTTGCCCTTTTGTTTCTTTTTGTCCTTCCGTGGCTTCTTAGTTGGCTTGGGCAACTGCATGGTTTGTGTGTATTCGTAGAGTGTGGGCTCAACAGCAGAGTTATCTGAATCCGCTGGTATTGCCACTGTAGTTCTCACCTCCAACTCGTATGGTTCCGATATTGATGTGGTAGTCAATGAAGTTTCTTCAAGGGAGATAGGCTCACGAGGAGTAACTTGTACCACCACATCTTTAACTTCGACTGGCTCTCTCAATACCGTAGGCTCTGGCGTTGTTGTTTGCATCTGAGTCTCTGTGGTGATTGTCACTTCAGTGGTTGTAGATTGCTCCGCTGTTGGTGTAGGTAAATCGATGGTCATGTCCTTAACCAACTCTTGGACAAGTGGTTCAACCACATAATCACTACTTGGTTCGGCCACGCGTGGCGAGTCTATCGGAGTTGTTTGCAGCTCCTTTTCAGTGGTCGTCGTCACAATAGTTTGGCTAGAGATCTCAACTGTTTCTCGGGGCTGAACACTCTCTTCTGTTTGCATTTCAGTGCTGTATGTTTCAACAGGTTTCGGTTTCTCATCGTCACGCGGCGTTGTTTGCGCCTCGGATTCAGTGATTTCCACAATCAAAGTCTGCGATTCGTTCTCCTGGTTATCAGGTTGTAAGTCAAAACTCGTTTGCACTGAGATCTCATCGAGGTGCGGCTTGTGCTCTGGTGATGTCTGCACAGATTTTATTTCTTGTTCAACCTCAACAGGAGCTGTCGGGGTAGGTGCACGTGGCGTTGTCTGCTGCTCAACATCTTCAAATGCAGCTAACTCTACTACCTCTGTGGGAATAACGATTTCTGTAATCGGATCACGTGACAGCTCTGTGGGTGAGGGAATAATAGAATCTTCAACCACCTTGACGGTTGTATCAATTTCCATGCTGGATAGGTCACTCTCTGTGCTAATTTCCACAATTGATTCGTGACAAACCTTGCCCTCGGATTCAATGCTGGCGATTTCATCGCGAGGCGAATTATCAGATGAAATTGGGACATGTACTTCTTCCTCCTGAGACTTCTCCTTTTGCTTGGAATCATCCTCTTTAGCAACGATCTTTTCCTCTGCTTCATAGACAGTTTCGTGCACGGACTCCGCTTCGATATCGGAAACGGCAGTCGGAGAGAGCACTGGCTCTGGTTCTTGCTGTGGTTGTGGTTTTGGTTCTTCCTGATCTCTTCTCTTCTTTTTCTTTCGACTTCGCTTGGTGCTGGCATCGTCGTCGTGCTCCAGAGGCGCCGTTACAGACTCCACAATGGTCATGGTAACCTTGGTTGGCAGTTTGGCATTCGACTCATCGAGATCTGACGCTGCGCCAACTGATACTTTAAGCACACCAACTCCAGGGGCTTCCACTGATGGTGCCGTCATCTGGTATGCTTTCGAGGAGGCTGACTCTTCAGTAATGAAAAGTTGTGTAGCAATGCGAACATCCTTCTGCGGAACGTCGACCTGTTTTTCAGTTACTTCAGTTGTTAAAACTTCTGGGGCCAGTTGCTCTGTTAGTTGGTGCTCAACAGTCTGTGCTTCAGGTGTTGCCGTTTTGCGTTTTGGTTTTGGTGGTGTTTTAGGCGGCTCCGGCTTCTTATCAGGTAAAGCGTGCGCTTGTTCCGCTTCAAGGAAGCTTACCACGTCAGTCTTTGTTTTTGTCAATGGCTGTGCTTCAGTCTCTTGTGGTACCAGTTCAATCTCAGATCTGATGTTGCTTGCTGCTGTTGATGCTGGCTCAAATTCATACGACTCGAGTGAGACGGAGTTGCCAGTTTCCGGACTAGTAGGCCATATTGCTTCAATAGACATTGATGTCTCTGGGGTTTTTGCAGCTGGTGGTGCCAGCTCTTCGATGTGCTGGGAGAACTCAATGTTTGTGGGTTGCAAATGATGTTCCAGTGGCCAAATTTCGTGAATATCTTGTACCACTGGCTGTGACACGGTTGTTGTAGTGGTGGTTGCTGTTGTTTCTGGTGCGATTTCTTGAGTGATTGTTGTTGTTGTTGTTGTCGTCGTTACTTCTGCTGCTGTAACATGAACGGGACTCGTAGAAGAAACAACTACAGTATCTTCAATGTCTACTTGAGGTGCTGGCAATTCTACTGGTGCTTCTTTGATCGTTTCTGTTGTACTTGCAGTTGTTGGTGGTGTTTGTTTATTGAGTTGTTGTTGTTCTTGTTGTTGTTGTTCTTGTTGTTGTGGTGTTGTTGTTGTTGTGTTAGAGATGTTGATAGACTCAATATCAAATACCTGTTGCTGCGGTTTTTCTGTCGGCTGCGACAGATCCGTGGCAACTTCTTCGATGACAACGCCCGGCTGCTGCATCATGCGCTGGAATTCCTCTTCGCTCACAACATTTCCATTCACCGTGCGAACAATGTTGACATTGATATGTGGCATCGTTTCCTCTTCCATCATCTCAATCTCGTCGGGCTCTTCAACAATCTCTTCAGTCACATGCTCCTTGCCATCAATGATGACGATACGTTTGATGATCTTGCGACTCTTGCGAATAACCTTACGGGTTACCTGTTGCACCACGGTATGTATACTGCTGCCATGAGACTCTGGTAGAGATTGGCCGGCTTCTGCGCGAACTGGCTGCAGCTTGCCATCCAGATTAGAACTTAACAGCTGTTCGAATTGCTCGATTACCGGTTCTGTCTCAAACTCGCTGACGGTCACAGTCTCTGGCTGAGAGCCATCCAATACAGTGCCACGCGTTTGCTGCGTTACTACTGTTTGGAATTTACTTTGTTCTGGATCCGCAATCGTGTCTGTCGTGTGCACATTCTCCAGATTTATTTGGCCCGTTGATTGGACTTCAATGTTACCATCTGAGTCGCTGACAGTCTCAATAGAGCTTATCTGTTGCTGTTGCACAATTTCCTGGCGTGTGCGAGTGACCTTCTTGAGAACGATGTGCTTGGTGCCATCGGCTCCAACGATCACCTCAGTTGTGGTTGCATCAGGCTCGACAAATGTAGTCTCAAACGCCTGTGGCACATTCTTCATTATAAGCTCAGTTGAACGTTCCACATCACCTTTGGGCTGTTGATGGTAGCGTGCCTCGATTTCCACATCTTCAGGCTGCCCATGGATATCTGTTTCGTTCAGCGTCGTGTCAATCTGAATGGTTTCCCGACCAAGTTGCAGTGTTTGTGTGACCATTATGTTTTCAGTCGGTGCCCGCTCTTGAATTGTTTGCTGTGCAACTTCAGCGGTTTCAATGACCGCTACTGGCTGTGGTTCCTGGAAACTTGTCTGCGCCTCAACATTGCTTGTTGTGATCTGCGGTTGTGGTTGTGGTTCAGGTAGCTCTAAGATAAATGAAGTCTGTGTCTCCACATAAACGCCGGTGGGCTTGATCTCCTCCTCGGGCATGGAGCTAGAGTCAATTGTGTTTTCATTTGACTCAATGGACTCCGGCGATGCACTGACTGCCATAACTGGTGGCTGAATTTGTGCATCTGCCAGAATACGCTGGCGTTGAGCTTCTTCGCTCTTTGCCTTGCGCAGCTCCACGATGCGTTTCTCAATGGTAAAGATGCGTGTGGTTGCAACCGTGATCTGTTCTCGCAATATGATTAAAATACTTTGCAGCTGCTCCATAAGCGTGTCGGCCATTGGAGAAACATCTGGTTGAGATTGCAGTTGTCGTGTTTGCTCGACCAAATCATTCATAGACTGTTGTCGCTCCTTGAGAGTACGCAATAATTGCTGGCTACGCTCGACCTGCGATTTCAGCACCTGCTCATCGGTACTGCTGTCCGTTGTGGTCTCAAACGATGCCAATTCGGCGGATACTTCGTTGATCCATCGTTCAAGCTCCAACAAATGCTGTTGATACTCATCGATTTCCTGCTCACGTTTCTTCTGGCCATGCATGGCGTTCTAAAAATATGTTATGTTTTATAATTTGATATATATAATCATTGAATATACTTACAGCTATCATGGTGATGCCTTGTTGAGTACGTCTTAGAAGTAGATCAACGCGATCTACGGTCTCGTTGAGCAAACGTTCTGTTCCTGGATCTGTGGGCAAGGTCTTTGCTTGCTCCTTAAGATTTTGGGCGTCCTTCTCATGTACTTCCAGATTTTTTTGGATTAGCTGCGCATCATTCAGAAAAAAACTCATTAAATAAAAGTTTGTACATAAAAATATGAAGACTAAGAAAACAATAAAAAAAATTGTGTATTAAAACATAATAAAATCCTACTAATGTAAATAAATAGTCAGACAATAAAAGGTTCGACTACTATTTGTATATCAAAACGTTGGGCATTACTAACGGAAGAATATTCTAACCGGATTCTTCTATCTGTAATATTGAAAAATGTACGATTGTTTATGGAATGATGCGATTGTGTTATTTAAATTGTGTGACACACGCTAGCATCCATTAATCGTTCCTTATATCCAAATTTAAAACTACTACTATTTACAGTGTCAGTACTACTAAAAAAAGAAGCTATTTTAATAGTATGCCAAAAAGTGAACGTGCTTGGCCAGGCATCCAAAACGATTGGTCGTTAGAGGCGTTAGAGAAATGTAACATAATATTACCTTTAGTCCCTGAAGCATGCCCTCCAAGCTGCTGTAGTTCATATTTCCAATGCCATCCTCAACGGTTGACAGCGATTGTAGCAGTTCGTCGAGTTCTTGTTTAATTTGATCCTATAATTATTGCATTGTGTCGCATGTGTGCAATGTGGATTTGTTTTGTGGGGGGAACATTAATAAACATGTTAATAATAAGGAACATTGCTTGATTTTGCATCAAAATAACATTGTAAATATTTGTTGCTGGCTTCTTTACACACAACACAACATATTTACATAAAAACAAAGTGTATAATATTTTTGGAACGAATGCAAGGCATAGCCATACATTAGTATAGGCAATGCAGCATAGGTCTTTAAATATACATACATTCATAACATGTAGCTTAATGTAGATATAACATATGCATTAAACGTAACGCATGCGTATATAGCAAATCTTAGATTTATTTGGCGGCATATTATGATAATGGCGAAAAGGACAGCGCATAGACAAAAGCACCAAATGCAAATCTCCTAGCAATAAAAACTTAAATGTATAGTTTAAAAAAAACGAATTTAAGCATCTATTAATATAAATATATATTAATTTTCTTATTTAAATATGAATATTTACTAATCAGTTTTTCACGGAAGTTTTAAATCTAGAGAAGATACAAAAAATAGTAAAGTCGAGTACGTCCGACTAGGAGATACCAAGTACCTTAGAAAAGAAATTTACAAAAATATTTTGAAACATAGTTTAGCAAGGCAATGCCTTGAATGGGCTTTCCTTGGCGCAACTTAAGATCTACAGCAATAATCTTAAAAGGCATGCAAAAGCATCACGATCAGACAAAATAATATGGATCTTATTACGTTTATATGTACATACTTTTTGGTACCGGGGATGTCATTTTCATTTCTTTGTTATACACAGTTACGCTTCACGCTTAATAAAATCGAAATACAAACTCACTTCTGGGTGCTCGCCAATAAAAGGTGTGTATTTTTTCAAACTGATAGCACTCTTGCCCAATTTTCTTTGAAGGTTTTTCAATAGTTAAAATAATTTGCACATTTTCACAGTATTCTTTAACACATTTCTAAAAGAGAGTTAAGTATAGCAATCTAATTTAAATGCGTACCTAACGCGTTGAGCTCACGATGTACACTAAAAAATTGAACGCAACACTAATGCTAACTGACTGGCGCACTGAGATATTTTTGAGTAAGTAATTCGGGCTGCATTGCATTGATCTCTGACTGTGTGTATGCACACTAGACGCTGCACATTATTTATAGCAAAAAAAAACTTAGCACAGGGAAAATGCCGCGAAATAAAAAGATTGTATGCCTAACATTTGGCGAGGGCTGCAGGGCGGCAGAGAAGGCAATGAACTCATAAGTATACATATGTGGTACATTAAAATGGGCATATTCTGCTATTTGCAAAAGAACTTTGTATGTGTGGGGTGCACACTTTTGGGCAGCACTGTGTGCAAAATGTGCGTCTGTGTTTGTGAGTGTGCAGTTCAGCATGTGTTGCCTATACGAAAATAAAACTGTGCAAATATTTAAAATAGATTTCAATATATTAAAACGTGCATGTTGGTTAATATATATTTTATTTTGTTAAGTTTGACTTTTAGTACGTAGTATAGAATAAGAACTACCAGATATTAGTAGTTACTGGATAGTATTACAAAGGTTAAGATCAATTAGTAAGGAACATTATTTGGCAATGGAATCAAATATAACAAGTCTAAATTGATTGAGGATAGAATGTGTGTATATAAACTCATAAAATTACGATTACTCTTATATCTAGATGGATGCATTTAGCAAAAACACAACACATACAATACAAAGATAATCAAAATGAAAAATCTTAAGAAAATAAAAATAAAAAAAATTATAAGAAACATTCAAAAACATAATCAAGATATAAGATTTCACAACTGTGTTACGTTAGTATAAAAGTAATATAATTATTTGCTATTGTCTGGGCGCCAGCCACGAACGCCAACAAAGAGCTGCAAACCCGTGGGCGACCTTACTGTAGGCCATTGCCAGGGTGCGTTTCTGTTGCTGGTGGCAGCATTGTGCAGCATGGTGTGGCAGCGCCGCAACAACAACAAGTCGAACGTTGGTCGTATAAAAGCCATGAACAAATACCATAACCACACACAAAAGCTGCAAACATTAGAATTATGAATAAACGAAGGCTCAATGTGATTTTCACCTTCTGGCGTTGTTGTTGCAAATCATTGCTAGTTGTTGTTGTTGTCGTTGTCATTGTGCTGCCGCTAGGTGTTGCCGCTTCTGACGTTTCACTGGTCGTTGTTGTCGTTACAGTTGTTGTTGTGACAACAGTGCGTTTCACGACATTTGTGTTGTCAATTTCAGGTGCTGCCTTTACAGGCAGCTGCTCATCGGAAACGCTGCTCGTTGTCAATGTTGTTGCTGTTGTTATCTGTTCGGCAACTGTTGGTGGCGTATCAACAGCAGCTGTTGCTGCTGTCAACGCTTGGGGCTGTGGCTGCTCCTCTGGCTGTGATGTTGTCTCCACTAGTGTTGTTGTCGGTGGTGTTGTTGATTTTGCCGTAAACTTATCAATTACGGCTGTTGCAACTGGCAGAATCGCACTTGCCGCTGCCAGTTTTGTCGTTAGTGTTGCCGTTGCTGCCGCATTGGCAGCAGCGGACAGCGTGTGAGTTGTGGCGCTCGCCAATTGGATTAGTGCGTTTGCAACATTAGCTGATGTTGTTGTAGCAGTAGTGGATAGGGGACTTGTTTCAGGGGTTTGGGTTGTGTTGTTTTGATCAACTGGCACAGAGGGTGCCAGTTCAATGGTTTTAGTTTCGGTTAGAACATCCTTACTCTCTACGGTTGGTGCCAATTCAATTTTAACCTGAGGTTCGGCTTCTAAAGCCAAGTAAGTACTTTGGTCCCGCCAATGACCGACGCCACCAGGCAAATCGGTTGACATATAATCCGATGAGCAGCTACGATTCTGATCATACTGGGCTGCATCATGGTCGGGTGTGGGTGTTGCATTGCCACTGCTACCACTACCAGGATCGCGGTCGTTTGATTTGTCGTCATCGTCATGCGGCTTATGAATTTCAGGCACAGTCAGTTTATCCCCATCTTCGTCGTCATCGTCATCGTCACTGTCACTGTCGTCGTCTTTTTTGTCGGGTTTGTCTGGTTTGTCGATAACATCATCGGGTTTCTTGTCTTTGTCAAGTTTTGTATCGGCACTAGCAACATCATCGCGCTTCAGTCTGTCGACAGTGTGTTCGAATAAATCTGCATCGGTACTAGACGACTGCCAGTGATCCGCGTGCAGATTTAGACGCAACTGGTCGAGAGTGCTGATAGGTGGTGTTGCAGGCACTTCAACGGTAGGAATGCTTTCATTTGACGATGCATCGCGTTCAGTCTTATCTACAACGGTTTCTGTTATCAATTTGCTTGATTCAGTAATCGTGGTCGTTTTCACTACAGTTTCAGTAATGATGTCAGTCTTATGCTTGTCGTCCTGGATTTCCTGAGTTTTCTCTGTATCGGTCTTTGTCAAGTTGTTGGTCGTGGTAGTTGCGATATACATACCGTAGTGGTCATCTGCAGTTTGCCTATAGTTATTGATTAACTTCAAGAAGTTGTCTTGGCTGAGATGCCAGGGGAGTTCACTTGGATTGCTGGCTATGGGGGCCGACAATAAAGGCAAGGATGTCGGCTCAATGACAGATATTTTGGGGGACTCAATCGGTTCCGAAGGTTTTTCTGTGATAACTTCCTTAACTTTTTCAACTGTTGGTTTGTCTAATACTACTTCATCAACTATAACTTGCGGCGCTTCCACAGTTATTACTGATTCGACTCTGGTTTCTGTTTCTACTGTGGGTTCGACGGGCTTTTCTATGTTTAACAAATGCAACTGACTAATGGAATCATTTGGCATAGGATGCAAAAGCGTTTCTCTATCAAGGTACAAATTGTAAGCAAGAATCTCTGAATTAAGTTCAGTAAGTGCTTCGGGCTCAATTATCACATAATCATCTACTAAAACTTCATCCTTAGGCGATTCAGTTACCTCGGTAGCCATAATAGGCTGATTAGTTACCGTTGTTTCCTCCTTTGGTTTTAATAGTTGATATTGTGCTTCCATTATTTCGTATTTGGGATGCAGTTGAGTTGCTACGAAGTGTAGATTTTGTAGAAGTATTTCCAAGCTGCTGGATGCAGCTGGTTCTGTTGGTTTAATGACTGTTTCAACTGGTTTAGCTGGAATTGCCAGATCATTGGAATGAGAAGTCACTACTGTTGATACGTATGCAGTTGGCTTTTCCTTAACAGTGGTATTGATATCCTCAATTGTTTTAACATCTTTGTGTGTCGTTACCGTTGTTGTGACATAGGTTGTTTTGGTTGTTTTTGTTGTTGTTGTCTGATTCTCATGATCCGGTTGTTGTTTGGGATCTTGGAAGTCTGTTGTTTTGCTCACAACAACAGTAGACCATGCGGGCGAAACAGGCTCCTCTTCTTTTTTAATTGGAGATGGGAATACTTTTGTTTCCGTTTGAACTATAGCTGACCACGTTGTTGGTTGATCTTTTGGAGATTCTACAGCTACTTCGTCAAATTCATTCGCTATTGGTATGTCAACAGTAATTGGAATATCCTTCTTTGTTACGACTTCAATGGATTCTTCAATTTGTTCAGTAGTCGTAACTGCTTTTACACTGGGTTTCAATGTGGCAGACCAGTAAGATGTCTCACAAATAAATGCATCAACATCGGAATTGGTTTGCTGTTCACTGACATTCGGGTCTTCAGTTGGTTCAAATGGTGACAATTGTGTCTGCTCGGCTTCGGGTTGGAGTGTTTCAATTGAATCATTAGAAATTAAATCATCAAATATTTTTGAAACTGTTTCAATTGCTTGCTCAACTAAAGGCACTGTTGTCGTAGGTTCATCAGCAATTTTGAATGGAGCCAATGGTGTCTCTTCGATTTTAGGCTGAACTGGTGTAGGAGTTTCTATAATTTCAACAGATTCAATAATTTTCGAAACAGTTTCAACTGCTTCCTCAACTACTGGCACTGTTGTCGCAGGTTCATCAGCAGTTTTGAATGGTTCTTCGATTTTAGGCACAACTGGTGTAGGAGTTTCTACATTTTCAACGGATTCAATAATTGTCGAAACTGTTTCAATTGTTTGCTCAACTAAAGGCACTGTTGTCGTAGATTCATCAGCAGTTTTGAATGGAGCCAATGGTGTCTCTTCGATTTTGGGCTGAACTGTATCTTCGATTTTAGGCACAACTGGTGTAGGAGTTTCTATATTTTCAACGGATTCAATAATTGTCGAAACTGATTCAATTGCTTCCTCAG
This sequence comes from Scaptomyza tumidula, assembly GCA_035044465.1. NCBI lineage: Eukaryota > Metazoa > Arthropoda > Insecta > Diptera > Drosophilidae > Scaptomyza > Scaptomyza tumidula. Next base: position 2,516,921 of record JAWNNW010000354.1, read on the forward strand.
CTACTGGCACTGTTGTCGTAGGTTCATCAGCAGTTTTGAATGGAGCTAATGGTGTCTCTTCGATTTTGGGCTGAACTGTTTCTTCGATTTTAGGCATAACTAATGTAGGAGTTTCTTTATTTTCAACGGATTCCACAATTTTCGAAACAGTTTCAATTGCTTCCTCAGCTAACGACACTGTCGTTGTTGGTTCTTCAAACGATTCTGTGACATTAAGCTCTTCAGAAATGTTGAATGGTGCCAAAGGAGTTTCCTCAACTGAAATAGCTGTTTGTTCAACGGATTCGACATTTGCAGGAAGCTTTTCAACAGGTGTTGAATCAATCGTTTCATCAACTATCGGTACTGGAGCAATTGCTGTCTGAATGGCCGTCTCAGTTATTTTAATAGGCTCAGTAATTTGAACTTGTTTCTGCTCCAGCTTTTCTGATTTAAAAGAACTATCTTTTTCAGCGTTTATAAAATCAAGAAGATCAGTGGTAGGTTTCTTTTTCGGTTTCTGTTTTGATTTTTTAGTTTTTGGTTCCGTATCCAATGACAAAGGTATCACTACTTTGTTGTCTATCGTTGGTTTCCTTACTTTTTCAACGAAAATTTCTCTAGACTCAATTTGAAGAGGTCGTATTTGTTGTGCTGGTTCAGGAACGTTATGCGCAGCGATAGCTGCCCAAGACATTCCTGAGGTAGACGGAATAGGTGCAGGTATGGGTTGGTTATTTAATTCCTCCACTGGAGAAGACGGAATACTTTCAATCTTGACCGATTCTTTTGTAATGGAAGGTTCAACAAAAGTAACAGAAGGTTTAGTTTGATTGCTTTGCTTTGGCTTCTTAGATCTTTTCTTTTGTGGCTTTTCCGTGACGGTTGAGTTCTGGGACTGTTGTGAACGTGATCGAGAACGATTTCTTTTCTTTGAAGTTATTTCTAGGAAACCATGCTCCTCTGGGGGCATGAAATGTTCTTCAGTTTTAGTTACTTCGGTGACTTGGATAATGGGTCGGCTTATTGTTCGCGAATGTCTTTCAACTATTGTTTCAGTGGTTTCATTTGGCTGTACATTCATAGGTTGAACAACAGACGACCAAGACGGAACATCCATATCAACATCTTCGTCCATCATTTCTTTCCAGGACAATGACGATAACTGGTCAGGATATTCAATAGGCTCATCGTTGGAACTATCAACAGCCGACGGGATAATAGGATCTGGGAATTCCTCGACGACGACAACCGACGAACTTTGTGGTTCTACGACCAAAATTGGTCTGTCATCCCGATCCTGTTTTGAATGATCAATGCTAAGAGGTGCAGATTCAGTGTCTTTGTAGCGAATGTTTGTGTTGTCTGCATAGCCCGATTTTCTAACAACCTCAGCGTATGTCTCAGACTGAGACCATACAGATGGTTGTGGTTTCGGCAATTCAATATTAAAGTCTGTGTGTGTTGCCACTGAAATGTCGCGATGCTCATCCAATAAAGGTTCTTCCGGTTCCACTTTGGGCTTGGCTTCTTGAACAAAAATGGGTTTTTCAATGGTTTGTTTTGGTTCATGTTCCTTTTTGACGGACTTCTTTTCTTTCCTAGACTTTTGCTTGTTGATGCTGTCTTCGACAGTTGTTGTCTGCTTTTGCTCGGTCTGGATAAAGTCCTGTATGTTTTCGGACAATGGTCTTTCGTTTGTTTCTAATACCATGGATGACCAGGATTGAGGTTGAGTCGGAATTTTGTCAATAATTACAGAAGGTTTTTCATTCTCATACTCTGTCTGTACTTCGAAACTTGAAACTGTTTCAGAAATTGTTTCTGACCTAGGTAATTGTTTCTCTTTTTTCGGCTTAGAAATCTTTTCACGTTTTTCGTGCACATCTTCCAAGGATTGTTGTTCTTGAGCATCGATAGTATGGGGGATTGTCAAAGGAACTTCAAATGTTTGTGAAACTATTGACGACCACGATTGTGTTCTTGGAGCGTCTTCCAGTACAACAATAGGTTGCGTTTTGACTTCTATTTGCAAAGTTTCGCTTGGATTAATCACTTCAGGAGCACTTTCTGAAACAAGCTCAACCTCGGAAGACTTCTTAATCTTTTTGGTCTTTTGCTTCTTGGGCTTATTGGGAACTGGAATGGATAGTATTTCCTCCTTGTGCTGAAGTTCTTCTACATTGGGAGCGGATGTCACTACGTCAGTATAAGTTTCGGTTGTTATTGTTTTCGAAACAATTGAAGACCATGACTGTGCTGGAGATGACTGATCTGGTATATTTTCGAAAGGTTCCGGATCTTTCTTCAGTTCCTCGATATTGGAAGGTTCCTCAACGACAGGCTTAGATGTAAGCGACTTCTTATCCTTCTTTGGTTTTTGTTTCCTTGGTTTGTCATTTGAAACGACAGAGGCTTCCTGCTCGTGCAGAATAAAGTCCGGAATTTCATGAGAGGAAACGTGTTTGGTTGTTATTTCAGTTTGTATCGTTTCCACAGTTACTGGAGACTCCTCAGTAGTTTGGGAAACAATAGTGGACCAAGATTGAGTTAAGGCTGTATTATCATCCATAACTTCTGTTGATTTGGTTTCAATGACTTCACTCGGCTCTTCAACGGAAATGGTTTTTTCCACAATTGGTTCTTGGTGATGATCAACATAAGGATGCTTCTTTTCCTTCTTCAATTTTTGCTTCTTGGGCTTGTCAATAACTGGATGCAGAGCGATTTCTTTGGGAATAGAGTCATGACTATCTAGTGCGGATGTTAATTTTTCAGGAAGTATTTCAGAATGGTGAGTTTCGGTTGTTATTGTTTGAGAAACAATTGAAGACCACGACTGCATTTGAGACGGCGGGTCCAAAACAATTTCAGATACTTTTGGTTCCATCTCTTTCACCAGTTCTTCTACAATGGTTGTTTCCAAAACATCTGGTACCGGTTTCTGTTCTTTCTGGGCCAATTTCTTTTCCTTCTTGGGTTTTTGTTTCTTCGGCTTGTCATTTACTACGGTAGAGAAGTTTTGCTCATTGTGAATAAAGTCCTGTATGTCATGCGTGGAGGGAGCTGGATCAGGTTGTACTTTAGAGTGTTCAATTTCGGCTATTACTGGAGGTACCTCTACAGTTTGAGATACAATTGATGACCACGAATGGATTGAAGATTGAGTATTTTGGACGTTTTCAGCTGGTTCCGGTTCAATTACCTCGTTAGGCACCTCAACCACAATGGATTCTTCCACAACTGGCTTTTGAATATATTCAATCTGGATTTGTTTCTTTTCCTTCTTTGATTTTTGCTTCTTTGGCTTATCACTAACAGAAATGACGTCAATCGGTTCCGTGTGAGTCAAGTCCTGAATTTCATGAGAAGGATCGTCTTCAGTTGTTGTTTTGGTTTGTATGGTTTCCACAACTGCTGGAGAAACTTCAGTAGTTTGCGAAACAATAGTAGACCACGATTGAAGTGGGGTTACAGTATCTTCTACGTTTTCTGCAGTTTGCGTTTTGACTACGTCCTTAGGTTCTTCAACAACAGTTGGATCCTGCTGATGTTCAACATGGGGTTGCTTCTGTTCCTTCTTTGACTTTTGATCGCTGGTTATATTATTGACTGGAATTAACAAGCTACTTTCTTTGGAAACATCTGGTGTCAAAGCGGGTTTCTCAGGGACTATTTCAGCATGTTTAGTTTCAGTTGTTATTGTCTGTGAAACAATTGAAGACCACGACTGCATTTGAGACGGCGTATCTAGTGTAATTTCAGGTACTTCCACTTCCTTCTCTTTCTCTATCTCTTCGACAATGGTAGTTTCTACAACAACTGGGTCCACTTTCTGCTCTTTCTGCGCCAATTTCTTTTCCTTCTTAGTTTTTTGTTTCTTCGGTTTGTCATTCACTACGGTAGAGAAGTTCTGCTCATTCTGAATAAAGTCCTGTATGTCATGCGTGGAGGGAACTGAGTCAGGTAGTACTTTAATTTGTTCACTTTCGGCTGTTGGTGGGATTTGGGATACAATTGATGACCACGAATGGATTGAAGATTGAGTTTCTGCAATGTTTTCAGAGGTATCCGGTTTGATTAATTCTTTGTGCTCCTCAACAACAACAGTTTCTTCGACAACTGGATTTTGGACATGTTCAACCTGGGATACTTTCTTTTCCTTCTTAATTTTTTGTTTTTTCGGTTTATTAGAAATTATGTCAGTCTGTTCCTTGTGAGTCAAGTCCTGAGTTTCATGAGAAGGAACTTGCTCTGCTGTTATGTTTTGGATGGTTTCCACAACAACTGGAGAAACCTCAACAGTTTGGGAAACAATAGTAGACCATGATTGAGTTAGGGCTGCACTATCTTCTACAATATCAGCTGGTTTCGTTTCGATCAATTCCTTTGAATCTTCAACAACAATACTTTTTTCCACGACTGGTTCTTCATAATGTTCAACTTGGGTTTGTTTCTTTTCCTTTTTAGACTTTTGTTTCTTGGGCTTGTCGTTAACAGGAATCGGCGTGTTCTCTTTGGATATGGGTGCAGAGGAAACAATTTCAGGAACAATTTCGGTGTGTTGAGTTTCAGTTGTTGTTGTTTGTGAAACAATTGAAGACCAGCTCTGAGATTGAGACGCCGGTTCTACCACAATATCGAATGATTCCGGATCGTGTACTTTCTCTACTTCCTTAACAAAGGGAGTTGTTTCTTCTGCCTTGTGAGATTTCTTTTCCTTTTTAGGCTTCTGTTTCTTGGGCTTGTCATTAACAGCTGTTGAGAAGTTTTGCTCCTGGTGAATGAAATCCTGAATACCTTGGGTAGAGCTAATAGGCTCAGTTTCTATTTCAACTCGATCAGTTTCAACAATTATTGGAGTAACAGTGACTGTTTGTGAAACAGGGTTTGGTTTGTTTTCTTCTGCTGGCTCTACAACTGGTTTTTCTTCAACTGGTTCTGAATGATGCTCTCGCGAATATTTCTTTTCCTTCTTTGATTTTTGTGTTTTAGGTTTGTCATTTACAATGGTTGAGAAACTTTGCTCTTTGTGGATAAAGTCCTGTATGTCGTGGGATTTAGGTGCCACTTGTTTACTTTCGATAATTTCTGGAGAAATCTCAACAGTTTGCGAAACTATTGATGACCATGACAGAGATTGTGATGACGAGTCTTCAGTGGGTTCTACAATGCTTTCCAGTTTTTGGGGTTTTTCAACAATGTCCACAATAGGAAGCTTCGGAACAGTTTTTCTCTTGGATGGTTTCTTCTCCTTTTTGGAATTTTGTTTAATGGGCTTATCATTTAATTCAGTCGGTAGATGCTTATCTTGGGAGTCCTTCGTTTCCTCAGTTAAAAAGACAGTTTCATATTCGGTGACAGTTTGTGAAACAATAGATGACCACAACTGAGTCTGGTTTGGAACAATGTCCTCCCCAGCCTCTTGAGTTTCTGAAGCTACTGGACTGTCAGGCTCCTTAGACACAACTTGTTCTACTAAGTCTGCAACGGGTTTTTTAGCCTTCTTTGACTTTGGTTTTTTCGGTTTTTCGTTTTCATTTTGGACCAAGTCTGATGGTTGAATTTCTTTAACATCTTCAGATACGGATTGGGCTTTGACTGTTACCTCAATATCCGTTATATCGTTGGTATGTTGTTGCGTAGTTTTAGCTAAAGGTTCTTCGGCGCCCTGGCGGACAATAGATGACCATGAAGAGTGGGTTTCCGTTTGTAATTGTTCAGGAATCGTGTTTTCTTCTTCATCGATCAATTCCGACCACTTTTGAGGCTGCGTTTCGGGCATATGCTCTTCTGAATCTTGACTTGTAACATCTTCTTGTTTAGCAATAATTATTTTTTCAGAATCTGCCTTTTTCTTGTTTTTCTCTTTCTTTGCTTTTGGTTTTTTAGCAACAATATCAGCAATTTCTGAGGCTGGGATAACTACTGTGCTTTGAGTGTTCTTTTCAGGGATTCTATCAACGTTTTTCTTCTCACCTTCAATAAAACTCATTGTATTCTTCAGAACATCCGCATAAGATGAATGTTGACCCCACGCGCTAATGACTGTTTCCAATGAATGATTGTCAGGCTCAGCTGGTAGAACAATATCCTTAGTAAGAATTTTTTCTGGAATAGGTTCTTCAGTTTTCTTTTCTGACTCCTCTGCCTTTGGCTCCTCCAGAAGCACAGATTCGCTGACAGTTTTAATCACAGTAGTTGTTGTCGTGACAGTCGATGTTATCTTTGTGTCTTCTGTTACAACAGGCTCTGGAAGCTTTTCAGGCTCAGCTGGTTGGGCAACTTCCTTAACTACAACCGTCTCAGTTGTTGATGTGATAGTCGTTTCTGGAACTGGCGTCTGCTCAACTGGAACTTCTACAACCGGTGTCTCTTGTTCCTCATCAGAGAATGTCATTGGCTCATCCAAAACATCCATCCAAGAGCTAGTGGAGTCATCTACAGGCAGACCGGCATACGCTGGTTTCTTGGGCTCTTCGGGTTTCTTTTCAGGCTCCACTGCCTTTGGCTCCTCCGGAAGCACAGATTCGCTGACAGCTTCAGTCACATTTTCAGTCACAGTAGTTGTTGTCGTGACAGTCGAAGTTGTCTTTGTGTCTTCTGTAATAACGGGCTCCAGAAGCTTTTCAGGCTCAGCTAGTTTGGCAACTTCCTTTACTACAACCGTCTCAGTTGTTGATGTGATAGTCGTTTCTGGAACTGGTGTCTTTTCAACTGGAACTTCTACAACCGGTGTCTCTTGTTCCTCATCAGAGAATGTCATTGGCTCGTCCAAAACATCCATCCAAGAGCAAGTGGAGTCATCTACAGGCAGACCGGCATACGCTGGTTTCTTCGGCTCTTCGGGTTTCTTTTCTGGCTCCACTGCCTTTGGCTCCTCCGGAAGCACAGATTCGCTGACAGCTTCAGTCACAGTTTCAGTCACAGTAGTTGTTGTCGTGACGGTCGAAGTGATCTTTGTGTCTTCTGTAATAACTGGTTCCGGAAGCTTTTCAGGCTCAGCTGGTTGGGCACCTTCCTTAACTACAACCGTCTCAGTTGTTGATGTGATAGTCGTTTCTGGAATTGGCGTCTGCTCAACTGGAACTTCTACAACCGGTGTCTCTTCTTCCTCATCAGAGAATGTCATTGGCTCATCCAAAACATCCATCCAAGAGCTAGTTGAGTCATCTACAGGCAGACCGGCATATGCTGGTTTCTTGGGCTCTTCGGGTTTCTTTTCTGGCTCCACTGCCTTTGGCTCCTCCGGAAGCACAGATTCGCTGACAGCTTCAGTCACAGTTTCAGTCACAGTAGTTGTTGTCGTGACAGTCGAAGTGATCTTTGTGTCTTCTGTAATAACTGGCTCCGGAAGCTTTTCAGGCTCAGCTGGTTGGGCAACTTCCTTCACTACAACCGTCTCAGTTGTTGATGTGGGAGTCTTTTCTGGAACCTGTGTCTTATCAACTTGAAGTTCCTCGATTGCTGCCTTTGGCTCCTCCGGATGCACAGATTCGCTGACAGTCTCAGTCACAGTAGTTGTCGTGACAGTCGAAGTTATTTTTGTGTCTTCTGCAATAATGGGCTCTGGAAGCTTTTCAGGCTCAGCTGGTTGGTCAACTTCCTTTACTACAACCGTCTCAGTTGTTGATGTGATAGTCGTTTCTGGAACTGGCGTCTGCTCAACTGGAACTTCTACAACCGGTGTCTCTTCTTCCTCATCAGAGAATGTCATTGGCTCATCCAAAACATCCATCCAAGAGCTAGTTGAGTCATCTACAGGCAGACCGGCATATGCTGGTTTCTTGGGTTCTTCGGGTTTCTTTTCTGGCTCCACTGCCTTTGGCTCCTCCGGAAGCACAGATTGGCTGACAGCTTCAGTCACAGTAGTTGTTGTCGTGACTGTCGAAGTTATTTTTGTGTCTTCTGCAATAACGGGCTCTGGAAGCTTTTCAGGCTCAGCTGGTTGGGCAACTTCCTTCACTACAACCGTCTCAGTTGTTGATGTGGGAGTCTTTTCTGGAACCTGTGTCTTATCAACTTGAAGTTCCTCGATTGCTGCCTTTGGCTCCTCCGGATGCACAGATTCGCTGACAGTCTCAGTCACAGTAGTTGTCGTGACAGTCGAAGTTATTTTTGTGTCTTCTGCAATAATGGGCTCTGGAAGCTTTTCAGGCTCAGCTGGTTGGTCAACTTCCTTTACTACAACCGTCTCAGTTGTTGATGTGATAGTCGTTTCTGGAACTGGCGTCTGCTCAACTGGAACTTCTACAACCGGTGTCTCTTCTTCCTCATCAGAGAATGTCATTGGCTCATCCAAAACATCCATCCAAGAGCTAGTGGAGTCATCTACAGGCAGACCGGCATACGCTGGTTTCTTCGGCTCTTCGGGTTTCTTTTCTGGCTCCACTGCCTTTGGCTCCTCCGGAAGCACAGATTGGCTGACAGCTTCAGTCACAGTTTCAGTCACAGTAGTTGTTGTCGTGACTGTCGAAGTTATTTTTGTGTCTTCTGCAATAACGGGCTCTTGAAGCTTTTCAGGCTCAGCTGGTTGGGCAACTTCCTTCACTACAACCGTCTCAGTTGTTGATGTGGAAGTCTTTTCTGGAACCTGGGTCTTATCAACTGGAAGTTCCTCGATTGCTGCCTTTGGCTCCTCCGGAAGCACAGATTCGCTGACAGCTTCAGTCACAGTTGTTGTTGTCGTGACAGTCGAAGTTATTTTTGTGTCTTCTGCAATAACGGGCTCTTGAAGCTTTTCAGGCTCAGCTGGTTGGGCAACTTCATTCACTACAACCGTCTCAGTTGTTGATGTGGAAGTCTTTTCTGCAACCTGTGTCTTATCAACTGGAAGTTCCTCGATTGCTGCCTTTGGCTCCTCCGGAAGCACAGATTCGCTGACAGCTTCTGTCACAGTTGTTGTTGTCGTGACAGTCAAAGTTGTCTGTGTATCTTGTGTAATAACAGGCTCTGGAAGCTTTTCAGGCTCAGCTGGTTGGGCAACTTCCTTCACTACAACCGTCTCAGTTGTGGATGCGGTAGTCTTATCTGGAACCTGTGTCTTATCAACTGGAAGTTCCTCGATTGCTGCTTTTGGCTCCTCCAAATACCCAGATTCGCTGACAGTTTCTGTCGTAGTTGTTGTAGCTGTGACAGTAACAGTTGTGTGTCTATCTTCTGAAATCGTAGATTCGGCGACAATTTCAGGCTTGAGTTCTGCTGGGATTTCCTGGGATAGTGTTTCAGATTTCAGTTCTTGAATGGTTTCGATAATTTTATGAATGTTAGCTTCATCACCATTTTCCGAAAGAAGTGGTATTTCGACCTCATCTTCAAATAATTCCTTCCAAGATTTTTTCTCTACAACAATATCGTCGCCACCGTCGTCAATCATTTCTGCCCACGATTTGTGGATTGTAGTTTCATCGGTGTTCGACCATTCGGCTGCTGGTAATTCAGCAACTAGTTGGTGCTTCACGAATATTTTGTCTGCATTTTTAGCAGCAACTGGTTTTGATGTTTCCTTCTCTGTTTCTATAAAGTCAACTGTTTTTTGACCTTGTACAGATGCCCAAGTGCTAGTGTTCTGAGGTCGGGAATGCTCTTTAAGTAAACCCTTTTTCTTTTCAGTGTTATGTTTAACAGGGTCTACTGGTTTTTGCTTCACCTTCTTTTCTTTGGGTGGTAAATCCGACATTTTGTCTATTTGGCTGGCAATCTTAGCCCAAGTTGTCACACCTTCATCAAAAGTAGCAGATGAAGTCGTCTCAATAATATCACTATCTTCAGACGTCGACGACACTACATTGGGATGAATCTTTTGGACTTTGGAATCGCTTATATTCTTTTCATCCCTTTCAATCCTAGCTTCTTTTTTAGGAATCTTACGTTCTTTTTTAGCCTTAGGTTCTGGTTTAGCCTCTGTTTTTGGAGTTTCTACTTGCTTTTTGCGAGAGGCTATATCATCTACAAAGTCACCAGGTTTTTTAAGCAAAGAAGCCCACGAGAACGCGTCAGATTTACTTTCAATTGGCTTTTCCACAACTAAAATCTCTTCCGGTGCCTTATCCAGTTTAATTACTTCTTCAACAATTGGTTTAGTTGTCGCTTCTTTTTTCTTTGGAGCTTGTTGCTTTTTGGGTTCGTTCTTTACAACCTTCTTCTGGGGTCGAACAGTTCGGGGTTTTTCTGGTTCGTTGCGTTCACCTTCCGATTTATCCGTTGACAACGTTATGGCACTTTTAATGTGCGTTACTGTTGTATCAACCCACTCCCCAGGTCTCTTTACTAACGAGGCCCAGGAAAAGCCACTAGCTTCGGATTCAATATTTTCCACTGGTTTGGTCACAGTCTCCGTAACTGCTTCTTCCACGGTCTCTGTTTGAGTGGTTGTCTTTGCATCAGTTGAAGGAGTTGGCTCATCAGGTTCCTGTTTTTCATCTTCAGATGTGGTTGAAACTGCTTCTTGAATTGGTTTTTTAGATTTCTTGGATTTTTTCGTTTTAGTAGATTTCCGATCAGGCTTTTCAGCTTTTTCTGGTTTTTTGCGATCAGGAATATCTTCTGGCTGTACTAATTCCTTTTTGACTACTGTGTTGTCAGACCATTCTCCTGGTTGTCGGACTAAGGCAGACCAAGTCATTTGAGATGTTTTATTTACATCTCGCTCGTCGGATGATGGTTCCTTTGAGCTTTCAGTAGCTGGTTTGGAACTATCAGTGCTGGGAACCTCTTCTCTAAGTTCAACTGGCTTTTGTTTAACTTGTTTTGGTTTATTCAAATGCTCTTTTGGCTTAACTATGTTAGTTGGTGGCTCCACAATGGCTGGTTTTTCCATATGCACAATAACGGGCTTTTCCGCATTTTGCGTTTCGCCTAAACTAAACAAGACATCAGCGTATGACTTGCCGTCTCTATTGTTTTCCCAAACATTTTGCTCAATGGATTGATCTGTTTCCTCGACAAAGCTGGGCGTGGCTTCAGCTATAATTTGAACTTCCTTAGGCTCTTCGGTAGGCTTTTTAGAACGCTTCGTTGGCTTTACTTTTTTTGGTTTCTTTGGAAGTATGGTTTCCTGCTCAGTTCTATTTCTAGGAATGAATTCATTGTAAACTCTCTCATTGGCAAGGAATGTGTTCGTTTGATCAGCATGTACGGGTCTCATATAGGAGGGCGTAAACTCAGGAGCATCAGCAGACAAGGTTGATGTAAAAGCATTTCCAGAGCTTGGTATTGTTTCCTCTAAAACGCTGGACCAAGTATCGATCGGACCCTCAAGTGTTAAGCTAGAATAGGGTTGATCCTGGTTTTCCAAAGTTTCGCTGACAGTTTCCATTGTCGTCGTTACATTAGAAGTTGACTGAGTCACAGTAGTTGTTGTCGTGACAGTCGAAGTAATCTTTGTGTCTTCTGTAACAACAGGCTGCGGAAGCTTTTCAGGCTCAGCTGGTTGGGCAACTTCCTTAACTACAACCGTCTCAGTTGTTGATGTGATAGTCGTTTCTGGAACTGGCGTCTGCTCAACTGGAACTTCTACAACCGGTGTCTCATCTTCCTCATCAGAGAATGTCATTGGCTCATCCAAAACATCCATCCAAGAGCTAGTGGAGACATCTACAGGCAGACCGGCATATGCTGGTTTCTTGGGCTCTTCGGGTTTCTTTTCTGGCTCCACTGCCTTTGGCTCCTCCGGAAGCACAGATTGACTGACAGCTTCAGTCACAGTAGTTGTTGTTGTGACGGTCGAAGTGATCTTTGTGTCTTCTGTAACAACAGGCTCCGGAAGCTTTTCAGGCTCCGCTGGTTGGGCAACTTCCTTCACTACAACCGTCTCAGTTGTTGATGTGATAGTCGTTTCTGGAAGTGGTGTCTTTTCAACTGGAACTTCTACAACCAGTGTCTCTTCTTCCTCATCAGAGAATGTCATTGGCTCATCCAAAACATCCATCCAAGAGCTTGTTGAGTCATCTACAGGCAGACCGGCATATGCTAGTTTCTTGGGCTCTTCGGGTTTCTTTTCTGGCTCCACTACCTTTGGCTCCTCCGGAAGCACAGATTGACTGACAGCTTCAGTCACAGTAGTTGTTGTCGTGACGGTCGAAGTGATCTTTGTGTCTTCTGTAACAACAGGCTCCGGAAGCTTTTCAGGCTCCGCTGGTTGGGCAACTTCCTTCACTACAACCGTCTCAGTTGTTGATGTGATAGTCGTTTCTGGAAGTGGTGTCTTTTCAACTGGAACTTCTACAACCAGTGTCTCTTCTTCCTCATCAGAGAATGTCATTGGCTCATCCAAAACATCCATCCAAGAGCTTGTTGAGTCATCTACAGGCAGACCGGCATATGCTGGTTTCTTGGGCTCTTCGGGTTTCTTTTCTGGCTCCACTACCTTTGGCTCCTCCGGAAGCACAGATTCGCTGACAGCTTCAGTCACAGTTTCAGTCACAGTAGTTGTTGTAGTGACGGTTGAAGTGATCTTTGTGTCTTCTGTAACAACAGGCTCCGGAAGCTTTTCAGACTCAGCTGGTTGGGCAACTTCCTTCACTACAACCGTCTCAGTTGTTGATGTGATAGTCGTTTCTGGAACTGGTGTCTTTTCAACTGGAACTTCTACAACCGGTGTCTGTTCTTCCTCATCAGAGAATGTCATTGGCTCGTCCAAAACATCCATCCAAGAGCTAGTTGAGTCATCTACAGGCAGACCGGCATATGCTGGTTTCTTGGGCTCTTCGGGTTTCTTTTCTGGCTCCACTACCTTTGGCTCCTCCGGAACCACAGATTCGCTGACAGCTTCAGTCACATTTTCAGTCACAGTAGTTGTTTTCGTGACGGTCGAAGTGATCTTTGTGTCTTCTGTAACAACAGGCTCCGGAAGCTTTTCAGACTCAGCTGGTTGGGCAACTTCATTTACTACAACCGTCTCAGTTGTTGATGTGATAGTCGTTTCTGGAACTGGTGTCTTTTCAACTGGAACTTCGACAACCGGTGTTTCTTCTTCCTCATCAGAGAATGTCATTGGCTCATCCAAAACATCCATCCAAGAGCTAGTTGAGTCATCTACAGGCAGACCGGCATATGCTGGTTTCTTGGGCTCTTCGGGTTTCTTTTCTGGCTCCACTACCTTCGGCTCCTCCGGAAGCACAGATTCGCTGACAGCTTCAGTCACAGTTTCAGTCACAGTAGTTGTTGTAGTGACAGTCGAAGTGATCTTTGTGTCTTCTGTAACAACAGGCTCCGGAAGCTTTTCAGGCTCAGCTGGTTGGGCAACTTCCTTTACTACAACCGTCTCAGTTGTTGATGTGATAGTCGTTTCTGGAACTGGTGTTTTTTCAACAGGAACTTCTACAACCGGTGTCTGTTCTTCCTCATCAGAGAATGTCATTGGCTCGTCCAAAACATCCATCCAAGAGCTAGTTGAGTCATCTACAGGCAGACCGGCATATGCTGGTTTCTTGGGCTCTTCGGGTTTCTTTTCTGGCTCCACTACCTTTGGCTCCTCCGGAAGCACAGATTCGCTGACAGCTTCAGTCACAGTTTCAGTCACAGTAGTTGTTGCCGTGACGGTCGAAGTGATCTTTGTGTCTTCTGTAACAACAGGCTCCGGAAGCTTTTCAGGCTCAGCTGGTTGGGCAACTTCCTTTACTACAACCGTCTCAGTTGTTGATGTGATAGTCGTTTCTGGAACTGGTGTCTTTTCAACAGGAACTTCTACAACCGGTGTCTGTTCTTCCTCATCAGAGAATGTCATTGGCTCGTCCAAAACATCCATCCAAGAGCTAGTTGAGTCATCTACAGGCAGACCGGCATATGCTGGTTTCTTGGGCTCTTCGGGTTTCTTTTCTGGCTCCACTGCCTTTGTCTCCTCCGGAATCACAGATTCGCTGACAGCTTCAGTCAAAGTTTCAGTCACAGTAGTTGTTGTCGTGACAGTCGAAGTAATCTTTGTGTCTTCTGTAACAACAGGCTCTGGAAGCTTTTCAGGCTCAGCTGGTTGGGCAACTTCCTCCACTACAACCGTCTCAGTTGTTGATGTGGTAGTCTTTTCTGGAACTGATGTCTTTTCAACTGGAACTTCTACAACCGGTGTCTGTTCTTCCTCATCAGAGAATGTCATTGGCTCATCCAAAACATCCATCCAAGAGCTAGTTGAGTCATCTACGGGCAAACCAGCGTATGCTGGTTTCTTGGGCTCTTCGGGTTTCTTTTCTGGCTCCACTGCCTTTTGTTCCTCTGATAACAGAGTTTCGCTGACTGTTTCTGTCACTGTAGTTGTTGTTGTGACAGTTGTAGTCGTGTTTGTGTCATCAGAAATCGAAGATCCAACATTTTGGACAATTTCTTTGTCAATAACTGGCTTGGCAATTAATAGCACTTCGTCGGGCATAGGCGTTGCAGGTTTAAGTTCTTCAAGGACGGCCGATTCCTCCAGTGGCTCAGATTTGGTAACATGTGTTGTGTACAAGTTTTCGGCTTGTTTTTGGTCGAAAATATTGTATTTTGGAACCTCAAAGTTATAGACATTAGGAATAACTTCCGTTTGTGTAATTTGGACTAAGGATGGCTCAGTTCTTGTTACAATTGTTGTTGTTGTAGAAGAAGAAGCAGAACTTTTAACTGCGCTATGTTCATCTATCGTTTTTTGTGGTTTTTCAGATGGTGAATTAAGTTCTGTTTCTATATGAGCTGTCTTATTATTGATTATTTTATGGCTACTTTCAGCTGCTATAAAGGCAGATATATCGTATTTGGGAATTTCATATATTTTATCTTTTTCAGTGGATATTTTTTCTGGATTTTTGGGAGATGAATCTACAACAGATTTTGTTATGACAGGTTCGACCGTACTTACAACCGGTATTAAATCTTCAACAGTTTGATCTTGTTGATCAGGTGACGTAGTCTCTACATACTCTGGCTTTGAATTGATTATGTGATAATTGGCCTCAGCAATATTATATTGAGATAAAACGTATTTGGGAATTTCATAAATCTTTTGAGTATTAGTAATATTTAAAGTGCTTACCGTGTTAGCCACAAATGCTTCAGCTATTAATGCGCTTGTTTTGGCAGGAACAATTTGCTTAGCGATATTAGTAGGATCAGGGAGTAATTGAATTTCACATGGAATATTAACTTGCGTTTCTACTTCATTTTTGAAAGAAGGAATTTCTGGCGTTTCTTGCGCTTGTTCATGGTAAATAATATCAGCCTTGACATGATCGATAGTATTTGCTTTTAAAATCAATGGCACATCTTCAGAAATATTCTGCTCTAATTGGACTGGATTATTGTTAGCTACAGGAATGTCAATTAAAGTTTGCTTTTTATCTATAATTGGTGTACTAATTTTTTCGTTACCTTTGCTTTCTTCTACAAGGACCTGCGTTGTTTCTTGCTTAATAAACTCTTCGGGAATTGCTGGACGCTTTTTCTTGTCTTTCTTTGACAGTTTCTTTTGAATATCCTCAAACAATTTTTGCTCTTCTGGACTTAGGACAAGTGGGGGCTCAACATTCTTTGCATCTTCAATTGGCTTGTGAACCTGCTCAACTGAATCCACCTTGGCAAGTGGAAGGTTTTGCTTCGAAGAATTAGAAATACCTGACTCAACTTCAACTGGCTCAGATTCAGAGAACTCCACTACGGAAGTCTTACTACTTTCAGCAGTTCTCTGCAGGGACTCAATGTTTTCAGTCACAGTTTCTGTCACGCGAAGACTAACCTCCGGAAAATCTAGATGCATTTTCACAATTGGAGTCTTCAGTTTTTCTTCATGAGTTATTAAAGAGATTTTCTGAACTGTGCCTGGCGGATAGGCACCATCAATGCCTTCTCCAACGAAAAGAACATTTGTGCCGTCTTCGGTCTCAAAGCTACGTCGTTGTGTCGTTGTAAGGATAGTGTTTTTGGTAGTTGTCGTTGTAGAAGTGGCAACGCGATCTGTCTCGTTTATAAACCCATTTGACGAATTATATTCAGTGCTAACAGTCGGTAATTCTGTTGTTTCAATGTTAACGACCTTAACGCCTGACTTGCCCTCCGTGTCCTTAAGACCCAACTCAATATTGACACCAACGTTTGCTAATATTAATTCGCTACTAGAGGCGACAACTGGTGGAGTTGTCTCTAACCGTGTATCTGAAGATACAATGGGACTCACTGGTCTTTGATCGGGCATTTCAATACTGGATGTTACAATAACATCGCTCGGTGCGTCGCTTTCGGTAATAACTATACGTCCGTCATTTGTTACTCGCTTAGTTATTCGCATTGTACGAATTGTAGTTGTCTTGATGATAGCCCCATCAATTTGACTAGATGTGGTCGAAGCCTCACTCTGGGCTTCTGAAATCGTCGGAGAACTTTCCCGCACTGTGATCGGTTCACTCATTGTGCTGCTCTCTGTGGTTGTTTCGCCGTCTTCATTCAGCTTCTTCACAATTTTCGTCGTACGCACGGTTGTCGTTTTGGTTACACCACCCATTTCTTCATTTTTGGGTTCATTAGCAACAGGAGATGACTCCTCAGGCTGTTGAATTTCTAATTCCGCAACGCTTTGTTTATCAACATTTTGTGCAACTTTCTTGACAATTTTTGTTGTTCTCACAATTGTCGTTTTAACAACATCATTTCCAACGTTAGCATCATAAGGTTCCGAAATCGCAACCTCAGTAGCTTCAATAACTTGCTTTGGTTCATCTTCAACTAGCGGAACTACCTCCTTAGTGATGTTAACCTGTGTCTCCTCTGTTTGCTTAGGCTCAATTGAAACTAGAGCCTCCTTTTGTTTCTTTGATTTACGCGATGTCTTTTCAGGCACGGAATTTACAGATACCTTTTCTTCTACAACTGGAGCAACAGCTTCCATAATTGTGGTAACTGTGGTCTCAGCAGTTTGCTCTGGTTCCTTTGAAAGTAGGTCAGATGCAACGGGAGTTTCCTTTTGCTTCTCCTGTTTCTTTGATTTTTTTGGTTTCTTTTCAGGTTGACGCTGTGCAGTTTGTTGTTCAGAAGCTATAAAGTCCAGTGTAGATGACTTTATGTTCCTATCTTCTATTACTTCCAAAGTCTTTGGCATCAGAAAATCTTCCGTAGTTATTTGTTGTTCAAAGGAAGTCTGTTCAGGAGCGACGCTTTCGGTAATAGTTGTTTTTACAGCCTTCGTGGTTCGGGTGGTTGTAGTTTTCTTAATACCCTCACTGTTTGATTCGGTGGTAACAGATTCGGCTACGATTGGTGCGTCCTCAATAATGGTTTCAACAGCGGGCAACGAAGTTTCAGATGCAGAACTGAGTTCGCTGATGTTTTCAGAGTCTTGTGAAATTTTCTTTACTATTTTAGTCGTGCGCACAATTGTAGTTTTCAGCACAGAATCATCGTCGGTTTGCAAAGTTTCATTAGATGTACTTGAATCGGGTACAACTTTAACTTCAACAACTGTTTCAGGAATAAGTTCTTTATCTGCCTCAGGTTTAGCATTCTTAATCGTTCGTATGGTAGTCGTTTTAGTTGTCTTAACTACACCCTCGTCGCTAACTTCACGACTTTTCATTTCCGATTTTTCCACTTTAGGTTGCTCTGCAGCTTCTTCAGCAAGTTCAAAGGAATCCAGCGAAGGTACATCAGAATGACTTGATGTGGACATTTCCTGACTTTCTTGCTGATTGATCTTTTTTACGATTTTTGTTGTCCGTATGACGGTCGTTTTGATGAGGTTGCCGTCATTGCTGATAACAGATCCGTCGGATGGTGGAATTGGATTCTCATCAATTATAATTGCACTTGTTGTATTCAGGGGCTCTGTGGTTTCTAGCTGTGCTAGTGGTTCGATTATTTCAACTACAGTTTGTACGCTAAGATTTTCTGGTATTGGTATGGCCTCAATAGCGGGTTTCACTTCTTCACTTTCTGACTTCTTCTGCTTCTTTTTCTTATCCTTTCTAGTTGGCTTTTGCGGTTTTTGCTCTAATTCCACCTCAACACCCTTCAAAGGTTCATTTACAGTAGTTGTTTTGGTTTCCATTTTGTCTTTGCGTGGTGGCTTTTGTGGCTCTGGTGCAATTAGCTTTTCTGCTTGGTCGACAATTTCGTTAACTGCATGATGAGCAGCACTAATTATATTTTCCTGAGAAGCAAACGACTGATCAGGTGAGGTAGCTGATGTGGAAGTTAGCACTGTAGTAGGAAGCAAGGTGACATCTCGCTCCACTTCTGGCTCATCCTCAACAACATCCTCAACAACTTCCTCGCCTTCAGCAGTGATACGCTTGAGAATGCGTTTAGTTTTGGTTATTGTTGTTTTCGTTATGGAACCACCATGAACAACAGTTGTATCTTGGCTTGCCGATAGTCCGGGCATCATAATACTGCCAGGAACTGAACTTGTCGTTTCCACTGACGGTAATTCATACTGTTCAATGGAGATTTTTTCTTCGGGTAAATCATCGATTACATCTTCCTCAACAATTTCCTCCCTACCATCGATAATACGCTTGACTATGCGCTTGGTGATGTGCTTTGTGATGGTTCTGGTAGTGATTGTAGTAGTACCGCTTTCTGTTGCAATAGTGTTCGTCGACGTTGTTACCGTAGGCTCACTTTCTAGCAACGATTCCTCAATTTCAATCTTCGGTGTACTATAAACAATCTCCAAGGGCTCAGTAACAATTGGTTCTTCTACGGTTGGTTCTGAAGTAGTTTCGACTTTAGAAGTTGGTTCAATTGTAGGCGTTACAGTTTTATCACTTTCCATTTCATGGATGACTTCGATAACTGTCTCAGTCGGTTTTACAGTTGTAATAGTCGTTGCTACAATAGGTTCCTCGATGGGTGCAATCTCCGTTTGTTTAATGACTTCAATCAGTGGTTCAACAATGTTCTTTGTTGTGGTCGTTGTTTCCACAACAGTTGTCGACTTCTTTTTATCTTTCTTGGAAGGAGCAGGAGAAGTTGGTTTTTGATCAACAGTGGGTTCTACTACGAGTACAATTTCTGCTGGCTGGATGATCTGTTCGACAGGCTCAACTGTTTTCTGGGAAACTGTCGTCGTTTCCACAACAGCTTTGTTCCTCTTTTTATCCTTCTTGGATGGAGCAACAACAATGGGCTCTGTATCAATTGGCTTTTCAAATGCGATCGTTTCCTCCGGTTTTGTTACTTCTTCAACAGTTTTTGTTGTAATTGTTCTGGTTTCGGTAACTGTAGGTTTATTTTTATCCTTTTTGGTGATTCTTGTTGCCACAACGCTGTGTTGTTGCCTTTCATCCTTTACGACTGGAACCTCAATGGTCGGTTCAACAATCTGTGTGCTGGTAATTGTTGTTATTTCTGAAACTGCTTCAGATGGATGCTTGCTCTTTTTAGATTTCCTTGGTTTCAGTTCTGGCTGCCTTTGCGGTACCTCTGCAACGATTGCCATTGCTGCTGGCAAACTCTCCACAATTGTCGTTTTCTCCACATGGGTGTGTGTTGCTCCATTCGTTTCGGGAGATTTGTGTTTCTTGCCTGATTTCGGCTCTTTGCGACTGCTAACCTTAATTGGCAATGGCTCTGGTTGTGGTTCATGTCGCTGTCGCTTAGGCTTGGCTACCCTCTGTGCCTCTGTGTTGTCATCGGATTTTTCTGCCCATCTGCCGTACTGGCTTCTGTTCGCCGTAGTGCTTGTTGTTGTAGTGTACTTTGTTGTAGTTGTTGCATATTCAGTATTGCGAACTGGCGGCATGGGAGCCGCAACGCGTACTGAAATCTGTTGCTGACTGGATGGCTGGAAAACTGGATGTGCTCTACGCTGTTGTTGGCCGAAAAGCACTTCGGCATAGGTGCTACCACTACTTGCATCTTGGTTTGTTGCTTGTTGCTGATATACATTCTGATTGGGCTGTTGCACTTGGGGACGAATGATGTTTGTGTTTGCGGCTGGGACAATATCCTTTGTCTTTTGTGCTATCACAGTTGGCTGTATCGATTGCGACATAATTGTTTGCTCCACAAATCTCGTTGTGGTTACACTCGGTTGTGCTGGTTGTTGTGGTTGTTGTGGATGCTGTTGCTGTGGTTGAGGTACCTCAACTGGTATCGTCTCAATGGCATCGACATCAAACTGACCAAACGTTATGTCCGGTCGCGGCTCATCCATCTCAAACTCTTGGGGTTCGACAGGCCGCAGCATTTGCACATGTTCCTCAATGAATACCTGTTGTTGTTGAGGCATTACCTGTTCCTCCGTTGTAATCTGTTGTGTTACAAGCGAAGGCTGTATTTGCTGTGTACTCGTAGTAAGTGGTTCAGAGCTCTGTTGCACCATGGATGCAAGCGTTGTTACAACACGATCGAGTACACTATTACCTGTTGTGGATGTGGTTGTTAGATTAACGTCCGTGCGATACGGCTCGAGCAGATAAGGTTGCTCTACGATTTCCGGCTGATAAACAGGCACCTCTGTGAGTATCTCCTGTTGCTGCTGCTGTGGAGCGTATTCCGTTTGGTACTCCGTAGTCTGCTGTGGGGCATAGTATATTTGCGATGACTCTGTCGTGGTATAGACGGTAGGATAAGTTTCCGCTTGCCCAACGGGCTGATAATAGCCCGCTAACAGTTGATACTGTGTTGGTGCAGGTGGCACTGGAACCGGCTGATATTGAATGGGATACTGCATCTGCATGATTTGATCGTAGTAATTCTGTGGCATTGCTTGCTGCTGTTGATCGCCGCTTTGTTCCGCGACATAGCCCCACTGACCGCTATCGGCCACATTCTCATACATGGTCTGATATAGCTGAGGATCTGGCTGCAAGTAGGTTGCGGTTATCTCCTCTGCACTCATCGGCACTGTGTATCCACTGAGCTGTGGCTGTTGGTGTTGCTGTTGCTTTTGCTCCAGTTGCTCTTGCTGTTGGATATAGGACTCACTGACAAATTGCTGCTCGGGTACAGCTTGAGGCACATAAATGTTGGCTGCTGCTGCTGCACTAGCGTCTACCACATCCTGTATGGTTAGATCTCCGTGCGGCTGTGCTGCTTGTCTTGCTAGCTCTTCGGCCTGCAAGCGCTCCAGTTCCAAGCCACGAAGGACTTCGGCATAGGATGTGGAGCCCGGCACCCACATGGGGCTACGCGAACGCGCACGATCCTCGTTGGGTATAAAAAGTTGTTGTTGTTGCTGATGTTGTTGTTGTTGGTGTTGGTATTGCTGATGTTGATGGTGTTGATGGTGTTGTTGTTCCACTTGTTCCACCTGACTACCTGCTTGTGGCTCACGTCTGCGTCTAGGTGAACGACCACGACGCTCAGGACGCTGTGGTTGCAATTTCTTACCCGTATTAACACGATGCTGTTGCTGATTGCGCTCGACTTCGATAAATTGAGTGTTGGGATTAGTGGTGCTGGTGCTAGGAACTGATTGATCTATAGGTGTAAAGCTGCTGGTCGTTTCATCATACTCTGAGGTAGTTGCACTGCTGCTGTTGGGTGGTGTAAGACGTTGTTGCTCCTTGCGCTGATAGAGCACAGTGGGTAAATTGGAGCTTGATTCGCTTGATTCAACATTAACTATTTCATCCTCGTGCGTACGTACGGTTGTCGTCATTGTGGTTGTTGTCGTTGTTGTGATTGTTTGGTTCAAGTTCGTTTGTTGTTGTTGTTGTTCTCGTTCTTGCCATGTTGTCGTTGTTGTTGTTGCTGTCATGGTCGGGTTTTCTTGGATTTCTTGTTGTCTTGTTATGGTTGGGTTCGACGATTCATTACCGCTTACCGGACTCGCATGTCCTGATAACACTTCAGCATAGGTTAGACCTACTGCCGTTGGCTTCATAAGCAACGAGACAGTCGATGAAGTGGTTACCACTGAATGTGGATCCAGAGCATAGGATTGGGCGGCGGTTGCGTCGTAGGATTTCTGCATGCCATCGATTGATTGTCGCATTGCCTATGCGTTCAGTAACGGGTGTAGTGGGAGAGATAGAGAGAGAGAGAGAGATAGGGGGAAGATTTGCCAAAAACGGTTAGCTTTCTATGTTTGAAAGATCATGGGCCTAACAGCTACCTAATATGACTATCTAAAAATCCCTTCAAAAGATATACTATGGTTTTTGGGTTTTTCATTTTTAAAAATATATATTTTAATAATTAATCTTTTTTTTTTTCAATTTTCTTAAGCATGGGTCATGTAAGATAATATAATTTGTATAATAATAATTGATACGGCTCTGGTTAAGCTGCTGCCCCTGCCACAAATTGGGAGACTGTTGCAGTGGCAGTAGCAAACACACGAGATGCCGTTGGTGGCTGCTTTGGTTTTGTTGTTATCAATTTCTTTGGTGATCTCTAGTCCTAGTATAATAATAGTATGTGTTTCTTTCTATACATCACTATGTATTTGTGTATGTATGTATTGATTACTTATAAGTACTGTTTGCCATAGCTGCGGCATCTAAATCTCTAGCTTAGCATCGTCCGGCGTGCCGCGATGTATTAACAATTTGATGCGCTCATTACGTGCGGTTATTTTCGAATGCAAATTTTTGACACGTTCACGACATGCCTATATTGATTTTATATATATGTATATATATTTGAATTTGAGGTGAAGAAAAGAATATATATATTTTGTTTATGCGCATGGTGCGTAGAGAGAGAGAAAGAGAGAAATGTTTGGCGTGAGCATTTTTGAGAAGAATAATAGATAGGTCAGCATATGATAATAATTTTTTTTGATAGGCAGCGAGCAGTAATATGCCATAAGGATAAGCAACCATATACCATATCATATATTTTGTAGAAATACGCAATACCCATGTGTGTGTGTAAGTGTGTATGCGTGTGTGTGTGTGTGTGTGTGAGAAGAGTTACATTAAGGATATAGCAGCAGCATCGAGAGCAGGAGAGTTAGTCACATTTTAAGATATTAGCAGAAAAAACAAGCACAAGAGGCAAGCGAGCAAAGCCCAATAACCCGATTAGATATAGGCAAGTTAGATTAGTATTGAACAATTGTTGTTAAATGTTTATTTATATGTATGTAGTAGTGTGGAAAATTTCAATTGTTTCGGTTTTTAATTTTTATTTTTTTTTTTCAGCGCAACGACACCAGATTTGTATTTGTTTTTGAAATGTACGAAGAGAAAAGATAAAAAGAAATACAATTGTCAAAAATAAAATATATAAGTCAAATTAAAACCGTAACCATACTTGTAACTAAAAGTTAACTGAGAGCGCTATTTGTTTATAGAGAGAAAGAAAGAGCTGTGACGTCGAACGGGCTTAATGTGAAAAATGTCTGCCCGGCCATTAAGCTGACTAAATAAGTAAAATATTACAAAAAATCATAAATGAAATTGTTTATATCTAAGCAAAAGCGTAATGATTGTGTGTTTACATTGTTTTTGTGCCAAAAAATGTGATTTGACGTGAAGTGATTTGATGTGATTCGCATTGATGTAATGATTATACTTTCGAAAGTGTGATGTCATATTGTAAAAATATGATTTTACTGTACTTGTGAAAAGGTGTACGTCAGTGTGTGTGTGTGTGTGAATGGAAAATAAGTTCTTATAGCAAGAGTTGCCCCAAAATTTAGCTACAGAGTCATTTTAAAAAAGTTTCTTTGCTAACAAAATTATAAATTTTTTTGTAAAAGTTTGTTGACTTGATAATTTGCCACTTACCGCCAACACTGCAATTCGCAATGTAAACTTAAAACGAAAATTTGTTTAAAATAGTATGTATATAAAATATAAACTATGCGAAAAAAAAGTCTTCTCTATATATATTTTCACACACCTATAAACACGTATTGTTTGTGTGCAATATTTGGAGGCGTTAATCTGGCATTGCTTAAAATAGCTATCTGAATAATGGGCTGGATAAAGAATTTAAATATTTTGTATATTTTTGGTTTCGGTTTTTTCTTTTTCCTCGCTGGGCTACCCCCGGCAACAAGAACTTATTTGAGTTCTCTTGCTTATAGATATTTTCCATTTGGTTATATGGCACGTGACAATGAATCGGATTTGGTATTTTCGTTTTTACAGACACAACAAATGTTCGGTTTTTGACATAGCAGACATAACAATAAGTAGAGAATGTATGATGTATGTGATGATACGAGAAAGCATGGCTATATGTATGAAATATATATGTAAATGCTATACAAAGACTGATTGTGGTTCTCGATGAAGGATGAGCTGCACGGTTGGTTATATGACATGATTTTGTCGAAAATTATAAGAACACAAAAGAGAAGATCACAAAGATGAAAAGTTTTGTAAATGTATGTTGATGTATTTTTATGTTTATGTTTATGTTTGTGTGTGTTTGTGTACTGATGAAATGAATGACATAAATCGAATTCGAAAATAATAAAAACGTAAGAGAAATTTAGCCGCAAAAAAAGAAATGAAAACAGAAAAGTCTAAATAATATATATACTACTAGCATTATTGCGCACTTGAAAATCATAATGAAAATGATAAAACGTAATTGAAATAAATAAATAAAAAGAAAAAAAAATAAAGAATTAAATACGCAGCCACCGTGCAACTTTGGTTTTTGTTTTTTCGGACCTACCCGCACATTTTTGATTTGTTTAGCAAACTAAATTGTATTATTTAAATGTATTATTTCATAAAAATATATTTGAGTTTGAAAATTTGATGTGTTAATAACTTTTGGGTCAATAAACTGGTTGTTCTGTCAACTGTTGCATAGCAATAATATATAATAAGAATCGTTCAATATATATTGTATTATATAGTAAGTAGCATGTGATAATGATGTGGGGGATGCTAACTCGAAGAGGGGATAATTCATTTTCAATTCAACTTAACTTAAATAAAGTTGCTGTTATTTACGTTGTCTACTTGAGGAGAGATAAAGATTTCCTAAACTGAATCATTCTGTTTTTAACTGGCCTACTAAAATTGTGGGTACTAAATTCTGTTTTTGCTCTACAAATAGGACTCAGTTTCAGATTCGAGAACTGAGCTGCGGGGTACGTACCTGTTGCTCGGCTAATGCGCGCTCACGATCGTGTGGCAAGTACGTTGGCGCCATAACAAGACGCAGCTGCTGCTCCTCCTGTATGATACGCTGTCGTAGCGTTTGCATTTGCTGTTGATATACATCGATTTGGCTCAACGTTTGCTCCAGGCTCTGCGATTTGGTACGAACCAATTCGCCGAGACCATCGAGCACGCGAACCAAATCATCAACATTCTCGCTAAGGCGTGGATCACCACCCATGCCATTGCGGAAATGTACCTGCAATGAGGGAATCAACAAACGAATGGAAATGCTTTCCGGATTAGCTATGTTATCGTTCCACTTACCTCCAGTTTTTCAATAGACAATCTTAGTTTAGTTTTTTGCACATTAATGTCCGCTAGAGTCTTTTCACAGTAGCCCAATTGATCGCGCAGCGGTTTCTTTTGTTGTGGCGATGATTCCAATGTTTGTTTGGTCTTCTCATGCCAGCTGCGTATATCCTTGATCTTGCGCTCACATTGATCCCACTCTTCGCAGGCCTCCTGCAGCAGCGAGCTCTGTTTAAAAAAAAAAACATACAAAATCGATTATAGTTAAAGGGTTGTGACTTTTGAGTGTAAGATCTTACTCTCTCCAGCAGCACTGATTCCACGGCTATCTTCGCATCCTCGGCCTGCTGCAGTTTATCCTTGAGATCGCCTACGGTCGTCACCTGACCAATGTGTTCCAGTTCCTTATCCATTTCGCTCAAATGCTTCACAATCGGTTTAATACTCTTCACAGCCGCCATATAGTCATTCAACTTATTCCTTGCCTCGGGCAACGTCCGCAGCTCAATCGTTTGATCAATGAACGTGCGCTTATCTGCCACCCAGGACATGACTATCTGATATAGATTCATGAAACGTGTCCATGCATCCAAACTATCGCCCACAGCCTGCTTCTTCTCATCCAACCAGCCGCGTACTTGGGCCAGTTGGGCTGCCAACTGATCAATGGTTGATTGCACCAGCGTCTTCTCCTCGCTGTTGCGACAATTCTCAATGATCAGTTGTCCGTTGGTCTTCACCAGCGTAAAACGTTCATAGATGGCGCCAATTTCTTGATTGATGCGCTGTAGCAGCTCCTTCATCTGTGTGGGCTCCAAGGTGCGCTCCTGCACCTGAACCTCAGCCTGCATGAGCCAGCGCTGTATCTCATCGACACCGGCAACATATTCGGTGCGTACGGTCTTAGCGCGCTTGAAATCCTTCTCTTTGGTCTCCATGGCAACCTGTACGCGTTCCGCGAGTAGCTCGAGTGCGGTAAACTCCTGGGCAATATCACTGGGCAATAGATTCTGTTTGGTCTGGTAGTGCGATTGAGTTTGCGCTACCAGCGAGCGACTCTCTTCGCCGGCCTGCTGCACCTGGCTATTGAGTGTGATTAGAGTCTTTTCCGTTTGGGCTATGTGCTCGTCGTAGACGTGAACGGTTTGGATTTGTTCGTGCAAAGCGTTAAGCTTGTCCTGCAGCTGCGAGATGCGGCGGAACACTTGTTCGATCTCCTCGAGATCCTTGCTAACCTGTTGATCCTTTTCGCGTAGCGTATCGTTCAATCTGTAAAGAGCATAGGCGGCGCAAGAAAAGAGCAGAAAAGAGCAATTTTCCCGGGTCGTATTAGTCAATGACGTATCCACAAAAAGAACAATATATATTGTATATAATATGTAAACAGTCAGTTTGTCTGTGTGTGTGTGTAAAAAAACCACGCGGTCAACTTTAGAATAGAAATCAGCTACGCGTGCTGCACAATCTAGTATAAATAAATATATATAACTCAAAGATATATATATGTATATTTATACTATAGAAAAAGTTCTATAAAGGCACAAAAAGCAGCAAATGGCTTGAAGTTTTCAATAATAATTTTTCTTTTTTCAATATTATGTTTAGTATATATCCATATGGCCTCGAGACGCTGCGAAGATTTCCGTGAAATTTGAATGCTGCCGTTTCGCTACAAGAGAGTTTTCTTAATGAAATGCCGAACAACAATTTTTGCTACAACGCCGCTGTACAAAAACCAAAATTCGAATTCGAATTTTGTTTCGCATAACTCGGAAAAATGGGTTGAGTGCTGTTACTCACTCAGAGAGAATGATGAGCATCACCAATTTTTTTTTGAATTCGTTTGTCTTTTAAATTTGTTAATATTATTGCTATTAATATTATTTATGCTTATGTTTGTTGTATTGTTGCTTGGCCTCCTTAACGTCTGCTGTTTATTTTAATGCTGCGATTTATATTTAAACTTGTATAGATTAATGTTTATTTATTTGCAGCAGCAGTTTAAATGCGAATCTTGCAAGGCTGACGTCATCAACAACAACAACTACAACAACATCATCATCATCTCCCATTAGACTGCATTTCGAAAATGAGTCAAGTGTGAGAGATCTTATGTTCCAGTGGCAGTGACGCACATTTAACGCTCATACGCCATGTGGGCGCTAGAATAATTTCACCCAACAAGTGTTTATGCTCAGCAAGTACTTAAAAAAAAAAACAGCTATTGAAAATGGGGTAAAAGTTAAGTCGTGAGTGCATAATTTAATGTGGCAGCGCGTTGAAGGACGCCACCGTCATCGGCTGCCCTTTTTATAATAATAACAATCACAAAAACAACAACAAGAAAACGACAACAACACAAACTGCGTCGCCTTTGGAGGCCAAGTCAATACATTTTGGCTGGCAGCCAAATTGAGGCTGAAACGCACATTTTCGACAAGTTTTTAGCAGATTAACCAAACGAAAGCAACTAAAATATCTGTACTCGAAAGCAAAGTTGAAAAAAAGTTCAAGTGAAAATTATGAGCAAGTTGAGAAACACTTTTGGAACGTTGCCTTATTGATTGATGGAAAACACAGGCTAAACTTGACCTTAAAGATCGACAAGCTAATGCACGGACAAAAGGACAAGGCTAAACAGCTGCTGTTGAGAGGAAAATATCTTCATTAATGTATCCTATTTATTGTTCAATATACAAAAATAACGTTAGCGATACAAAATCGACAATAAATTTTCGTTTAGATTATTTGTTTGTTTTGTATGCTTTTCCTGTTGCTAAATATAAAAGACTTTTGTACGAATTAACGTATTAAATTTAGTGCAAATCTTGATTTTAAATGGCAAACTATGCGAAAAATGCGAGCGATAATGTGAAAAAAATAAAAAGCGAAAGCAAACGAGAAGCGTGTTTATAAATAAATATATGTATGTAGACAAAAATAAAATAAACCTACAACAACAATAGCTCTAACAGCAATGAGCACGCTTTAGTTTGATCAATTATTGTAATTAAATGGCTGTCGATAAAGAATTTTGAGCGGTTTTTGTACGCTATTAGCGACGACGACGTCATCGTTGTCAAATCAGAGACACGCGTCGTAGACCAAAATAACAACACAAACAACAGCAACACCTGACGACCTCGCTAGCTAGAAAAGACCGGACCCGAGGCCCGGACCCAACCTGGGGCCTGCCTGTAAGATTGAGGCTGTTTTTTGCATATATATTCTTTAGACCGGGCAAACAAACAAAACGATGACTTAATGCCATGCCAGCCAAACCGAAGCCGAACTTAAAGTTAAAGTGTCTTGTAAACATTCACCTTTTGCTTTTGGACGACGTCTTTTTGGAGAGTGTTGTGCGTGTTAGCAATTAGCATTCGCCTCTTTTTTTTATCTTTCTCTTTCACTCGACTTAGCTGCTGTCTTTTTTTTTTTATAGCGACAACAATCGCACCTCCTGACTAGGGAGGCAGATGTGTGCTTTAACAATGTTGTTGTTTAATTGCTTATTCTTTACTTCCACTTGGATTTCTTGCGAAATTCAGAAGCGATTAAAAAGAAAGAATAACTTCTTTTTTTATTGCGTATACGCCTGGTAATCCACAAAGCGGCGTTTTATGAGTTGCAGCGCATGAAAGAATAATTATAGAAAAAAAGAGAAAATTACGTATAGCATTACTTTAAAGTCTAACGGAGCTTTAAACAGCTGCACAGTTAGAGTCTTGAGTTAAATACTTTACTGGTTTCTCTTTTGTGGAAGGGAGGCCGCTTCTTTATGTGTGTGTGTGTTTTTCTACCGCTTCTTAATTAAGTTTATTTGATTTAAAAATATGCGTCTATATGTATATATAATATTATGATCGGGCGGGTCGCTTCTTCGTATTTAGTTTCCAGCCATCCAGTTATAAGAAAACACGTCCGCTTGCAACTAACTCTAAATAAAAACTAAATGTGTATATTCTCAGCAATAGCAAATTGCCAAAAACTTTTAACGTCGCTGTCAACGTCAACGTCGACGTTGACGTCGCTGAGCGATCGTTAACAGCGGAACGCGAGACGAAAAATAGAAAAAGAACGCAAACTGCTACCGCAAAATTCACCACAGTCAGGCGCTACACTACACTTTGCCCAGAGAGAGAGAGTGAGAGAGAGAGACAGGAAAAGGAAAGGCGATAAACACATTAAACAGAATGTATATATGAAATACGTTTTGTATATGCGCTTGGCATTGAAAATGAGGTTTGCTTAGCTCATTAGCAGGCCAAAATATGTTGCTGATTTCAGCTACCAAATATGCAGCACAGCCTTATTGCAGAAATCCCCCAAATATCAAAAATAATGTGTGTGTACTTAATTGCAAACTTTCATACACACAATAAGTAAGTGTTGCATGGTTAAATAAAAGTCAATGATAAGTCAAAAAAACAAATCATTTTCGCCGGTTTAGATAAGAGGGAACCCGAACACACACAAAGCAAAAACGCCGGCAAAGTCAAATGGTGAGAGTTGCGTGGAAGGAAACGAATGGAACGGAACAGCTGCATGTCATTTAACAGTTGCTAACTCTGTTAACTGTGTTAACAGTGTGAAGCGCCGGCAAAGGCAAAAATAGATTTATAATTACACGATTACCTCATTTGGGCAACGTTTTTGCTTTATTGTTATGGTTGTTGTTGCTTTTTGATTGTTTTCTTTACTCTTGCCCATTTATTTTTTTTTTTTTTGCTTTGTGCAAAATGACAAATTGTCAATGCAAATGCCGAGCTTGTTTTGATTGTATTTTAACAATTTTTTTGTGTGAGAAAAAATATGATGTTTATGGATTAGAGCTTATCGCACTGCTCTGCATATCGTTTTATGTTAACTTTTGTTTATTTCTACTGAACGATGAAGTCAACAATGAGATTTTTAATTGACTGAAAGGTTTTATTTACTTATTGTCTTTGTTTTTTGTTCTCTGGATTCCTATCAAAATTCTCTCAATACGTGCTTCAAAGGCATTTCCGACCTTAAAGTTTCAGATAAGCAATACTTAAAATGTCAACATATAAGAGAAATTTTAATTGATTGTGTTTAATGTGCATTTTTTTTGAGAATTCCTCAAGGCGTATCTCATTTTCCAAAAATATTAATGAAATATTTCTGTTGCTTTTTGCAAAAAGAAAAATATATATATATATAATCTCACGATTAAAATGTGACTGGCCAAAATGCGCTTATAAAGATAATTTTTGGTGTATAAACAAATAATTTAATTCCTCGAAAGAACACGAAAATACTTTTTAAAATGCATAAGGATTACGCAATGATTTTTTAAGTATCTTTTAAGTGAATAAATGTTGATTAGATTTTCGCATGTCTCTCTGTCCAGTCCAAAAGTAAATCTCATGTACATGAATGCATTGCGAGTTTTGCGTCGCAATTAGGAAATATATAATATAAATATAGTTTGGCGTATAATTGTCGATGACCAAACATTCAAGACATTCGGGTATTAGATCATTTTCGGTTCGATGATGGCATTGTTAATAAATAAATATACATATATCTTCTTTTTTTTAGGCAGTTAAATGACAAAGTGAATTATTATTTAAATGTATGTAAAAATGAAGGTAACGGAATGAACTGATTTTCCAGTCGGAAGTTTTGACAGTTTTCTGAGGGTCTTGTAACAATAGAGCAGCGGTCGGGGAACCGGGGTAAACTACCCAAAATGGGGTAAAAATTAAACTTTTGTTAGTAAAAAGTATACATTTTTAGTTCTTCCTCTTTCTGTTTCGCTGTTCCAAAATCAATGAGAGGGAGAAAGAGAGAGAGAGAGAGATGCGAAAAGAGAACTTTGAGAAAGATCGAAAATAGTCATCAACACACACAAACTCATTGCACCCTTAACTAATAGGATAAAATTCCTTCATGACTTACTTCAACTTTTGAGAATCGCAGAGAAGGGCGATTTACATGAATTAAGTAAAATTATTATTTTTTGTTCATATTTTTATTGTTTTAACCCATACAGGGCAATGACACATTTACACACACACGTACACACACATATTAAGGCAAAATAGCAAATGTAACAATAAATAAAAATAAAGGTAAATAAAATAAACTTTTATTTACAATGACATAATTAAAAATAATTCATTTTATTATTGCTTATTTGCACAGTTTGCTTTCGAGTGCTGTGTTGGATATAAAACAGCGGTCGGGGAACCGGGGAAAATTACCCCAGATGGTTTTACCACATCTGAAATGCTTGGGGATAATAATGAATATTTCTTTAAAGTCTATATTTTTAATTAGCTTTTTTAAACCTTTTTTTTTTTTGCTCTTTGCCATGGGGTAATGTCAACTTACACAAAAATATTTATTATTTATTTAAATTATATATTTTAATGAATAAAAAAGTTCCCCGACCTGCAGTAGAGTAAAACTTACGAAACACCTTTTAAGCTAATTTCTTAACAGCTGTTATGTGGTAATAACTTTACATGTAATTTCAGAGTAGGTAAACAGCTGTTAAGAAATAAGCTTAATAGGCAAGTGTTTTTAGGTCTAGACTCTAGAAAGTAATTGCCTGCTGTTTGTGAATGTGTGTTTCAAAGCTGGTCATTGGGGATTGAAAAAGCTTAGCTATAGTTCCAATCTCAAGAACTTATCACAACTGATAACATAACAAGCAATTAAGATTGTGATAGAAACAAATCTCGACAGAACAATATGCATTATTTTACCCCCAGCAATATAAATTGCTTCCGATCTGAAATACGTCACTGAACATTATCGCTAGGCTTTTGAAGATATTCATACAAAAGACTTGAAGAAATAAAATGAATAAAAAGAAAATAAGCAGCTGCTGCTCTCGTTTTTCATAAACAAGAAACGGACAGCAAAGGCAAAGGCAGACCGCCGCTGTCAGACCAAATAGCCGGATGAAAAAAGAAATACAAATGTGTATAAAAATAAAATAAAAACTGAACGATGCTGAAAATACAACTTATAACACACATGTGGTGTCTCTTGGGTGAAAATTTGTGTCAGTGCTGCATTAAGAAAGGCCGCGGCATGTTTTCGTTTTCTTTATTTTTTTTTATTTTTTTTTCAGTCGTTTTTCTGTGTGTTTACGTGATCGACGACCACACACATCATGTTAATGTGAATCGTGGTGAGTTTCTCACATGGTAATTAGCATTTCACTTGGCTTAACAGACTGTTAGCAGCAAATGTTGCTGGGCAATCAGCAAAATGTTGCCCAACATTGGTCATCAAATGTGAAGCCAAAATCGAGTAGCGTAAAAAAATAAATTGGCAACGTTCTGTTTTGTGACAAGCGCCAGGCCAAAGAATTTCCGCAAAAAACAAGCAAGCAGGTTTTTTATTCTTCTTTTCGGTTCTTATCAACAAGTTTATATATGCTTGTGTGTGTGTGTGTTGTGTTTATTTGTGTGACGCGAAAGCTAAACAATATGAAATTTATAGCGGCAACGTTTGTCTATTATCGTAAGTGTCTCGAAAGGCAGGCCACAGCTGATAAGGCCAACGCTTTGGCACAGTTAGAAACAGCAGCAGAGGCATTGGGCATGCCCCAATTAAAACAATAGGTAAACACATACTTATGGCAAGCAGTGTAATGTGCAATGTGTCTGTTTATGATCGTTCTCCGAATTGCGTACGTAGTTTAATGTTATGAAGACAGAAATAAAAATATCTTCACTTATATAAGCAATAAACACACGCTCTGCCACAAGCCGAGCGTAACCGCTTTAGAATGACGTCAGTGCAGAAGGCTTAGCTGCTTAACGAGCCGAAATAGACTGGGTACAACAAATACACATAAGCCCAAAGCTGTCACAAACAAAATACAAATCCAGCTGTGCGCCAGCAACATGTCTTTGATAGAACCCTCTTTATACTTATATAAACATTTTTGTGAATCAAGCTATAAGTAGAACCTGTTGAATGTTAGTAGAAATTAGCTAGCTAAATTAACATTTAACTCAAATCAATTATTGAACGTTAATTTTATGCAATGAACGTAGCGAGAATTCGATTTCCGCCGCTCAAAAAAAACATTTCGATAAATTGACCAAACGTTACGCACAGTTGAATACTTTGTATAGGGTCTGGTATCTATGGTTAGTATTAACCGGCTTTACATGGGTCGAATGAGATTCAGTTCAAGTTGTATTTGGAATAGTTTCGTTTACTCACTTTGATTGCTGTTCGACTAACTTATCCACTTTGGCCTGTATGGCCTCCGCCGAGGGTTTGTGTACTTCCCCAAGGAATGTGAGGATGGATTTTGAGAGCGCTTCGATTTCTTTATGTGATGATTTAAGTTCATTTGATTCTTCACGCAGTTCCTATACAAAAAAACAAACAATAACATTACATTAAAGTTAATCTCATAGCACTTAATTAAAGCAATGGTGTTTTTATGTATATATATATATATTTTCAATGGATCAAATACTGACGATTTTCTCTACAAGCTTTAATTCAATTCCAGTTTCTCAAGCAACGAAGGTCAACACCAAAAAAAATAAATACAACAAAACTTTGACTTGACTTTAAAGCAAAAAAAATAAATAAATAAATTTCGTATGCGGCTTGAAAGGAACGCAAAAAAAAATCGAATAAACTAAAAAAAAGAGTATAGACAACATAAAATATTTGCGGTAAGCACGGCGAACAATAAAATTTAAATAAAATAAAAAGTCAAAAACAGAGAACCACACAAAGTAAAACATTTTTGGTTTTTGCTGCTTTTATGTGTTTGCTGAACTACATACATATACGTATGTATTATGTTGGGGCAACATTTTTGTGCGTATGCCACAGAAATCTTTATATGGCAATTTTATGACAACATCGTTTGTCTATATAATACAAATAGCTGACTGAGTACAACCTTTAATAGCCTAACTATGTTTGATTCTAGCAAAAAACATTATTTTAATTAGTAATTATCAGATATTTCTCATAATTACATGTTTCAAGTAGTTTGTCTAACTAAAACTTATTGCTTTAAATAACGTTTACTATTTTTAGCTTGAAAACAACAAAAAAAATGATTAGTTTTTGTCTACACAATCTCACAATTATCGCTAGCTATGAAGTCATGCAAAAAAAACAATATAGTAGCAAAAAATCAAAAAGAGTCACATTGTTGATAACAAAAACAAAAAACGTGACGACGCTTTTTAAAGCAAGTATTTTCCTGTTGTATAACAACAATTTGCATATATAAATAATGTTAGGCTTAAAGCTTTAATTAAGAAAAGTAAACAAAACGAATAAGTCATTAAAGAAATAATGCCTAAAGACTTAAGTCAAAGAAAACTGAAAGTTAAGAATTTGTTGATTCTTTGTTTTACTCAGCAACACATATCATTAACAGTTTGGACAGCTGCTAAAGCTTCCCGCAGAGAGAGAGCGAGAGAGAGAGAGTAACCGCTACTTAAGCAAAGAGAACGGAAGCTCTCTGGCGTGACCATGAACTTGATGTAGTGTTGAAATATATACACATCGTACATACAAGACAAAAGCAAATACATATACGTATGTATGTATGTAATGTCTGACTTTGGCAAACCATTTACACGATTGGGGTAGAGACTTAATGAATGAATTTTGTAATATTTAGTATATAGTACAGTTGACATAACCTACAGTAATTTTAATTGCAGCGGACTTGGAGCTACTCATTACTAATTAATGCATTATGTATGCTCTGTAGAGTACAAACATTAAATATTCTTTTTGAGTATGAATTGAGTTTTGTTAATTAAACATTTTGCCTTTGCGAGCGATTACTGTATGGCGCAACAATAATAAATCAATTAAGCCAGCCTATGAGCTCATGAAGCCTTAAATGGGCAACGAATGAGAAGAGTTTCGTTTTTGAAAACTTACCTGAATGGCATTCTTTGTATCTTCCAAGTGACGTCGGGATCTTACAGTTGGATCGACATTGCGGAACTTATCAGCCAAGCGACCTAATGCCTTCTCCCAGCCGTGCAAGCCGTTCTCAAAGCTATCCCAATGTTCGGCCAACTGTTGCAAATTGTCGCGACGCTGTTCCAGACTGCGTACCAAATCCTGCCACTCGCGATTCAAGGCGGCGTTATCCTGCTCAATCAATTGACGATTGCGTGCGTCCGCTTGGCGTATGAGTGATTGCGCCTGCTGATTGACCAGCGACAAGTCGCTGTTTTGGCTCTGCACAAACACAGCAACAGCAATCGAATTTGAACATAAAACGAACGAAAAAAAAAAACAATAAATTTGTCAATTGGATTTGCACAATATGATGATTGGGCGTATAATAAAGTAAATTAGAAAAGGTTATTGTTTTTTAAAAGTAAAATGTATAAATTTTAAGTATTTATGCCAGTCAATGTATACTGTGTGATATTTTTGGATTGAGTTATAAATGCATTGCCAACTAAGTTTGAAGTTTAAGTTTAAGTTTAAGTTTGATTTGCCTTTCACTTTTACTTTATCGGTTTATCGTTTCAACTTTGACATATGTGGCATGTGGCATGTTGCATGTGGAACGAGTCAACTCACCTCACCTCACTCACACACAAACACGCACTTGTTAATTGTAGAACTTAACGAAAGTATCTTTTTATCTTTTTGTCAAGTATCTTTTGTCTATTTCTTTGAATAGATTTCCGTTTTGTTGTTGATGACGTTAGCTTGAAATTTGTTATTGCCGTCTGTAGTTTCTGCTTCTTATTATTCTCTTTCAATTTGCGCTTTTCAAGCACATGGCATTTTTTATTGGAATCACGGCGAACGAACACGAAACAAGTAATTCAAATTTAACAAAGCTGCGCGCATAGAAACACACACAAAAAATAACACTTAATATGTATATATATTTATTTATATTCTGCTTCTTATTTGCTTTGTTTTTGCTTTTGATTTTTGCTTTTGCTTTTACTTTGGCGTTATTTGTTCACTTTGTGTAAACCGCAATATATAAAATACAGACAACCGCACAGAATAACGTCTCAACTGGAAGTGAATTTAACGCAAAAATGAAACTCGCTCAATGGACACAAAAAATATACACGGCATATGCCCAAGTACGAGTTAGAACCAACTAAGAGAGCCTTACACAGAGAGCGAGAGACAGTAAGAGAGAGAGAGAGAGCGTAAGAATGCCGGACGAACACGTTTTCATATTGACACAGTAGCAGAAAGGGACTGACGGTAGGGAGAGGAGAGCAGGTTGTGTGTTTATGGTAGGCCTTAGGCGTGGGCAGAGTCTTGCGCTCACAAATGCACACATACGCCACTAATACTATCTCATGTTACTTTTTACAATAAGCCGGCATGCCCTCCAACAGCTAAAGCAACAAAAACAACAAACTCAGCTGTCCGTTGATGAGAGCCAAAAAGCTCGCTCTGCACTTTTGCCAAAAACAAAAGCAACAAACATGTGTTTATTGATGGCACAAACAACAAAACGTGGTTGAGCAAAGGGCTGCGCAAACACAGCAACCACAGCAAACATGAACTTGCCATAAAACTCAAAATAATAAATTTATTTTTTATTAACATTAACAAATTGTAAGGCTATATAAACTCGAACTCAATATTATTCGTTTGACTTTTATTTACTTTGTGTTTTTGTTATTTGCGCATCCCTAGCGATAAACTGGTTATTCTCTGTAGATTTTGCGACTTTGTAGATGTTGCTGATGATGTCATGGAGCTCTAAACTCAATAATAACAAAACAACAACAGTACAAACAGCTGGCCTTACACATACATACTTGTAGCTGCTCTTCAAAATTCTGGTTATGTCCGGTCATGGGCAATGTTTGACAGTCGAAAAGAAATCGCCGTTGATAAGCTTAACAAGTGCGGGTTAAAAGATTAACTCATTAATATGTTTTCAAGGTAAACGATTGAGACACACTTTTACAAATGAAAGTAAACAACCTCTTAAAGAGAGGGAGAGAGAAAGAAATAGCGCGCATAAGAGAATTTAAGAGAAATCATTTAAGAGAGGCTAGTTAAGCATGGATTTTGCCGGCCGGCCGGCAAAAGTTTTTGTATGTGGGCAAAGATTGCATTCTGGAGCGAGCGTCGTCATGGCTGCAGATACATTCATCCAAAAAAAAAAAAACCAATGTTGCAGATACATATTCTTGTTTTGCAGTTGTTTATGTAAAGACTTATGAAAGAAAGACGTTGTGTCACACTTATAAAAAAAACAGGTCTCCGGGCATATGTCAGACAATTTATGCATATGTTGGAGAGGATTGTAAAGTAAGACAATAAAAGTATTAAAGGGAGTTTAAAGCTCATTTCTTTGTCTGCTGCATCTGACTCATTGCTTTAATGCGTATACATATTAATATGTATGAAGGGACTGTTCTCAATCACAACTAAGTAAATACAGATAAATACAGAAAACAAAAAAAAAGCATATGAAGTTGTTGTTGACAAGATTCTGACATTATTTACTCTTTTAAAAATTATTTCTTTTTTTATATTAGTACTTTATTGAAAAGAGTTAAGCTGT
Organism: Scaptomyza tumidula; assembly: GCA_035044465.1. Taxonomy (NCBI): domain Eukaryota; kingdom Metazoa; phylum Arthropoda; class Insecta; order Diptera; family Drosophilidae; genus Scaptomyza; species Scaptomyza tumidula. The sequence continues at coordinate 2,554,733 of JAWNNW010000354.1, forward strand.
TATTGGATTTTTTTAGTAGCTCACCTGTACATTTCCAATGGCATGCGACAACTTCTGAATATTAAAGTGTAGGCCAGCCAAATTCTGGACGGGCTCATCGCTAAACTTGGTACGCTCAATTGCGGCCTTGACGCGATCAATGGACTGTTGATATTCACGCCAACGTTCCGCTTCCTTCTCCAAGTCACTTTGTTGGGTCTTGGCATTAGCCAAAGTGTTAGCCAATTTGTTTTGGAACTGTGTTAGTTCGCCGGACAGTTCAGATTGTTCGTAGCTGTTCAGGGAAGACCAGATTTTGTCAGATGCTTCTTGGATTTGCTTGTGCACCAGATTGCGAATGGGTGCCTCATTGCCAAAGAAGATCTTGTGCTCCTCCAGATCGTGGACAAGATTTGCGTAATCAATGCCATGCTGGCTATTCTGCAAGCGCAACTCTGCCTCATGCACCCAGTCATTGAACTTGGCTACCAGTTGCATGTACTCCAAACGCGAGTCGCGATTATTTTTCAAATACTTTTCACGCTCCTCCAACTCATGGGGCAACGAGGCGACCAGGGAACGACCCTCGGAGAGCATTTCCAACAAAGAACTGGGCATGCCAACATCTGTTTTGACGCTGTCGTTGATCTTGTTGAACTTTTTCAAATGTGTATCGATATCCTGGCTTAAAGTGTGATGTTTCTGCAGCTCACGTTCGACTGATTCCGGATCACGATCGAGTAGAGGACGCGACTTAGCAATGCCTTCGTTGTTGTGCAACCAGTCGAGGATCTCACTTAGCTCGTTGGCCATCTTCTTGTGGGACTCCAACTGTAGCTGATGCTTCTGGCGCTGCGATTCGACAGCCTTGCGGAGATTCTGCAATTGATTCTTCAACGATTGCAGTTGCTCAGTGATGCTATTCTTGTCAGCTGCATTGCCCTCGGAGGCAATTTTCTGGCCCTTGTCATTGGCCGAGGCTAGAATACCTTCGCATTCCTGGATCTTGACAATGACATCATCGTACTTGTTGATCTTATCCTCCAGGCTGTTTGGTGAGTTCTCAATGTCGATAATGACATCTGTGTACTTCATAATGAAGGAAATGATTTCATTGATGAGTGCAATAAATTGTTCACGCAGTAGCAACAATTGACGCAGATGTGCCAATTGATCCTCAATCAAATTGATCATGTCGTCCTGTTGTGAGAGAATACTCTGCAGTTCGGGCAGATCATCCATTTGCATGTCACCCATTTTGTGTTTGCTATCCTTCAGTTCCTTCAAGATGCCCTCATAAGCACCCAACAGATCCTGCACATCCTCAATCCTTGAGCCAATGGGACGATTCAATTCACGCATACGCTGCTGTATGGTGCCCAGGAATTGACTGCAATCTGCCAGCCTATTCTTGGCATCCTTATACTTCTTGATATGATCACCCAAGGTGTTAACACGAGCATCAATGGTTTGCTTGATGCGACCATAGCGATCCTTCATGTTCTTGATGTCATCATTCAGTTTCAGCTTATCCGCGTTACTCAATGAGGGCAAAAGGCTCTTACCCTGCTCGGAGACATCATTGATAAGACCGCCCATGTTGTCGGCATTCTGCAGCAACTTTTTATAATGAGCCAGCTGCTCCTCCAGCACAGGCAGGCTTGTTGTACGCAGTTCACTTTCAGTTGCAGTTTCCATTTCATTCAGCCAGTCGCCCATCTTCTTCATCGAATCTTCAAAGGCCTTGCGTCCCTGGAGCAGATCATCCAGAGATTTGCCACGCTTGCCACTCTCATCCTTCAGAGTCTGATAGTCGGCTGCAATTTCATCGAGGATTTGCTGCAACGCTGCTTTGTCTGCATCGCCACAATCCTTCATAATGTTAGCGGCTTGACGTTGAACGTCGCTCAAGACACTGTCATTAAATTGCTTAGCATCATCATCGTATTTCTTATTCTCCTGAATTTTCTTCTCAATCTCCGTGGAGGTAAGTGGATGATACACGGGCAACTTGCGAACCTCAGAGATTTTAGACTTCAACCATTGACGAGCCTTATCCAAATCGTTCTCCAGTGCTTTGCGTGCCTTGCTGGCTTCCAGAGCGCGATCTAATTCTGCCTTAAGGACGCCAGACAAGTTGCGATTATCACTGTTCAGATTACGCAACGCTGACTCTAGCTGGGCATATTCAGCTGATTCTAGTTCGGGCTGCATGTTGGCAATGCGCTTCTCCAAAACATCAGCAAGCGATTGCTTTGCCTCCGCATCCTTCATCAGGCCCTTGATCTTCTGTTGACGTGCCTCGGCATCCTTAGGAGAGTAACCAAGTGCAGATGGTGCTTGCAACTCTTCGATTTGCTGCTTAACCCATTGCTGCAGTTGATCAATTTCACCCTTAGCTCCATCGACTCCTTTGTTGGTCACATCCAGCAACTGTGATTTGCGATCGATGCGCTTGCCTAGATCAGCAAAACGACGATCCAACGATTTCATTTGCTCCTCCACTTGTTGACCATCCAAATTGCTGATGACCTCCGCCACCTGAGCGGCCTTGCCCTTGAGCTCTTGTATCTTGGGATGGCCCTGCAATTCGTATTCATTCTTAATCTCATTGATGGCAGCCATCTTCTGGGCACAATTTAATCCAGAGCCACGATCAAGCACATCCATACGCTTGATAAGGGTATCAAACCAGTTCTGCACATCCTGCATGCCCTGGCGATAGCCATCGATAACATTTTGTCCGGCCTGCTTCTTGGCAATTGCGTCCATAAGCTCCGATTCCAATTTATCAATGTTGTCATCCAAATCAGTGTCCTCATCGCCCACTAAAAACAATAAGAGTTATATTAAATTAACATTGGTGTTATTTTTTCATTTAATACTTACACGAACCCGTCATTTCGAGCATCAACTGAGAGCGCTTATCACCAATGGAATTCAATAGATCATTCATGGCAACCAGCTCCTGTTGGGCGGCTTCGGGACGCAGTTTGCATGGTCGCATTAACCAATCGGATACAGAACTTTGTTGTTTCTTAACCCAATCCTGAAGTTCACCGCGCTGCTTCTGCTGTTGCTCCAGTTCGCTAACGGATGCAGTCAAACCACCCAAGTGGGATTGCACCTATGAATTAAGCGCTCAATTAGATAATTGTTTACATCAAGAGTTGTGTTAAATAATGAATTCAATAACTTGGGGTTAGGTGTCATTAATATGCTAGAGCTAAGCCGCCACCAATTGAACTTTAGGTTCAAATTCACACTCTGGTGACCTCGAGGCTTACCTTAGCGACAAGTGCATTAAGCTTGCTCACGTGTGCACTATTCAAGCGTACTATACGGCGATAGTTGCTAATACGCTCGTGAGCAATCGGATCCATAAGAGCCTCATTCACATCGCTGAGCTCAACATCGAGATCGTTGTCATCCTCGGTTGAGCTCTGAGTATTTTGAGGCGGTTTCTTTTATATTCAAAGTCAAGCATAGCATTTCGACAGATAGGCAGGCAGGCAGGCGGTTTGAAAGTGGGCGTGGTAGTGCATTTTACAACAACAATAAGTTGCAGGTGCGGCAAATCAACATAAGTTAGAGCGGTGTTGGGTTTTGGTGTAGTTGGGTTAGGTATAAAAATAAATTCAAATAAAATACAAAAGAAGTTTTGGTTAGCAAATTAACAAAATTAAAAGGGGTTTAAGTATTGAAATAAAAACAATTTTAAAAGATTTGGTTGGGTTGAGTTAATATTTTGCTAATAGGTTCAACGACTAAAAGTGTCAAAAAGAACAAGTTTATTATTGTATCACCCACCTGATCCAGCAGATCTTCGAGCTTGGCGCGTACGATTAATTCACGTTCGGGTATGGCATGCATGGCTGTCTCCAGAGGTGAGCTGGGACGGCTTATAGATGCTGTGGCTGCCTCACATGCCTGAACAGCTGCTGCAAGTCTAGACTTTTCATTGTTCAGTTTATTTTGCATATCCTGAGCGCACTTAAGTTGATTCTGGGCCAACTCCAAGCTGGTAGCTGGTGCATCCAACTCAGTTTGTATGATTGGCTCATAGGTTTCCAGATTACGCATTATGTTGTCCAGAGTATCCTCGTACTCCTGGAACTTGGCCAGCGACTCGAGCAGACGATTCTTGATTTGAACCGATGTCTGCAGTAGAGAATTGTAGCTTTCCTGAATGTTCTTTAGCTGTGACTCCACAGTTGGTCTTATTGCAGGCGTTGTGGCCTCATAGCGTTTAATCTGTGCCTGACCCTTGGCATTTAGATCATCCAAGTTGGTCTGATACTTCTGAATTTCGCCCAGTAGAGCCTCGTGCTGTTTAATTTGTTCCTGTGTTTGTTCGCGATTTGAAATGAAGAGCGAATTGTGGGCCATAAGTTGGAAAGAGATTTGCAATAGCCATTTCTCTACGTCCTGCAGACTCTGATGGTATGCATTATAGTCTAGCATCTCCTGTTCCAGATCCTTGATATAACCAGCACAATCGTTCTTGAGCTTATCGCAACGCGATTGCAAACGATTAACAGCATCCACTTCTGTGCCCAGATCACGTGCCTCCGACATCAGTTGCTGCAGATCATTGCCCTTCTGCTTGAGTTCATTGCCAAGAGTCTTGTAGCGCTCGAGAAGCGTCTTCATCTCGCTCAGCTCCCCCTTGGTCTCTGGCGCTACCTTGAGCGTCTTCTCGGTTTCAAGCAGCCATTTATCAAGTTTATCTTTGTTAGCTGCGAAATCATTCCAACGATTTTGGGCTTGCTTCAAGTCACTCAATTTCTGCTTGACAGCTAGACCCAGAGCATCCCAATCCTCACGCACCTTGGTCATCAACTCACGCAGTTTCTCCTGCTTATCCTCGGGCGTAATATTGGAGGCCTTGGAGTAGGCATCCTGTACCATAGCCAGCAAATGTTGTCCCTCAGGCAAATGGGAGGCAAGTGACTGAACAAAACATAAAATCCATTTAAATTAAGTATTACATATGAATGTAGCTTAATTTTTTTATAACTTACATTGACTGTCTCCAATTTTTGGGCAATCACATTAGAATCACCATCAGTGCTGCAATCGTTAAGTACTTGTTGAGCCTTCTCAATCCAGGCATCCATTTCCTTCTTGTAGTTGAGGAACTCTGTGTGATCGGACAGATTCTTTTCGATCTTTGCAACCAGACCCTGGGCAGCAGTCAACAGTTTGGTATAATTGGCCTGAGTCTCAATGGTTTGATCGCGGATGCGAGTGCAGGCACTCTGCTCCATAAGCAATTCACAGTTGTCATTGAGATCCTCGACATTTTCCTTTTCGGCCAGGACCTCATCAAGCAGTTTCTAAGGAAGAACAACATATTAGTTAGGTGTTTTAGTTATAGGAGTTGTGTTAAAAGGCACATAAAGCATATTAGGCATAAGACATATATAGTCTGTGTAGAAAATGATTAGCTGCAATTGTGATTAAGTGATTAGCTGAAAAAATAGCATTTGTGATTAGTAATTACTGTTTTAGTAGTGTGGGTCAGTAATACATATAAGAATTTTGATTTCGGATTTTGTGAGCTTACTACTGGGTGCACTCTTGCGAGAAATTTTAGTACATTTTATAAATTTTCTTTTGGTTAGCGTTGCGTGAGAGATTTGACGAGATTGATTTGTTGCTTACCTTGGCATTGACCAAATCTTCGGTAGTTTTATTTTCAGCTTCCTTAGATTTGGCAACGCGCTTGCTCATTGTCTCAATCCACAAATTGATCTTATTGAACTTCTGCAGGAATGTCTGCCAAGCAGTCAAACACGATTCCAGACCGCTACGCGCATCTCGCGATAAGGCTTGTAAGGTTTCCCATTCACCATTAAGGTGTTTTATCTCTTGGGCTACATTATCTTGTCCCTCGCTGCCACTGGTGGCAATCACTGCCTGACTGAGCTCTTCGCAGGCATCTAGAAGTGATCTGCCCTCCATGGATGTAGCTTGTATGTCACCCAGACGATTGAGACGATCCTCAACTTGATCCTTCTCGCCATGGCAATCGGCACACTGTTCTACTTCAATGCGTGTGCGACGCAGCCAATCCTGCAGCTCATTGTAGGCTTGCTTGTATTTCTCATGACTGTTAACCTGGTTCTCCAGTGACTCAATGATCTTGTTCACCTGAGCTTGCAAATCCTCGAACTTGCTTAGACCAGGTGCAAAGTCGTTCTTATCCAAACTGTTATCCTCACGCAATCGAATGTTGATCTTTTCCACAATATCATTGTGGCCATTGATGTCGCGTTGAGTTACACGGAACTTCTCCAGGGCAGCACGCTTCTCGCTCAGATCGTTCAGATACTCATCACTGGCCTTAACACTTGGCTCAACATCCTCCAGCCACTCAAGCAGTATCTTATATAGCTTAAAGATCTCCTCCAGCTGGGCAAGACGATTAGCCAGTTTCTGTCGCACATCGTTAAGGTCCACGAGCAGTTTATCAAAGTCCTGCTTGAGAGCTTCAGTATCCTCTTGAATTTTAGCTGCACCATTCTGTTCAGTATTCATGATGACCTTCTCCTTGAGTTCCAGAAGATAACGTAGCTTGTTCTGACCCGTTTCGAAACCTTGACGCAAATTCTTTACAGTGTTTAGCTTGATTTGCACTTCGTTAAGTGTACCGGGTATTTGTTCGCAATCGGCAAGCTTCTCACGTGTCTTTTCAATCCACGACTGGCACTCCTCGTATAGGGTGTGGTGCTGTTGATGCTCCTGGTAGTGCATCTCCAAGCGACGCATCACCTCCTTGGCTAATGTCAATAGAGCATTGTATTTGGTTGTCAACTGCATAATGGCGTTACTGATGCGCGTATCGGAGCAGGTCTCCAGCAGCACCTGAGCCTTCATGTTCAGATGATCCAATGTCTTCTGCCAATCGAAGAGTGTTTGTAGATGTCCCTGGAATTGTTCCAGCACAACCTTCTTTTGGGTGAGACTATCTTGCAGTTTATTGTAGGATTGCACAAGAGCTTCAGTTTTTGTTAACCACTCGAGCGCCTCTGTGTATTGATCCTGATAGTCTGACCACTTCACAATGCCTACTTCCAGATAATCCTTGGCCTTGTTAAGAGCCTCCACATAGGCATCGAACTCCTCCTGCAGTAGTGCAACCTCATGCTCGATTATTTCACAATCCTCGGGTTCTGCGGTACGGCAGGCAATCTCACCCTGTTCCAAGGCATTTTGCAGTTTCGTTGCGCCCTCGTGTACTTCACCCTGCAAAATCTTCAACTGATGGGTTTTTTCAGCCAGTGCTTGTTTGTCGCCTGTCGGCTCGGAGCACTTGCTTAAACGCTCCTTGGCATTACGCAGCCAGCTAGCAAAATCATTGCCAGCATCGATCAGAGCCTGATAGCTATCAATAGTGTTCTTCTGTTTGGCGTAGAGATCCTTGGCTTGCTTAGTGAGATTCTCGTACTTGTCAGAGATTTCTGTAGCTGGAGCGCGCTGTTGCAAATCGGAAGCCTTCGATGTCACCGATTGTATCATTGGCTCAAACGAGACAATGTCTTGCACAATGTTGTTGGTTTGTCGAAGATTGGCCTTGCGCTCGCTTAGACCACTGCAGAGACCAGGCTGACCACGCTGGGATTTGATAATCTTTTGCTCGCAAGCCTGTTGCAATTTGGCTTCCCTGTCGGTAATCCATTTCTGCAACTGTGAATAGCTGGAACTGTAATCGGCCCATTGCAAAAGATTTGTCTCCAGTTGAACCTTGGCGGTAGACATTTTCTTTACAATTCGATCCCAATCGGTTTGCAGTTCCTTCATTTCATTGTTGATAGGCTCGCGACCATCCGAGCGTGTATTGCGGATAATCTTTTCACCGTTATTAATAGCTGTGTGTACTAGATTCTGGCCAACATCACGATTTCGTATGAGGTCCTGAACTTGTTCTAGGCGGCGTTGTAGGGCCTCCTTAGATCCAGCACCCTCGCCAGCAGCCTGAATAGCTGTCTTAGCATTTGCTATCCATTCCTTGGCAGACTTCATATTGGCATCGTATTCACGATGCTGATCGCGATTAGTTTCCACCTTCTTTAGCACATCCTTGGCCAAATTCACCTGTACCTGGTACATGGAGCTCAAGTGTCTAAGCTGATTGTTAACATAGCTTTCCAGATGGGATTTTAGTAAGCCAGCCGCAGAGGCATTGAATCTATCGATATCGTCCTTGCCCTTCTCGAGACGTGACATGACATCACGCATGTCCGCGACTTGTTTTTCCTTGTCGGGCAGATTGGGGCAGAGGTTAAGTTTATGGTTCTTGACAAGTATGTCGATCTGTTGGAGCCACTCCATGAGACGTTCATACTCCTCTTTATATGCGCGCCATTGCACCATGGTAACTTCCAAGTTCTCCTTCTGCTGATTAATTTCGCGGAACAAACTTTCGAAGCTATCACGTAGTGCGCGTATATCATTGCGTATGATCTCTTGGCCCTGTGTCGAAGTACTTGCCAAAACCACCTCACCCGTGTGCACCAAGTGCTCGACTAGCAGCTCACCCTGTGCTTGTTTCTTCAGTAGTTGTTCGGTTGCCTGCACGGCATTCTCAATGGCGAGCTTATCACTTAGGCTGCTCTGTTTCAAGGCAGGGAACTTCTCTCGGGCACGACTTATCCAGCTGACAAGATCGTCATAGGCTTCTTTGAATAGACGATGATCACGGTGCTGATCATGGCGATCAGACAGTAGTTTCTGTGTCTTGGCAAACAGTTCGTCGAAGGTGACCAGCACTTTTTCTGCCTGGAATGCAGCTTGACTTTGCTGTCCACTTGCAATCATTTCCTTGGCTTGAATCTTCAATGAATCGACATCGATCTTCTCAACACGAACCTTTTCTTCCGTCGACTTGACGCGGTCGAGTTGTGCGCGTTTCTCTGTCATTGTAGTCTGATGTTCACCCAATTCCTTTAGCAAGGCATCCAACCATTCGTTGAACTTACGTACATTTTGGACTTGATCGAGGAAGCCAGACCATTGTGTAATGGAATCATCAAGGTTGGACTTGACATCCATTATACGCAGCGCAATGCCACCCCACAGATCCTGCAAATCAGTTAGCTCCTTATTGATGGCCTCATGGCCAGCGGGTGCAGTATTTGCTAGCACATGTTGTGCCTGCTCCAAGATCTTAAGCACACGCGCCGAGCCTTCATCCTTTTGCAGAATAACATCCTGTATGGTAGCCAACTTTTTATCCAATTCCTTTTGACTCATCGAGGACATGTCGGCACAGTAGTCCAGCTTCTCCTTTATGCCATTTATCCACGATGCACACTCAGAGATCGAGTTATCAAAATCTTCGTGCGAGCTAACATATTGTTGCCAGCGATTGTTCAGGTCCTTAACCTTGTGGAAGATTTGCTGATATTTCGTGACCAATTCGGGGCCAGACGATCGAGTAGAGCTGGGACCCTTGAGGAGAGTTTGTGCCTTTTCGGTTACGTTATCTACTTCCAATTCCTTGGCACGAACATCGCCTTGCAGTGCTTTTAGAGCATCCAACTGAGCACGTTTCTTTGGCAGATCCTCCTTTAAATCGATTGCATGCAAGTCATTATCGGTATCGCGTATCCAAGCCAAGCATTGATCACGCAACTGCTCGTACTCGGACCACTGCTGTAAGCGCGATTCGATAGCTTCGATTGTTGAGCTAATGGCAGCCAGTAGACCCTCCCATTCCTGTTGCGTTGTATCGATTTGCGATTTAATGTTTACTTGTCCTACATTTACAGTACCAGGGATAACCTTTTCACCCAACGCGCGAACTTGATCAACGCGGGGAAACTCGTCCGCAAGACTAGCCTTCAAGTTCTTAAGACGATCTAGATTGGTGTGTAGAGAAGTCTGCTCCAAATCAAGATCGCCCCAATAGTGTACCGTATTTAATGTAGCATCAATAAACTCTTGGGCTTCCATAACGGCCTTAGAGTATTGCTGATGAGCACTTACAATGCCCTCATAACGTTCAACGTAGGCTTGAGCGCGCTTTTGAAGTTTGCCAAAACGATCGTTGATGTCTTTTAGGATTTGGTCAACGTGCACAGTTTTTTCGGATAAATTGGCCGCAATCTCTTGTAGATTTCCAACCTCCACCTGATGATTGTTTATGTCGTTAAGTACGTCACGATACGACTGCAACTTATTGCGTTTCTCATCCAGTGTAGTTTTCAGCTCTATTTCAGCAGGCAACTCGTGTTCAATATGGTCCAGCCAGCTCTTCAGATTATCTGCAGTCTCATCAAAGCCAGACCACTTGGAAATTTTGTCTTGAATCTTACGCGCTGTGCTTGCAATATTGTCAAACAGCTGATCGAAGGTTAGATCATCCAATTGACTACGAATGGCTTCACGTCCATCCGTGGCTGTTGAACTGTAACACTTCTCACCCAATTCAACGGTGCTGTTTAGAAGTTGAGTTGCGGTTGGCTGCTGAGCCAGTAGTTCCTGTATGACCAGCTGCTTCTTGAGTAGATCATCGCGAGATGCCACATTGCTCAATTCGCTGCATTCGTCGTAGCGGTTTTGTGCGTTTGCCAACCAGTCAGAGCATTGCTTGTACTTCTCGTTGAAATGACTGTGATCCTGTACAGCTTGTTCGCACTTCTTGAGAATCTCCTTGGCCGTCGCTTGTATCGACTGGAAACGCGAAGAGACTTGTTGCACATTGACGGCAATTCTTGTTTCGCCAGAGCTTTGCACTAGCTCCGAAGTATCATCCTTCATTTTCTCAAAGTCTGCTTCGTTTTGGCGCAGGCTCTGTGTCAGCGACTGGAAGCGATTTAATTGCTCTTCTTTTTCTTCAAATGAGTTCTTCAGATTGTAGTTCTTAAGTGCGTTCTCAGCCTCAGCCAGCCAGCTTATCAATCGATCCAAGTCAACTTCATAGTCATTCCATTGCTGTAATCGATTCTCCAGGCCGCTCTTTACGTCAGACAGCGAACCGCCAAACTTCTCAAAGTCGGCATGCAAATTTGCCAGGTCGCGTGTCATGGCTTCCTTTGATCTAGCTGGTATACTGCTTGCATGCTGATCGATGTGTTCCTCCAAAGCTTTAAGCTTGGCCACACCCTCAGGCAGGGCATCCTGGATCTCGTTGATCTTTTGGAGACGCGCTTGCAGTGCTGCCTTGTTGCCTGAGTAGTCGGAGTAGCCAGTCAGACGATCCCACAGATTCTTTTGATAATCCTGTTGGGCCTTCTGTAGCTCACTAAATTGCTGATACACCTCGAAGGCGGCATCTAAGTCTGCCACCAGCTTGCCACAATCTTGTCCAACTTGCTCATATCGCTTATTAATCTCAGCCACAGATTTCGCAATCTCATCAGCATTTGCCGGTGCGGCGCTCGTAAGTAGAGCTGCCGCTTTCTCATTGACAGCCTCGACAATACGTTTGTGCGAATTAACGTCCTGATTGGTAGCCTTGTATTTATAGAGCTTGGAACGAATTTCCTGTGCGCTTGTCCAGGTAGCGGGGTTCTCGTTGTGAATTAGCTTTTCCACCTGATCCAGCCAGTTCACTGTCTGGCTGAGAATATCCTGGTAGCTGGAAAGTTGAACGGTTTGTGCCTCTTGACGTTTCTCCAGATTGCGAATGCCTTCGTCAAGTTTATCCCAACGATCGCGTATGTCACGCAGATCCTTGCGTATCTTCTCTCTACCCTGAGTGGATGTCTCCGGCAAGGCTTTTTCGCCAGCTGCATTTAATGCACCAAACAAGCTTTCAGCCTGCTCCCTCTCAGAGAGTAGGACTTGAAGAATATTCGAGCTCTGCGTGGGTTCATCCTTGAGCGCCTTCTCCAGTTGGGTTTCAATTGGCTGCAGCCACAAGTCCACCTCGTTGTACTTGTCTTGGTAGTACTGATGATCATCGACCAGATTGGACCAGCGATTAACAACCTCTTTGCTCAACACCTGCAGAAGTTGATAACGGTTTGTGATTTGCGTTGTCAACGTCTTCAGGCGATCAGCACCGCAGTTGTTAAGTAAAGCATGCGCCACATCCCCGAAAGCATCGATCTCCTTCTCCTTTTGCAAGATGAGTTCACGCTGTATTTTGTACTTGTCCATTTGCTCGACCTTTTCGTGGAGCGTCGACTTGAGCTGTTGATCCCGGAAGACAGCTTCGGCATTGCGACACCATTTGGTAAGTTCTTCAAGATTGTGCTCGAATTTGTCCCACTGCGTTAGCACATCCTTTTGCTTACCCTCGATGCCCTCAATGTCATCAAAGTGACTCTTCATGGTTATTTCCAGTTCATCGATTTCCTTTTCAAGCACTTCAATGCCCTTTTCAGAAGTGGCTGGCTTCACATTCTCAAACTGTGCCCGAATCTCGCTAATAATATTCAGTGCCTGTGGTTTATTTTGGGCCAATTGTCCAAGACTTTCAATTTTTCGCTTAATATCTGCCTTTTCACCATAGGAATCATCACATTCAAGCAGTTTTGCTTTTTCATTTGAAATCCATGTCTTTGCACCACTCAGGGCATTATTAAGCTCGCTGTGCTTTTGAACGCAATTCTCCAGATTGTGCAGAATTTCATCTGACTTCTGTACGATACTCTGGAACAGTTGTTTGATTGACTGCAGGTAAACATTCAGCGAGTTGTCCTTGATTTGATCAACCAATATCTGCGCCTTGTCGCATACATTATCAACGAGTACATTGTGTGTGGTAATCTCCTGATGCAACAGTTTGTGATTCTGAAGCTGAGCACGCTTCTCCTGCAGCGTTGTCTTCGGCTCAGTGTGGCTCTGCATGGCCTTATCAACATCCTTCAACCATTTAGTCAGCTGATCTTGGGCTATGCTAAACTCATTGAACTGCAACAGACATTGATCTATCTTTTGTGTAGCTGAGTTTAAGTCATCCGTGTAGTTATCCCACATGGTGCGCAAAGAGCGCAACTGTTGACGTATTATTTCACGACCTTCGGGACTTGTGTGACCGTACAGCTTCTCACCTCGATCGATAAGACTCTCAAAGACAGTCGAGTCGACGATGCGTTTGTCCGACATTTCTCGCAGTTTGTTTTGCTGATCCTGCAGCACGCTCTGATCTCCAACAATTTCATTGGTTTTATCCAACTCAGTGGCGCAAGCTTGCAAATTTTCCTTGAAGTTTTCAAAGTCGTTGTCAAAGCTTTCGTGATCCTTGACATAGTTCACATACTTGGAAATGGATTCTTTGCAGAGATTCTTAAGCGTTTGATAGCGTGTATTCAAACGCGACAGTTTAAGATTCAAATCCGTTTCACCTTCGATTTCACGACCCTGATCCATAAGTTCGTTTATGGCTGTGCCACGACGTTCAATATCCTTGGCACTTTCCTGCAGATGCTTAAGATGTGCACTCTTTGCTTTGGCAGTGCTCTTCAGGTTCTGGTTCTTCACCACAGCCTCAACATTCTTCATCCAATTGTCGAGCTCCTCGATGATTGAGTCGAACTCATCCCATTTTGAACACAGCTGCTTGAGTTTCACCAACGAGTCCTGGCAAAGCGTCATAAATTCCTCCCATGCGTTCTTGGGCTCTTCAAAGCCCTTCAACAGAGCCGGGTGACCGCTTGGATGAGTTTGAGTTAACACAGTTTCCAATAGCTTGTGGCAGGTATCGAAAATAGAATCACCTTCGGGCTTGTGCTGCAGCAAATTTTCGACAACAATAAGTTTCTCCTCAGCGCCCTCCTTTTCGAAAGTAGTCTCATTCAGTATATCAATGGCTTCAGATTTGATTGTGTTTAACCAATCTTGAGCCTTTTCCAGTACTTGATCGTAGGCCTCATGTTTGACGACCTGGTTGCCCACAGTGTTGATGCGGTCGGAAACCTTCTTAGTGATAGTGTTGTATTCCTGAATGGACTCATCTGTCTTACGCTCGGACTCATCATCGCATAGAGTGACCGCCTTATCGTGCAACTGCTTCAGGGCGTTCTTGTGCAGAGTAATTTCCTGAAGTTGTGTCTTGTAGTTTTGTAAAGCTGCCTTCTTCGTTGGCAAAGTAGGATACAGTTCATCGACAGCGGGGACCTTGGCCTTGGATTCATTGAGATAGTGTGACACCTGAGTGTAGCTTTCCTCAATAGATGTCTTTTGGATAAGCACACCCTCAACCTGTTGCATCAATGCATTGGCCTCATCACGCAGATAATCGTATTTCTCACGCATTTGTCTCAAATCAGCACGAATGCGTTCACGATTTTCAGGTGAGACAACCGGATACAGGCCCTCACCAATGTCAACTGCATTGTTAAGCAATATCTGTCCATTATCGAAGGATTTCAGATAAGCTTTAATTGTCTGTAATTGTTGTGCGGTGGCCGATGAGGAGCCTGGCGAGCCCATGCGTGCAAGTTCTTGGAACTCAATTTTGGCATCTCCAAACCATTCATTAAAGTCCTTTGATGCCTTAGCGAAATTGGCATTTGACAACTGTGCAGTACGCATTTTATCCATGTGGCCAGCTAAGCCCTTGGCAACTGCCTGGTAGCGCTGCGCAAGATGTGTTACAAATTGTCCAATGCGTGCCTCGGGATTTTTAACGATAAGTTGCTGGGATGTCTGTTCCAGACTGTTGATAATAGGCCCATGGGCTAGCACATCCTGTTGTAAGATGGCCAACTCTTGGAGTTTCTGTGGCACCTCGGGTAGATTAACTTGGCTGCTGGTCTCCGCTTTGACACGACCCTCGACATCACGTAACCAATTGGATATTTGCTCATTGGACTGTTCGTATTGCGACCACAGATCAACATTTTCATCCAGAACGCCTCTAATGCGATCAAAGCTGTCTTGCAGCGCCTGCATTTCCTTGCCTATCAAATCTGCATCGCTGTTTAGCTCAGCCAGGTTCTGTGGCGTCTCCACAGCCTTAAGCATCTCCAGAGATTTCAGGGTTTCAGCATGACGCGCCTTGCAATCATCAATGCTTTTGCCGACTTCTTGCAGTGAGGATTTCTTCACGTCCAGATTATATTTGTCACTTGTGGATTCGGGCTGACACCAGGCCACCTTCTCCCGTTGAGTCGCAATTAGACGCTTCAGCATACCCACCTTGTCGGCATGGAACTTCTTCAGGAACTGCAGCAGGGAACTTTCGATCTTCTTGGCATACAGATCGACGGCCTCATAACGCTTCTGCACATTGTTCAGCTCCTTGGGTATGATGGACTCGTTGAATGTGGGATACAGATTACGCAATTCATCCACATTCTGTTTAATATTTTCAATTTCATTGCCACTGTTGTCGAGTTGAGCACGCAGTGCACGACATTGCAACAACCGCTCCATGATCTTATTGTTATCCCCGGACATATCATCGCATTTGATGAGCTGTTCGCGTAGCTTGCTCACCTGCTCGCCAGCAATCTTCGAACGACGGCGTAATTCCTGCTCCTGATCATTGAAGGATGAGGTGACAGCGTTTAGACGATCTGCATTGTTGCTAACCTCAGCAAATTGATCACCGATCAGCTGATTAAGTGCTGATAGTGCAGGTAGCTGGGCACCATTGTTGATCTTAATCAAATCATTAGTCTTTTCGAGAATTGTGTCCTTGAGTGCCTGATAAGAAGGCAACTCAGTGCGGTATTTGCTCAGGCGCATGGGACCAAATTCAATTTCAATTGAGTTATCGGCAGCATCGCAAAGACCCTGATTTGTCTCAGAAAGCCAAGGCATCAGATCCTTTTTGGCGTCTTCAATCTGTGACCAAATAACTGCTTCCGTTTCGTAGACATGTGCATTTTTGGCTGTCCTATCGTGCAGATCCTGCCAGTGTTGCTTGGCCGTAGCAACTTCCTGTTGTACCTCTTGTGGAATTGGCTCACCAATGGCACTAAACAGCTTACCGACATTGTTGCCACGACGTTCGAGCTCGTCCAGATTCATTTTTGACTTGCGCAACTGCTCCATCGTTTTGCGCGTCTTCTCAGAGGCTTGATGCAATGCGGTCTCATCGCCCGGCTGTTGGGGTATAGCATTGAATAGATCTTCAGCTTTTTTAATTTCTTTGGAGAACTTGTCCTTCGACTCGGCGTACTCACGCAATGCCTGGCTGATAAGATTGTATTTCTGTATGCGATCGGCAATTTCGTTTTGCAGTGAATCGTAGTTCTTGTCCAGCACCAACAGGCTCTCCTGTATAGCCGGCATGCTGGAGATGTCCTCACGCATAAGCAAAGATCCTTCGTCGTGAATGCGATCTTTAAGATCTGCCTGATACTTAAGAGCATCATTAAGGGCCACTAGATCGGCAATAATCTGATCAATGTTGTTCAAAGTGGGATGCTGTTTCAAGATCTTGTCTAGCTTCGCGCGATTCTCTTCCAATGCCTGACCAAAGTTGTTCTCCAGTGCATGGAATTTGTCCTTACGCACCGTCATCTGTTGCAATTGCTGTTGCTGATTCTGTGAGCGCATTTTCAGATTCTCCAATTTGTTTTCCACATCGTTGACAATCTGTGTGGCAATTAGAGGACGACGTGAAAGGGCATCGCGCAGTTGAATCGCTGGATTTTCATTGATTTCCTTAGCTTGACCCTTCCAGTAGCTCAGACCCTGTCCTAGATGATCAATCTCATCAATTGCCTTCTTCAGCTCTTCGACAGCAGGTCCTTCGGGCTTCTCCAACTGATGCTTCAAGTAGTTCAAGTGCGACTCAGTATCGTGCTTCCAGCCCAAAAGTTCAGTCCATTTCTCCAAAGCGCCTTTCTTTTGCAGCATATTCGACTCAAGATTCTGATAGTTAACCACCAGAGCTGTATAGGCATCGTTCAGAGCATTTGACTCCTCGGGTGTGGCACCTAAAGCCAATTGCTTAACCTCGTCGTAGATGGCATTGAAACTGGGCTTTTTATCGGCATGTTCCTGCAGCAGAGCATGTATAACATGCAGACTAGTCTCCACGCGTTCCGGATTGATTTCCTCAACTTGGGTGACCTGATTGCGCAATTGCTCCATCCAGTTAGAGAAATTGACCAGTTTAGCATTAAAGTCCTGACGCGAAATGATGGCATCGGAGACCTCGTTGATGTTACCACGAGTGGCTTCGGAGAGCTTTTGTAATTTAGCCTTCATGTTGTTTACGCGATCCTTGACGGCAACAGCGCCCTCTGGCGCCAAATGCAAGCTAATTTGATCGGCATTTTGACCAAGCGCAACTAGTTTAGCTTGTTGCTGAGATATTTCATTGTTGAACGACTTCAATTTGACCAACTCCTTTTCGAGCTTGTCAATGTGCGGCGTATTTAAAACAGTCGGACGCTTACCCATTAACTGTGCACCCTGACCAATCCAATCTTCCAGCTTGGCCGCATCATTATCAAAGGATTTCCAATTAGCGACAAGTTTTTCGAGCTTAGCGCTCGCCTGCTTAGCATTTTCATGGACCGCAGTCCAACGGGAGTGCATGGCATCTAATTCATCGGGGGCATTGGTTTTGCATAACATTTTATGACTGATGTTTGATATGCCATGGAGTTTGTCCAATTGCTCCAGGCATTGTGTTTCAAATTGGTTGGCAGTTTGTTGCATGGCAACAGCTTCTTCAAGTGTAATGGGTTTAGGAACTATATTATTTACCTTGACTTCGCTTTGCTCCACAGCGGGCTTGATCTGTTGCAGTCCGGTCTGGAATTGCTGCCAGTTAACCAGGTCCTCCTGCACGGCTTGCGACTGATGGTCCACATTGCGATTGATGGCGCTCAGCACTTCCTGCAGTTTGGAGATTTCACCCTTGAGACGTTTTGCTTCGGCAACGTTGCCTTCCTTTGGTGCCAGCTCAGATGCATCAGCGGCCAATAAATCAAGCTGCTTCATGCGTTCGCCCAGCACACGCTTGAAGGACTGCACCTTGACGACGCGCTCCTCTGGTGTTAGATCTTCAGATTGCAAGGCTTCAATGTTTTTGGGCGCCACTTTGTTGGCCCATTCCTGCAGCTCAGCGAGACGCGTCTTATAGTTGTTCCACTTAGCACTGTAGTCCTCTAAGTAGCCGACACGATCCTTCACATGCTCCATGGTATTGAAGAACATCTTTTCCACCTCGGTAACTTCTTTTTCGAGTATGGGACGTTTATCGGCAGCAGCCAGTGGAGCCAGCTCAGCTTTCAGAGCATGCAGCTTGGGCAACAATTGATGTGATGCCTGCTGCAGCTGCACATTCAGATCACGTTTCGACTTCAGATCTTGGCTAACATTCTTGGGATCGGTTTGTAGTGGTGTCAGGGAACGTAGCTCTGTCTCAGCGGTTTGCAGCATAGAGAAGATGTCGTTCTTCTGATCGACAAACTCACTCCACACCGCCTGTGTGCCCTTGAGCGCTTGCAGTTTATCCGAAGTTTCGGTATAGGCCTGATTCCAGCCTGTCTCCAGATTCTTAACCTCGGAGTTGACAAAAGCTGGGGCGTGCACATCCTTGCTGAGATCGCGTCCACGTTGTAGCATAGACATGATGTGGGGCCGCTGATGATCGAGCTGATTGATGGCATACTGTTGCTCCTCAATTTGGCGATTGACTCGCTCCAGGCTCTCGGGTGCTGGTATATTGGCCGTCTGATCCTTAACCTTGGTAAGCAGGCAGACGACTTCGTGCACCTCACGACGATATGTGTAACACTTGGAGAACACTTCGGTTTTGACCATTGTTATTTCAATGGTGGGTATTAGGTTCTTGTAGCGTGCAATTAGATCTTCCAGTTTCTTTTGCTCTAGATTAGCCTCATCTTCGGTGGCATAGCTGAGCAGAGAATCCAGTGTTTTGACCAGCCACTTCATGTCCTCACGTTTGTTATCTGCATCTTGACAGATTTTCTGCGAAGCAAAGTGAAAATTATTAGAGGAATTTATAATAACAAGATTTAAGCAAAAGCAATTGGATAAGTTACCACTAATTCCCTTAGCTGCATGCAAGCGTTATAAATAGGGGTTATAGTTAAAGTTATTTTTTGTAGGGTTTAGCATTCAACTCACCTGGAAAACAACCTTTTCCTTTTCGAACTCCTCCATGGTGTTAACCTCATTAACAATGTTCTTAAGGCTCTGATCCACGCTGTTCATCCAATCGATCATCTCATTGAACTTCACATGATAACCCTGCCATTGGGCGGGTATTTGCTGTAAAGTCTGACGCATATCCGCCAGCCTGTTGGACATCACTTGCCACTGTGACTTGGCATTGTCGTAGGCCTGTTCCAGACTAATATCACCCGGCTGCTGTTGCCTGTGCGCATGAGCTAGACGCTGCATATTCTGTAAGCACCTCTCTAGACGCGGCACTGCATCCTGATGTACCAGAAATTGTTGATTACGTTGCAGTATGGAGTCAACATCTTCGTTGCGATTGAGAGCCTGTTGCTCCTGTTGCAATTCCTTCTCGACATCTTTCAGTGATTGATAGAAGGCATTCTCGTCCAAACGGAACTCAAGCTTTAAAAGATGCAGTGGTGCTTGGGAAAGTACATTCTTCCAGCGTGACTGCAATTGCTCAACACTGTGAACCACTTCTGCTTGTTCTTGGCTGGGCAGCGTTGTCAGCAGTTGCTGGGCAGACTGCACCAGATCATTCATCCAGCGATCGTTGACCTGCTCGAAGAAGTACTTTTGTGTCTCAATCGTTGTCTTTGTTTCAATGTGCTTCTCCACAAGCATGGACTCGGCCTGGGTAAGCCATTCATTGACAACGCGCTCGTTATCCTTGAAGTTACTCCAGCCGCCGACTGCATCGCTCAGACGTTGCTCCCATTTTCCTGCATTCTGAATAACATAGTTGAAACGTTCGTTCAGTTGTTGCATTTGCTGTGCAGCTGGAGCTGTATCAATCTTATCATCGGACGCCACATTCTTGACCAGGTTTTGGAACACCTTGTTCTTGCTCTCCAGCATAGAACGATAGTAGACAGTGCGCGAGAAATAAGTCTTGTGCTTGTGCAGCTGCTCGTTGATCTGGTCACGGCCGCCGGCCAAATTGTGTGTGCCGAGCAATTGTTCAGCTTCGCTTAGCCATTGATGAATTTCCTTTTGACCCGCTTCCAGTGACTCCTGCTGTATCTGCAGCTGATGGAACAGATGCAGCTTAGCAGGCATTTGGGCGCGAATGCGCACCAGCGACTCCTTCTCCTGCTTCAGAAGTTTCATCATTTTGTCGACCTCATCACGTGACAGATCCTGAATAAGTGATTGGAAGGTGCGACTGATGTTCTTGAACAGCTCCTCATTATCATCGATTTCGCTGGCTAGCTGCTGTAGTTGTTCGCCATAGCGACGTATCTGCTCACTGTTGCCGAGCACCTGACGTTGGTCCAGGACGCTCTCAGCCCCGCGCAGCCACTTGGACAGCTTCTCAATGCCCGATTTGTATTCCTGTCGGGAGCGTATAATATCACCAGCATGCATATACTGCTTGGTATTTGCAAAAAGACGATCAAAGCGCTCAGCTAAGGCGCCATGACGTTGACGCAGCTGCTGGGCAATGGGCTCCTCGCAAGATGCAATCAGATAGTTAGCTGAATTGCCCAAGGCGTCGAACTTATCCTTCCACACGCTTATGTCCTGGAAGAACTCCAAGCGATCGTCCTCGCTCTGATTCAGCTTCTGCTCGGCAAGCAGCAGCCACTCCTCGCAGCTGGGTGCCAATTGATTCCAATTACGCCAGCAATTGACGACCTCTTCGAGTGAGTTTTGGCAGCATTTCAGCTCCATGGAGACACGCTTCCAACGCTCCTCGGTCTCATACATGAAGCGATCGATTTCGTTAATGTCTTTGCGGGCAACATTGCCCTCACGCTTGTACTCATCGACGACCTGTTGCATGTCGACAAAGGCTTTTTGGAACTCCTGGAAGATCTTGTTGCGTGAGACAAAGTTCTTGTATTGTTCCAGTTGTTGGGCAACCTTATCCTCATGTCCGTACTTGCCGGTCCAGCCTCTCATTTTATTCTCCACAAGATTGAGGAAGGCAATAAGGCAACACTTGTGTTCGAGGAACTTCAAGCGTATTCTACGCTCAGCGGACTTGGGTCCGATCTCTTGCAAGCGTCGCTCCATGTTGCGCAGTTGCTCCAGCGGCACCTGTTGCGCCAGCGGCGAGCGCTTGGCATTATCGAACATGGCCACAATGCGTGGCAAATTGGCAAAGAACAGCTTGTGCTCCTCCAGCTTTCTACTGATCACAGCAGCTGTTTCTTCATTCATTGCATTGGGTATATCGTTGTCCATCAAGAGTTTTTCGGCTTCGGCCAGCCATTTGCCAACAGCGCCGAAATCGCCAGGCAGCTCGGCATCCAATAGCCAGAGCCAGTACATCATCTGGTATTGGAGACGCTGCCACAGCTCATTAATTTGATCCCACGATTGACGTGAGACCTGCAGAAAACCGCTTTGGCTTTCAATCAGTTGCTTGAGGCGGTTGTAAGCCGCCAAGTGTGCATCGACTTCAGAACGTGCCAATAGATATTCACCAAAATCACGTGGAAATGAATTCATCCTAACCATTGGCTCGTATTCGGTGGTCTTTTCCACAAGGAAACGACGCAATTCGTCCACTTCTTGTTGCACATGCGACTCGTCGCGAGATGCACCCTGTTTAAAACAAAGTAGAATTATTAAACGGCACTTTTACTCTCAAAAATTTCAACATACCTTTGGTTCAGGATACTTGTGCAAGAATTGCGCCACATATGTCATTATACTCTTTTCATCCGGCTTGGATACGTCGACATCTTCAGCGTCTAATAGTTTGGCAATTCCCAATTTGTTTTCAGCGACATCGAAAGCCGTCTCTAAACGCTGACGATTGCTGGCCTTCTTTAGCTCAGCTAAATTGACCAGATTCGCCTTGATTGCATCAATAAGTGCGAGGAAAGCGACGCCATCTCTCCAGCTAGCGCCGAAATCCTTAACCTCTACACCACTGTCTCTGCGAGTAAAGAATATAACATTAGTTTCAAGCCACGATATCATATTTAATGTGGTACTCACTTTGGCAAGGCATTTGTTACCCAGTTGAGTAGCGTTTTCTTGGCACCTTGCTTCCATTTCTCTGCTCGTAGATCACCGCCAGCCTTGTGATTGCCAACACTGTCGAGAGAGCTAACCGAACCGCCAATACCATGACCCAAATATTCTAGGTTGCGGCTATTCTCCTCGATCTGTGAAAGTTGATGCGTTTTAGTACAACAAGTTATTATAAATTTGACAATGATATGTAATGGTTAAATAATAATTGATGGGTGCTTTATAATTCAGAACTACTCAACTCAAAAACTATCAAAATGAGGTACGTAAGACAAAATTATACCAACAACGTATTACATCGACTTTAACCTACCTGTGGCGCATAATTTATAACTACAACTAAGTTTTTCCGCCTCTTTTTACGAAGCTTGAGTGTTTTTAAGTTTTTTATTAGATTTCGATTATTTTTTTTCAAAGAATTTAAAAATAAAATACAGAAAAAGAAGATATAGAGGGTTAATTAAATTTATAATTGACGTTGTGAATAGCTATTTTGGTGCTTCATTAATTGCTGATCTAAGATTGTGGTGACAAAATGTGTACAGCTAGCAACCAATTTAATTTCTCATTGTGTGTGTGTGCTCCAATTTGTGAAAAATTGTGCACAGTGTGTGGGTTGTTGGGTAAACTAACTTGTAAATGTAAGCCTAGAGAACATTAACTCACCTGGAAGTACAATATGATCGTCCATATTAGACCCAACACAACTGGTGGTCTCCCATCCACCAGATCTGCGGGATTAATATTGACCAGCTTGATGCGTTTGCTGGCTAAAAATTGTAAGGCCGTATTCGCATTGCTAAGGAAATGTGGACGTCTGAGAACGCGACCCTTCTCCACGGGCAAACGTTCGCCGGACAGAACTTCGAGCAACGCAATTAGTTTAGTGCCATCACGTAAATCGTTGATTAAATCATCAATGCGAAGCGGTGGAACACGCTGTGAAAATAGTTAGTTAAGAATGGGATTAGTTAAGAAACAATTTAAAATAATGTTGTAATAGGTTTTAAAGAGCTGCTGTTTAATAATATTAAATGTTAAATGGAGCCCCAATGAGTGCTATTTTTAATGAGCAATAAATCCAAATGAACTGGCGGTCGAGACCAGCTTTGAAGTATCTTTTGTTGCCGCATTTTTAATGGCATTTTTATGTGCACTATAATAATGTGCATAATGAATATGCATACACTCACGAAGTGCACATGTGGTGCATATAAAAATGCAGTGCACAACTCAATCAGTGGAGGAAATGAAGCGCAAATACTTTAATGCTTCCAATTAATCAAATCGAACGCATCGAACTGATGAACGAAAGTGTCGAAAAAAGATTACAAATTTGTCGCTTTGTCAATTAACGTTAAGTGCATTTAATAAATTAAGATAGTTGAAATCGTTAGGCATTCGCGATAATTTGTTTAGATTCCGAGGCAGCTATGTGCCAGACAAATTGGCGAGTGGCACGCGCAAACATTTAACTTGGATTCACCGCAAAAGATTGCAATTTAAGTTAATGGCATTACGACGGAAGTGGCACCGACAAGAACCCAAAATAATTTTTAGTAGTAGTAGAATTTAATTGTGTCTTGCCAGCCAGTCAGCATGTGTTTTAGTGGCGGTTACCAAACAACACCCCGGAGCCCAAGAAGTCAGCTGGAATCAAGGCAAATAGTTTGCGAAAACTTTGACTCAACTGTTGCGGACATGCAAATGACGGTAAAGTTTTGTCTGTCTTCTTCTTTATTTTTCGAGTCGCACAAGATGTTTGTGTTAATGCAACTTGAAAAAACTATGCTACTTACAATGCGAAATCAATTACTGTATTTCCGGTAGCTTCCACTGACTTATGACTCTTCCCAGCAAAATTTATGGTGTTGTCTAGCAATTGTGTCAAACTTTTATAACAGCTTTCTGCCATGTCATGTTTGTTTGTTGTCTGTTTTGGACTTGGCATATGATGTTTTTATGTCTAAATCGCTATAGCGATGTTATTTTTATGAGTGGAGTGAAAAAAAAATGAAAGAAGTTTTGCAAAACTATCAAAAGACTGTCTATATCTTTTAAACTTGTTTTTAACAGACAAAAAGTATTCAAAAGTATTTATTGAGTGAAATGCAACTATTTCACTTTAAAACTTTTATACTTTTTTCAATTTCCTATCACATTCTACTAAATTTTTAATTTCCCTCCTCCAACAACACAAACGTATACGTTTTGAGACTTACTATAATTGCAAGCTGATTTTTTACGAGCTTAAGCCTCTTTGAAAAATATAAATAGATATAATCCAACAGTGAGTCAGGAACTAAACATTACTGGTTTGCCAACTATTATTCATTGTACATAGATACTAGAAGGTAAATAAAATTTTTTATTCAACACTTTATGTAATTGTGTGCTTAGTGTGCGTTAGTTCTTGGAATAACTTCAAGTGAACTCTCTGTTAAGCACGCACCTAAGACGTTCATGGAATTTACCAATGCGAGAAATTCCACAAGGCAACATGGCAACATGGCAGCTTAGACCGAGCGAGCGAGCTTGTGGCTTGAATGCATGCAAAGTTTGCATCGAAATAGGAACGACGTGCTATAGCCAAGTTCATAGCCAGACACATGCGTTGTGGCCTATAAAACAGTGAGTAGTGCTCGAGGCAGCCAACAATTCTGCATTAATAATGACAGCAACAGTTCCGTTTCATGTGTGGCCCGCCCGGACAGTCTTGGCCTGGCTTTGAGGGGCCCACGCAACAATATGGAACGCCCACTGGCTTACTTTTAAGCTTCCCCTGCACCCAAAAAACGTCGACGCAACGTTGATTTAATGCACTTTTCTTTTGGAGCACTCGACATTCGGTTTTTTCGTTGTTATGTTGTCTAATGTGTTATCTTTTAATACAACTTCAATCTGCAGACGATGTGAAGCCGGCATTTTCTTGTAGCACACACACACACACACACACATGTACGAATTGAGCCGGCCGGCTGGGCTGTGTAAGCCAGCAAACCAGTTCTACTGGTAGCAGCTCTGAATGCTATATTGCAACTCGATAAGGCCACAAAGAGTGGCAGAGTCGTAAAGCGTTCACAAAGTGACTGGCAATAAAAGGAATTGCAGATACATACATACGAAACAACCGTCAAGGAAAAAGGGAAAGAAGGCGTGGGCAGGTCATGAAAACGTTGATTGAAGTCATATATTTTAAAGCCTTAGAGCCCAAGCGCGAGCCCGAGCACGAGCCCGTTATGCAATATGCAAATGAGTTATACAGTTTATTTAGTATGAGAAGCATGATGACAAATCGATGTATATAATATTTTGCAATTGCACAACACTTCATTAGCATACACATGAACTTGTAGATAGTGTATTCCCTCTAGAGCATTTTGCCGGCAAGAAGTGCTAATTTACAGTAATTTATTTTATTTACATTCGTCAATTGACGCCCTGAGTGCGAGATTTTAGTATTTACCTCTTCTTTCATAGTTATTTTGACAACGCGCTTAAATAGGCGTATCCACAATATAACAAGTTTTTAGGCACTTCATAACTTTTTAGTTTTTTTTTCCCCATTTCAAGGTGAACGAGTTACGTCATTTAGTTGACGACCCGAATACGACGCTCGACAGACTTTGTTCCACAGAATTTGATTAAAATTTATTAATCAAAAGCGTACAAATCAACATGTACAACAACAATAGCTCCAACACACGCCTGCCTGTCACATTCTCGGATGCCAAATTGTTGGTCAGTGTGAATCTTTTGCTTTGTGTTTTTTTGCTCCCTCTGTCTGACAGCTCAATAGAAGGCACGAAGTATGACTCTCAGTTTCTAAATTTGTGTTTTGTGGGTGTGTGTATCAAATGGTTTAGTTTGTAAGGCTACCCCTTTCGCTTTTTATTTATAGTGGGTATTTTTCATTTTTCAACAATTTGAAACATTTTCTAACACTAGTTCTGCTTCTGACATTGAGGCTGTTGAAGCGCCTGCAGTTTGTCAGCTGCATCTCGTTGTGGAATTTATTGCAATTATCAAAGTGAATGGATAAACGCAAAATTGGTGCTGTTAGGTGTTTAAATTAGAAAGGATACGGTAAGGTGAAAGTGGGCTAGAAGACAGTTGTTTGTCAGCTGGAGATCTAACTGAAATTGGCAATGGCAATTGACGATTTTAGATCTTAAACGGGAATCTTTGATTTATCTATGAAAATGATATGTGAGTCCAAGAGAAATCTTAAAATTTCGCAATATAAGTTTTCGAACATTTTGGGCTTTTAGTTAATGCAAATCAATATGCAAATATCCAATGGCATTGAATGCTTCGAATCGATTGAATTGATAGCTTTAAATTCAAAGACAAATAACTCACCTTCAATAGGTATGAATTAATCCAATTAGTGAATGTCTTCTTCTGCACACGTTCTTGCTCCTCTGCAAAAAGAAATGAACAAAGAAAGAGAATGTAAAAATCGAGAAA
The DNA here is from genome assembly GCA_035044465.1 of Scaptomyza tumidula. Lineage (NCBI taxonomy): Eukaryota > Metazoa > Arthropoda > Insecta > Diptera > Drosophilidae > Scaptomyza > Scaptomyza tumidula. The sequence continues at coordinate 2,581,238 of JAWNNW010000354.1, forward strand.
ACATAAGAAATTGTGTATGTTAGCTGTGTTGTTTGTAATTAAATGTAAGACAAGCGAAAATTGTCAAGACTCAAAAGACGGCGGCAAAAAACTCAACACAAGACGCTGCTATAAAAAACAAGATACTAGCCTAAAGACACACGATAAGATACATTTCCTAGTAAGTAGATACCTGTGTGTGAGGTGTGGCATGTATTTTGCCGACGCTTCTTGTTTATGTTTGCTTTAATTGAATTATCAGTTGAAAGTCGGCGAGACAAACACACAAAATGACATCATGTTGCCCAAAACTGCATTAAGATCGTATTATCAAGGCTAATATAATATTTATCAGCGATATTTAATCAGGTTTTTATCAGTTCATCAATATTAACATTTTGCAAAAGTGTTATTAACCTTTGTGTTTTTTTGGTGCGTCAAACACCCAAACATAAACATTTACTCAGTTTAAACAAAATATTTTTGATTACCTCAATTTTAATTGCAGCAACAAAAAAAAACTGAAAATAATAAACAATGCGTTGAAAGCAGCAATTTGTAAATAATTAACAAATTAAAATACAGAAATCTGAAAAGAAAACAAATGTGTTGTGATTCATTTTTTGGAAAAAAGTGCAGCAGCATTGCTGTTGGTTGGCTGTCAAAATGGCAGCAGCTGTCCAAGCAGCTTGCCACAAAAAATCACCCCGAACCCGATCAGCGATCCATACACCACAAAGATAAAGAATAGTGCGTGGTGTTTCTCTTGAACTGGCGTATGGCCAAAACGTATAATGAGCCTAAAATAGATATTCCGTAAAAATATCACAATTTTTCAAAATGGAAAATTTTACAGCAAAAAGAAATAATAAATAATCTCTCACGTAATTTGACAGACTTGTAGCACTAATATGTCAAATGCTTAGACTTAATTGTTGGCGCAATTTACATGTACGTCAATTTCATATACACTTATCAATGTAAATTCTACAAAATAAATTTATTTGTCTTGAAATATTGAAAAATATTTATATATTAATTTGCTCATGTGACGCAATATTTGTTTGCTTGTGCAGAAAAGTTTGACAAAAGCATATTTAAATAGAAATTGGTTCAAGGTTGCGCAATTTGCGAAGCGTCTGAAAGTCGCACAAGTACTTAACATTGTGTTTAAAATCACACCATTTCTATAAATTTCGACATATCTCATATATTATAATAATGAAAGCATCATAAGCATTGAATGAACTTGTCACAAGGTAAAATATCAAACAATATATATATAGTTTTCAAATTTATGTACATTCTTGTGCGCAATTTAAAAGTTAACTAATGGGCTGTACGAATTTGATGTTTAAGCTTTATGAAAATATGGCTACGATATTTTTAACATTTAAACAAAAGTTTTATTGGGGAAAAGATAAATATTTTGTATTTCTTGAAAGTGTTTCTTAAACCATCCATCAATGAGCTTAAATCTGTTTCTAATCCCCTACAACATTTTAGAATTCACTATATATAGATAAACACCAAATTAACAAGTGTATATATTTCTTATAGTTCACAAACGTTTTGTCCAAAATCAAGTTGTTTTGGCCAAAATAGTTTTGTGTTTGCTACCTACTCGTCTTGCAAATTAATAAAACCTGAAATTTTGGTGCTTAAAGGCGACGCAATGGGAATAAATTAAAGGCAGCCAGAGCTGTCTTTGCTCTTTTCGGCATTTTTTTTTCAACGTTTTCAAATTTGAAAACTAGTTAACAATTGAAAGAGTATATATACGTTCATATATATATCAACTATCAACACGTATTAATTGGCTTTGTGTCCTAAAAATAAATGTTGATAAATATTTATTTGGTGTGTTCGTTAAGTCATAATTTGTGTTTGCAAATTATAAATGTTTGTAATCAGGCAAATACTTTTGCTAATTGTTGCCCAAGATAAGCGACGCCATGCACTTGAAAATCAAATATGCCAGATAACACAGAACGATATTTAAATATAGAAGAAAACGAGTGGAATTCAATGCCCTTACAGACGTTTATACAAGTATTTTTAATGGCAGCTTATTATTTAGTAGGATTCATTATAAGTATATCTAATCAAAAGCAAGAAAAATTCTTTAAGAAACCAATTTAATATTTATCTCCAAAGTTTTTTCGTGATAAACAAAAACTTTCCTAAAGGGAAATAATATTATTTTTAAAGCGCATGGAAATGGAAAATTAAAATTAAAAAATAACTAGGCAATTAAATTATATAGGTTACTATAACAGAACCTATAATTAAATAACAATTATTATTGTTTGACATTTAAACTTCGAAAATAAACGTTTAGCAATTATCACAACTAGAAATAAAAGTAAAAGCGTACAACAATTTCCAATTCTCTACACATTTGAGAGAAACACACACAAGATATCACAAATTGCTCGTCTTGGTAAAAACCAGGTTAGGCCCTATTTACGATAAAAAAAAAACCGTTTAGGTTGAATGACTTTTGAATGTCTTGTAAATTTCAATTTCTTCAATGTAAAATTCAATAACAAAACAGCTGAAAATACTCAATGGAGTACGAAACACAAGAAAAAAGCCCTCGAGCAGAGTCAACAATTAAGAAGGCTTTAGCGAGAAGTCCCGACTAGACGATACCCTCACACAAACTCATTGCAAACTTAACTAATAAGATCAAAATCCTTAATGACTTACTTGAATTTTTGAGAATCGCGGAGAAGGGCGATCTACATGCACAAAGTAAAATTATTGTTTTTTCATTATCTCGTCTATATTCTTAAACGCCATTTCCAAGACAGACGGGCGGACGGACAAACGGACTTGGCTTTATCGACTCTGCTGTTGATTCTAATAAATAATATATATACTTTATGGAGTCGGAGATGCTTTCTTCTGCTTGTAACGTACTTTTGCACAAAACCATTATACCCTTTCAGTGGGTACAGGGTATAAAAACCAAACAAACATAAATTATTCACAGGCCACAACAAAACAACCCACAAAAGAAAACAAACAATTACAAAAAAAAAGAAGTTAAACAGAGTAATTTTGTTGTTATTTTGCTTTTCTCAATGGTTCACTCAGTCAGTAAGTTAATGATCAAAATTATAATGATGCGGCTGCTGATTATTATTTACGCTTTAAACCATATTTCATGTTTTCGTGTCTCTCTAATGAACTTACGCAGTTAAATAATTGATAAGTAGGATATAAGTAAATTGCAAAGCAATATTTTAACATCTTAACTTGAAACTTTTGAGCAATTTTATTGGGCGTAAATAATCGCTGCGAAAGCATTTATTAAAACTGAACTTTAACGAGTGAGTTAGTAAAAGTTGGTTGGCCTAGTTGAGCATAGCAAAGAAATTACACAAAAACACACACAAAAAGTATGCAAATAATGTGTAAAAATAGTTTATTTACATTCATGCAAAGCTCAATTGTTTGGATTTCCCCCCTAAGGCAAGCACCAAAAGAAATTTGGTTGCGTACATGTTGTAAATATCTTAAGAGCTGAGATAGAAGCAATACGTATATGGTTATGGTAGATATTAAACATATGCTGCTTCAGACAACGGAAATGTTGTTTTGTGGAGAGCATGTAATATCATTTCCGTGGCTATAAATAATTGTTCATTTACTTTATAGCCGGTGCTGCAAAGTGATTGTAGAAGTAAGAACAGAAAGAGCTTCGAAACTTTTAGTTAATATTTAAGTATGATTAGTTTGCTAGCTATCATTAAATCATAACAAACTTTGTGACCAACAGTTGGCAACAGCTCAAATGCATATTTAATAATTATTACATCAACTCTGCTAAAGTTCGTATTTATAGATAGTGAGGTGTGTTCTGGGATGTTGGCACCTGTAGGCGACAAGTGAACAGCAAATTGAGAATCTATACATCTCGAGAGAAATATTGCACGCTCGAATGCGTTTCACAGGCTTCATTTATTCAGACAGCGGCATATGTCATAGATTGTATCTCACAGATATACTTGATGTACACATACGAATGGATTGCGTAATGGCTTTTGAAGTATACATAAACATACATGGTATATAGATATATATATTTGTATATATACTTTACGCACATACATGCGAAGTATAAAGCATTTTAAGTTTATTTAATTTTTCCATTAATACCATTCACTAAACCAGCAGCAGATAGCGATAACAAACGCAAATAAATGATTGAGCACTTTTTTTCCCCGTTTTGTAAACCAAAAACACCAAAAAACGAAAAATCAAAGAAACTTAAAAGAAGAAACCAAACTATTAAAAAAAAACGAAAGAAAGAAAGAAACTTTTCAAAAAGCAGCCCACGGGCAGCTGTAAAAATTATGGAGAGGAAGCTACAGTTTTGCATACTACTTATGAATTTGCGGTTCCTCAACAAGCTACAATATTTTAAATTCTCATGCCACATGCGCAACAGCTGCCCAAATTTCGGTTCATGTGGGAGTTTAAACACATATAGCAGATAGAACATTTAATGGGTTAAGTGTACAGAGTTGTTGAAGAAGCTTGAAAAAACGTTGCGAAAATTGTTTGCAAATACTTTGATGTACACTTGAGATAATTCTGATTTGATAAATAAACTTGTTTTACTTCTAAACTTACAAATTGCAGTTCAAATTTCAATAACACACATAGCGAGAAGGCGCCGTCAACTTAGCTTAGGTTGTTGCAACCACATTTTAGGCATCAATTAAAAAGCCGCTAAAAACTATAGACTCGTATACAATAAATTATTGATACTGACAGCAACTAACGAAGCGACAACAACAACAATAAACAGCATCCAATAAATAAATAAATTATTCAACGATGATCTCACAGAGACAAATAGACAAACGGACTGAGTTGTATTTCTATGGCTGCTGATCGTTCTGACAGACATATATGATTTGAGCTATAGATAACTCTATTTGTGTGTTCTTTAGCTGTTTGTTTCGTTTTCGTTTTCATTGTAGCAGCATTGAGCTTACAATTAAATGAATATTTGTCTAAAATCATATTCATATTTAAATGGCGAAAGCTTTTCACAGTCAGAGAATTGTGGCTTATTGACACAGTAACTGATATTTTTTCGCAAACGCTTTAAAATTGTATAGAAAAAAAGGTCCCCAGGCAACCAAAACTAATCAATAATAGTTTTATGCATCTATTATAAGGCTAAGGCTTGTCAATTAGCATACATTTGACATGCCATGACGTACATACATATGTGTAGTATACAGTTTATAAACTTGTTAAGGGCCGTCAATGAATATATATATCGTGCAAAATCTCTTCTGCTCTTTTATATACTATCATCATGTAACAATTGATTTACTGAACAGTCGGCATTTTGCTTCTGAGAGCTTCTAAAGCAGCGAAAAGTAAAACATTTCTAAGCAAAATTTATTGCAGTTAAGAAAAAGTGGCCAAAACACGCAACATCAACATATTGGCAGCAGGATACCGTTGACGTTAACAACCAATTCCCATTCCAAAAAAAATAAAAGCTATAACGAGAAAGGAGAAAAGAAAAAGAAACTGCACGCAAACTTTGTTTATGCCAACTAATTGTCACATAAAAAATTGATTAACGAACTAAGCAGCTCAAATATTATTCGATTTAGACGAGGAGATACTCTTTTTGGGAGAAAGGAACTTGCTTTCAAAAAGATTGTAAAACTTTGGAGTGTAAGAAATAAATCAACAAATTTCTTTCAAAAAAAAGAATGAAAAGTTATAAAACTACGCAGAGAACTTTTGTTAACATTATTTCTGTATAAAGAAAACGTTCGTTGCAATGTTTAACAAACATTTTAGAAACATTTAACAACATGTATACTAAGTCGCTTAATTGTCTATGTAAATCACCAATTCAAAAATCTATTGAATAAAAATCATAAAATGACCCTGTTTAAGTAGAACATTGAAAGTGGCATGCAATAATCATAACCACAACTACCCCTGACGATATATAAAGCTATTAATAATAGATACGCATGAATGTCAACGCTATTCAAGCATAATCATAAATGCGAAATACATGTGTATTTCGTGTGTATTTTAAAATAACAAGTGTAGGCACAAAAAATTGCGCTGCAGCATAGAGAGATAGTGAGACAATCAGACACTTAATTGCTTGTTATGCTTAACATAATAATAAAGACCGACCAGTGAGGAGGTCACATAACAGAGTCTAATAGCAGAGGCAGAAGCAGAAGCAGAAGCAGACGTCAGTCAACAGACCAAACCCTCTTTTGTCCCCACCCCAACCTGCGGCGCGTCATGCTCTTTTGGGTGGTTGCTTTGAGTGCTTTTGGCTGCCAATAAATTGTCGGGGGCTAGTAGTACTACTGGTAGTAGTAGGAAAAAGAGGTAAAAGCAAAGTTTGATTGCTTGCCAACAGTTGTATGGTAAATAAATACATAGATATTATTGTTTGTATGTATGTATTTGTAACAAACGCACTGTGTGTGCACATATAAATAATATAAATTGCCAACTTTAGCGCAACAATAACAACAACAAATACAGTCAATAGACCTGCTAACCAAGTTGAAAACGCAGCTGACTGATGGTGATGTCATTTTGTTCGGGCACAAAATTTTATCGATTGTTTTTGCAATAATTTATTAACACACAAAAAAATAAAACTGGCGACAAAAGTTGACCTTGACATTCAATGACCACAAATAACTAACGAATCCAACCCAATTCACGCCAAGAAGTTCCAACTATAAAGGGAATTACACCCAATAGGTTATTATAATAAAAGCTCATCAAGATCATTAGTTCTTCCTGCTTATCTATATAATTAAATATTATATCATCTCGTAGGTAGAAATATGCTAAGCACAAAAATATGAAATAACTAATGATGTGCTTATTTTTAAAAAAAATAATTTTCCCAAAAAGAAATTTATGTCAAACATTTAAGCTAAATGCATATTTATCATAAATACGAAAAATAGCTAGAGGAAAAATTATATTTTGTATTATTAGCAACAAATGAGAGACGATCAGCAGCTAAACCGACATTCCATTTGATATTCTATTCCCATTGTATACAGTTGCCAAGTCAATTAACAGGTTTTGCCAGATTAAACATAGTTTGTCACTGTTTGAGAATATGTTTAGCTTTTAAGAGTGAAAAAATAAAGATTTTTATATACACGAAAATGCTTTTGCAAGCTGTTAAAGTTCTCTTTTCACCCAAATACCTTTTGCATTTTTTGCACATACTTTCTTATCAGTTTTGCCAAAAATTTGTGTTTATAGCTTGCAAAAAAAATAATAATATTTCGCATTTTTATTATATAACAGCGATAAGGGAAATCAACTAGCCAACCCAAAGTGCGATATGACAAAAGTTTGAGAGCTACAAAAGCCTAATCACGAAAGCCAGTGAAGAGGCTAGACAAGTGATTTGACACAAGATGATCGATGTATGCGATAGAAACTCAATTAAATTCCGAGCGAATCGAAAGAGAAAGAAAGACATTAAGTTTACCTCGTTTCTCCTTAATGTGGCTATCGTACTGGGAATTACTGCGAGCGTAATTGATTGACGCCATGGTGGATTGGAACTCCTGGTATTCGTTATCGTGGTCGTTGTCGGTACGGTTACTTTGTGTCGCTTGAGTCTGATAATCCTGACGCAGACTCTTGCTAAAAGTACCAATGCCGCTCAATGCATGCGGCGTACACGGTGTTGTTGTTTGTGTGGTGGTGGATGGTGTTGTGGATCGTATGGGTGTTGAAACAATCACAAGACTACTAGCCGGCACACCCTCAGTATCGGAATCGTTATCGATGATGTCCGCGACGTTCACGTTCTCGTCTCCGATACGAATTTGCGAGGCAGTAAACGAGATATTGCCTGCCGGAGGAGCACTAGACAAACCGATTGTTTTCGACGATATTGAGGATTGTTCGGATTTGTTAGTCGTTGTGGTGCTGGTTATCGTTTTGTGGCTAACAATTTTTCGAGACTCTTGCGTTGAAGAACCGCGCAATTGGCACGTTGCAGCTGGACTAAATGTTGTTGTTTCGTCCGGCGTTGCTGCCGTTTGCGGTTGCTCCTTCGTGCCAGCAATCGGTGTGGATGTGGATGTTGTTAGCATTGTCTTCGTTGTTGATTTACCCGTTTGCCATGACAGTTCGCTTGGACGCACTGGTCGCTCGCGTTGCTGTTGTTGTGGCGTTGTTGTTGTTGTCTCGTTGCCACCCACCACTTGGTATGTTGTTTGCTGGTATAAACGCCGACGGCGGGGGTTGCTGCTACCAACGGTAATGTCAATGTTACCCGTTGCCATAGCATCCTCGTCCTGCCCACCAAATTGGCGTATGCGTGCGCGCACCGAACCGTCAGTATCGTCGCGTTCCTGTTCGTGTTCACACAACGATGATTCCGAGACTTCATCCTCCAGCTTGATGAGGATACGCCTACCGCCGGCGGTCATATCAACGCTATGCGGTGACGTCACACTCGAACGTTCACTGGACACACTGGAACGCGACCAAGACGGCGAGTCTCTTGGCGAGACATAACCCTCGCCATGACGATAGATCTTCTCATCGGCATACCCGCCATCGCTAGTCATGGACGAGGTGATTATTGTGCGAACACCATCCGCAGCTTGCACCTCACGCACCATACGTTCCCCATCCAGGAAACGTTCGAGTTCCGTCTGACGACTTAGATCTTTTTTCACAGTACGTCTCGTGGTTCGCAACGTAACATTAAAGGGTGACAATTGATCCTCAACGTTGCCCAACTCGGCACCAGGACTCATACGGCTGGTGGTCTTAAGGGTGACATTAAATGGACTGGGTATCTGCTCGCTGGTCACCTCGACGCGTCGCGCAGTTGTTTGTGGCGTATGACGTAGATGGACCTGCTGGAAGGCTAGCTTAGCTGCCTCCGCTTCGGCCATACCCCGTTGTCGTTCCTCGCGCAAACGTCGCTCAATTTCATGGACATCGATATCAAATGGGTTCTCGGCATCGTAATCATCCGACTGCTGCTGCTGCTGACGCAGTTCATCCGTAGCTAGTTCGGGTGGACGTTTGACAGCGCCATCGGACCACACCTTCTCATATTGGGCAACCTTTTCGCGTAAACGTTGCGGTGGCGTTGGTGTTGATGTTGGTGCATCCAAGTGTTCCACAATGTTCACTTGCTCGAGATTGCTGCTACTGGAGGTGGTCAGGGATGTGGTTATGGTTTTCATATATGTACGCGTCACTGTCGATGTTTCCAGCTGTTTTCTTTCTGAGCCCTCCTCCACCTCGAGCTTCTCGACCTTTTGCTGCTCATGCGCATGACGTCGCCGAACAGCTGGTATTGGGGGCACGTCCTTAGACACGTCATTTCGACCTCCTCCTCCTCCTCCTCCTTGGTTTGCTCCTATGCCGGCATCTATGGTTGGATCCTTATGCCTGCCTGGATCTGTACTATCAGCCATGATAGCATCGGTTTTCCAATTATCCTCTCCCTAATCCAAAATGTCATTTGTGTTGTTCGGTATTCAGTCAGGCCTTGTCCTTTTGTCCTGCTTTGGCTGCTCTCTTTAACGCTTGGCAGCCCAAAAGTGTAAAATTGATTTTTCTCACGCAACAACAACACTGACTTTTACCACCAGGCAGAGTTTCTTCTCTTTGCTGTTAACAACCCTCGAGTGGCCTTCAATTTAGTCACTTGTAATTCAACTTTAATTTTCTTAATAGCATAATACATACATATACACAAACACACTCAAATCTTTAATCACCGGTAGACGGAGAGCTTTTTTAAATTTTCGGCTTGCTTATGACACAATATAGCACAACGCGCGTTGTTTTTTTGGGTAGAAAAAAACACGTATTTTAATACGTATATGTATGTGCCTTGGATAAATTCTAATTAGTTTTCGGCACAAAGCTTAACTCCACTTCACCACACACACAATAAAACACTGACTAAAATAATGGCATGCCTTCGGCGAACAGACAACACACATTATATAGCCGAGCTTTAGGTTTCATTTGTTCCGTTTCCAATCCGTTGTTGTAGAAAGCCGGTTCGATACTGATTCGTCAATGTGCTACGCCTTGTCCAGAGACCAACAAAAGCAACAGCAGCCGCAGCTCACAGTACCGGACTACTAGTATAGTAATCGTAGTAAAGCTCACGTTTCCATATGAGTTTCTGAGAGCATGAGAGCGACGCGAGAGTCAGAGAGTAACGCTATTTTGAATGAGCACAAGAGTGAGAGCGCGCGCATTTATGTTATTTACGCATTTCGATGGTTGTTTACCCACTCCGTGCTTACCGCTCTGCCATGCAGCACGTACTACCTTTGAACCTACAGCTTGTGATATTATACCAGTGGCGCAGTTGCCGGCTTTAGCAATGGGATGAGTATTGTCTGCATGAAATTTTACAAGGAAGCTATTAAATATTAATGGAGTTTGTGTTATTTTTATTCCATAAATAATATATGGTTTTCTCGGTAACATTCGTTCGTTTTCAAACTACTCTTTATGTTGCTTTTTAAAGTGCGTAATTAAAACTGCCCTACGACTATGCATAATGCCGAGACGCAGAAAAGCTCTTTGGGTGGTTCTAAGTTCTGAGTGCTAAAGCCACTGAAACTTGCTCTCTCACCTACTTACGCTCTCATGTAATAAATCATTCATGCTCGCTCGCCCTCAGCCACTCGCACGTTCCCCGTCTCTCTCTCGCTCCCTCATTCTGCTCTGTTGGTGCCTTTTTGCATGTGTGGGTGAAATTTAAGTACATTTTTACTTCTTATTGTGCTTTGCTTTGTTATTGTTGTTCTTTTACGCCTTGCATGTGACATCATAACCGTGAGAAAATAACGATTACAAGCATTTGCTCATTACATACATATATGTATATGTATGTACGTAGAAACTAAGACATGTTCACACAAGTTTGCACATGTTTGTTAATGTGTATTATTATCCCCAAAGCGCACGTTTGTAAAGCGATTACAAAGGTTTTAGCAAACTGCAAATGTTTACCGTTTATTTCAGAGGCGCCTGACTGTATAGAAAATGTGGGTCAGCGCATAATGAAGCTCAGCTTACAGCAGTTCATGAAAGTCATTCATAAAAGCGATCAAGTGCGAACGAGACGCAAAATCAAAACAAATGTTTGTTTGCTGCTTACATAATCGACGCTAATGTTAATCATTTAAAACAAACAAGTTTTTTTTCAGCTATTTTTATTGGTAAATATGTGTTGAGTGAGACTAATGACGTCACGCTTTGGTGAATGCACTGCATTTTGTTGTTGTCGACCTAGAAGTTGACCTTACAACATGAAGTTGGCCAATCGTAAAATTATTTATGCACAGACATTAACATATTAAAATTCTAATCTAAATCTGAACATTAATATGCACTTAAGGTCGCCGGCTTATGTTTTGTTTACAATCAATCAACTTCTGTTAAAAGCTGTCATCGCAAACTAACATCTGTTAACAAACGCTGTTAATAACATTTCGTAAGACTAAATCTATTTTAAATGCCGCAGCAGACGACTTGATGTCTAATCCCATAAAAAACAAGCACTTAAGCCCATTAAACAACAGAGTGAACAGCCATTAATTTGAAAGTAAACAATAGTGCCAACAAAATCTGTGCGATCCCCTAAAACAACAACCAAAATATATAGAAGTGTTTGTGTTGAGCGCATGTAAATTTTATTAGACACTTTCTACTGTGAGCCACTGTGTGCTGTAAAATGTTAAGTGGGAAACACTTGATAGAGCAAAAGAATTGGCTGCCTATTAATAGACATGATGGTTTTAATGATAACAGAGTTCAAATTAGGGGCGTTAACAGCTGCTTGTAACCTTTACAGAACCAATAATGTTAGTGCGAAGAAAGGTTTTTTAGTTGAGAAAAGTTTGTTTGTTTTAGTTTGTGTTTAGCCACAAAGTAGTTTTTTGAATACATAAACTTGTTAAACCTTCGATATCGTCCCTGACTTTTGGCTATAAGTATTTTTAGCTACATTAATCTGCAACACTTTGTTTGTGTTTGAGCAAAAGCAGAAAAAAATATCTGCGCATAAACAATTGTTTCCTCTTTCGATTTTCAGCACTTTTCAATATTTTTGCTTGGCTAAAAATAGAAATTGTTGATGGTATTTTATTTATTTCGCACCTAGCCATAAAGTAGCTCACTTTAATGGAAAGGCAAATGCAAATTTTTCTTTTATTTTTGTTTAACTTTTTTAAATATTGACTCAAGCGCTAAAAGCGCTTATGTATACACACATTCATCTAGTTTTCTAACCTAAATATACACACGAGTGCACAAACCAAAAAATAAATAGACAAAAAAACATCAATGAATGAGAAGCAAAAGTCAATTAAAACAAGTAAGACGGCTCAAGTCGAGAATTCCCAACTAGACCATACCCTGACCCCATACTTAGCGCATACAGACAGTGCTTGCAAGTATGTGTGTGTGTGTATACTGTATGCTGAGCTTCAATGTTAAAAATCAACATGTTGAAGAAGATCATCGAAGATGAGAGAGAGAGAGAGAGGGAGGGAGGGAGAGAGAGGGAGATAGAGAGAGGGAGATAGAGAGAGAGAGAGAGGGAGAGAGATAGAGAGAGGCGGAGAGAGAGAGAGAGGGGGAGAGAGAGAGGGAAAGAGAGATTGACGTTTGATATACGAAAGAGCACTTTGGGAACAGTCACTAAAACAAACTCATTGCACACTTAGCTAATAAGATCAAAATCCTTAATGACTTACTTGACTTTTTGAGAATCGCGGAGAAGGACGATCTACATATACAAAGTAAATTTATTGTTTTTTCATTGTCTCGTATGTTAAAACGTCATTTCAAAGCTTTCAGACGGACATACGGACGGACGGACAGACGGATGGACAGACGGATGGACAGACGGATGGACCGACAGACGGACATGGCTATATCGACTCGGCTGTTGATCGGAGAATCCTCCTCCTGCCTGTTACATACTTTTGGACAAAACCATTATACCCTTTTAACCCACTTTTTAATGGGTTCAAGGTATAAATGGAAACCGCCAACAAATGGTATCCAGACCCTAAAAAGAGTGGTCGAAAATATTTGTTCGGAAATTAAGCAATGTAAACTATTAGCCAAACCAAATATTTTTCTGTACACAGATCACACACACACATACTTCGATCCAAAGTTACCAAGCTCATAAAAAGGCAATTAAAAATCTTGCCGAGAACTGTCAACATTTTGATTTGTTTGAATTGCGGCATTTGCATATGTCTAGAAAACATCATTCGTGACCGATTTATACGTGCATAAAATATTAAAATTAGTTTCAAAATACCTATTTATAGCAATCTATTTCATATGTTTGCCATTTTTCACTGTAGGCGTTGTACGTCTGCTAATTTAAATGCTTGTTTCGATATAAAGACAGCGTCCAGAAATAATTATTATTCGATTGGAGCTGTTTCCAAGTAAATATATTTTTTAAAGTATACAATTTTATTTTTTTAGCTTTAAATGCAGTTTTATTCTAGAGGTCAAACTGGGATATAAACGCTATTGCTTTTTTGAATCGCTTAATTTTTGATAAAGTTATGGAAAATGGAAAGTTTGGACCCATTCTCAGGACAATTTTTTTTTCTTATATCATATTTTTAACTTTAAATGCAGTTTCGTTTTAGAGGTTAAACCATGATTAAAACGATATTGCTTTTTTAAATCGCTTCATTTTTGACAAAGTTATGGCAGTGGAAAGTCCTCAAGACAATTTGATTTTTTTCAAATCATGCTTTCAACTTTAAATGCAGTTTTGTTCTAGAGACCAAAACCTGAATAAATTGCTTTGGCTTTTGAAAATCGGTTTAGTTTTGACAAAGTTATGGCCATGGACAAATTTTGACCCGTGCCGAACAACTTTGTAGGGTTTTATTTGAAAAGCGTCTGTCACTTAAGCTAACGAACAGAATACAGTATACATATAAACAAACGTTATCCCTGTCTGAACAAATAGCTGCAACAATTATCTAAAAAAAACAACAAAAAAAATAGTTTAAAAATAAATACATGCACCTAAGAGCAGCGAAACGAATAGCGAGACAACTTAAAAACTTTATTTTTAATCACTTTCGCGCCGTGACAAGACAAGTTCGAGCAATGTGAAAATGTGTCTAAAATTGTAAAAGCAGGGCGACCAAAAAGGTTCTTAAAATAGCATGGTCATAGCGACAGTAGCGTCCCTTGTCGACATTTTATACCAAACATGAAAACATATACATATATATATATACAACGAGAAAGAACATTATTCATTTTGGCTTTTTGGCCCGCTTACACATGGCTAACAAGACACAATTGCAACAACAATAAGGCGAGACAAATGCAGTTTATAAATAACTAAATAAAGGCATTTCCCCAGTGACATCAGCGCCAGCCAGCCAGTCAGCTAGCCAGTGAGCTAGCCCAGCACCATCATCCAAACATGAAAAGTCATTTTCACAACGCCTTTTGTTTTTCCAAACGACCATGTATATATCAATGGGGATGTGTTGTGGTATAGACGACCTGACTTTCAATAAAATAAAAAAGTGATCTCATTGCTGATGTACTTAGTTATTCGTTAGTACTATGTATGAGTAGAGACGTTACGTTATATGCAAGTCGTATAATCAAACAAAAGGCTTAAATAGCCGTAAACCTTGTTGTAGAGTATAGAAAAATAAAAAGTGTGATCATCACTGCGTTTGACTTTGGGTTTACAGATCAGATTTGTGGCTAGCAAAAAAAAACCGATAAGGTTAGTTTTAAATTGATTTTGTTCTACTTTTAAGCTTTCAGCTTTATAGATTAATGTTCAAAGCCATTAAAAGAATATTTAAAGGATTTAACTGCAAATATAAATATATATCTTATAATGAATCATGATGTAAAAAATATTGAACAAAATAATCAAGAACAAATTTTTGATGCTTGTGAATATTCAATTTTTATCAAAATGAAAGAAAGTATTGGGAATTGTAAATGAATTGAACTTATAATTTTATTTATAAATAAAAATGTATTAAGATTGAAATGCTAATAAAAAAAATGCATCTAAAAGATATTACAAATAAGTACATTTCATTTTGTTTGGAAGACTTGTGAAATAAAACGCAATCCGATTTGAATGCCTAATTATAATAGATATAGCATCAACTAAAAGATTTCGACACGCAACAATATTTGCTTATCCAATAACAAATAAATAATACATCAATCATTGCTCGATACAAAGATGGAAAAATTCGGAGCTCTTGGTGACACTTGTGCAAACAGCTAAAAAAAAAAAAAACCGGGGGCTGGTCATCAGTTGAAGTGTACAGATAACTGAAACATACAACCTATATCCCGCTCCCACATCTACGCCATTGGCTGTACAAACATACAGAAGCTAAGACTCTCACACATTTTGATAAGATCCCAAATGTCGCAGTGGCAGCAACAGTAGCGACAGCAGCAGCAGCAGCAAAACACTTGGCCTGATTAAATCGGTTATTCAGTCAGATCTAGATCATAGTCAAGATCACAGTTAAAACTTAAAAAACAAAAAACAAAACAATAATGTCGACACTCGAAAACGAAGTGACATTTCGCAAAAAAACTGAACTCAATGAACATCTGGAAGCACAATTTAACAGCTGTTCAACCGAGTTTATTTTGATAACGGATCATCGCACTTCCAAGTACAAGAGTCAGGAACAACTGGAAGCAGCCAAGGAGGATAGTGATTCAAGTTATTCCTGTTGCAGTCGATATGTTAGGAATATTTGTCGATTGAAAACGTTAAAGAAACGTTTACCCATACTCGATTGGTTGCCCAAATATAATCGTAGTGATGCCTTCGGTGATCTTATTGCGGGTTTAACGGTAGGACTAACGGTCATTCCACAGGGTCTGGCCTACTCTGGAGTTGTAGGATTGCCTCCACAGGTAAGAAAGACCACAAATAGCCTAATTAATCAAAATCTGAATATAACACTTTTTGTTTATGGTGCGCTATGTTCACAAATACTTCGAGATAAGACTTTACGAATATGGAAAAAATTCTACATGCTTACGTATTTTAGTTCTGATAATATGATAAGTAATATCTAAAGGTGACATATACTAAAAAAAGTTACGCGAGCTTAACAACAATAAAAAGATTTAAGCAAAAGTCCGTCAGCTTTAAATTATGTAAAATGCATACAAAATTGTTAAAGCTTTATCAACAAATGCGAATTCACTCATTTTTTTTGAGTGTGAATACATGTCCCGTTTTGAGTGCATTCTCTTGCAGTGCAATTTTCGCAAAATAAGTTAAGTTTGAGAATTAATACTTGTTTATATCATGCGCCATAATATATCTACGTGCTTAAAACAAAAAAAAAGTAGCTGCACAACATTTGGGCTGTTTATATTAGTCTTGTTTCAATTTAAGTTAACTCAGTCAGATGTAGCACGGTCAAGACTACAGTTAGCTAACTAAAGCAATGTCCACGCTCGAAAACGAAGTGACATTTCGCAAGAGAACGCAACTCAATCAAAACTTAGAAGCTCAATTTTGCAATTGCTCTAAGAATTTTATTCTTATCAACGATCATCGCACTACCAAGTATAAGAGTATTGAAGAACTCGAGGCTGCCAAGCAGGAAACGTGTTGTAATCGTTATGGCAAGAATATTTGTTGCCTGAAGACGGTTAAGAAACGTTTGCCCATTGTAAGATGGTTGCCAAAATATAATGTTAGTGATGGATTTGGTGATCTTGTAGCCGGTTTAACCGTCGGTCTAACGGTCATTCCACAAGGTTTGGCCTACTCGGGTGTTGTGGGTTTACCTCCTCAGGTAAGAGGTGTCTAGGGTTGTTCTCAGTGTTATTTTGACTACAATGTTTCTGTTTGCTTTTGTCTTTGTAGTATGGCTTGTATGGCTCGTTTATGGGTTGCTTTATGTACGTATTGTTGGGCACCTGTAAGGATTGCACAATTGGAAGTACAGCAGTTGCATCCTTAATGACCTATCAGTTTGCTCAGGGATCCTGGCAACGTTCGGTGCTGCTAACATTTATCACTGGCTTCATTGAGCTACTGATGGCTGCCTTTAAGTTGGGTTCCTTGGTGGAGTTTGTCTCTGGACCCGTAAGTGCAGGATTCACTAGCGCTGTGGCTTTAATCGTTTGCACCTCACAGATGAAATACATTTTGGGTGTGAACAGCGATGGAGTGTCCTTTTTGCAACGTTGGATAAGCATGATTAAGGATATTGGAAACATACGCTTGGCGGATAGTTGTCTGGGCGTTGCCTGTGTTATTTTGCTTTTGATTATGCGTTGGCTGGGCAGACAGAGCATCGGATCCAAGGATCAGAAGGAACATAGTAGATTTCGGCGTATTGTTAATGGATTGATAAGGTTTATGGGCATATCGAGAAATGCAACAGTTGTGATTGGAACAACTATAATGGCCATGCAACTGGAGGCAAGAGGCACAAATCCTTTTCGACTAACTGGCTATATACCACCTGGCATGCCGTCGCTATCGTTGCCACCCTTCTCGATTGAACCGCAGCCTGGAAACGCAACAGCTGGCATTCCACCTGTTGCCGGCGAAACTTTCATGGAGATGGTTCAGGGTTTGGGTTATGGTTTCATAATAGTTCCACTTATCGCACTGCTGGAGAGCGCCTCCGTTTGTAAGGCTTTTGCCAATGGCAAACAGATTGACATGACCCAAGAGCTGTTTGCGACAGGTGTTGCCAACATTGCCAACTCACTTTTCTCGGGATATCGCTGCAACAGTGGACTTGCCAGATCGGCTATTAATAATGCCAGCGGTTGTCGCACCAGCATGTCCAATTTCTATATTGGTTTGGTTGTCGTCTTGGCTCTAAGTTTCCTCACCGAATACTTTAGCTTTATACCAAGAGCGGTGCTTGCTGCGATTCTCATATCGGCAGTTATCTTCCAAGTTCAATACCAGATCATTGTACCGATGTGGCGTAGTAAACGTAAGTAGTTCGAATCAATTTATACTTTGTTCCCAAAGCTAATCTCTAATTTTCTTAGGTTCCGATCTAGTGCCTGGTATATTTGCATTCATAACCTGCCTGGTTCTGCCGCTGGAGATTGGCATTTTGGTTGCAATTGCTGCCAATCAGTTATTTATCCTTTATCACTCGGCACGGCCCAAGGTTACGTTGGAGCAACTGGAAACAGAGCAGGGCATACAGTTTGTGAAGATAACACCGGATCGTTGCCTGATCTTTCCCTCCGTGGAATTCGTACGCAATATGGTGCTCAAATCGGGCAGCCAGACAACTCTACCAGTTGTTATAGACTGTACCTATATCTATGCAGCTGATTTTACTGCCGCCAAAGTCATCTCCTCGATGGTTGATGATTTTCGCTGTCGCCAGCAGAAGATTATATTTTTTAATCTCAAACCAAGTGTTGTCAGTATTTTTGAGGGTCTCAAAACTCGCTTGGTGCTCTGCTATAATATGTACGCTCTCAACCAGGAGCTCAGTGCCGAGGGCAACTTATCTCGATCGGTGGACTCCTTGGATGAAACTGAGAAAAGTGTTGGCACCGATTGCATAAGCATGGCCAGCACTTTGTCTCTGGCTAAAAGCTAAATGATCAAATGTAGGGTATTACACTATAAAAGTAACTATAAAAATACAAAATACTTTAAATAAACCTATTTTTAAATAAAACATTGATATTCTCGTTTGTTTATTTTTGATTTGGTAGACCAATAATAAAACTATTGAGAAACTAAGTGCAATTTTTGCACACATTGTATTTTCAGAATGACAAAAATATTCCACATTACATAAACATCAGTTCAAATATTAAAGACAACTAAAGGAACAAAAATGCATTTAACGTCAAAACCATCAAGAACCTCCTCATTATATATATGTATGTATACACATGTATATACATACATACATACATACAAACTAAATGGAATGCAGACACTTCATGCTTTGCTCTATTGGCGATTGCTAATTACGACAAAAATAAAATAAAATAAAATAACCAACAAACAATTTAAGAAATGAATGGTAGATTCTCTGAACTTTTAATATTTTTAGAATTTTTTCTTCATTTATTGGCATTCAATAATAATGCATAACAATTTTAAGTGGAAACACTTTTAATGATGCGATGGTGCAAGGACAATGTATCGATATTTGCGTGTATGATCACTAATACAAATGGCGGCCGTATGCAAAACGAAATGCAAATGAATAAAAACCTAAACACATATAAATACCTAAGCAGCTACCCATAACACCACTTAACTATGTTTAACACAGTATGATTACAGGGTATACCGGCCGCTTATATGTCATGACAACCAAAATGCACTAAAAGGTGAAACAAATCACCAATAATGTTTGTATGTATGTATGTGTGCATGGTCCGTTTTGCCGAATTGGGCACTAGAAAGCGTCCGACGTTGATGAACGCGGGCGACTGGGTCAAGTTCAGATGACACATTCGCGGCACCGATGCTGATTCATTCAACACTGTTCAGAATGTCGAAAAGTGTATTCACATATGTATGTAAACTTGTAAATGTATCAATATGTATGTATGTAAATGTATGTCTTAGCACCCTAACGCCGGCTGCTGGTTTTCCTCAAAAAACATTTGCTGTGCAACTTTTGGCTCCCAATATGTTGGATGCGATTTGCATTGTGTGTTATATGTAAAAATAAATTTATTAAAGCACTTTACCTGTATTAATATCCATTTAATGGTTTTTTAAATTACTTTTTATCACAAAGCCACAAACTATGCTATTTGCAAGCGCAATAGGAATGGAACTCACAAAGATATCGATAAGTACCATTCGCCTTTTCAAACATAGTTGCCATTACACCCAAACATAGTCTGGCAGCGCTGTTCAAAGCCATGTCTTAGCACCCTAACGCCGGCTGCTGATTTTCCTCAAAAAACATTTGCTGTGCAACTTTTAGCTAATCAATATGTTGGATACGATTTGCATCGTGGGATATATGTAAAAATGAATTTAATTAAGCACTTTACCTGTATTAATGCCCATTTAAAGGTTTTTTTAAATTTATTTTTATCACAAAGCCACACACTATGCTATTTGCAAGCGCAATAGAAATGGAACTGACAAAGTTATCGAAATATCGATAAGTACCATTCGCCTTTTTAAAGATAGTTGCCATTACACCCAAACAAAGTCTGGCAGCGCTGTTCAAAGCTAAGACATCGATGCAATAATAACCAAAAAATAAGATTCTCGGTTATAAGAAACTTTAAAAGACACGCAAGGGCAGCCAAATAGTAAAACCAAAATGGAAAAATGCGTAACACGTTCAACATTCGCTGGAAAGACCCAAACGGGACGTGTAGAAAAACCAAATTGGAAACCGTTAAGAGAAACGCGTCAAAACCGCAAACAGACTGTTAAGAAACACGTGCAATTCATGAAGCCAAGATTCAACAAACGTAACCAGCTCAACAATGAAAATCTGAAGTTGGATGCAGCTAAACGAAATGGCGGAGCCAAACGAGGACGCAAACCTAACGAGACTGAGACTAAGGATCTGCAGGAGGAACTTAAAACCCCGCCGGTTCGCCCGAAGACCAAAGAAGAAGAAAGCAAAGCAACTGATGAAGACGACAAGATCTTTAAGAAGCCAGCAATACCAGTGATGCCACGCAATATAAGCTTGAAGCAAAAAAACGATTTGAATGGAACCTGGTATATCATTCGGCCAAGGACATGGCCAACTGAGCGACGCGAGCAGGGCCAATATTTCGAACTACCGTTAATCAAACTGGCAAATGCCACCACGACCATGAAGCTACCATCGGCAAAGTGGGAAACTAAGATAAAGCTGCATGAGCTAATGCCGAAAGTGCTGAAACGTCACACATTGACAATATTCACGGGTGATTTGAAAATACATCGCATAGACGAAAACAATCGGCACAAATATCAGCCGGTTTGTGTGATCTTTCGACGTAAGTGCGAATATGGATGCTACGATCGGGTTATTGTCTTTAGGAGCAAACGTTTCACTATCGCTATCGATGGTATGCTCATCCATTTGGACGGAGCGCCCGAAGCGGTGACATCGATTAAAGATGTGAACATTCTACTCGATATTCTCGATAACATTGATCTGTCGAATCCAATGGCTGACATAGTTACGCCCATGTTACTAACTGAAGAGTTTGGTAAATACTTTGACTGATTTAAAAAGAAATTAATATTAAGAATTATACAAAACTTAACAATAAAGCTTAACATTCTGAATAGTTTGGATAGTTTACTAACCTTGTAATTGCATTATTGTCATTTGATATTCGGCTAGCTTCTCATCGATGTAGTCCTGAGATTGATTAGCAATTATTTCGGCAGTCGATGGTCCAAATTCCACTTCATCGTCATAGATGACATAGGACCTGGGCTGCGGTGGCTCCAATGGCACGCCAATATAATCAATCTGATCCTGTCCGTGTTGTCTCGGTTGTTGTGGCAGTGGTGGCAATGGTGGTGCGCCTGGCTGACGCATAAAATTTTGTTGCTGATATTGAGGATGCTGCTGCTGCTGCTGCTGATACGACAGTGGCGTCTGTCGACTGCTGTAGTTGAAATCCGAACTGGGTGTTTGGCATACAATTGGCGATGGTGTTGGTGACAGTTGGAACGAACTCGTTGGCGGTCCACCATATGAGTTCTGATGATGCAACTGCTGCAGCGGTGCAGGTCGATAGGGACGTGCACCACCAGCTGCGCCTCCGTAGGGATAACCTTGTGGCTCAAACATGTTTGGTGGCTGATATGGTGATGGCGACTGATTGCCACCGGGCCACTGTGGACGCGGATGCGGCATATTGCTATTGTTGCTATTGTTGTTGTTTGTGGCACGTTGACCACGCAATTGTGGTGCCGGTGACATGGCATGACCAAAGGCACGCGGTCCGGATATTATCGGTGGCGGACTGGGCGCTGTTGTCCACGGCGATGGTGGACGATACAGAAAGGATGAGGGCGATGGCGAGGCGGGATTGGGTGCACGCGGATTCCAGCCACGTGGCCCATTGCCAAACGGCGGCGGCGGACCGGACATTTCTTGATTCTTTCACAGCTTTCAGTTGTTGGTTTTATTTATTTAAATTTTCGATGGTTATATTTTGATAACTTTTAATATGACTTCAACGGGATTCGTTTATTGGTTAAGGGTTAACGAAGACACTTCAATTTAACATATTACACTGCGAGTAAAAAGAAATACTTGTTCAACTACCCAGTTGGAATAAGTCCTTTTCATATTAAACATCCCAGTTGGAATAAGTCCTAACGAGCAAATATCCCAAAAGCTTGTCTCTCTTGAATGTTTAGTTTTTCAGCAAACTTTTTGCCACATTATCAAGTACCCAGTTGGAATAAGTCCTGTTAAACATCCCAGTTGGAATAAGTCCTAACGAGAAATTATTCCAAAAGCTTGTCTTTCTTGAATGTTAAAGTTTTTCAGCACCGCACCAAGCAAACTTTTTTGCTACTTCATCAACTACCCAGTTGGAATAAATCCTTTTCATGTAAAACATCCCAGTTGGAATAAGTTCTAACGAGATAATATTCCAAAAGCTTGTCTTTCTCGAATGTTAAGGTTTTCAGCACCGCACCAAGCAAATTTTTTTGCCACATCATTAATCACAATTTGTTCATTATTAGCTTGACGATCACACCTGAACAACCAACCCAATTATGTCAAAAGAAAAAAGAAAAGAAAAGAAAAAAAAGGCAAACATAAATAAATCATGACCTATTCACCGTCTCTGGTGAAATTGGAATTGTTCAAAGTGTTTCTATACGCATCAGATTCTTTAGTATTTTGTGTGCCATTTTTCTAACGGAAGTGGGCTAAATGTTTATTCGACTTTTCGCACTCGATTCTTTAAATTGTTGCTTTTCTTTTTTTAAAATTGGCGCTGACGCCATCGCTGGCGAAATTCTGTTACGGAGTGAATACTTTGCTTTGCCAATTTCAAAGATATCTTTTTTTGTTAGTTGTCACAAAGAATATTTTGGAAAAGACAAACAAAATGGTGCGTGGCAATGCATGAATATTAATATCGAACAATATGTTGTAGTTTCGAAAAGCACACACGGATTAGCTGCCAGTCAAAATAAGTATGTTTTGAAGGTCTCCTCACATGATTAATGCTTTTGAGTGCTGTTTGCCACTCGCAAGGACATAAATACTATACACTCTCGTTCGCACTGATATCATTCATAAACATAGCGAGAGACCAAATATCGAGAATATTTGAAAAGACTTTCACAAAAAAAAATACAAAACTTAATTGCATTTCAAGTGAATCTAGCAAAGAAAAATAAATATAAGTATATTTTGTGAAAGTGAAATTTTTGAAAAATATATGAATACATTTGACTACAGTGAATATTCAATAAATAAAAAAAATTCCAAACAATATTTAGCAACATAAAAAAAAATATTTGTATATATTTTGTGAAAGTGAAATTGAAGAAAATAAATAAATTAATATGACTACAGTGAAAATTCAATAAAAAATAAAAAAGTTCTAGCCAAAAAGTTCAACAAAGTGATACAAAATTAGCAACTAAACCAAACATTTCAGTTCTAGAAAGCATTAAGTATAATGAACATTAATATGTGATCGCTTAGGCAATGTCTACTGTACAAAAAATGAATGTTCTTTCCATTTAGCTTTCGTCATCTGCTCTCAATATGCAATAATATGATTTTTGGTTTTTATGTCCAGTTGGAAAAATGGAATATTTGCACAGTGTAGGCGTGTTATATAGATCAGTCGACATGTGCTGTCTCCTAGTATATCTCCTGTCCCGCCACGGAAAAGCCATGCAGACTTTTCACTTTTTTTATTCGTGTAGTTTTTTCTTGGTGCTTTTTTTGAATACGAAAATAGAAATGAACTCAGTTCGTTAAACTTTTGCTCGGGATGAAGCAAAAAGAAATCATGCCGAGAGTAGCCGAATGCAGCATGCTTTGATTTTTCACATACCCCCGCCCTCCCCCTCCCTTTCCACAACGTTCTGTCCTTGCACGTTTCCCCATAAGCTGCGGTGGCCCCCAATCCAATCCCCACTCTTAATTGCCATCAATTTTAATGGTGTTTTTAAATATAATTGTTTAAAGTGTACACATGATTAAAAACATTTTGCTTTTTTTGGTTTTGAAGTGGAAAACGTGTTTTTCCACGTTTTTCTCGAGTAAAACAATGTTGCGATTATGTAATCCGTTTTTCGTTGGTTGCCGAAAATTGAGTAATTAAACTAACCATTAAGGAAAAAACTAAGCACTTTGATTAAATTGAACACAATACACAAGAATCGGATTCGATATATACTTAAAAAATATATATATATATATTATCGATATATATGCACTTGTATATATGTATATATATATATATATATATATAAAAGAGACTGTGCTGTGAAGAACTTTTGATATATATTTGTTGAGGAAAAACCGAGAACAACACTCGACGAGCACGAAACACTAACTGAATCAGCCGCACACAAGTGACACAAGGCAATATTGTTGCGGCCTGATGCTGCCTGCTGCTGCTGCCTGCTGCTCGATGATCTTGAGGGAAATTACGAATTGTGGGAAAAATCTTGTCACGAAGATTCTTCGGCAACGCCGAACTTTTCACTTGCTGCTGGCTCTCTCTCTCGCTCCCTTGCCGGCTAGTTAAAAGCGCATGTGCCGTAGGGAAGATTTCGTGTTTTTGTTTACACATCGCATTCTAAACAGAACGGGAACTGAAAGCAAACGGGCGATCAAAATGGCGTCGAATCCAAATGCAGACGCGTAGGCAAATTCAAAGTTTCCCAGCGGTCTTTACAGATTTAGGCTAAACCTGATTCACTGGAAAGATTCGATTTTGTACCTTATGTTTTGTTGGTTTGAAACAATTCAACACCAATGAAATCGATAACTTTGCACAGGAATGCTTGCAAATGACTTATCGACTCCTTGCCCTTTTCTGTTAACTCATCCGTCAACTTCAAACTATGGGTTAAGTTGAAATAGTTGTCCAAAACAATAATTGTCCTGTTGGAACTTTAAAAGAGTTCAAATGAACTTGAAATACTGCAAACAAAGCTGTTAAAACAAACACAGCCGGTGTAATTTGTGCTTAGTTGGTGTGCCAAACAGCTTATGTCAGTGAGCGATTTCTGTAAAAACGGCCAGCGCCACCTACATTTGGATGCTAGAAATGTAATACAGTCAACTGTTGAGCAAATACGCTGTTAAATTTAAATATAAAATTCGAAAAACTTAACACAACTCTTGCAATCAACTACACATAGGATTATAATTGATAAAATATTTAAATAAAACGTCATTTTTGTTTTTTATTTGCACTGAACACACAACATGCTTAAAGACTTTATTTATTTATCTATATCGATTTATTGCACTGTATTTCTTGTCAACAATTTTTTGGGTTTTTTTTTGCCGAGTTTAGTTTGCTTTTTGCTTTTGCATTTGCTTACTAACTAATTA
This sequence comes from Scaptomyza tumidula, assembly GCA_035044465.1. Lineage (NCBI taxonomy): Eukaryota > Metazoa > Arthropoda > Insecta > Diptera > Drosophilidae > Scaptomyza > Scaptomyza tumidula. Next base: position 2,606,845 of record JAWNNW010000354.1, read on the forward strand.
ATAATTAAAAATTAAGTGATATTTTGTTGTTCATCTTGCTGTTTGTTTTTGTGTTTTGATGCGATTATTGTTTAAGTAAAATACTTTTAAATATTGCAGTTTTATATTTGATTTGCATAAATGATTTTTTGTTTTTGTTTTTCAAATTTTGTATTGGCAACATCTTTGGATTAAATGCACTTTATAATTACTTAAATGGAACTACAAATTTATATTCGGTTTGTTTTTTTTTATACTATTTTTAAGGGTTTTGTGAGTTTTTGTTGTTTTTGTTGAGTGTTGGCTAAGCGCATTTTGCTCGCATCGCGATTTTGTAACCTGTAAATATTTATATATATATATATATATTTTCTTTCTTTATATGTATACATATATATATATTTATTATTATTGTTAGTATTGCATTCTAGCATTTTGTTAAAGTTGTATTTTGTTTTTTAGCGTTGCAGGTTTTGTTGTTTCTATATATATTTGTGACACGCAAAAACAGTGTTGTAAATTACAAAAATATATCTCGTTTTCTTGTTGTTGTTGTTGTTATGGTTTTGGTTTGTATTGTTGTTGTTGTTGTTGTTTTCTCAAACTCAAGCATTAATTCCGATTGAACAACGCGAAAAAATGGTATGAAATATATATATATATATATATATTAACATACACATCTTTTATACGTTGTTTGTATGTATATTTTCTTATTACAATACAAAAGGTACGAAAGGCGCGACAAATTCCACTAGGATATATATATATATATAATCCCGATAGCGAAATTTACACTAAAAATTGACTTAATTGTGAAAATTTAAGGGCAACCAAATTTGAAAAATCCAAAATTATAAACACTTGAAAGCCAAAAATGTTTTTTCTTATGGCAGTTATATGATATAGTGTTCAAATCTGGCCGATTTTGTCAAATGTTTCAACTGCAATCAAATGAAAACATTATCAGCTCGCGATCACGATCAGTATATATATACTAAACACTTCATATACACTTTTTCAAGTTCTATTCAAAAACAAAACGAAAATTTACTAATTTAAATTGTTAAAGAACATTTTGTTGTTTACCAATTCTTAATGTCTACATTGCAGAATCTAGAAAGTGTTTTTAATGAAATTTTTTTTTATAATTTTGTATTTTTTTGTTTTTTAGCATAATAGGAAAACTTGAATTGAAAGCGGCAACTAGCTCGAGTATCTTTTTAAATATTTATTTTTTTTTGTTACTTTATTTTTCTCATTATCTTATTGGGTTGAGGCCTCTTAATATGTATATATATATATGTAGGTATATGTATATGTATTTTTGTATTTATTTTTATATATATATATTGTTGTTTTGTAGATGTTTTGTTGTTGTTGTTGTAAGCTGTTGTTGTTTACTCGGCGCGACAGAGAAGGGAGGCGAAGCGAAAGAGCCGCATCCAACTAAAAAGCTTCGATTCGATGAGATTCTCCTCCGCCGTCGAGGTTGTCATTGAGACCCGCGACATATTGGAGGATTTACTGCTCCGTTTCTGCTGCATGATCCTTGGCGAGCTCATCTTCATAATCGAGTAAGTCGTCTTGACTGCTTTATGGGCGCACGCCGCTAGCGGGGCGTGGCAACGGGCACAAACGACAAAAAGGGCAAACGCAATGAGCTAAAAAATAAAAGAAAGAAAGGAAAATAGAATACGAGATTGAGATAAGTATTAAGTATTAAGTCAAGTGGCGGTCTTTAAGTGGCCAACTGTCAAGAGGGCTTAAACTCAAGCACAATACAATTTCCGCCCCCCTCAACACCCTCGCTGGTTGTGCTTTATGGAGCATGACTTTTGTACAGCAGAGACAAGAGGAAATACTGCTGACACGATGAAACACCAACAAAAAAATGGAGGCGAAAACTTTTTTGGGCAGCCACACCCCCCCCCCATACAGCCAATAATCGAGCGTGACCTTGCCACATTTGCGCCTTCTCGTCCGAATTTATGTGGCATGCTCCAGTTTGCATGCTTTAAAACTAAATAACAACAACCCGAAAAAAGCGCTTCAATGACAAAACTCAGCCAATCGTTAAGTGAATAGATTGAGTAACAGATGTGTCTACGAGTGTGTGTGTGTGTGTGTGTAAATAGGTAAATATCTCAAAAATACATTCATACAGTGGTTGCCAGAAAATTACAATTTGTAGTAATGAGTATCAAAAATGTGATAAATTACTGTTATCGATAGTTATCGATGACTATCGATTATAATCAAAACATCTTAAATAATTATATTATAAGATAATCGAAAATTTGATATATGACTGTTATCGATAATTATCGATTATAATCGAAACACCTTAAATAATGATATTATAAGAGAATCCAAAATGTGATATATGACTGTTATCGATAATTATCGATTTTAATCGAAACATCTTAAATAATGATGTTATACAACATTAAACGAATCAGTGACATTCAATGTGATTATTATATCAAATTTTGAAACATTATTTTTTAGGTCTTTCATTATGATCGATAAATTCTCAATAAGCAAAGAACCTTCACCTATAACATTTATATGCAAATTTCAATCACTTTAAAATTCAATTTACATATTTCTTAATTTTCTCATCATTTCATTTACACTAGATACAATTACTACGTATGTATACATATATATAAGTATATATATATACACGTGTATGTGTATGTGTGCTTTTTCCAAAATTGAATCTGACTTTGTTGAACCATTCTGAACGTCATTTGCAATTATGCAATGCAATCGACCACATTGGAAGCAAAAGCAAACAAATAACCCAACCCACCGCACCCCACTCCACACCACCCCACCCGTTCGATCGTTCTCTAATTCTTTTTTCACTTCCACCGAGCCACTTCGTTTGGGGGGGGGGCACTCTTTCTGCCCACGTTGAAATCGTCGCCGAGTTGCGCCAGCAGCAGCAGCAAATTAATTTCAATTCTCATTTCAGTTTTACAATCTCAGCGCTTTTGTGTCGACGAAACAAACAACAAAAACAACAACAACAGAAACAAAACTGACAACAACAACGGCAACGGGAACAGTCAAGAAAATATGTGTCATGCTGCAGCAACAAATGCAACAGCTGAATTTGTAGACCACGCGACAACATTTTATTTATGTATATTTTGTTTTTGTTTTTATGTTGAACAGCAATATGAGATTATTTTGTATTTTGCTTATGTTTTATTGTTTGTCTGAACAGCACAAAAAAAAAATATTTAAAAAGTCGGGAAAACAAATTTAGCTATTCAAAAACGCCTGCGCACTTTTATACACTACCCGAAAAGTCTGTTGGAAATGTAAGAAAACTCAAACAAACAAAAACAATAATCATGTTTTGATTTTTTTCAGATTTTAAATATTTCTACTATAAAAAAATTAAGTTTATTTATATCTAAGAACTTAAGTTGATTTAGTCAAACGTCACAAATTCATTGAATTTCTTTTGAAAAATGTCTAAAAGTGTATTCAAGCATCGATGCAGGCAATAAAAAACAACACCTTCTTATTCCATTTTATTTCGCTAGAAAAATTTCAACGGTATCCATTCCATACCATTCCAATTTATCTATGCATGGAATTGAAATGGGAATTTTTGGTCTCATGTTGCGCTTTAATCTTTTGATGCAGCTGCTGCTAATGTCGCTGTCGCTATCGCCCTGCCCACGCGTTCGCCACCCTTCTCTTCTCTTGCCATCGGGTGACACTTTGTCGTCGTTGTTAGGTAGAGTTTTTGAGGGGGAAAAGCAAACAAATGATTGAGCTTTTGCCTGTCTGAAGCCGGGGCGCACGCATTTGTTTTATTGCATTGCCGTTAGCAGCGGGTCGTTTGCGTGATGTTTTTATTGCCGTTAAATTAGAAGGAGACTACATATAATTATCACCTTATGTGTGGGTTGAGCTTTAGCCCTGGAGGCATACACATATACATAACCTAAAGGCGCCATCTGCCTGAATTTATGGGTACTCAACAAAAATTCCAATAAGAATGAATGAACACTAATTTGATGGGACCTACATATATGCATGCTATCTGGCAACCTTTTGGCACACGTTGCCTATTTCTCCCTCTCTCTCGAATTGCCCACAATTGCTCTGCGAGTGCTGTCACATGCTCACATTGACCCACTTGGCAGGCAACGTAGTGAGCAGCTGTATCAGCAATAGCAGCATAACTGCAGTTTAAGCCTGTGTGCCAAACTAAATTATCAATTTATAGCTTTACATTTTTCTCGCACATATATTTTATTCGTGAATAGCAGGCCTTTGGCTGCGTTTCTATTCCGTTCGTTTTCAATTGCCAGACGACGTGCGATGCATTCGTTCAATTGACAGCAGCAGCAGCAGAAGCGACAGCAGCGGCAGAATGAGAGCCAAACGCTTTGACATGTTGTTGAGGGCTGCGCTGCTGACGCTGACGTTGACGTTGACAATGCTTGTGGTTTCTATTGCATTTCGAATGCTCTATTGCTCGTTTGCTGTTATCAAAAGCGTGCCAGTTGAACGCGTCCCTGACTGGCATTACCCCCACAAAACACACTCACATATGAGCATCGTTGCTCTGTATCTCCCTGTCTCTATCTCTCTCTCTATGTTTCTTGTGACATCCGTCTTAATGAGGCTTCAATATCATTTGTCAAATGTGTGCGTAGTTGTTGTCGTTTCGAATTGAAAATGATCAACTGAATGACAGCAGCTTATTGTGAACAATAACAGTGGGTTAAAAGATGTTAAGATTATGTAAAGAACCAATTCTCATTGATTACATGTTAATTTTAGTTTAACATAAGTGAACGGAAATTTAAGAACAGTATTGAAAAATAGTTGTTAACAAACTGAAAAAGCCATTTTAAATAATCAACAATTTTAGTTTGATTCAAAATCGATTTCAACGCAAAAAACTTAAAGTTTTAAAACTTTTCTAAGGCTTGCGAGCTTTTTAAAATTATTTTCTAGAGTTTGTTTAATATATGCAACTTATTTTCCAACTTTAGCGACCACTGTGCAAGCAAAAACGTTTAATCAAAATTTTTCAAATATAATTACAATGCGTATATCTATATAAGAAAAAGGCCTTACAAGCATTTTTATGTACATGTATAGCAATATCTAATTGGGTCGTTCTCTATAATAGACACGTATCAACCAAAAAATAAAACTCAAACTGGCTGAACTTGAAAGCCTTGACAAAAGCTTTTCCAGACCACCCCTCCTCCCACCCCCAACTTCCCCCCCTTAAGCATTACATGAGCAAATCTCCAAGCTGATCGCGGCTTTTTGGGCACGTCATGATCTCAGCTCAATACACACAGAAAATGACATCAGAGACGCCCAACTATAACAACAACAACAAAGTTAACGACCAGTTTCCAGTTCAACTTGAATTGACAGCTTATAAATATTTACAACAATAAGCACAATGTCACGCAAAAAGGTTTTGAAAGAGGCAAAGTTTCTGACCTATCTTCAAGTCGAATTTGTTTTTCAAGAATTTGTTCGATTTCCAATGAAAATTATGTTTTTAACTGGAAATGCAGTTTTAATATATATGCTAAGCCGTAAATTTTAAGGTATTGCATTGAAAATCGGTTGAGTTTAAAGGAAGTTATGACTTCGGAACCCTTTTCTAGTTGGATTTTTTTGAAAGTTTTTTTCGATTGAAAATTATGTTTTTAACTGGAAATGCAGTATTAATCTATATGCTAAGCCACAACTTTAAAGGTATTGCATTTGAAAATCTGTTGAGTTTTGACAGAGTTATCACTTCGTTAAGTTTTGAACCCTTTTCTAGTTGAATTTTTGGGATTTTTTTTGAGTGAAAATTATGTTTTTAACTGGAAATGCAGCATTAATCTATATGCTAAGCCGTAAATTTTAAGGTATTGCATATGAAAATCGGTTGAGTTTAAAGGAAGTTATGACTTCGGAAAGTTCTGACCTATCTTCAAGTTGAACTTTTGGGGATTAGATTGTTCATGAATTTCGAGTGAACATTTAAACTGGAAATGCAATTTTAATCTATATGCTAAGCCACAACTTTAAAGGTATTGCATTTGAAAATCGGTTGAGTTTTGACAGAGTTATGACTTCGTTAAGTTTTGACCCATCTTGAAATTGAACTTTTTGGGAAGAGGTTTTTTTCATGATGAATGAATGAATAAATTTCGAGTGAACTTTTTAACTGGAAATGCAGTATTAATCTATATGATAAGCCGTAAATTTTAAGGTATTGCATTTGAAAATCGGTTGAGTTTAAAGGAAGTTATGACTTCGGAAAGTTTTGAACCCTTTTCTAGTTGAATTTTTGGGATTTTTTTCGATTGAAAATTATGTTTTTAACTGGAAATGCAGTATTAATCTATATGCTAAGCCATAAATTTTAAGGTATTGCATTTGAAAATCTGTTGAGTTTAAAGGAAGTTATGACTTCGGAAAGTTTTGAAACTTTTTCTAGTTTTTCTTGGGAAGGTTTTTTTTTTGAGTGAAAATTAAGTTTTTAACTGGAAATACAGTATTAATCTATATGCTTTGACAGAACTTTTAAAGTATTGCATTTGAAAATCGGTTGAGTTTTGACAGAGTTATCACTTCGTTAAGTTTTGACCCATCTTCAAGTTGAACTTTTTGGGAAGCGTTTCTTTCATGACAACAACAACAGATAATGCTAATTTTCGTTAGAGAGATATATGTAATTGTATGTACATAGTTTTGTTGTTGCAACTGTAAACGGGAGGCATCTGCGAAAAGTCACACACAACAACAACAACAGTTGCACAACATGAAAAAACCCGAGAAGAAAACTCCAAAAGGTATCCAACAGATGCGACGCATTGTGTTGTTTTTGGCCCAGAACCGCATTGAAGCAGGGCCAACAGGGCACACAGAGCAAGTGGCCGGTTTCTAAGCCCAAAACACCTTCGCACCCTTTGCCCACATTGTTTGTAACAGTCTAGTTAACTTGCAACAACAACTTGCAACAACTTGCAACAACGACAAAATGTATCTGCAAGTTACTTACAATGCCCGCGTGTAGCTGTAACTTGTTGTCTCTATTGTTGTTGTTGTTTTTCTGACTGACTTTCGAAACGACTTACGTGTTGTCATGTAAATTAACCAAAAAAAAAACAACAATAACAACTATTGCTACGTACTTTACATAGTTTGTCGCAACAGCCAACAACAACCCAGAGTGGGATAGAAAGATACAAACCACAATCGCTTGAAAGATAGAACAAACAAGAGAACAGAGAATGCCGACAGAGCCCTGAGAAATGTAAACAGAACAAAACGACAGATACAGCAAGAAGACAATGAAAATTGCTCGAAAGCAGATGTCAGCTGTTGCCAGCAACAATCAGTGCAAATTGTAAACATTTCTCAACATTTTCTAGCCACAAAGTTGCTTATTGACTTATAAGGAACATTAGTTTAAACTGTTCGATAAATAAAACAACAGTTTTATTATAGTTTTTGATGATGATTTGTTTCAAAAAACAGACACAGCAAAGAAATTGGCAAAACCAATTGTATATTTATTTATGTGCCAGACGTAACGTAAAAAAAAAAAACATCCCAAAGCAATTAGAAGCGGTTTAAGGAACGCAGACTTCATTATGGCCAAATGTGTTACGTATACGCCGCGTTAACAATTATACAAATGCAAATATAGCTAATGATTATTGCGCAACAACAACAGCAACAACAACAACTTGCAACAATAATAAACAGCAAAAGCGCTGGAAAAATTCAATAAATAAAATAGGGGAAAAACCTGAAGTTCAAAGTTGGCCACAAAGAAATTTTGCTCATTAGCTTAAATCGTTTAGCGGTCACTCGTTAACGGATCGTGCTGAAATGGAGTGGGGGGAGTGGTGGGTTGAGGGGTCAAGACGCTTACATAATGATGGGAAAATGTTTGTGTGATTAGAAGAAGAAGAAGAAGAGCGCGAGCAACTAATGGCCTTCATTTGAATTCTATTTTCGGCTCGTTAAAAAGGCGACGAAAATAAAATAAATTAATTTACCACAAACAAACAAACAAAAAACACATAAAAAACAAATAAAATTTCATTTAAAACTTTTTAGGCGAGACGAAACAAACTAAAACAGTTGAGTTTTTTTTTTTAAGTTTTTCAAGTGCTGTTTTCTTTCTTTCGAGTGAATAAATGAATAAACGAAAAGATGACTTTCAATTTTCTTTCTTTTTTTTGTGGCCAAGACCACACACACACACACACGCACACATTTGGCCACACCTTAAATCGTGCCTCACCTGAAATCAATTTGCATATTTAATCAACATTCTAACGCCAAGGTTTTTATTAACATTTGACCTGAACTTTTTTGACACTGACGAAGAGCAAATGCTTATCGATTTTCGATTAACTCTAATTGGCAATACCTCAAAAGTGCTGTCTCTCAAAAGCTACATGCATTAAAATTTCATCACACACACACACACGCAAAGACCATCATCATCATCATCATATGTACTTGGGTTTGTTTGTTTGTTTCAGTGATGAGTTTTGCCAGTGTTGAGAAGGGGTTTCTTAGTGCTGAAGTGCTTCAAGTCAGTAATTACAAGCAAATAGTCAATATTTGCGATATGAAAACAAAAAATCAAAATAAGCTTTGTGCAAAGGAAATGTTGATGTATTCCTTACGATCAACAATACTCAGCGTTACATCAAATTTTGTATCATATTTATTATAGGTTTTAATGTGAAAAATTCCCAAAAGTATGTTTAAAAAAGTTTTATAAGACTGTAAAATGTTTTTCCTTTTACAAAAACTTGAAAATGATGAAGATATGAAAACTTTTTTTCTTGTTACTTGTTTTATTGCTGTTCCCGCAATGTTTGTTTATGATGAAGAAAAATGCAGAACAAGTTGCGGGGCAAGAGGAAACGCATTCTTATCGGGGAAATAATGGTCACACGCCCCCCAAACTATATTACAAGTGATATCATCTATATAATGTCCCTCTCTGGATTTAACTTTCGCTTTTCCTTTTTTGGTTGTTTTGTATTTATTTGGGCCACAAATATTGATTTCCCGAGCCACTTGGCTGGCGATAACACAAAGATAAGCAGTATTCGACTATTCGAGTACTCCAATTTCTAAGAGTGTTTGTGTGTGTGTGTGTGTGTGTATGTGTGTGTGTTGGAGCCAAGTGCATTTAACGATATGATATGAAAGTGCGGCGAAGCACATAAAAGATATATATAAGAGATTGGGCAATGTGGCCCGAGTTGAAGTTGACCCAAATAAAAATGCGACCTCAGCTGGAATAGCAAATGTAACCTATGTACATATATATGGTATGGTATGTATGTATGTATGTATGTAGCTTGTATGTATGTATGTGTGTATGGTATGTATGTATGTAGTATGTATGTATGTGTATGTGTGTATGTATGTATGTAGCTTGTATGTATGTATGTGTGTATGTATGTATGTATGAATGGTATGTATGTATGTAGTATGTATGTGGTATGTATGTATGTATGTATGTTATGTATGTATGTCATGTATGTAATGTATGTAATGTATGTAATGTGTGTAATGTATGTAATGTATGTATGTATGTATGTATGTATGTATGTAATGTATGTATGTCATGTATGTATCTATGTAATGTATGTATGTATTTATGTATTTATGTATGTATGTATGAACGTTTGTTTGTATGTATGTTTGTTGTGTATGTATGTATATATATATATATACGTATGTATGTTTGTATGTATATGTAACGGATATATCGAGTATATAGCATTATGACGTACTAGTTTTCTTTATCCACACACACACACACACACATAAGTAGAACGATTCAATTATTGTTTGTGGGCAATTCTTAATTAATATTAATTATGTAACTCAACTGATGGCGCATAAAACAAATTAATAACAATAACTGAATTGATGCTTGGCTATAATGTTGTTCCATATCGGCCTAAAGAGAAGTAGAGATGTAGAGAAGTAGAACAATGTCAGAGTAAGATAAAGAGCAAAGTAATTAATTTTGAGCCGGATGGCGGATATGCGAGAAAAGGACATAAATAACACAAAGCAATATAGGAGGAAGAGAAAATTAACATTCTGTGAAGAAAATACTTCATTAAAATGCCTAACATACAGTTGAGTCTATTTATTTTATGTGAGAAAAGTACATTTACCAAACAAAGAAAATCGTAACAAGAAAACAAAGAAGAGGAAAATCAACAGTTATCACATTTAAGCCAAAGAATCAAAAAACTTTTCTAGGTTTATTATATTACGTTTAGTACAACAAATGAAAGAGAAAGTCATAGCAAAAAGCCCAATTCTAAACGGAAATACAACTCTACAGTGATAAAAGCTCAAAAGGGAATGAAATATGAGTCCGGATTTACGGCTGAGTACAAAGCAAGGCATAAAGTTACGTTGATTACGTAAATGCGTAACACACACACACACACACACACACACACACACATACAGCTAGGATAGGCACTTGATGTAACGCTTTCAAGGACACTGACGCTGCCCAAGGACGACGACGACGACACACAAATGAAGCTGATACGTTCTAATGCCAAGCTTAGACAGCATTACACAACACTATACACTATTTGGCATACGAGTTGATAAGACTTACCGTTAGAATCGAGTTGGCAGCGCGTAGTTTGACGCAGCGCAGCTATTTGTTATATGTAAGTGCAATCTAGTTGACTTTTGACAGTTCTAGTCTAGTTTTCTTCTCTTTCTTTTTTGTTTTTATTCGGTAGTGTGTGTGCGAGTGATTTTCAACACAGCTGGCTTTCAACGTTAATGCTGCTAACAAATTTTCCGTTTGATTAAGCAAAATCGTCAAAAACTTTTCTATTGTGTTTCTTTTTTTTTCGTAATTCACACGACGACGCGTAAAACTCGCAAACAAATCGAACTGTGTGGAGAAAATATAACAGCTGAGGCCAAGAGACAACCAGAACCTAACGCCGCGAGCTCAGTTGACTGAATGAAAACGCACGCATCGCTCGGCAGCAGCAGCCTTAACGTAAAAAGCAAAAGCAGCAGCATACAGAGAGGGAGAGCAACCACAACAGCAACAGCGACGTCAACAGCGCAGCTTGGCGCTCACCAATAGAATAGTGGGAGGCAAGAGCAACAAGCACCGTTTCTGTTATTTGAGAGAGACAACGAGCAGGTGAGCGTTAAAAAGTTGTTGTCACTATTTCTTGTTGCTGCTGCTGTTGCCCACGCGGTGCACTCGCATGCAGCAGCAGAGCAACATAATTACACATACAAGCATAACAATAAACAATGGCACATAACATAGTTTGAACAGAAAGTCATAAACTGATGCATATCACTTGATATAAATAATTTTTAAACAATCTTTCATTCACATTTCCCACGCTGCTACGATTGCTGCTGCTCTCTCTCTCGAAGAAGAAGAAATTTCTTTATGCTCTTTCTGTGTGTGTGTGTTTGTGTGCGCGCTGCATGTAAATGTAAATTGGGGAAATTTTAGCAAAAGCAGCATAAAAGCCAAAGCCAACTAACGACGCGGCTGCGGCTGCTGCTTATGTAACTTGACGTTCTCATAGTCTCAGTCTCAGGCAACGTTGAAGGGCAGTCAGCGACCTCGTTCTAGAAAAAAAAGGCAGCCCCACAGCAGCAGAAGCAGCAGCAGCAGCAGCAGGAACAACACACAGAATAAACATTTGGAATATACGTACACAATGAAAACGTAGGGTTTTGCTTCTATTTTTTTTTCCTTCTTCTTCGTCTATGCAGCCACATAGCCCACACATAACAGCGGGTGATTTGGGTGGGCGGTTGAGAGACATCAAAGCGAAACGAAATGAAGAAATTGCGCAACAGCAACAACAGCTTCGCACTAGCCACGTGAGCACTGCGAATGCTACTCTTTTACACTTGTGTAGTTGTTTTTTTTTGGTCTTGTTTTTGTCCTCAATTTGACCTCAATCCATGGTACATGCTTTTTATAGACTACCGCAGCAATGCATCTCGCCAAACAATAATTCACTTCCAAACTCCACTCCACTCCACTTGCCCTAATCCAGTGTAAACTTTCTCTACAGAAATGTTAGCTGAAGCGTAATTCAATTCCAAGCGTCATTTATTTATAGGTGGTCATCGGTCAGAAGACGACTGCAGGCCACAAGGGCCACAAACAGTAGTTGTCTGTGGAAGATTAATCGTTAACATGAATTGGGTTAGGTCAGCAGCATCGGCAAGGATACATATGTACGTGTGTGTGAGAGAGAGTAGTACGAAAAAAACACCTGATGCGAACGACAACAACGCAAATAGTACATAACCTATAAAAATATCAAAACAACGCACTTCACTTTCAGCTCTCTCTCTTCCTCGCTCTCTCTTTGTGTCTTCGTGCCCTTTTGCTACTTCCTGTTCGTTCGGTTTGTGTTTTGTGTGTTTGGCGGCGGCATCTGGTTTTGCCAAAGCCGCAAGAAACATGCGTAAAATGCGTTTTAATTAAAAGGAAATGTTCAAAGCACATGTCGCGGACTGCGTTGCCCAACGGGCCAGCTAATTGAATTATGTATGTATGTACATACGTACAAACACACATAAGAGGTGTATGCTTTTCTTTACTTTTGCTTTTAGACGACGACACTCAAAAGTCGTGCACTATGTTTTGCCTTTATATTTCATTTTCAATCGCCTGACCCAATTCCAATGCACTAGTGCTATCTCTCTCACTTGCAGTTCGCTGCAGCTGACTGTGTCAAACTAATACAGCACAACAACAACTTGAAGAGCGTGCAGTTGTCATCATGCTTGTCATCATCGATACTGGATGGCACATTAAGCAACAATAATCTATTTATTGGTCTGCAAATAAAATAGCAAAACATGAATAAGCTAATGAATGATTTGTAGTCTTGTTTTTATAGGCAAATTATTAGTTGACAGCTCTGTTAGATGCATAACATTAACAGAACATTAATGATTCTTATATAAAGGTGTTAGCTATGACCAACGATAATAGAATGAACCTAGATAGGAAACCAGAGACTGTATCTGGTTAACAGATACGATAAAACCTGAAACCGGCTCGTCAAGCAACAAGTTGGCTCGCGGGTATATAAACTCCAATGAGAATCTTAATGTACATGGATTCTCATTAGCTCGAAGCGTGCGACGCGCCAGACGAAGATTTGTTGTTGCTGTACTTTATTGTGCCGTTGTGTGGTGGCCGAAGTTGAGATTTTAAATATTCGACTTTTGCTTTGGCTGCTTGCTATAACTCAAATGGGTGGGTAGTATAGACTTTATATGAACTTTGTGAAATTGTATGGCTAATCGTGATAAACTTAACTATGACTTCTATCATACATATACGTGTGTATATATTATGAGTTAGGTAGATCATTCATGACTTATAGAACACGTTTAAAATGACTTAATACAAAACTAATACTAACCATAAAATAAACACATTTAGCTTTCAAATACTTGTCCGTGTATTAAAAATATTCATAAAGAATTGCATTGACTTGTATTGAATATTGTAATAAAGGGTATAAAAACACACATGAGCAGCGGTTGCGTTTCAGCAACGACAACCGGCACGTGTTGTTGTTGTTTGTTCTTTTGCTTTTTGCCTTTTTCCCGTTAGACGCACACATGCATATACAAAACGACGGCCCAAGCCAACGCAGCAGGCCAGCTGAAGACGATTTGCCTATTCATGTAATACGCACAGCCATGCACACACACAATGACGGGCCTTGGCCACATGTAGCAGAAAATAAGACAAAAAAAAAACATTTGCTTGCGCCTTTAATAACCAGGGTATACATATTAGTTTTGTGCTAAAGAAGTAACCGACAGAAGGAAGCATCTTTGACCCCATAAGTACATATATGTATATATTCTTGATCAGCATCAACAGCTTCAATCAGTCTTTGAAATTAGGTAAAGTATGCATTATAGGCGTACTTACACACATACATACATATATACTTACAAGCACTGACTGCACGCGCTAGTTATATAGCTTAGGGTATTTTCTAGTCGGGATTTCTATTTCGACTAGAGCCTTCTTATTTGCGTTCGAACTCGGCTCGAGAATTGCTGGGACAATCGTTCATGCATTAAGAAAATGTTGTTGTTGTTTTTATTTTTGCGCACAGACATGCATACACACATTACTTACATACTTTTTGAATGACACAACAAAATTTTATAACACAATCAAATTATTTTCCTTTTATATGAAAAAAATCTATGATTAATACACATAATATATACATTAAATATATATATAAATTCATTTTAATATAAAAAAAAAACCAAATACAATAAAAAAAAATTAAGGAAAAAGATTTTTCATTACGAGTGTTTGATGTATTAAAACTAACGTAGAACTAAAATTAATTAATTGTAACGATTTGTTTAATTCATTTTCAATTTCATTTATTTATTTTTACATTCTCGTAGAGATACACACATGCACACGACAAGCATGAGCAGTCCATTCACAAAGCAAAAACAAATTCAAATATAGCGGCAGGCCGAGAGTATACGTATACTTGCACACGACAAGCGTGTACACAAAGCAAAAACGAATTCCAATTAGAAGCAGGCCGAGAAGTATAAGAAGAAGAACACGAGCCAGCTTACAGGGCTCAGCAATTTTTTGTAAATACGATACGATATTCTGGTTTCCTATCTAGGTTCATTCTATTATCGTTGGCTATGACGACGAATTCTATTTTTTACACTGTGAGTAAGAAGCAGTCACGTTGCAGTTAGGCATGTTCCACCCATTTGTGTGGCACGCACACGTGGGACACGAACGACACACATTTCACCACCCACTCTGTGTTAGGCACTTATATTGGCAGACTGCGTGGCTCATGCTGAACATTCTCGTGACAAAAGACTGTCATGTAACCAACCAACGCCCGCCCGCCCTCTCATGTCTCCAATGTCCTTGATGTAAAAGCCTGAAGGCCACGTGAGACTTTTGTTTAGTGTTGTTTGTTTTTAAGGAAACCATTAGGTTAAAAGTAACATAAATAAAATGTATTTACTAAATGTTTTTCCTTCTAACAGGCGAGCCACTTGCTGCAAATATGCCCGATGTGGAGAATGGCAAAAAGATTTTCGTTCAGAAATGCGCTCAATGCCACACCGCTGAAGCAGGTGGCAAGCACAAGCAAGGTCCGTCTCTAGGTGGAGTTGTTGGACGCAAATGCGGCACTGCTGCTGGCTATAAATATACCGATGCAAATATCAAGAAAGGCGTCGTCTGGACAGATGCCAATCTGGATGAGTATCTGAAGGATCCAAAGAAATATATACCCGGTACAAAGATGGTTTTTCCTGGACTCAAAAAAGCTGAGGACCGCGCTGACTTGATTGCCTTCCTCAAATCAAATAAATAAATTAAAGTTAATTTCGAACAACACTAATTCAACTCCAAGACTATTTTAAAATAATTTTATAATTAAAATTCCAATTATTCCATAGATTAGGCACCTCTTTAATTGTTTGATTTAGTTTTGTTTGAATAGTTCGCGCTAGGTGTTATAACAGTCAGCATTTTTACAGTGGCTGTTGTGAAGATGGCATATCATTTAGCTTTGCGCCAGCGCTTACCAAGTTGTTAGCATGTTAAAATAAAGATTTACAATTGATTTGAATAAAAAAAACACGGGATTAATTTTATGTAGCTTGACTCATCAAAATAAACAAAGCAGCTATACGAAATTAAATAAAAAAAAACGTCTGCGTTCTTTTTTAAATTTAAAGCGTGTTGCGCGCAATGCACAGAGTTGCAATCATATAGCGATATATCGATATTTAAAACGATAACGGCATCCCTCTTGAGCACTCAATTTCACCAATTGGGGTTTTGGATGTCTCATTCGTAATCTAACTGTTCGCAGCAAACGACGGTTTGTGTTCAATGTAAGTACCCGGAGTTTTTGCAATGACGTAAATATGGGATATATAAAAACCCTGAAATATTAAATGTGCCAAAAGTGACCGAGAACTCAAGAATTGAACTTGACAATTTCCTACATCATTTATGATCGCAGCGAATGTGCTAGTGTATCTGCCAAAATCATCACATGCTAATACATTTTTTGGGGGTTGTTTGCGTTACATAAACGTATGACTGTTCTCATAAGTGTGTGTGTGTACATATAACATCTGATAATGTAAATGCTAAGACTGTGAGCACGAGTGCAAAAGTTAACAACTGTTATTCAACAAAAATAATATTAATGTTCTATAAATATTAAAAGTCACATTGACATTATGAAAAAAAGAGAGCGCAAAGTGATTACATGAGCAAACCCAGTGCCAAAATGAGTGTACGATCATTTTCTATCTCGCTCACACGTCTTTGGTAAAAAAAGAAACAATGCTCATCAATTTCGCAGAATTTCAACTTGCGCGCCACGTGGTTGTTAAGCAAGTTGCGAATTGAATGCCCATATAATGGCTCCTTTTTTTCCATTCGATGAAACAATCAGAGGTCGCTTATGTAAGCGAATTTGCTTTTGCGAGAACATTGGCCCAATTCTGCTGCTACCTGCTCTCACGCATCCTCACAGACATACATACATATGTATGTGTATTAGTATTTGGCCTGTTTCCAATGCATTTCCCATAGAAAAAGTGGTTTCAATCTCACCAAGGCCACAGTTAGACGACATTGTCGCTTTTCATGTAATCACTCTCTCAGAGAGCGTGTGTGGAGCGTGTGGGGTGTGTGTGTGTGTGTGTGTAGGTGATAACTTACTCATTTCAACGCAGTTGTTTTGCTTGCATGCAACGAATTTTTCAAGTTCGTATAACTGCATGCAATATAATTAGTTACAACATAAGCCGCTAAGCGCGTTTGTCATATTGACCGCGACACAGACCCTGAAACGGTATTAACGTAAGTGTTGAGAGTGCTTCTGGATAATTCGTCTGTTGCTGTGCGGCAGCAAAAATAATCTGACGCAATTATCAATCCACTTGGGCTAACATTGCTTAGTGTAGGCAAATCAGCTTTAAGATCTAGCTGATTTCGGCTTTAGCTTTTTTTTTGTGCATTTGAATATACTAATATTTAGGAATTCTGCTGATTGTTAGCTTATTTAAAAGCTATAGTTGTAATTTTCACTTCTTGTTTTACTTTAACACAACTATTGAGCATTTTTCACACTATTTCATTGAATGTGCGCTTGAAAATTTGCCATCACTGTCGACATGTGACTAGCTTGTGCAGGTGTAGTAGTGAGTATGTGTGTGTATGTGATGACGTTTGCGCGTCTGCTTCTGAAAGCGCGTTTAATGAACTTTGGGACGAGCGGGTTTTGGGACGGGAAACGTTAGATAATCGGATTTTTGTTTAAGTTAGGTGCATTACTAATTATCTTAATGGCGGGCATGTGTCGTTATCAGTGTGCAACTGATTAAAACGCGCTTATGCGGAAATTGATAAGATTTTTATACATTGGCAATTATTTGTTGATCTAATTGGTTTTTTTTTGTTTCTACATTTACAGTCGAGTCGGTGTTAACACATCAAATATTTATTAAATAAAATGGGCGTACCAGCTGGTGATGTTGAGAAGGGCAAGAAGCTGTTTGTGCAGCGTTGCGCACAGTGCCACACTGTGGAGGCTGGTGGCAAGCACAAGGTTGGACCCAATCTACATGGTCTGATCGGTCGCAAGACTGGCCAGGCGGCCGGCTTTGCCTACACAGATGCCAACAAGGCCAAGGGCATCACCTGGAATGAGGATACGCTGTTCGAGTACCTGGAGAATCCCAAGAAATATATTCCCGGCACCAAGATGATCTTCGCCGGTCTCAAGAAGCCCAATGAGCGTGGTGATCTGATTGCCTACCTTAAGTCGGCCACTAAGTAAACCACATCTATGGTTACACCATACTACAAACAACCAAGCACCACCTTAGCAACCGAAAGCTCTGTATTAGGGTAGGAGGGCGTGACTTGAAGCGCCTTCGAGCTAATCTTGACGATGACACGTATTCAGGTCACAATCACAACAACAACAAACTATAATATATTTAAAAAACATAAAGCTACAAATTATGTTAATTTAAAAGTTTAAATAGGACAATTACATTATTTAATTTAAAAAGTGGATATGTTTAATTTAACAAATAAATTGTGACGCCCACGATGAAATAAACAAAAGTGAAATATTAAAAAAAAACAACAACAAAACTAAAAACCCATTTTGTTTTTCTATAGAAAACTTTTCTATTTCAGAGTTGAGTGTAAAATAAATTTGTCCAAGTTTCAATTTCCTTGTCATAAATAAAAGCTTTACTGTGAAGCAAACAAAAAAGCTCAGGGGTGTAATGACTATGATTAAAGCTTTGAGAAACCATTAAGCTTTTACACTCTGATCGTTACATTATTATTTTCATTTCAGTTAATTCCACTTGGAAAAAAGGAACTTCTATTATTTTCATAAATGTTTATATTTCCAAACGAAAAATTATATCATACATTTTATTAACAATGTAATGCATTAATTCATTGGATATTTTTTAAAGTAAATGATTTTGAATTGCAGTTTTTTTAGCATTTATTTCACACGCTTAATAACATTTAATAATATATATTGCATTTTGTTTTTAATATAAGTATAATTTGATTTTAAAAGAAAAGAAATACTTAATAGGTTTTACATGTGCGCCAATGCAATCTATATATGTATAATACAAATTTACTAGATACTTTTCGAAAACGTTTGGCAAACTCTGTACAGCAGCGCATAGTGGTATTAAAAAACAATCAATAATAATATTTAACAACAAAATAAAAGACAATAAAAACAAGTTAGGAAGAAATTTTTATACACTTGAAAGCTAACTGGTATTTCGTAGTTGAATATTGTTTAAGATCTTCCAAAAAAAATAAGACCTTGACCAAAGTTTCAGCTCGTGATGCTGATCAAGAATGTATATACTATGTAAATATACATATATATATTATTATATTATATTTATATATATATACACACAACTTTGACAATTAGTTTAAACTTTTCAAGTGTATAAAAATAAAATGAATATTCCTTTATCTTCAAAATAACATTTTACTGTCGTTCTTTAGATTTTTCTCTCTTTTGAATGGTTCGGAATGCCAACAAAGAGCAAACAATTAAATAGTTTTTTTTTTTTTTTTTTATGGAACTTAGTTTAAAGAGAATTAGGAAAAAGAAAACATGCGCTTAAATGGTAGCAAGGAATAAAAAACAATGTTAGGGTAATAGGCGCGGGAAGATGGAGAAAAGCGATTTCTCCCCAAACTCTTATTGTTAGTTGTTAAGTTTAAAAAGCAGCTGGCGATCATCCTTGGCTAACAATTGTTGTACATGATAGCTGAGCGATTTTGTTGTTTTTAACCGCTGCTTTAAGCCTTGCCCGCAATTGGTGCAGCGCCTTGTTTTTGGTTCTCGTTCTCCTTTTCCAGTTGCTTGCCCAGATATTCCCTAGAAAATACGGCAAAAATTTGTATCGAATAATTTTGATATGCGAATATGCTTGTTTGAAATTATGCTGGTGAAATAGCACCGGTATTTGGATGACTGTTATAAATGCGTGTATAATTATCGAGCGGCACCTGAGTGCGATAGGTTGGATGAGATTTTGATACTAAATAATCGTACTAACCAATTGTGTACCATCAGCTTTTGTACAGCGAGCAGAGCTTCGTAACGCACATTGGGATCCTCATGGCCCAAATGCTGCATGACAATCTGTTTGCCGCCCAACTGTTCCAGAACACTAAACAATAATATGTATGATAAGTATCAATCTTCAGATATGTATCAGTAAGACTTACTGTTTGCCGCGTGGATAATGACGCACATACTCTCCAATATCGAAACAGGCAACGGACAGAATGATGGCATCCTTTGAGGTCTCCAGCAAATGAACCAAAATGCGCAACAGCTCGTAGTTCTTCTCGTTGAGACGCTGAGCGTTTTCACGCCAGAATTTGGCCGATTTGTGAACGGGTGACCATTCAAGGCGACCGCTGCGCACCTCCGTGGCATACTCGTCAAAGGAGCTAAGGTCCTGTACGGAGTTCTGCAACTTCTCGCTCAGATACTCAACATCGGCGGTAATGTCCTCGTCGTCGAAACGACGCTGCTCGAATATGGAAAGCTGTTTCAGCACCTTGCACTGAACCATCGCAATGCAATGATCCTTAGCCACCGATAAATCCTCGGGCTTCTCGATCAGATTACGGAAGACGGCCAATATGATGCGTGTGACCTTCTCCTTGGCACAATCGCTCAAGATATCAGCCAAAATGGGTATAACATTGAACTTGTTCATCTTGGCGGCCAACAGGGGATTAAAGGTAAGCACCCACAGGCAGAAAATCAATTGGTATTGCACCTATGAATAAGATATCGAATTTAAATTGAACCAAACAATTTAATCATTTCAATATCAAACTCACCTGGAAATTGACGCGCGTGGACAGAATCCGAATCAGTGTGCTAATGCCATCGACGCTCACAAAGGCAAAGCGATACTCATCCACACGGAGCATCATCTGGAGGCAACGTGCCACCGACTGGATATACTCGTTGTTCTGTGGAATATCATCAAGAAGATATTAATATCATATTTCTTTAAAGTTGAGTTAACTTTAGTAGCGAGTTAGTTATGACAA
Source organism: Scaptomyza tumidula (assembly GCA_035044465.1). NCBI lineage: Eukaryota > Metazoa > Arthropoda > Insecta > Diptera > Drosophilidae > Scaptomyza > Scaptomyza tumidula. The sequence goes on from JAWNNW010000354.1 coordinate 2,627,570, forward strand.
GTTTTCTTTTTCAATATTCATTTTTTTTCTATAATTTTTGAGACTACGCGCTACAATCACAGCAACAACATAAGTTAACTACAGCTACATTTAAAAAAAGAGTGGAAGAGACGGTTTTAAGGATTGTGCTCCAAATAATAATACGATAATAACAACAATATATATCTGCATAATAAACACTTTTTTGTGAAATGGGCATGGCGAAAAGTTTGCTTTTGTTTGTGTTTGCGTTCACACCATCACCGTTTTAAATTATAACCTTTACCGTTTGCCCTTTGAACATAACCGTTACCTTTACCGTTGCTTATAAGTATATTTTGATTTTGTTTTTTCTGGCTACTCGTTTTGCATTCAAATCAATCGATGGTTTTTAGTGAAGTTAGTAAACAGTTATCGTTTCTCGTACACACACACACACACGCACGCACGCAAACGCAGCAGAGCTTTCATAAAGCTCTCTCTCTCCCTTGCAGGTAGTATCTGGTACATGTGTGTGTGGGGGTGCGTGTGTGTGTAGGAGTTTATGTATTATGTACTTGTTTGATTGTTTGTTTGTGTTTGCTTGTTTGTGTATTTTGGGTGGTGGTGGTAGGTGAGTGAATTAGAGCGAGCTTCTGGAGCTGCATTAGGAATACCGGTATAACACATTTGCCTTCCACATGCTGATCGCCTGACGGTGTGGAGGGACGAACATCGCGATAACTTTCGTGTGTTGCTTCATGACGCTGATGCATCTGGGCCAAACTGGGGCTGTATTGATCTTTGCCTTGCAGTCCGTGCGAGTGAACAATGATCGTTTGCGTCCGTTTGGCCAATTGGGCCATCTCTTGCAGATAGGCATAGCCCTATTGTAAAGATTTGGGGTTTTCAGTTTTAGGTGCGTTGCGGTTGGGTGCGGGTCAGAAACACAGGTTAGGTGCGGTTCAGCAGCAGCATCCGTTTTGATTTTCGTTTCGTATTTTGTGGTTTTATTGTTGTTGAATTTTTGTTTTTTAAAATTGTTTCGTTTTTTTTTTTTTGGATAGTAAATTGCATTAAAATTAAAAATAGTACATAAATATGAAGAGAAAAAAAACAGTTCAACATGTAAATTGCGTTGGTTGACTTTTGACGCCAAAAAAAAGGAACAAACACAAATCGCAATAACGTAATAAATAACTTTATACATATGTATGTATATATATATATTTTTGGTGCAGTGTTGGTGCAGTCGGAGGTGCATTTTCACCGGTGCGATATATATGCGATGCGGTGCGATAATGAATACTCAAAACAAATTTGTAAACTTTTTCCGGAACGCCATTTTGGTTGTTATAGAAACGAAACACGCTTAGAGTGAATATTTAGTTATTTTAAACTATAGACGCAAACAGTCAAAGTATCTGTTTAATCACGCACACACATATAACTCATGTTTTTTTTAAAATTAAATACGATTTTATATTTTTTTGCCAGTGTCGGGCATCGTTTTGCTTTTTTTTCACGGCTTTGGATGGTTGTTAAATAGGTTTGGTAAGTACAACAAAATATAAAGCAAGCAAAACTAACACAGCTTTCAAACAATTATGCCAATTTGTTAACTTATAAATTTGTAGCATATCGATTTATAAACCTTACTTAAGATAACTGTAAATAGCAGCTGATTATTATGACAAAATTCGAAATGCAACACTAAATCGATTTTCAAAGGCGATAACATTGCGTTTGCATGCAAATGTCCATCTCAAAACATTCCGTTAGTCTGGTTGCAATTTAATTTCGCAAATTAAGTTTTTCCAATATTGATTATTAAAATATCATGCTGCATGCTTTATATATAATGTTCAGATATACATATGTACCTAATGTACCTGACTGAGATGTATGCATATATTTACAAGAGCATGCAATTGGGATTGGGAATGGCAAAAAATAGATATCGACGCAAGTTCTTTGTGTCTACTTACATTGCTGGCCAGCTGATCCTTGAGGAACTGCAAGTAGAAGTTAAGGTCAGACTTGGGCATAACCTCATGACCCCAGCAAGCGAACTTGGCCAAGATGCGCGACGACATGTTGACAATGAAGCCATCTTGACGATTTAGCAAGTTCAAGAACGGTCCCCAGACACACTGCTTCATCTTGGCGGATGTCTCGTGAAAGAGATCGACACGCGAACGATCCTCTTGCAGCAAATCGTCGAGCAGCACAAGTATATACTGAATGGTTGCATCCTTGGACAGATGCGAGACAAGATTCAGCAGCGTCTTCACCACCTGCGTGGGGTTCTGTGCCAAGTAGGCGGCGCGTGATTTATCTAACGTACTGATAGCCTGATAATCCTCTTGGCTGATCATCTGCGACTGCATATAGGATGCCCAGTTGATACTCTTGGTGCGTATATCGGCTGCTTGATGCTGGAGCACCGAAGTGGCAGCAATCATGTCTGAAAAAATGGTATATAAGTTGCAAATTACAATTTTATTGGGCGGGGTGCTGCACTGTGGCAACACATCGATTTTTCACAGAGGTCAGCTGCCTTGCTGCTTGCACTTACCAATGTTTTCCTCGGGCAAATACAGTGCGGTTGTCATTTTGATGGTTGTTTACTGTGTGTGTGTTGACTGAATCGCAAGAAAGGGTGCTGCGCGAGTTTCGCACAGAAATTGTATTGAAATATGTTGAGGAAAAAATTAAGATGTTAAATTACGAGTGTCTTTTCACACCAATGCGACAGCACCGAAATTCAGCTGACTGGTCTTGTGACTTATTCGCCGTGTTCGCCGCGCTCAGTGGTTGCCACTTGGTTTGAACTGTTTGATGTTGGCAGATCCCGTGTGAATGACAAATTTGGTGATGTGCTGCCACCTTCAAGTTTTACGGCGAACAAGAAAATCATTAATAAATAACAGCAGCTTAATAGGGAAATATTTGCATAGTAAACTTAAACTGAATATTAAAACATAAGGAAAAAATTGATGTTAATATATATAAGTTATGTCCCACAGTAAAATAATATGTCAATGAAAAAAGCAAAGCCTGAAAGTGTCATTCGACTACAAAAATTGATTTATCGAGAGATGTGCATGTAGATACAAAAGCTGTTAAAATGGAATTTGTGCCAAATTTAAAGCGCAAGCGGAGCCATTCCAAAGACCACGTTAGACTAGCACCTTTTCCACTAAGCGCTGACGGGCCACGATATCAGGGCGTCTTCAATGGACTCTGCGTTGAGGTTGTTGACACCGAACAGGCACGTATAGGAACATTTCACGATAATGGCTGCTATGGAAAAGGAAGCCGTTCCCGAGGTGGACCAACATCTGGAGATGTAGATGAAACTCTTCTACTTGGCCTGGAGGAGGCATGCTTATTGGCCTACTTCTTGAAAGTGTTAGAAATTAAAAACGAGACAGGCAATGTAATTGACTGGAAAATGTTTTTGCAAACAGCTTTGGGCTGTGATAAGGAATTTGTTTATAAGTTGTCTGCATATTTGTATTTAAAATCGAAGAATTGGGTCATTAAGAGCGGCATTAAGTTTGGTGGAGATTTTCGTAAGTTTGTTTCAAGTACTTTTACATTTTATCGATTAATCATTTATTCCACTTTCGTAGTCATCTACAAGCAGGGTCCTCGACAATTTCATGCCACTTTCTTGGTGATGGTTCAAGCACCGGCCAAAAATATACACTCTCATTATGTGGCCAAAAACTTGAAAGGAGTTCAACGCGTTGCTGAAACTTCCGACAAGGATGTGCTTTTATTGGAAGTGAAACATTCCCCAGACTTTGTGGCAACGCTGGTCACACCTGAAACCCTTAACGCCCTAACTATTCAAGAAACTGTCGTTAGGCGTTTTAACTACTCAGCTTTTGTGCAAAAAAAACAAATACAATAAATAATCTCAAACTAAAGTTTCTGTACACGATTCTTCTTTGGAATTCCAGTGCTGCGATAGTCTGCTCGCTCCTGCAGGTAAATGGCTTTGCATTCCTCTTTAAACGTTTCGTTTTTATACCAGGTTGCGAGGCAATCCCTTAAGGCAGAATTCTGTTTCCGACAGGTGGCAACCATGAAAACGCTGCTCGCCTTGCAGCATTCCTCAAAGTCGGCAACTTCTTTGGAACAGTGCTCAGCACGCGCGCGATCTCTCATTATTTTTGGTATTAAAACTTCTCGCTCCACATTGCGCAATTTTGTGTCATTTGGATCGCCTGCAAGCGGCAACTTGGTTATAATCTATATTTGTGCCAGTAAGTTTTTGTTTGCCTTACCAAGACCGTGAGGGTTGAGGGGATCAAAAGCGGCATTCTGTTGCTGTTCGAAAGTCATTCTGTGTATGGGAGTATTGAAATTCTGGTTAAGAATTCCTAGTGCTACTCTGACCTAAGATACAAAATAATGTGACCGTAAATTGCAAACATAGTCATAAACAAATATTTACATAAGGCAAAAATAATGTGGTGGTTAGTCAACTCCACTCAAGCAGAATACGATATATTAATGCACTGCTTACTACTCGATTAACCCATCCTAATGGAACAAGTTGGCAGCTCTGTTTATTATCGATGAGACTAACTTTTGTTTTTGTTACACAACACTGTCTGTTTCCGCCTCTTTTTCTGCCAGCCTGCAGCGCCTTTGGACGTGTGTCAAAAGCGCTCCCGTTGCATTTTTATAAAAACTAAATAAATGTCTGAGACATTGCAATTGCGTGGTACGCTGATCGGCCACAATGGCTGGGTCACCCAAATCGCCACCAACCCCAAGGATCCCGACACCATCATCTCGGCATCGCGTGGCAAGTATTCTTGAAAAAGATGTGTGAGGTTAGATGGAGCCGATCAAATCCGTCGATATCTTTAACATCACTGCAATATTTTATAATTTAATTAAATGTGCTTATTAATTGGTGTTTTATTTTGCAGACAAGACCTTGATTGTCTGGAAATTGACCCGCGATGAGGATACCAACTACGGTTATCCCCAGAAGCGTCTCTATGGCCACTCTCACTTCATCAGCGATGTTGTGCTCTCATCCGATGGCAACTACGCTCTGTCCGGTTCTTGGGATCAGACTCTGCGCCTGTGGGATTTGGCTGCCGGCAAGACAACTCGCCGCTTCGAGGGACACACCAAGGTGGGATAAGTTTCCAAATGGTTAAAAGTGTTTTGAACAGGGCCTAGAATTGTGCCTCTTTGAACTTGACCCCCTCTCCCCCATTCAGTATGGTATTTGGTGTATTTGTCACTCCTAGAGTAAGGTTAGGTTTAGTTAGCACACCAATACGAATACAATATATTGCGCCTATGCGAGGCAGAATTTCTGGTTGACATCTTTACCCTGTGCTACGCCTGAGTCGACATACTTTTGCGTGAAGCTCATCCGTAAGTAGGCAAGATCAAGATTCATCGGCTGCCATTTTGAACATATACCCTACCACAAACAATTCAAGAGCTAATCGATTGTTGGTTTTGCAGGATGTGCTTTCGGTTGCCTTCTCGGCTGACAATCGTCAGATCGTTTCGGGCTCTCGGGACAAGACCATCAAGCTGTGGAACACTTTGGCCGAGTGCAAGTTCACCATCCAGGAGGATGGCCACACTGACTGGGTGTCGTGCGTGCGTTTCTCGCCCAATCACTCCAATCCCATCATCGTTTCCTGCGGCTGGGATCGTACCGTCAAGGTCTGGAACTTGGCTAACTGCAAGTTGAAGAACAATCATCATGGCCACAATGGCTACCTGAACACCGTGACCGTCTCTCCCGATGGCTCTCTGTGCACCTCCGGTGGCAAGGACTCCAAGGCTCTGCTTTGGGATCTCAATGACGGCAAGAACCTGTACACTCTGGAGCACAATGACATCATCAATGCCTTGTGCTTCTCGCCCAACCGTTACTGGCTGTGCGTTGCCTATGGCCCATCCATCAAGATCTGGGATCTTGCATGCAAGAAGACCGTCGAGGAGCTCCGCCCAGAGGTCGTCTCGCCCACATCGAAGGCCGAGCAGCCACAGTGCCTGTCCCTGGCCTGGTCCACCGATGGCCAGACCCTGTTCGCCGGCTACTCCGACAACACCATCCGCGTCTGGCAAGTGTCTGTATCAGCTCACTAAATAGATTTATGTTTTATATATCTGACATATTTATATGTAAATCGATCGCGTATTGATTTGTTTATGCCGAAAACAAAACTAAATAAAAGCGACGCTTATAACAAGTAATTTAGTTGTGTTTGAATATTAATTTAAGTAATGCAACTTTTGAATTTTTTTTTTGGGCATTTTATTTGTAAACACGTTTATAAGATAGTAAATTTTCGTTTCTGTTGTATTACAAATAGTATAAGTGCATAACAAAATAATTTAAATAAATAAATAGTATTTATGAACTTGATGAGCGGTGTGTGTTTAGGGGGGGGAGTTTGGGGTAACAAAGTGCGTCGATGTGCGAATGAAACAATTTGTACAAAAAACAAAACAACAATTTCAATATAATTTCCTAAATCGAAACCAAGGACTCTCCCAACATCCTGCGAATTTGTTCGTGCTGGCGATGGGATAATATATAAAAAGGCATCGCGTATGCTTATAGCAGCTATATAAATTTGTTTTGGGCACTTTAGTTAGGTTTGCTATGTGAGTCGGGCAAGAACGGCCTAAGAGCATTTGGCAGACGTACTCGAGCATTGCCACAAGCGTCACTTGGTTTTGATTGAGTTCGAGCGCTGGACAACAGCTGAAACCGATGAAGGTGATTTGGCCAAAGGAGTGTCGACTACTTTGGCCGGTGGCGAGGAGTTGCTGACAATTTTGTAGACATCATTCTTAAAGATAATGACCAGAACAGTGATGTTGTCAACAGAGCCACGCTTATATGACTCCATGGCCAGTGACTTGGCGCCATAGTCTTGCTCCTTAAGATGCTCCTGCACAAAACTGCAGGCTTCCTCATTGCTAAATGTATCCCAAAGGCCATCCGATGCGAGTATTAGAAAACGGGGTCTAGCAAAAAAAACATAAATAAATAAAGATCATTTCAGATGACGCAGTTCATGTGAGTATGTGAGTTCAATAACTTGGCAACATGTCAAGAGCAGCTGCAGCACTCACTTGTGATCATTTAGCTCGAAGGTCAAAATGTCCGGTGTAGCTATGACTAGATTCTGTACGGAAAGAAAAAACGAAAAAACGTGTGTAGATTCGATTAGAAATCACTAAATTTATATACATATATATATATATATATTAGCAAATTTTATGTGACGAAATATGAACGTCATACCTTATCTTTTAGGGGATAATCACCCATTGCTCGTGACGTGGCCAAGACGCCGGCGACGCGCCAAACACCGCGAAAGGCAATAAAGCCACCGGCATCGTGTATACGTTTGCGTTCCCGCACCTGCTGTGGCTTATGATCAAAGGACAATGGTATTGCGATGCCGCGTGAATCGAACATAACGCCACGCGAATCACCCACATTCGCCACAATCAACTTGCTGTCCTTAACAATCGCAATCAGTGCAGTTGTGCCCGCTATATTTGTCTGGAAAGTAAATACATAAACAGCTAAGAAGTTGCCAAAGTAAAAGCAATTATTTTACTCACTGTAAGCTTTGCTTGCTCGACTAGCTTGTGATCCGCTGAATGAATCTCGTCTGTGATTAGTTTGCCAAACTGAATCCGACCATTTTCGATATAGCATTTCGCATCGTAGCTGGGCGGCGGCACATTTGCCGAGTTCTGTGCATTGTTGTTATTATTGAGAAATGAATCCTTATTGGCGGCATTGTTGCCACTGGCGCGCATGGCGCTGTTTAGCTGCTGTGTATAGATGTCGGCAATAGATGCCTCCGTTGTCTTTTGTTTGATCGCCGTGCAATCTACGGTGGTGCTGTGCGTCTTACGCAAACTGTCTTTGCGTGCGACGGGTTCGTTTTCCTTGTTCGATGCATCGATGCGGCTTTGTTTGCGTGCCAGATACGGGCTCTTGTCATAGTTGGTGTGTTCGGCTTGACCCTCGGTCTTGAGTAGTTTGTTTATTTCAATGATTTTATTGTAAATATTCTTAACCAACACATCCCGGGCGAAATTTGCTGCGAATTCGCCGCCATGTCCATCAAAGACGGCGAAAAATGAAATGTCCGTGTTGTTGTTAATGTTCTCCTCAATGATAAATCTGCAAAATGTAATCTGTTAGGTATCTAATTTGATTTAGTTTAACAGCAAGACTGCTCACCTGTCTTCCATGTGAGGTCTGCGGCCCAACACTGCAAAAGCGGCACTCTGTTGATGCACTTCCTCCCAGGCCTGATGATCGCCGGCACCGGTCGCTTCCAAAGAGCGTGAGGCTGATTTTTGCCTACCCAATGTTGCCTGGATGCGTCCCAATATGCTGCGACTCCACACATCTGCCGCTTGCAAATAGATCAACAAGATAAACAAAATGACGCCACAGAATATGACCTCGGGCCGTAGCACGTAGAGGCGGCATAATTTCCATAGATAGGCCAAGGGTGAATTGATGGACGAGAAGCCCACCGCAAACTTGGACAATATTTTCATATGCGATACGTATGTCTGATAGAAGATCTTGTCTTCCAATTCGTCATCCATTTGACTGGGGGAAATCGGCGTTCTTCTTTTCTTTTGTTCACTCTCTCTTTCTATGTTTCGGCTATTTATGCTTCGTATGTGTGTGCGTGTGCATGTGTAAGTGTAAGTGTAACCTATGCGTGAGTGATTTGGGTTTCGTTTCTGGTTTTTTTAATTAAAAATCACTACAGAGCCAAATAAAACACTTGAATCGGAATTTCGATTTACTATTTGCGCACTGTGTTTTTGTCTGCTGCGTTCGTTTTCTTTGCGTTTATGTATATTTTTTTGGGTCTCCTTATTGGCGACGTTTGCTTTGTGTCGTTCTCAATTTTTGACGTATTAATGCACAGCAGATTCGCCCGAGTTTTTGGTAGCACTATATTATTTCAGAATATTCTTATTAATAGCCTCTGTTGCTTGCATAAAACAAAACGAAACAAGAACAACATCCGTTTATGTACGTACATCTGTGTGCGTGTCTGTGCGTAAATACATATGTACACACGTACGTATAGTCACAGTAAACACCAATTAAAAGTAAAGCGAACTAACAAATTTATAAATCGCTCAAAACTAAATTTTCTGTACATCAATTTTAAGCCAAACTTTTTCTAATCGCTTAAAGCTTTCTGTGCGTTATATTAATTTTATTTATTGACAGTATGTCAGAGCATACTTTTCAGTTAGCTCGCCTGAAAACATAAACATGTTGAATTCGTTGTAGTGACAAACAACTGTGCGCACGCTTGTATGCATGTGTGTCGCAATACAAACCAGAGTGGCACACGGGATGAAATCGATAGTATCGATTGGCTACATTTTTGGCGTTCTCAATAATTACTCGCTATTAAAACGCAACGCATTTATGGAACTAAGTTTTATCATTAATAAACAAATGGAAATTGTTTATACACTTCGAGGAGTATCAAACGGGATAAATTGAACTTTGCATTTTATTTTACTATTTATCGATGATTTTCAAAGTACAACGAAGTGTGGCCATATTAAAATGAATTATTTTCGCAGCACCGCTTGCAAACACTCTTTTTCTTTCAATATTGGCGTTATATGAATTTGCAAATCTCAATGGCAATCAATATTATAAACAATGGCATTGGGCTTTTGTTTTTTTAAAAGTTTCTCAACGCAATATCGAAGATGTACCTGCAGAGTTTCGTCCAGAATACGTATAGCGCCTGTCCATGTTAGCAGCCAGTTAAACTTTGAACAAATGTGTTGACATTATACGAATATTAAAAAAATGAAAATATCAAAACAAGAACTGCACGCGACGCTGAGAAGAACTATAACAAAACGAAAAACAACAACCGCCAACTGGCAGCATTTTAATATATAGTATTATTTATTATTATGCTTTGCCATTGAGTGGCGTATTCTATAATAATATATATATACCAATGTACGTAAATGCACTTGTGTACAAACTGCAAAGGGATGTTCGCTCATTTGACAATTTCCCCCCAAAAAAATAAACTGTCATTTCTCTCAGCGTGACTAGAAAAAATATAACAAAACAAATTGTATTGTCGTTTTTTTTTTTGTTTTTAAGTAGTATGTATTTTAATTATATTTATTGTATTTTTATGTAGTTCATTGCATTACAAAATATTGTTGATCTTTCTCTTTTGTTTCTCGTAGGGATCGTGTAGAGATTTTTTAAAAAAAACTTAGCTCAATAGAAAAATGGCATCAAATAGATTTGAAATGAATATTGCAGTTAACATTGATTGCTTATATTGTACAAAACGTAACGGTTACACTTAACAGCGTTAAATAGAAATAACTTTGCCTTCGCTTTTCATTTGCTGCATTTTGTTCATGAATATGGCAATGGGGAAAGAGCTGGCCCAAACTAGTGGCTGGTAACTGCAAATAAATTCGGTTATTCACCATATGGAAATGTTGAGTTTATTTATATATTCACCTTTCGCTTAAACTGTGCATTGGCGATAACGATCGGCATTTTCTTGAATGTTGCGCAGATAAATATTAAGCTTTTCATTAAGCGGCTGTATGGATTTCTCAAGTTGGGCTAACTTTAGATTCTTCTCTTGGTAGGTTTCCTGCAGCAGATTGAGTTCGTTGAGCTTCTCGTTGGTGTCCACTGTTAGCTTTGAGGCACGTTGCAACAACAATTTGGCCCGTTCACGTCCATTCTCCGAGCGACTGGCACGATCGGTGAGCGTTTGATTTGTTGCACTCGTATAGGATTGCAAATTGCTGGCCTCGCCTCGGGCGCGTAGTGCCTCCATTTTGACACGATTCGCCTCCTTGGTGATCTCCTTGGCGTCTAGTTCGTTCTTTAGTATGTTCTTCTGCAGACGCTGCACCTTCTTGGCCAGATCCTCGACCTGTTGGGCGGTTACATTTGCCGGCGATTCAGCTTCCTTGGTTTCCAAATCGATTTGTTCCAAATCCTTATCGGCTAGCTCAATGTTACTATTTGCTTGTTGAATAGCATCCTGCGCCTTGCCTTGCGACTCATCGGCTGATGCCAGATTCTGGACTACGGAATTGGCCATTTCGAGTATGCTATTGGCCGTGGCTTTGGTACTATTGGCTGTGCTTTGTAGAGTATTGACACGCTCCAGATCGGGTCGTGTCTTATATATAATCGATTCGACGTTCTTGAGCGAGGAGACAGCATCGTTAATCTGCACGCCCAACGATTCAATCTCCTTGGGATCGAGGGTGAGGTCCAGAAGCAGTGTAGCCTGTGCCAGCTGCTTGCTCTCTTCAGGCAACGCCGTCTTGTTCAGTTGGAAGTCGTTGACAGCATTGATCAGATCGGCGGCAAGCTTAATGCTCTCATTCGTTTGGTTAAGATAACGTTCCGACTGCTCAAATCCTTGCTTGGCCTTCTGGTATGCTTCCGAGGCATTCAGTTTAGCTTGGGTCAGAGCACGTATGGTCTGATCTGCTTCGTCCTTCTTACTGGTTATAGCCAGCTCTGTGTCCTTGGCCACCTTGAGCGCCTCCTCGGAATGAGCACGTGCGCCATGTTCGCAGGATAGGAAGCCACCGCATTTACCACATCCCGCACCACCACAAAGACTATCACAAGGATCACCTGGCTTGCCGCACACCTGATTATTCAGATCCGGTATTTGGGAGGTCAAAGCGCTCAACTCTGAACGATATTCGGCAATGGTGTTGTCATTATTTGCAATGGCATCCGTTTCATCCTTGATTTTGTTGGACAACGTTTCGACACGCTTGCAATTGCGATCCGTATTGGAGGCTAACTCCTTGGCCTCATCCTTAACAGCTGAGAGGCTGCTGACACGTTCGTAGGCGTGTCTGGTCAGATTGAGTGCACCCTCGATATTGGATTCCTGCAGTTGGATACCGTTCTCCTTGAGCTCCTTGGACAGCTGCTGTACGAGACGTGAATGATTCTGTAGTCCCTCCAGCTCGACGGCGGATAAGCTGAGTAAGTTGTAAATTTCATCCAGATTGACTTCCGTATCACTCAGACGCTGATGTGATTCAACCAGCTGCTGTTTGAGTACATTGGTCGCCGCATCCAATTGATCCATATCCAACAAACTGACCGATGTGTTCTGGAGCAGATCCCTGATGTGTTGCAGCTTCTTGTCCAGTTCACTGAACTCGGCTGTATAGGCGCCTGTGGCGCCCACCTGCTTAATCTCCTTGGCGCGTTGAATGGTTGCCTGCGTGGACTCATCCAGGGCATTCAGTATCAAATCCCAGTTGTTAAAGCATTCACCACAAGGAGCACAGTGCGGGAACTGTCCAAGATAACCACGTGCACACTCATTGCACTTGTAGCCACCGATGCCCTCGTGGCAGACGCACTGACCCGTCTCACGATCGCACTGGAAGTCAGCGGCGCCATATTGATCGCACTCACACGGCTGGCATTTCTCATTGGGATTGCCCCAATAGTGTTCCTGGCACTGATTGCATGCCCTGCCGCCAAAACCTGGCTTGCACTCGCACTGTCCGGTGAAGCTGTGACATTGCTCCTGAACAGCACCAATGGCATCACAATTACACGCTTCACAGCCCTCGCCGGAGCCAATCTTCCAGTGATTCACGGCACACTCATTGCACAACAGACCCTGAACATTGGGCAAACAGGGACACTGGCCGCTATGACGATCGCAATGAGCCAGAGTCTTATTGGTGCCCAGGAAATCGCATTCACAGGGGCGGCAATTCTGCTGCAGTGCATCGCCATGATAGCCATCGCGACAGAGCTCACAGTGATCTCCAGTCGTGTCATACAGACACTTCAGACAAGCGCCCGTCTGTCGATCACAGTTGCCCGAGTCATAGACATCAATATTATTGCTGCACTCGCATTTGCTGCAGCTGCCACCATTTTCCGGTGAACCATAATGATTGTCCGCACAGATCTCACACCTTGAGCCCGCATACCCCTCCTGACAATGGCAGAGCATATTGTTGTTCCGGGTGTCCAAGGAGCAGCCATCAGCATGCGACATGCCGCTAGCAGTTGTATCCGGACAGCGACAAGCGCGACAACCAATTTCGCTACCAAGCAACGGATCTCCATAGTAGCCCTCCAGACAGGCATCGCAACCAAAGCCAGTGGTGGAGTCCTGGCAGTTAAGACACTGTCCCGTTAGAGGATCACACAATGCGGCATGGCCATTACATTCACAGACGCGACACTGTGGGAAGTTCCAATAGCCTGGCTGACATTGATTACACTCCCGGCCATATGTATTGGGATGGCAGGCACACTGACCCGTCAACAGATCACAATTGTTGTCCTTGCTGCCAATGCTGTTGCAGTCACAGGCCTGGCAACCCTCCGGTCCAAAGCCATATGTGCCGGGCGCACACTGATCACACTGACGACCAACAACATTGGGTTTGCACTGACAGAAACCGCCATTGGCATCGCACTCCTTGCTCAACGAACCGGTTGGATTGCAATTACACATACTGGCTCCATCGTTGATAAACTTGCTGGCATCTTGCACCAATTTGGTACATTTGGCTGGCGTTTGCGCCTTATAGCGCATATCGTACAAATATTGAATGCAGTGATTGTCGTTGTATTCGGCCAGACGTAGTTCCCCTCCAGGAGAGCCGTTGAAGATAGGTGTGACCTCAATGCGAGGTATAAGCGTTAGGGAGTCCACCAATATCGTTGCTGTGGGATTGTCCTCGTTGTGACGACGTCGCTCGAATAGGATTTTAAAACGATACTCCTTGCCAGCCTCCAGGCAGACATCGTGTAGCGCCACAACCTGGCGATCTCGTTCGGGCAGTGAGAAAGGCACGTGTGCTTCGGTTATTGGTGACTGAAGGACATGGGCGCAATCACCCTCTGGATCAATCTGATCGGGACGAACGAGCGTTATGTACGCATCGTCCCAATCGTTGGGAGATGTTGACTGATAACGAATGAGTATATCGAAGGGCATTGTACGTGGCACATCATTCACAACGATCTCCATTACGGCGTTCTCGGGAATGCGAGTATATCCAATGCCAGTGAAACTGGGTGGATAGTCCTGATTGGGGGGTTTGGGCTGTGGCACGATGCTGCAGTTGTAATTGCTGCTATATGAGATACATATATCAGCTACCTCGGCCTCGTGCACCACATGCAGTTCGGGTATAAAGTAATTCTGCTTTGGTTGCGAGCATGTGCGTCCGGTCATATGAGAACGGCAACGACACTGTCCGGTTAGCACATCACAGAAGTTGTCATAGGAGCCGCCAACATCACAGCTGCAGAGGGTGCAACCTTCTTCGGATTCGGAAAGACCAAATGTCTCCGGCTGGCACTGATTACAATCCTTGCCGGTGACCAGACGCTTACACTTGCACTCACCACTGCGCATATTGCAGCCGGAATTGTTGACAGTGCCGAGAGTGTTGCAGGTGCAGGCCTCACAGCCAGCGGGATTATCAGGATTAAGATGCCAGAAGCCTTCTTTGCATCTATCGCAACGTCGACCATTCACATTCGGTTTGCAGTGACAGGCGCCAGCCACAATGCCATTATCGGGATCATTAACCGAATCACAAATACCATCATCCAATGAACCATCCGGATCACAATCGCAGGGCTTGCAGACATTCGGGCTACTTAACTGCTCGACGGGATCGCGATAGAAGAACGCCATGCACTCCTCACAGTGCTGACCCTGTGTATTGTGCAGACAATTGTCGCAAAAGCCACCGGACACTTGGCCCGACGCAATATAGACAGCCTCATCGAAATGACAACTGACAGCATGTCCATTGCATTCACATTTCTGGCAAGCGTTTGTTTGTTTGCCATACGCAGGCTTCCACGGCACATCATTGTAGAAATCCTCGCAGGTCTCACAATTGAGACCCTTGGTATTGTGTGTGCACTCGCAACGTCCATGGACCATCTCGTATTCCTGGGTGACAACATCATCGAGTGGCAGACACTGTGAGGCATGACCGTAGCACCAGCAGGAACCACGCACAACCATATTCGAGATGCCATAATAATATTTCTCCTCATTCTCCAGACGATTGTCGAGCAGATTGTCGCCCAGCTTGTGCAGCTTTGTCATCCTAATGCGCAAATTGGTCAACCTTAGCTGATTCTGTACGTGTTCCGCATACGGATCGGAGACATTGATGTTTGGTGGCAGCACACGGAAGATGACTTCACCATTGCGTGATGGTTCCACCAGTGAGTAACGGGAGGAGCACATAACGTCTGTGATATTTTTCAGCGAGGTTGGTACGCCCGGGAAGGATTCCTCGCAGTTGTAGGCAAAGTAACGATAAACATGCCACGTCTCGCCAAAATCAAAACTTCTCTCAATATACATGGCCGCCGGGCGGAAAGTAGCGAAAGTAATAATCAAATGGGTAAAATGAAATTCAGCCTCAAAATCAAGCTGAATGGTGACATTCTGTTTGCCATTCTCCGATTGCCACCAGGTGGGCACATTTGTGCCCGGTTTTGTCTTATAGATGATCTGTCCGATGCGATGATTCTTGTACGGATCATTGCGTGTATGATCTCTCGAATCGCACAGGAAACACTTCTTATCCTCCAAATGCGACAAGATGCAGAATCTTTCCGGTGATTGCAGACCACACGTTGAACTTGCCGTGAGACGATTCTCACGTCCAATGAGCAGATTTCCCGTTGCTGGCGAACATGAGGAACGTTCACAGGGATGCGTTTTAATATATATTCGTGGTGGATTCCTGGGACGTTCGCGACGTCCGTGTGCCTGCGGCGTACGTTGTTGTGCTTCCAGCAACTGGCTGCTGAGCACGACGACCAGCACAAAGAAAAGCGCGATAAGGCCGCTTTGAAGCGACATCGCTTAATCTCTATCTTTTACTCCCACTCTCTCTCGTTAGTTCGCTCTTTTGCTGTCGTTGTTGTTGTTTGAGGTCGTGTTCCACAAGAGCGCTTCCGGCTCCGTTTCTATAATCAGCGTTCGTTCGATTTCCTTCAAATTCAACTCTGGACCTTTTTGCCTGAACACGTGGATAAGCTGAACATAATAGATAATATGTTATTAAAGTTATCATAAGAGTTTATCTTTATACTTACTTTTTCTTTGATTACTTTCCTATGCTGCTGAAGCTTTCATGTTGCGCCTTTCCAAGCTGCTGTTGCTTATCTCTCAGCTGCAAAAAAGAAAAAAAAAATTCAATTAGAAATTATTATTCTTATCAAGCCCTAATTTTAAATCATATATAAAATGTTATGTTGAAAAGTGCCTACATAGAAAACTTCCCAGTGGCACCGTCCGCACCCAACGAGTCTTACGCATCAACTGAGAGCCTTCTCCGGCTACGGCTTGAAATGTGAATGAATCTCAGGCCGTACATAAAGTTTGGACTATAGGGCGATAAACACACAACACACAGCAACAACAGCAAGCGTACTATATACATATTAAGTTTAATCCGTTGTTGCCTGGTGCTTCGTTTTATCAGCCTTAAAAAGACTTGTACTAAATGCTCACAGCAAGATGATTATTATTTTTAGACACACACACACACACACACACATAGAGAACAGCATCAAGTGTCAAATGCAAACACATTAAAAAAGAGTTGTGTACTTTTTTATGCTTATGATCTCATCTCAGCTTTGGGTTTCCTTGGGTGATCATTAATAAACACTTTTCTTAAATACTTAAACCATTTTATTCCTAATCAAGACCATTTTTCTAATAATAGTTAATAGTAGTTAAAATAAGCTTGGAATTTTAACATATTTCATGTCTTAAACCGTCTTCTTTTCTAGGGTATTAAACATAAATCTCCATAGCTTGATTATTGAATAATATTCTGTGAGTGAACTGAAAATCTGGGTCTTATGCTCTTATCAGTCCAGTTCCATGGGACACGCAACAAAACTTAAGTAGAACTGAGAACTGTGCTACAGAAGCCAAGCAGCTTCAAGCAGATAAGCAGCTTCAGGAGGCGCCATAAGTCAAAAATGTTAGCAGCACATTCGAATTGGGATGAAGTCAAAACACGCACAAAACACATCTCTCTCTCTTTCCCTCTCTCTCTTTCTGTGGTTTATGGCAAATGAAGGCAGTACAACTATTTTGTAATTACGAGTGCGGCGTACGTACCGATAAGAGTTCATTCACAGATGTCTATGAAACATTCACATTCGTTAAGTATACTTATATATATATAGACGTTTGTGTGTTCTCTTGAATACGTTTTTTTCAAGAAGGAATATTAAGTTATTATTTTGCAAATTTACAATTTAAATGCCAAAACTTACTCTACAACCATTTAAAGGCAAACGTTTGTCTATTTAAGAGAAAACTTTATAAATTGATTACAAACTTCATTACAAATTCATCAATGAAATCATTCATTAACAGAACTGCATATATCACTAATCAATGGTCATAAAAAGCATTTACAGTATTGTTCTTTTGTTGTTCTAATTGCTGTAGCGGGATTTAATATTCTTCTTTGTTTTTTTTTGGGCGCTGTTAATTTCAGTTTCATTTTTGGGCGCACATAAAAGCAAAAAAGAAAAAAAGTAGACAGCCCCGACTGGCAAATAAACAAATAAGCAAGGAACTAAACAAAACGTTAATTTACCAAGCATACAAACACACAATGATATACGGGGATGTGTGTTTGTTTTTATGAATTGGTATGGGTAAACAAGAACCCAATATTTATAAATGGAAATGATGGAATTTGAAATACCCTTTGCTTGATCGTAGATCGTTCAAGTAGCTTTTTCGCTGAAAAGGGATATTTTCTCTTATACAAAATTTTTGATATACGAGTACATTTAATAAATAGATTCTAGATCTAATAGATTCTACTTATTATTATACTTTCATTCGTAACCAAGCTTATCTCCTATATCAATTTAAGTCAACAAACTGAAAAGATAAAATACCCGTTCTGTTTAGAAAGTAACAGAATGAAGCAGAATTTGAAGCCGAAAGGCAACGTTCCTAAAATTTACTTCATTTCGGTATGTGCTTGTGTGTGTGTGTAGCAAACGGAACATGCATGCATACACATTTGTACATATTGTATGTAGATAGGTTCATAAAAATTGCTCATGTGCATGTTTTTTTAGCTCTGCCATGTTTATATTTTCAATTCCATCAATGCGCGATGCTTATTGACCACACATCCTCAGCTGTTAGAACGGTTTTTTGTTTTTGATTCGTTCACTTATGGACAACATGTGTGTGCGCAACTCTATGGATCACCCCCGAAATAAGAAATAAAAACTAAAATGAGATCAGCATGCGGCGGCAAACTATAATTAGACTTGAACTAAGTCCTGCCCACAGCACAACTGCAATAAACGTATGTATATATATATATATGTATATATATGAATATTTGTGTGCCTGATGGATAGAGATCTTTGTTAGATTTAAGCTTGGCTCATATTTTAATTAGCAGCAACCTCGTTGAGTGACAATTTGCTTGGCGGTGCAATTTTTAAAAGCACTATTCCTTGCTTATGCACACACACACACACACACAAAAGAGATATATAAATGTGCGGAGGTGGTTTGATGAGTACAGTTATGAAGGTGGAATCACTTACACTTTAAATAATGAACTACTTAAGCCACCCTCGCAACTACATATGTGTGTGTATGTATGTTTGTGTGCATATGCAAGGCAAGGCATTCTCAAATGGATTCGGGTATGAGGCATCATGTTACAATTCGTATGTAATTCCAAAGAATTCATGCGCTTTACAATGTTAACTTTTTATGTGACAGAACAAAATCTTATTCATTTTTTTTCGTCAGTACAAAAAATCACAACTAGCGATAATAATAAAACATTGCAGTAGCAAGAACGACGACAACAACAACAGTAAACAAGAGCAACAGCGGATGCGGAGAAGTATGTGGAAAGAAGAAGAAGCAGTAACAACAAACGGGACAAAACAGATAAACGCAGGCAGACAGCAACAACAACAACGACAAAAACACAACAGCTGCGTACTTAAAACTACCGCACAAGTTTAGTTTTGAAGTAAATATCTTTAACACAAATAAGAAATTGATTAAAGAACATTTGAGATGGTTTTATTTATTAGTTTTCTTACCACAGCGTGTTACAACTTTAACTCCTACTACTCCTCGCTGTTTAAATACAACAACATTTTCTGTTATACACAAAAACAACAAACTCTCAGCACTGCACTGCTGTTGTTGGCGTTGCCGCAGCAAACACTTTTCGACTTCTTTTTTTAAACTTAAAGGGAGCATGCACACATACACGTTCACATTCACAAATAAACAGCGCAACACAGAAGATATTTTCCAAGACAATCAGAGGACGGCGAAAAGAAAAACCGGGACTGCCGAAAACCCGTCCGTTCGCCAAAGATCCACACTCGCTACTGAGCGTTGTGAGTTGGATTGTGTATTTCAGACCACGATCGAGAGAGCTACAGAGCGATCTTGTGTATAAGAGAAAACAGATGAAGTCACAAAGCAGCACATGCACTCTACAATCTTTTTTGTACCTGCTGCCTTGTGCGACTTTACTGCCTAAAAATACTGATGTGTTCCTATAAAAATAAGATAGTTTACCTTTATGATCGAAATATAACATTATAACTTTATGAAAATTGCATTTTATGTTAACTTAAATTGAAGAGGCGCAAAGTCAGCAACAAGTGAGCGCAGGCGAATGTGTGTAAGTGCAAGGGAGTACGGGTTTTTGCACCTGCAAAAAGTACCTGTAAATGTATTGTGTACTTCTTTTTAACACAAAGGGCATACAAGGTTTCATATTATTTTGTAAGACGTAAAACAAAATATTTTACTCTTGTATTGCTATTTAGCTAAGTTACTCCAAATTCAAATGTAACAGACACCGCCCAGTTGACTAACGATTGGCAACGCTGTATAGAGAGAGAGAGAGTTGGCAACGCGGTATTTTTGCAGCCCTGCTGTATGCAGAGAAACTAGAATGAGAGAGATAGAGAGAGGAGAGAGAGCTAAAATCGGTTTTCATGGTATTGGTTAACTTGATAGCGCCAACTTGGCGTTTGTGGGCGCATAGGCTATACTCAGTGCTCACACAAACACAAAACGAAGAAGAGCACAAAGTGCAACGGAAAAAGCGCCAACGCCGCAACGACGAGTTGTCAGTTCACTATTGGAGCTCTTATTGAGCAGTCGATCGTACGTAAACTTCGGCGTCTGTTAACTTCAGTGAGATCGTTACGATTTTAAAAACACAAGAAATAGAAAAAAGAAACAGAGCCAATCGAAAAATCAACTCACACCAAAACAAAATGTTTTAAACTGGCTAGTAAAGCTTTTAAATTACTGTTGCCATATTTGTCATCAAAATTTTTTGTTAATAAAACACTTGTAAAAAAAAGAAACAAATAAAACATAAAAAACCAATTGTTTCGTGAGTGAATCTTTCGACATATCTCAATTGCTAGTTCCATGGTGTGTGTAGGGCTGCTGATGCTCCGTCCTGTTTTTGTTGTTGTGCATATCTTTACACAAACACCCAAAAATATTTAGGTGAGTCGAAAGCTATGTGCATACGTCCTAACAACTGCCTGCTCGGTTCGTTCCGGCCTCCCGCCCATCGACCAGCTAATAATACCACAGAAACCATCCAGCAAACAAGTATGCCCCCAAAAATTGATTACGCAGTACACATAGCACATAAACGCGACGTCTTCTTCGATATTTCGCGTTTCAGTTTCAGTTTTTGTTGGACTTGAAGAAAAATGCGTTGGTTGCTTTTATTAATACAACACTAACACACACACACACACCGATATACACGAACAAGTGTAAATGAAGGAGAGAGCTAGTGTTGACTATTTAGCTTCTTTTTTTTTTTGAGCAAGTGTTACTTTTGTGATTGTTTAGTGAATGGTTAAGTTTAAAAATAGCTAACAAGGCAGATTGCATATTTAATACTACAAAATAAATTACTTTTCATAATTAGCTAGCTATAAACTAAACAATAAAGTTAGCCTTATGTTTATTTCTCGCCAAAAACTAGCTTTGTTTGTAATTTGTCTACGTTTGCAACACACACACAAAAAAAAGAGCAGCACAGGCGGCCATAGAGAGCATAGTCGCATCAGCTTTTGAGCGCGCGAGAGAAAGAGGGCATGGCATGCGCAATGCTGCGCTGTGGGGGAAAGAGTGGAGCAATTGGTGGAGCTGTTGCTGTTATATGGCTGTAGTTGTGAATTGCTTTCTGTTTTGTGCGCGGCAAAATCTCTGCTGCGTTCATTTAAACAAAAAACAAAAAAAAATAACAAAACTGACAACTAACTTTGAATCGCAGCCCAACGAACATCGCCATTTATTTTACGTTGACAACAGAGAGTGGCATTTGACTGTTGTTGTTGTTGTAATTCTAAGCTATTGTTGTGAGTTGGTGACGTCATTTAAGCAGTAGTGTATAATTAAAAAACTAGTTTCAAAAGACTTTTTGTTGACAGCTCAGATGTAACTAAAACAAGTAAAACCAACGCAATTGGACACTCGGTTTTTTTTTTCCTTCTCCCCCTTTAATGTTTACACGCTGCACCGATAAGCGGTAAATGCGCGTGTGTGTGTTTGTAAGTGTGTTGGTGATTGTTTTTGGTGATATGCTTTGTTGTCGTCACGTGGAATGCTCAAACATTTCAATGTATGTTATTTACTTGCGTACGTATGTGTTTGTTTTGGCGCGTTGGCATTCCATGGCAAAAAAAAAAACAAATAAAAAATCCAAGCTATTGTGAACTTCTTATTAGAAACAATTGTGAAAGGTTGAAATTTCCGTTCGAACTTTTTTTCAATTACCGCTGCAAGCTGTTTGGATGTGAAAAAGCAAAATACTGCTGACCAAAGCAGGTTACACTTGTATGAAAACATACAAACATAAATACATACACATACTTAAACATATATGTGTGTAGTTGGCAAATGAATTTCGTTTTCATTACAGTGGTTGCACAGCAAACTTAATAACGCTAAAACAAAATCGTTTCAATTGAAAATGAAAGCAATTATCCATTTAATTTATGAGTTTACCGTTGACAGTTGCCAAGATCTTCAATTGCTTACTTTCCCGACTATTTGTAATACTCTATAGTTATACTTCTTCAGACATAATATCATTATCTTGTTTACTATTTTTAGCACCGTATAATAGTATGTTCTTTCAATCAGATTATTCATGCCATAGCACACCTTAAAGGTTGCATGCCACAACCGTTAACTCATAGCCATATCATATACACTTTTTTCTCTCTGTCATTTCTTGTTGTACTTGTCGAGTATTCACGAGTATTTCGAGTATTTCCACACACCTCTGGGCCTGTGAAATCTCACCTCTGATTGCAATCTATCTTTAGCTTTTTCTACCTATCCGGCTGCCACTCGGCGCACCATATATATTTCTTGACTTTTAAACTTTAAAAAATCCGGAAAAGGAAATGTAGGTCCCTGCACGAAAAATTTTGCACTAACAACACGCCAACTACGCTTGGGACGCTTTGGACTAAAGCAAAAGGTTAAAAATTTACATAAAATCGAATATTATAAAAAGTGTTGTGCAATACATTCTCATACATTAAACAACACACAACACAGCACAACACACATGTGTGTGTGTGTGTGGCACACATTCCCTGACATGGCAGGGCAACATCATAAACTTTGGGCATTCTCATAGTCCGATACAATACCCACGAGTCTTGTGTTTAAAGGGCTCAAAAAGCACTTAACTAGTTGCCCAAGTTTTCTCTCTCTGCGTGTGTGCGTGGTTGTGTGTGTGTCAAGAACTTGTGCCCAAACAATCTCGCAAATCATTTTGTATCCGAAAATAAATAACTGGTTTGCTTAGAAATACTTTAACTGGGTTACAAATGATGTTAACTAAAGTACTAAAAATATTTTTCTATTAAATAAGCAAAGAATATTCAAAATCATTTAACCTAAGAGAAACCTCTCAGGGGAAAAAAGCTCTTCTATTTATTAATGCTTTCTTAAAGCTATCTTAAAGTCTTCTTAAAGCTTTCTTAAAGCTTATCTTAAAGCTTAACTTAAAGCTTTCTTAAAGCTTTCATAAAGCTTTCTTAATTGTTTTAAGACGAAATCACACAAATTTGTATCAAAAAGAATGCATTTTTCATTTGTTCCTATATTCCAATCTAAAAAAGTGTATTTCATAGTCGCTGCTGTTTTATTTTAGCAACTTTTATGGTCCCTTTGCTTGTTTATTAGGATGCGGATGTCAGCAAATGACTGTCTGACGTGTTCATACTGTCTCACTTAGTATATGCATATATAGTATCAATAACTTTATATGTATATCCATCCATATGTTATAAAAAAAAAAACAAAAAAAAAACAAAGTGGGGCAAGTAAGGAATATAAAAATGCGGCAAGAACGCAAACTGATTGTCCTTTTGGCTGCTAAGGAGGCCAAATCGCATAAATCGAACGAAAACATGTTTTTCCACGATATTTTATGACTTTATCTACAAAAAGATATACATATATTATTTATATTGACAAACCTTTTGAGGTGAACAGCATTTACTTTTGCCAATTAAGGCAAAGTCAGTTGGGTGGGCGAAATAAGCGGAAGCAATGTGAAAATAGCAACGCGTAGGTTGCCCCAAGCTATGATCATTTGTCCACAAAAGGAGCTCTTACTGTACCTCTCTCATATCTTGTTTGAACAAGATAACTGAAGATCTTAACAAGTTTACATTATTGTTCGCATTTCAACATCTGTTTTTTTTTCAAATCTTTTTGCAGTTCCGAAAAGTTGAAACATGATGCTGGACGAAGACAATTCGGATCTCTTGGTCTGTGCCACAGAGTTTCAAGAAGGTAAATATATAAAATATTTTTTGAAGGAACTGCATTTTAAACTCTTTTGTATACTTAATTTTTTCAGATCGTTTGTACTTTGTGGTCTTTAAGAAGAACATCAAGCCAAAGAACACGGTCAATACACACTACTTTAACATCGATGATGAGTTTGTCTATGAGAACTTTTATAACGATTTCGGTCCCCTTAATTTATGCATACTGTATCGCTACTGCATGAAGCTCAACACCAAACTGAGTGCCAAGAGTCACGCGAACAAGAAAATCGTTCACTACACCTCCATGAATCCGGCCAAGCGTCTAAATGCGGCCTACCTGATTGGTTCGTATGCAGTAAGTGTAAACTTTTCTACGGTTCCTTTATCTCTCTCTAGCACCTCCCATGTCGGAAATTGGATTTGCCTTTTGTTTTCGTTTCTGTATTAAGCAATACTATCCATTTTTAGTAGTATGTTCTTATTTATTCTAACGTTTATGTGTAGCTAACAAAAGGAACAATTTGTAATGTAAATTCAAAAGATAGCATTTATTTTGTAGTATAGACAGGGCATAGAAGAATATAAGGAACAGAAATGAACGCTTGTACAACATCGTATTAATCGCAAATGAATAATATATGTTTATTGATTCATTCAATTTTGGTTGAAGAAATAATAGTTATAGGTTATTTATTTATTTCCTTCATTTCTAGTTAGATGAAGAGGTATTTTGTATGTTGAAGGTCATTAACAGAATTTCTATACCATACAGTTTTTTCAAAGCAACTTTCTGGGAGCTAAGGAACCTTATACTGTATATATATTGTAGGTTATTTAATTAATTTAATTAATCAAAGACAATTATATTTCCTCATTAACTTTAATGTTTTTATCCATTGCAGATAATCTACCTGAACAAAACACCTGAGGAGGCCTACAGACTGCTCGTCGCTGGTGACATACCGGCATATACGCGTTTCTGTGATGCCAGCTACGGACCGAGCAGTTTTAAGATCTCCCTACTCGATTGCCTTCAAGCCGTACACAAGGGCCTACAGGCAGGCTTTGTTAACTTTAATGACTTCGATGCCGAGGAGTACGAGTACTTTGAGCGTGTCGAGAATGGTGATTTCAACTGGATTGTGCCGCAAAAGTTTATTGCGTTTTGTGGACCACATCAGAAGTCGAAGACGTTGCCAAACGGTTATCCGTGCCATGCGCCCGAACGTTACTTTAGCTACTTTCGGGACAACAATGTGACGACTGTGATTCGTCTCAATGCCAAGGTCTATCATGCTTCGTCCTTTGAGAATGCTGGCTTTGATCACAAGGATCTGTTCTTTATTGATGGCAGCACGCCAAGCGATGCTATACTTAAAAAGTTTCTGTCCATTTGTGAGACGACCAAAGGCGCCATTGCGGTGCATTGCAAGGCAGGTTTGGGACGTACTGGCAGCCTGATTGGTGCCTACATGATGAAGCATTATGGCTTTAGTGCTTTGGAGGCTATTGCCTGGCTGCGACTATGTCGACCTGGCTCAGTGATTGGCCATCAGCAGCAGTGGATGGAGGAGTAAGTAATGGCTTCACTTTTCTTTTTGATACTTTTCTTAACGCTTTTCTTTTGCTTCTTGCAGTAAACAGATATGGCTTTGGTCCGAGGGCGAACGGATGCGTCGTCGCTGTTCGTTGCCCGTGCTGAAACACAAGTATGGCATCTACAGCATTGAGCTGAAGAGCAAGATGGCCGAAAACGATTTGATGCAGCAGCAATTGCAGCAGGCAACGCCAACAACATCCGATCCCTTTGAGAATGTGGATTTGCTGTTGACACGTGTC
Organism: Scaptomyza tumidula; assembly: GCA_035044465.1. Lineage (NCBI taxonomy): Eukaryota > Metazoa > Arthropoda > Insecta > Diptera > Drosophilidae > Scaptomyza > Scaptomyza tumidula. The sequence continues at coordinate 2,653,335 of JAWNNW010000354.1, forward strand.
AAGGGCATCTCACAGCGTGTCGATACAATGCATTTGCATGATCTGGATACGTTGGACGCCACCGACGAAGAGTTGTCCGAACAGCAGCTGGAACTGCAGGAGCAGCAGGATCTGCACTATCAATCCACAGACGAAACGAATTGTAATGTCAGTGACAACGATACGGACACAGCCAGTGCTGCAGCGGATCAACCGCTATCCTCTTCCACCGCCTACACAATCTCGACGCGTCGCCGCAAATCGCCATCGAGCGCCAACAAGCCAACGGTAATTGCCAACTCTCTGCGTCGTCTTGTCAATCCCAATGCTGCACGCAATGCCGTACAAAGTGGTGCTGGCAGCAGCCTGGATCCAGCTGGCAGCTGTACAGAGAAGAAGCTACGTAAGCCGAGCGCCAATGTTTTTGAGGCAGCTCGTCATACGATTGCCTCCTCGGTGCGCATGACCCAAACGGCGCTGGAGAAGAAACAAACGCAAACGCAGGGCGATAAACTAAATCAGATCAAAGCGTTGCGGCGTCATCATTCACGTTCTGTGAACAGCAACAGGTGAGTTTTTGTTGCTTCATACTTTATATATATTGAGGCGTATATTAATATCGTGTAATTTTGTGTTTTATAGCGACGCTGATGTTAATTTGCGTCATACACGCGCCCGTTCTCAGCCATTTCGGAACAACAATAATGTTGTTAATATGAACTCAACATTGACCCTTAAGGGTGGCAGCTGTTTGGGTGGAGGTTCAGTTACAACAACAGCAACAACAACAACAACTGCAGCTACAACATCACATAACCTTAATAACAACAACAACTATCAAAACAACTCTTTGCATAATTGTAACAATAATAGCACTAACAACAACAACAACAATAATGCGGCTAGTCGCACACGCAGTCTGGCCATCTACAGCAAAAGGTAAGTGCCGTCCAAGCCAACCACCCCCCTCCGACACCTTACATTCCCTACAGTGCAGCACACACACACACACACTCCAGTTATTGTTAATCCCAATGCGATTTTTTGATTTCGAATTTGTGCGGCGACTGTTTTTTGTTTGTATTCTCGTTAAGTGTTTTTTTTAGCATTTTGTATACCCTACCTTTGTATTTTCTTGGTGTCCTCGAACGCTTTGCACCTTTCGCCAGTTGTGTATATAGTTTAAGTATACAGGTTTTATATTTAATTATTATTTTTAGCATATTTTTAATTCTCTCTACCTGCTAACCTTATTTTTGCACACATTTAACAAAAAGCTGTTCGAACCATAACTGCCACCTTTTGTATGCCGTACCAAATTTTGGTACATTTGTACCTAAAAGTGGCAATCATGTGTCGAACAGCTTAACGCAACAGTTATCGATAACGATAACTGTTGAAACTGCAAGCGCCGTTTAAAAGTGAACGATGCAATTTGTTTACTTTTGCGTGGTGCTTGCCACTAACATTAGCATTTAATTTGTTTATTTCTTGTATTGTATTGTATTTTGAGTATGTGCTTACATTTTCCATTAATTAGTCTTACTTTATTTTGTTTGCGCATGCAAAACTTTATAATTAATAATAATAAAACGAAAACAATATCAAAATTTGAGCTTGCTATATTCTTTATTTTCTGTTTGCAAAACTATTTTGGCCAATATTGTACTTTGTTGCTGTTTGTCGTATTGTCCCCCCGAGCCTCTGCCTATACAACTATCTATCTCTCACTCTCTCTCTCTCTCTCTTGTCTCTGGCTGCTTGGCTGTGGGCACCCAAAAAAAAATATATTGCTTCCCACTAAATGATAGAATGGAACTAAAGCATCTGCGCAAAGCGGAGCAACACCAACACGAACAGTCGTCAACAGCTTCCTCACAATTGAAATCGTATGCAACGATCAATGAAAGTAAAATACCCATCAATGTGACGGCTGGCATCGGTGGCCTTGGTGGTGCCGGCAGCTCGGCAACCATACCGCCGGTGCGGAGCAGCGTTACGCGCAGTTCGCATCATCATATGACGCTTAGGGGTCGCTCGCGTATACGTTATCCACGGCCGGGTGAACAACAGGCAACGACAACACAAACTTGCACGGTGGCAACGGCTCGATATTATCGTGATGCATCCGCCATACCACCGAGTGGGTCATCGTCGTCACTGGCTAATGCTTTGGGCGGTGCTGGGGCACTTTGTTATAGCATTGCAACGCGTTCCTCATCCGCAACGCTTGACCTCAACTCGAATCCGTTGCCGGCTGTCAGCGTGAACGCAACAACATCCAAGTCAAAGATACCCAATTTGAATCACAACAACAACAACAACAATAATCACAATTGCAATTTGAGTAATACGCATTCTTCTACACCTCCTCCCCTAGACACAAGCCGGCTTAGCATGATGATGGCCGATGAACAGCAACAGCAGCAGGATAACTTTAACCTGGGTCTCAGCAAGCGGAACAAGCGTTCCCTTAGCTCCACACGCATCGAGCAGGACAAATGCGATGAGTACAATACAAAGTTGTTCCGCAAGACGAGCGTTGTTGCTGCCGCAGCGGCAGCAGCAGCAGCAGCATCAGCATCAACAGCAGCAACAGCAGCCGCATCCTACAAAACCAACAACAGCAACAATAACAATAACAGCAACAGCAGTAAATATCATAGCAACAGCGGCACAACACATACAACGAGCATTGGAGGCGGCAGTTTTAGGCTATCGCGTCGAATCTTTGCCGAACAGCAATCAGGTTCATCGGCCTCCACATCCGCCTCGAATTCTGGTATACCAACACCAACAGCGCCGCCACCCACATTATCCTGGCAACAGACGACGGGTCATACAACACGTGGCGCCAGTCGTCTATCGATCACAGATCGTGACCAACATCAACAGCATAAGCATCAGCAACAGCAGCATCTCAAGCTGCGCAAAAAGATAAGCTACTAGAAAGGAGTTGATGTCAACGAAGCTGCATGCAATTGTTATTGTTGTTCATTGATTCTATTTTTGGAAAGACGAAATTTGATTAGTAATAATATATACATCTAGAAAAAAAAACGAAACTGCAATTCTTAAAGAAACGAATAATTAATTGCCTTTGATAACTGTGAACTTTGTTATTATTGTGTGTGGCGATAGTCAAACTTTCATTATTACTTTGAATAAGTTTTAAATTTAGTGCAAAATTTATAAATGTTTTATGCATATAATAACATGCAATTCGTTGATTTTTCATTATTATTTTCTACCAGTTTATATAAGTATTAAGTATAAGGTTTAAGTTTAAGGAGCATCAAAATTTTTTTTTGCAGTTTCGATTCTTATCGCCCCCGTGTACCAATTGTACCAATTGTTAACAAAAAGTACAGTATGACCTTAATATAACTATCGCTTTTATATAGTAAAAATTTATGTATTTTTTATTACACAACGTTAACTCAAACTAAACGTTGACTATCTGAAAATATGCTTACAAAGTATGTTTGAAGGATATAATATACATAAGCATTATTTCAACTGTTTATAATGTAAATATCCACGTTTATTTAGTTCTAAGTATTAGTTGAAATATATTGTATAAATGTATATGCTTTAACATAAACACAAACAGTCTAAACTAACATTGTCCGAAGGAAATCAATTATTTGCTGATAAACTTCGCTCGCCAAACCAATGAAGCATGCATCACATACGCATTCAAGTTCAATCATCAAGATCGGTTCGTCGGATGTTGACTCCAGTGTTGTTGTAAGCAGCGTCAACTCAAGTGCGCCAAGAACAGCCAAAAGTTGGCTCTCAGCCGAAATGAATTCTTTCGATGCCAAAACTATAAAAGCCGCCTCCTTCAATTTTGTATCAAGGTTCTTAAAGAAGTTATGCCGATCGCGTATATCATATATCTTTTTTCTAGCCTCCTCCTCGGCCAGTTCACGATATATTTGAAACTGTCGACGGCGCTCGGCTATCTCATCCTCCGAGCTTTCAATCTGTTCGCCGCTGCTTTGCTTGATCAACTGTTTCGCCTTGTTGGATATGCTTGCACCATTTTCAAAAGCGCTTAGCATTCGCATTGCCGCGTGCTGGCATGCAACCGTTTTGTTCTGCGACATGCCGAAACATTTGATGTTGGCCACCGTACAACAGGCAACAAACTCGTACGTTCCGGTTAGCTGCATCATTTGAATGCTGGGCAACGGCAAATCCTTTTGAGTGCAATAGCTTTGCAGTTCCTTCAACATGTCGCCATTAACATTTTCCAGCTCCTTTGCGATGCAGGTGAAACTAAAAATGTTGCCATTTTCACAACCGCCGCCAGACTCATCATCATTGTTATTCGTCTTCCTTTTATAGTTGCGACGTCTCCATTTTTCTTTTCCAGCTCGCACTGTTGGCCATAAAATTTAAGCTCTTACAGTTTGGTCTTTACAATGTTATGGTAAATACTTGCCAGTTCTTAAAGGTTTGTTTTCACTTGAAATGTTTACATCGATTTTGCTTTGGTCCTTAGAACAAGATTCGTTTAGTTCTTTTGACATTGTTAATTGAATTGTACGATTTTAAACTTTGTATTTTTGTTTTGAAAGTGTGTTTGGTTTTGTTGTGTTTCAATATTATGACAGATTTCGCATCTATTGCTATGAGAACATAAGTATTCACGTTTAAAAAGGTTTCTTTCTGGAATGTGACTTTTGCAGTTTCCAACCGTTTTATTTAAGTTATAAGCGTTATTAAAATACAAATCACTCTGAATATCATTATACATATATATATATATATTATTTTTTTTTGGTTAATAGTTTTGCAAAATAAGATTCTAAAGTTCTTCCATCTTTTACCTGGTTTAAGTATTAGATATAAATAAGTACAGTCTACAGTAACATATTACGAAAGTAGGTTAATATTTGATGGAACACTTCGCTCTCCAAACCTAGAAAGCAGGCATCAAGGTCACAATTGAGCTCGATCATTAGAATCGGTTCCATGGATGTTGACGGCAGTGTTGATGTTTTTGACGTCAATTTAAGTGCATCCAGGACGGCCATGAATTGTGTCTTGGTCGAGGTATATTCATGTGAGTGCAATATTTCCAAAGCGGCAGACTTGAGATTTGGAAAATATGATTTGAAATAGTTGTGACGATCACACATCTTGGTGGCTAAGTGTTCATTGCCGCCGGCATCGGATAGTTCACGATATGTCTTAAATTTGAGACGACGCTCAGCTTCGACATCCTCAAGCGTGGTGTCCAGCTCATTGGCTATTTGCGGCTTGGCGCTTACCAACTGATTCTCACGTGCAGCTGTCTCTGATTTATCCGATATGACGCACAGCATTTCAATTGCAGCGCGCTGGCGAGCATCTTTCTTTTTGTCAGATTTTCCGTAACGCTTAATGGATGCCACGGAGCAGCAGGCAACAAACTCTGGCGCACTTGGCATGCCACTTTGTTGCACTATCTCAATTGTGGGCAGCGGCATTTCATTACGTACGCAATAATCGCGCAGTTCCTTAAGCATGTCCCGATTCATATTGGTCAACTCCTCGGCCACTTTGCCAATGTGAGAGCTGTCGCTGCCATCGCTTCCAGCGGCTCTATCGGCCACTAGACCAAGGCTCGCCATGCCCGGCAAAGTCTTAAGCTTGCGCATTATGTTGCTGGCGGCAAGGTGCTTGGCATCGCGCTTGGATCTACCTGCAAAATACATTAATACGTCAATACACAACTTAATATTAATATTCAGAATCGGTAAGAGGGAAAACCCCGATATAGCAATGTGAGTAATTTGATGCACTCAACCGTAAGGGTTGCACAAACCATTTAATTTTCAGTTTGAGTATTTATTTTTTTATCTAACCATTTCCATAGGCTTCGGAATCCAGTAGAACGACTTTGCAGACATAGCCGCCGTCTTCGCCGTCAATATAATCGTAGACAGGGTTGCCTGTTTTGGCTTGAGCACAAAACTCTTGGAGTGCCGAAACAGAAGATTTGTTTTCCATTGCTAACAGGAGTCACCAATCACGTGAACTGGTTTTACTAAAACTGAACTAGGTATATTCCAGTTGTAAATTAAGTAGTTCGCGGATGTGTGAGAGATGTGCGATTTTCATCAACAAAATACAACATATGATATTGAATAAAAGAGAGACCAGATTGCGCATTGCGCATATCCGTTAGGTTTGCTTAAACGAACAGCTGATCGTGTGACGTCAATATAGACCACAATATTTTCGTGAAAGAGGTTTTGTTGGTCGAGGTAGTGAAATAAACCATTGCAAGCCGGAAGATTTTAAAAAAAATTTGGTAAATAATTAAATAGTAGATATAAAGATTCACTTGTTGTAATAGAAATAATATTTTTGCTTTTAAGCCACAAATTTCATTTTTTGACGACGTAACCTTGTTCTTCCTTAGATTCATGATTTCTGCGGACCTAAATATAAAGGTGTTGCCAATTGCTCATTATCAAAAATGTACTAAATTTGTAAAATAATTTCCATTTATATTTTAAACTCAATTAAAGCGTTTTTATAAGAAAAATATTTTTTACTATCAACAAAATTGCTTTTTTATTAATTGATTATCATATAAAAATAAATTCTATACAACTACGCATACACGTCATTTCAACAAGAGTGGCAACGCCATCAGGTCAAAAAGCAACCCTGGCTGCTTGTGTTAAAACAAGTGTTGCTGTAGTCGAAGGGACTTTGATTATTTATTTTGCTTAGCTCGGCTCTAATCGGAATTTCGTTTCATAATCAACAGTTCTCAAGTTACGCCAAAGCGTACGGACGGAAACATACAGACTGCTAAGTTTTTAAAACAAAGCAATACATATTTCGGACAAACGTAAAATTTATGTTGTAAAAAGAAATTCATGCAAGGGGAGGAAAGAAGTGACCGTGGAAATCTCTCTCTATACAGCTATATAAAAGTGGTGTACATTGAGGAAAATACGCATTCAAACGCTGACGAACACTTGTCGCTTGTCCGCTGCCAGTGTTCTTAGCATTTTGTATTCGAGTTCGTGTGTGCAGCAATTAGCAACGTCGTAGCAGAAAGTGCCTCTACTTGAAAAAGAGGTGGTGTTGAGGAGTGAGGGTGAGGGTTAACTATGGATGATACCAGCACAGCCACAACGCCGTCGCCGTCGTCAGCGTCAGCGGCCACAGCTGCTGGCTACGATGCTGCTCGTGACAAAACAAACGCTGGCGTCGCTGCCGCCGTCGCGACCAATAACAACAGCAGCAGCAGCAGCATTAGACTCTTAATTAAATCATCGAATCAGCAATATGACGATATGAACATTGAGAGCGATCTATGTTGGACGGTGTTGGGACTCAAGAAACAGCTATCCTTGGTTTATCCCGGCAAGCCGGTATGTACACAACCACATACACACACACACACACTTATTTTTACACCTAAACAGAAGTTTTTTATGTATTGCTTTGAACGCTTATCTTATCAGCTGAAGGCAGTGCTTGACACTCTTTAAATGTTTTGTTATTGTTTATCTGCTGTGCGAAGTGTTTGTCCGTTTTGCCAATTGCGTCTTAATTTGCCATTGAAGTCCACGTCATACATTGTTTGCTTTCAATTGCTTTCAAGTTTGCATCAGCCAAACTTATGATAAGACCAAATCATTGATTTATATATAACAAATGGACATATTTAAAAATAAGTCTTGGCTGAATTTTAATTATTTTTCGCTTGCATGAAGATAATTTGATATTTATGAATACGATTTTTCACAGTTATTAATCAAAGTAATCTTCAAATTAATGAAAACAATCAGTTTATAGAGACGTGTACAAACTTTCTACAAAATTTGACCTCTTTAATATATATATATACATGAAAAGTTTAACTCATTTTCCAACCGATTGCAGGCAATTGCGGATCAAAAGCTTATCTATTCAGGCAAATTGCTGGACGATGCCCAGAAGCTATCGGAGGTAATACGCAGCTACAAAGATGTCTACCAGCAGCATCACATCTTTCATTTGGTGTGCGCCAACAAGAATGTGATGAAGGTGCCACATAAAACGACAACGTTGTCAAAGGACAAAACATCAACGACGAATCGACTGGACACAACAACAACTACCAATGATAATGAGCTTCGACAGCGTTATCTGGCTGCCGAAAATGCAGCTTCCAATGCTAATGTCGCTGCTGCAGTTGCCAGTGCTAATGCCGCAACTGCAGCTGCCCTTGCTAATGCCCAGATTCCTTATCAGCAGCAACCGCTGCCGATGACACTGTCAGCAATGGGCACGCATCCCTGGATGCAATTGTATAATCCGGCTAATCTTTCAATGGCAGCTGCCCAGGCAGCAGCACCAGCAACATCCACAGCTTCACACATGGCTTTCCAGCAACAGCAGGCATTAATATATAATGCCTGGATGCAACAGTGGTATGCAGCGTATATGCAACAGATAATGCAACGGTAAGTGCCTGAATCAAGATAAGAAAGTTTGTTGTTGATTGCTTTTGTGAAATGAGTGAAAGATAAGAAAAACTAATCAATTTCTTGTATTTGTAGTACGAGTGGCTCTGATAGTGCCACGCCACCACCAATGCTGCATCCCTCGCTGCAAAATTTGCCTGTGATTCCAAACAATTTGAGTGTGCCACCAGTGGCAGTGGCAGCTAATGCTGGCGCCGTTGCCGGACAGGCTGGAAATGAGGCAGTTGTCGCACAGCAACCAAATGGCCGTCAAGTGGATGGTCCCAACTTTCCTAACATACAGGAGGAGCCGGAGATACACGACTGGCTGGACAATTTGTTTAGCTTCACCCGTTTGGCCTTCTTTGTTACGGTTTTGTATTTCAATTCGTCGCCAATGCGTTGCATGCTGGTGGTGCTCATTGCCAGCGTTATTTATCTGTGAGTAGCATGTTCTTTAAATACCTGATTATGTGTATAATATCATCATTATATATAGCTATCACATTGGCGTACTTCGTCGCCGGCGTGAGCGCAACAACAATAATATTAATCGCAACAATAATGCTGGCAATGATGTTGCCGCCTTTGCGGCCGTTCAACAAATTCAACGCATGATGGACGCTGCTTTGGAGCATGACAATAATCCACAGGCAGCCGCCGAACCAGCACCAGTTGATGCCGCTCCAGCCGCTGAATTACCAGCAGCTGCTGCTGCTAATGCTGCTGAACCACCGGCTGCTGTTGCTGATAATGCTGCTGCTGCTCCACAGGCTGCTGCTGCTGTTGCAGCGGGCAGCGCTGGTGTTAATGATGCCGATGCCGCTGTTGTTGCCGCCGAGGCTGTTGCCGTGGAGACAGCGAATGCCAATAATTCTGTGATTTCCATTGTGCGCACCTTTGTTGTTACGTTCTTTACATCGCTGCTGCCGGAGGCGCCGGCGCTGTAAAATTTTGTTGTAGATCTATCTTTTGTGGCCTCTGGAATAACAACAGTTGTTTGTTTATTCCGCAATACACCTTTCCTTTCTTTACACCAAACCATTAAATGAATGTTATCATTTTATGCATATTACCTGTAATGTTTTTTGCAATATGTTTTTGTTTTTCTTAGCTATATAAATGAATTGTATGTGTATCTCTTGCGTGGTTTGTGGAGCATGCAAAAATAATCTCGCCCACCAGCCTAGCAGCCTATATATACCCCCTTACCCCCCCTCGTACACCTACACCCTTAGCTTAAGTGATTATTAGCGATAAGAAAATATTTTTTGTTGATTTTGATGTGAACGCTAACTAACTACACCTACACACACACACACACACACACACACACACACACGCAGACACAGACACGTGCTAGTGGCTAACGAAAAGCGATGAAATCAAATGAATTGCAAATTATGAATAAAGAGAAATATGCTTTAACACCAAAAAAAAAAAAAAACACATACAAAACGGCTCTTATCTTGCATCACGTGTGGAATCTGAATGGAAATTTTTATATGTTTTGTGAATGGAAATGGAAAACTTTCCGCTACCATTCACTTTCACTCAGCGTAAGTAGCAATAATCATAAAAGAGCTCATTTTAAAATACGCCTCTTATTTGTTTATTAGGTTTACAGCGCTCGAAGATCTGCGCTCTGTTTGTCCGCTTATCGCCTACATACATATGTGTGTGTTTTTGTGTGTGTGTCCGGCTGTCCCTGGCTGCCTGTTTGCCTGCCTGCCTGCCTGCTGATAGGGGCGCGTCGTCGTCTTGCTCGGAGTTAGAACGCTGCGAGTGCTCAGACCTGACGGATGGTGCTCATCATCGGCTCATCATAAGTATTATTATTTGTTGCTCGCGATTTCATCTCCCTATATCTTTCTCTCAGCGTGTGTGTGTGTGTGTGCTCATCTTAATCGGTAAAGTGTGAATTCGCGAAAATGTTGCGTTTGCTACAACAACAGCGCGCAATTATTGCGCCTGCGCTCAGCCGACAGCGTCACGTAAGTGAACATCAACATTATTTGTCACGATTCTCGCTCTGTAACTCACTTTCAATCTCTTTTTCAGGGTCGTGTGATTGCCATTCGACGTGAGGATCAATCGGTTTGGGAGCGACGTGCTCCGTTTGGACCCACCCATGTCCAGAAGCTGGTCAAACAGGGTGTCAAGGTCATTGTACAACCCTCCAATCGTCGCGCCTATCCCATGCAGGTGAGTTGATCTCATAAATATCATCATCAACAAAACATTTTTGTACAGCAACAGCTACTGTTTCAGTATAATATATACTATATATATACTGGGTATATGGTGGATTGCATCGTAAAAAAATGTGACAGATAAGCTGCTATGTTGGGCTTTAAATTTTGGCAATTGTGTTGGCCTTGATAACAGTCGAAAACCGAGTCGTTATTTCTGGTTATCTTGCTTGAAATTGTTTTTGTTTTTTTCAACAGAATCAAATGATTTTTCTGACCGATAAACTATAATCAAGCCAACAATATTATTTGATGGGCTTGTCAAAACAATAATAATAATAATAGTGATAAGTAATATTGAAAATCGTTCAAAAATAGTTGCCAGGGAGTACTGGAAAGAGCATTTTTAATCTTGAAAATATAGTAATAATAATTTGATTTTCTAAAATTTGAATAGAAAATTGCAAAAAATTAATTTGTGAGTTAATATTATTTAAAACGCTGTTAAGTTAATAATTAAATATAATTATAAAAAAGAGTATCGCGCAGTCGTGATTGCTATATTTTATGTTGCGTATTATGTTGACCATAAATACTCAATAGCTTACATTTTAGATTACGGATAAGGTAAATGATATTTTTTTGGGGAAAATTCAAAGCATAAAATATCGACTAATTTAATACGATAAGATAAGCTCACTTTACGGAATGAAAAATGAAACTTTTGTGCGTAACAGTTATATATTTTGAATTTGCTATTTTATAAAATTCTTTTTTATTATTATTATTTCTTTTTTATCCTAAGCTGCGGTGTGTAAGCTCTCTACTGCAAGGGATATACAAAAATAAGAAGAAGCATGTGCGAAAGAATGGGAGAGAAAAAAAAACAGCTTGAGAAACTGTAAAATAATTTTGACATGCTCGCTCTCTTTGTTCCAAAATGAATGAGAGAAAGAGAGAGAGGAGAGAGAGAGGAGACAGAGAGGAGAGAGAGAGGAGAGAGAGGAGAGAGAGAGGAGAGAGACAGTGAGAGTGAGAGACAGTGAGAGTGAGAGAAAGAGGAGAGAGAGAAGAGAGAGAGGAGAGAGACAGTGAGAGTGAGAGAAAGAGGAGAGAGAGGAGAGAGAGAGGAGAGAGACAGTGAGAGTGAGAGAAAGAGGAGAGAGAGGAGAGAGAGAGAGGAGAGGGAGAGAGAGAGGAAAAGAGAGAGAGAGAGACAGTGAGAGAGAGAGAGAGAGAGAGAGAGGAGAGAGAGAGAGAGGAGAGAGAGAGAGAGGAGAGAGAGAGAGAGAAGAGAGAGAGAGAAGAAGAGAGAGAGTGAGAGATACGAAAAGAGAACTTTGAGAAAGATCGAAAACACATAAAACCCTTTGCACACTTCACTAATAAGATCAAATTCCTTCATGACTTACTTGAATTTTTGAGAATCGCGGAGAAGGGCAATTTTCATGTATTAAGTAAAATGATTATTTTTTGTGCAGATTTTTATTGTTTCAACCCATACACAGCCCATACACACACATACACACACATACACACATTTACACACACAAGTACACACACATATAAAGACATCATAACAAATGTAGCAATAAATAATAATAAAGGGCAATAAAATAAACTTTTTGTTAAAATGACATTATTAAATTAATATATTTTTAATTTGCTATTCTATAAACCCTTTTTTTTTGCTCTCAGCCATGGGTTAATATCAACTTACACATAAATATTTTGGGGTAATGATTAAAAGAAGTTCCCCAACCGAAAATTCTTAGAAATATATAAAAAATATTTAATAATTATTGATCCTTTGATTCCAACAGGCATATATGCAAGCTGGCGCTTTAATACAGGAAGACATAAGCGATGCTTCGGTTATCTTTGGAGTCAAGCAGGTGCCGATTGATGCACTGATTCCTGGTAAAACCTATTGCTTCTTCTCGCACACGATCAAGGCGCAGGAGTCCAATATGCCTCTGCTGGATGCCATACTCGAGAAGGTTAGTTTATAAAAAAACTGCACACAAATTTTTTACTAGCTAAAAGTTTAAACTTACGTTTTACAGAAAATTCGCCTTATCGACTATGAGCGAATTATTGATGAGCGCGGCGCCCGACAGGTGGCGTTTGGCAAATACGCCGGTGTAGCGGGCATGGTTAACATTTTGCATGGCATCGGATTGCGTCTGCTGGCATTGGGTCACCATACGCCCTTCATGCATATTGGACCTGCGCATAACTATCGCAACTCCTCGATGGCTCTTCAGGCGATACGAGATTGTGGCTATGAGATTTCGCTGGGCATGATGCCCAAATCAATTGGACCCTTGACATTTGTATTTACTGGATCTGGCAATGTGTCGCAGGGTGCGCAGGAAGTGTTTTCCGAGTTGCCCATTGAGTATGTGCCGCCAGAGATGCTAAGAAAGGTAGCCGAGCATGGCAGTAAGTATTTTACGAAATGTCTTTAAAAAATGTATTTAAAAAAACTTTAACACTTCTCATCTAGATCAAAATAAGCTCTACGGGTGTGAAGTTAGCCGTTCGGATCACTTGGAGCGACGTGAAGGCGGCGGCTTTGATGCCAAGGAATATGATGAGTTTCCCGAACGATATATTTCCACATTTAGCCAAAAGGTGGCACCCTACGCATCCGTCATTGTCAACGGTATTTATTGGGCCGTAGGCAGTCCAAAGTTAATAAGCATACCGGATGCCAAGAACCTATTGCGTCCAGCCAATACACCCTGGCTGCCGACAAGCAAAGGTAGTCCAGCATTGCCACATCGCATGCTGGCCATTTGTGATATATCCGCCGATCCCGGTGGCTCCATAGAGTTCATGAACGAGTGCACAACAATCGATACACCATTCTGTCTATATGACGCGGATCGGAATAAGGACACCAAGAGTTTTAAGGGTCCCGGTGTGCTGGTCTGTTCCATTGATAATATGCCCACACAGCTACCTCGCGAGTCTACGGATCTCTTTGGTGAGCTTCTATCGCCACACGTTCACGATATCATCAAGAGCGATGCAAAGAAACCGCTGAACGAGGAGCAATTTTCCTATCCCATTCAATCGGTGAGTAGATGTGATTATGTCGTGAGTTTATAGAACTAGATCTGAGAGTGAAACGATTTATAGTTCAATGTTGTTTTTACCTAAGTTATTTAACGGTTTGGCAAATTTCTCGAAGGAATTTTTAATGTTCAATGTTGTCTCTAGTATTTTTCAAAACCCTTCAAACGTTTTTAAATACCTCTTCAACATAAAAACCCTTCAGAGCATACTCTAAAACAGTTTGTACAGTTATTTAATGTGGGATTGCGAATATATTAATAATCACTTGAAGTGGTTTCCAATACTCATTAAATCAATAAATCAAATCGTAAACATATCAACATTACAATAATAATATTAAATAAATACTCACGAACATAAAAACAGTTTCACTCTTAGCTTATCAGTTTTCAGTTTTTAAGTGTGTTTATTGATTTAATAACTAACTGTTATTCTCTCTCTCTCTTTATTTCTCTTTGTTTGTCAGGCAATTATCGCAAGCAATGGAGAGCTGACTGAGAGCTTTCAGTATATTCAAGAGCTGCGCGATTCGCAAGGTAATCGATCACGCCATAAAATGGAAGGTCGTTCCGAATCGCAAAAAAAGGTGTTGGTGCTGGGTGCCGGAATGGTTTCCGCGCCATTGGTTGAGTGGCTGCATCGGGAGAAGGATGTCAGCATTACGGTCTGTTCGCAGGTCAAAGAGGAAGCGGATCGTTTGGCCCAACAATATGCTGGTGTCGATAGCGTCTATCTGGATGTGCATGAGAGTACCGGACATTTGCAGGAGTTGTGCGGTACGGCCGATGTGGTTGTCTCCCTGCTGCCGTACAGTCTGCATGGCATGATTGCACGCTACTGTGTGGCGGAACGTACTCATATGGTCACCGCTAGCTATCTGAATGATGAGATTTCAGCACTGCATGAGGAGGCACGCGCTAATGGTGTTACCATTATGAATGAAGTGGGTCTGGATCCGGGCATTGATCATCTGTTGGCGCTTGAATGCATACACGAGGTGCAGGAGAAGGGTGCCGTTGTCGAATCGTTTGTTAGCTTTTGTGGTGGTTTGCCTGCTCCGGAACACTCCAATAATGCGTTGCGCTACAAGTTCTCCTGGTCGCCACGTGGAGTTCTACTCAATACACTATCGGCAGCCAAGTATTTGAAACAGGGTCAAATTGTTGAGATCTCTGGCGGTGGCGATCTGATGTCCTCGCCACGTAGCTTAGACTTTTTGCCTGGCTTTGCCTTGGAGGGTTTCCCGAATCGTGATTCCACCAAATATGGTTCACTCTATGGTCTGGGCAGGGATGTGCACACTTTGCTGCGTGGCACCATACGCTACAAGGGCTTCTCGGAGAACATTAAGCCCATGCAGCTGCTCGGCCTCATCGATCCGGAGCCACATTCAATGCTACATCCCAGCGGACCGGATGTCACTTGGCGCCAGCTGGTTACCAATCTGCTGGGCATGTCCGATTCGAGCATCTTCTATGAGAATCTAAAACAGAAGCTTGTCGAGCGTCTGGGCGATGTGGATTGCATTGAGAGCTTGGGTCTGCTGGATGAGACGCCGGTGGTGAAGCTGAATACACCACTAGACACACTTAGCTATTATCTATCGAAGCGTTTGGCATTTGGTTGGTATTGCTCTTAAGTTCTTTTCGATCTTATTTAATGGATTACTTTCTTGCAGAGCGTGAGGAACGCGATTTGGTTGTATTGCGCCATGAGATTGGCATTCGTTGGCCCGACGGTCGTCGCGAGGAGCGTGGCATCAATTTTGTTGTCTATGGTCAGCCACAGGGTCATTCTGCCATGGCCATGACTGTGGGCAAACCGGCGGCAATTGCAGCTAAAATGATTTTGGATGGTTAGTTTACTCAATAATGAACTTGCCTTAACGTTTAAAAATCTAATACCTCTTTGTACCTTCCAGGTGAGATCCAGGAACGTGGTGTTTTGCTGCCCTTCACGCCGGACATCTATCGCCCCATGTTGCAGCGTCTGCGATCCGAGGGTCTGACTGCCACGGAGACATCCAGATGGCTTAATTAGTTTTTAAGCTTTTTAATCCTAGCCTGTCAAGTTAGCATCTAGTTTTCTGCTTTATATTTGTTTCTAGATCTTTACAATCAGCTGTATGAATTTTGTTATTGCATTTCAGTGTTTGTTCGCTGTTTATTTATCAACATTGTTTTTTCGTTCAGTCATGAAAGCAATATTTAGATAAGACTGCACTGTTATCTGTATACCATATACTAAATATATGTTTGATATGTACTTATATGATTATGATTTTTTTTTAGAACAGGAAATTGACTGCGTTAAGTTTTTTGGACAAGAAGAATGTTTTGTGATTAAAAAAAAAAGATATTGTATTGGTTCTTTTATAAACTACGTGTAAAAAGTTTGTATGTGAAGGTTTTTAATAGAAACATGTACAAGCAGCTGACATTTCTAGCATTCCAAGCAGTTTGGGAGAAAAAGCTTGTAACGAACTCATTAATAGCATATTTTTAAGTTTGTTTTTCACTTATTCAAAATCCTCTACTCTAATCACTTGGCAACTCGTTAGCTTGTTCTTTGGGTTATCAGTTGAACTTGAACTATGTATTTTGAAATAAATATAAAAAGTTGTTGTGGCTGTTAGCGCCTTTTACTATATTTAATGTCATCTATATTTAGTCAAATGCACGCATGACACTGAGTCCGAAAGTTCCCACATTGTGCTAAGTGCACGTTAACCGGTAATTATGAGCATTTAAATTGATCAACATCACCACACACGTATTGAACTATGTGAATAGACTTTTGTTCAAGAGATTGGGAGCTATCAGCTAGAGCCTTCAACTAAACCGTGCGGCACTCTGTGATAACCTCTGGTACTTGCTTAACATTTTACAAAATTCAATTCATTCAATGCAAATTCACATAGACAAACACAAACACACATTTGGACAATAAAGAGAGTGCGGACAGAGAGTGAGTAAGAAAGAGCTGGGGTACACGATAACAATGTGTGCAATGGGATTTGTCAAACCAGAGCGAATTCAATGCTAGGCAGAGCTCAGACGGCGCAGTCAGCGTTGTAAATTAAGCGCTCGGATTTTGTTTTATGTTGTTGTTATTTGTATTTTTATTTTGTGTTCTATGTTTGTTGTTGTTGTTTTTTTTTTTCGTGGACTGCGCTCGAACCGGCGAGCACAAATCGTTTTCAGTCTTGATAATAAGTAGTGCCGAGGCAGTCTTAGTCGTCGCAAAGTCGCTCTCATTGTTGTCTACTTCTCCAAGTGCTTTACAGTTAGTTATAAGTTGAAGGAGTGTATACATACACACATAAATTATATATGTACATATGAAGTAACGGCTGTTTGCGTGTCGGCTGCGTGAAGAGTGAAGAGCAGCAGGTGCAGGCAGGGAAACGTTTCGCATCCCGTGTCTGTAAACGATTATTTAATTTACCGACATTTAGTTTGGAAATAATAATAAAAAAACAACCCAGCACATAAAAGTCAGAAGTGCGTGTCGCGTTTCACAGAAATAAAAAAATAACCAATTATAATTAAACAATGTGCTATAATTGGCTTCAAAAGCTAAGCTTTATAACATATAATTAACTACCACTCTCAATCAAAGGTCAATCAAATATATACACGTACATATTGATACATTAACTGTATTCGCCTGCAAGTTCAACGTGCCCTCAGCTGTTATCAGCTGCAACAACAACAACAACAACGCAATCTAATAATAAGAACAAAATAGCAAAATGGGTGGAATGCGCTACTTAACGGAGACACATTTGCAGGGCTTCGAGCGTTACAAGGTAAGCATTAAAAGTGTCCAAAACACCAACACCAACATGCAACTGCAGCAAATAATCAATGGACATTGACATGCATATTTCAAAATGTGAAACCCTCAATCAATTGTTATTAATACTCGAAAGTCGAAACAGTTTATAATGCTTATCAAGGCAAATTACGACAAGTTCCGGTTAGTGAGCTATAAATACTTTACCTACGATCAAGATCGTGCATGCGTCTCGATTGTGCTTCACTTTGAAGCTAATCTTAGAATTGGGCAATGCGAAGATTTCACATTGTCTCTCTCTCTCTCTCTCACTCTCGCTGACTTGTGTCAGTTGTTATCAATTGGGCTTTGGGAGCTTCTATGACTAGGCCTAGGTCATCAGCTCAATAAACCAACCAAGCAACCGGATGATGCCTCAAACAAAATAAATCCCAGCAAAGGCATTGAACTGCGAATGTGACAAGCATGTGCTTCTGCTGCTGCTGCTGCTGGCTTGTTCACTGATAGTTGGCAAACAGTGTTGTGGAATTTGTACTTAAAGCGATTAACCTATAAATAAAAGATGCGTGTCGATGGACACACACATATGGAAAGAGAGAAAGAGATAGTGAGGGACTTAAGCTTTACTAAATGTTAATCAATGAGTATGTCATGTAATCTATATAAAACTTGACTTTACATAATTTTGCAATCATCAGCAATTTTTTTTTTCGCATTAAAAAACTTTGCGATGTTATAGGTTGGGATCAGCTTACATTATTGTGGATCGTTTTATGCCTGATTTAATACAAAAGTAAAAATATATATTTGAAATAAGTGAAATTCTGATATATTGAGTTTGAGCCTTTATTTTATTAAGCCAAAAGCTTTGTGTTAAAAGATTTTAAGATCCAGATACATATATAATTATAACCTAAATCGAATACATAAAGAATGTTACCCTTGAAGTGATTGTAAGCTTGCAAGTAATGAAAAAAAAAACCTTTTCTAAGACTAAACATTTTGAAAACTATTTGAAAAAGTTTGTTCGCTAAAGTTTCATTTCTACATTTATAATTTATCTTTCATACAGTACAACAGTATAGACACCAGTTTTCTGAGTGTCTATGTAATGCATCCCTTTTGGAATGCCTGCGTCAAGGTTAGTAGAATAATTAATCAACTATAAGTCTTTTAATAACTTCTCTCTCTCTCTCTCACACACACACACACACAGTATTTACCTATGTGGCTGGCGCCAAATGTGCTCACATTTGTTGGGTTTCTCATGACCGTGGTGAATTTCATACTGATAGCGTACTACGATTGGGACTTTAAGGCCGCCAATGACAAGGAGCTGGGCAACACAGTGCCTAGCTGGGTATGGACAGTCGCAGCCATTAACATACTTATCTACTATAACTTGGGTGAGTATATAGAATAAGTTCTCAAGAAACTTAACTTATCGAAACTGTTTTGTTTAGATGGCATGGATGGTAAGCAGGCGCGTCGTACGGGCACAAGTGGACCATTGGGCGAGCTCTTCGATCATGGTTTGGATTCCTATTCGGCAGCACTTATACCCATCTATATCTTCTCACTGTTTGGTACCAATGATTTGCCACCCATACGCATGTACTTTGTCATCTGGAACGTATTTCTCAATTTCTATTTCACGCATGTTGAAAAGTATAACACGGGCGTTATGTTTTTGCCCTGGGGCTATGACTTTACCATGTGGGTAAGTATTAAAACCATTACTCCGATATCTTAATATTATATTCTTAAATACTTTCGTTTAGGGCGTCAGCTTGATGCTGTTTGTGGCCACTATTGTGGGTCCCGAAATCTATCGTTCTAGCTTTTATGGAATTACCATAGCGAATGTCTTTGAAGTGGGTCTAATCGGTTCTGGCATTGTGTCCAGTCATCCAATCATCATACGAAACATCTATCTGTTTGTATTGCACATGAAACCGTCTTTCAGGATCATCCTTCTAACATTTTTGCACTTATAGATCTTACAAGAATAAGACTGGTAAAATGCGTCCCATGATGGAAATGTTGCGTCCATTTTTTGCCTTCGCTTGGCTTCTGGTTATCACCTTGATTTGGACGTTCTTTTCACGTAACAATGTTATCAACTTGGAGCCACGTGTTCTTTGGATGCTCTATGGCACTATATTCTCCAATATTGCCGTATGTAGAATCTTGCTAATGAAATTTTGATTGCATAATTTGTTAACTCTTTTTATTTTTTTAGTGCCGTTTGATTGTCGCTCAAATGTCGGATACACGTTGTGATGGCTTTAATATACTTATGTGGCCATTGGCTGCGACAGTTGGTGTCTGTTGTTTCCCTTATTATGAGCATGTTTTTGGCATGGATCTGACGCAACAAGGAGAACGTTGGCTTGTCCATGGTCTAACAATATTCGTCACATTGGCGCACTGGCATTATGGCTACGGACTGGTAAAGAGATTCACTTTTTCTCCTATATATATCTTAAGCTAATCTAATATTTATTTTCGTTGACAGGTCTCGGAAATGTGTAATCATTTTAAGATCCGTTGCTTCAAAGTAAGAAAAGCTCACAGCAATTCCGTTGAATATACCACAATCCAGAACAATAACAAATCGTTAAAAAGCCATTGAAACTAATTACATACTAACTACAAACAAAAAAAAACCAACAAAAAACAAAATTCAAGGAAAAAAAACAAAAAGGGTTGCTCATTTTTTTGTATGTGATATATATATAGATATATATAATGTGGGTGTTACAAAATTCTCTTTTCGCCACAACTCGCATCGCTCTGGTCTAAGTTTAAGTGATCCATACTCTCAATATAAAAGCTCTCATGCGCCGCATAACGTTCTGGTAAAGTTCACCTATTAATTGTAAACCTAAACTAGTTTGTAAGTAAATAAATTCTTAATATCTATTTAAATACATTAATAAATGGTATGTACTTAATGCATGAGCTGAAGGCAGCTATTAAACCGCATGTGCTTTAAATCCTAACTGCATGAATCCGATAAGTATTATGATAAACAAATAAAACTGTTAAGTCAATATGCTGAAAGAAAAAAAAACCTCGCATTAATCTCTCTATATAGATAACAAAGCCGACAGTCAACGCAGTGCAGGAGATGAATGAAATCGCCGATGAAACAAAACATAACACAGAGGATGCCGCAGAGGAAGTGTAAAGCTGTTGCGACTGTTTTGTTTTTGTAAAATTTTCATTCTTAGTTACAGTTTTGTAAAGTTTTAAAATTGTTTTAGGCTAAGTTGAAGTCAAACCAAACAAAATGTAACTGTTAAGAACCAAAGAACCAAAAGCTTTGATGTGCCTTATTCTAGCAAATAGGTATACAAAACTTGAAAGCTCTCGAATGTAAGTTTTGCTTAGTTGCGCCATAAGTCCGCCAGAGGGCTGTCTGTTATTTTGTTTGCTGAATAAATAAAAATACATGTTATTAATGTTATTTAAAGTTTAAATGTGCCTTTTTTAATATTTTATTTTGAAGATTAAAAAGTACTATGTCTTTGGATAAAAATACCAAATTTCTCATTATTTTACGTAAGGTGAAAGCAAAGATATTAATGAAATATATTTACAGAAATGAAATAATATTGTTTTTGTCTTTGTGTCAAATTATTTAGGTGTTAAAGCTTATTGTTTGATTTTTTTCTATCAAAAATTGTAATTGTAACAAATGTAATAAAGCTAATTGGGTATTTCTACTGTCTAGTTTAAAGATTTTTACTATTTGTTCTCCTCTTTTTAAGTATAAGCTTTGTAGGCATTTTTTTGTTTTGTTTTGATTTTGATCCTTTCACCACGTCATTGTCACGTAGTGGGTCCATTTCTCATTTGTTACTTGCCTCCGGCTGTGACACACACGCTTTTCTGTCAGCGGCAACAAATTATATCAGCGCATATCCGTATGTTGTATCTCTATGTATGTATCCTCATATCCTCCCATATCTATTTATATTTTTCAACACTTTGCTTTACTTTTTTTTTTTTATATATCGGCATTGCATTTAGAAAGTGATTTGGCATATATGTTTGTCAAATATATATATATATATACAAACACTTTTTAGCTAATGCACACTTGTATGAGGCTCTTTTTAGATATGATTTTTTGGCATGCATGTCACGCATTGTTGTGGTCGTTATTATATTTGATGCCATTTTACCTACACACACACATATACATGTACATGTACATGTGTGTGTATAGGGAACGTTTAAAGGGATATTTAAACTTTGTGTAAAACCTCAATAGAAGTTGGGTTTTGTTGTGTGTGTGTGGATCACGTAAAGCGTGGGTTAGACCAATACAATATTGTTAAGGTTTTTTTGAATAATGACACTAAAAGGTAAACTCTTTAGGTCAACACGAAACATATTGTATATATCCGTTTACTCTGCTAAGTTAAGGTATTCTCAAACAGCTAAACATTAACTTAATTGTTTATTGGTTATATGTGGTGTGTAATTAATGTTCTTTCAATGAAAATAGTTAAATTGAAGGCCTCACTTTTCCACTATTTACTATTTACTATTTACATGTATAAAGTTTACGAGTTGAAAGTTGAAGGCGTAAACGTTGCGCAATCGTAAGTTCAAAACAATAAGTGTACTTAAATAATTAATAATATTCAACGGAAAACGAAAGAAAAACCGTTTAATATTACGTGGCAATAAAATGATAAGTGGCTATACAAATGATGATATGTTGAAGAAAAACTTTATATTACTAGTCATTAAGTTGAAAAATAAATGATATATAATGTGCATGTAAGAATAAATTGTTGAAAACCGCTTTTCGTTACTTAAAAGTATGTCCTATGATTGAAAAAAAATATATGTTTTTTATGACATGTCATTATATTAATATTAATGCTTGTTTAGTTAAGCTTTAAAAACATAGTTTGAAGATAAATTTGTATTTTTTCCATATTCCTACCTTCTAATTGGGAGAAAATCAGATTTTCTTTTGTGGTATTAAGTATTTTGAATAACTTAACTCCAACAATTTTTTGTAATAACTCTCTTTAGTAATTTTTAAGCTTAGTGTCAATGTTCGTTATTTATTAACTTAAAAACTAACTAACATAATTTAATGTTTTTAGAAGCGAACAAGAAAAAACTTTGGCTATAAAAAAAAAACACAACAAGAACAATCACATAGCCTGTCAAGCTTTGCTCTATGTATTTATGTACCTTCGGGGCATTAACTTGTTCTATAGATGTTTTAAAACTGCAAAAATATAGATCGATATAAATTGCCTCATAAATTTGGTTTATACCAACAAAAAAAAAAAGGCAGAAAGAAAAAACTGGCCATTTGGTGTGTGTAATGAGTACCTCAGCTACCATTCTATCTATGTATTTGCGTGTGTGTGTGTGTGTGTTTAAGCACATGTCTCTCAATCCAGCCACTAAAGTGATGGTTCATTTGTCTTTATTTAGTCGCGGCACACAAAATGGTCGCTTGGAGGCTGCATTTATTGACAATAAATAGGTCATAAATTACTTATTGCGGGGTTGGGTTTTGCGGGTGGGTGGGTGCGACGTTCGGGCGGGCAGCCGTTTTTTTAAACGACTCGTACGTGGACTCCTTTGTAGTTATACTTTTATACAAAACCTTTTTTGTATTTTGGAAGTTGAATTGCAAAAAAAAAAAAGCGAGGCAGAGCATTCAAAGAAGCGCATAGGAAATAAGAACTTCAAAGCGTAAGTTTGGCAGCCTGGTTTGGTTTATTGTGTTGTTGGCATTGTGGTTGCGAGCGAGAGCGGGTGGGCGTGGCACTTTACTTTGGCGAGTACACTTGAAAACAAAAAGCGTAAAGTTATTAAAGGTTTTTGCGCTTTGTGTGCCGTCGCGCCTTTCATGTCACTTACACTTTTCTCCACATGTCTAAAAGCGCAGGGGACGGTAGGGGACTGTTCCACTCCACCCAACAGCTTTTATGTATCGCACAGAAGCTTTGAGAAGAGAGAGAGGTAGGTGGCAGGGAAGGCAAACTTCAAGCGTGCGGCAAATTCAATTTGAATTTCCAAATGTTTTGAAAATTACATTTTTTATGAAGGGTGCGCCCCCCCAAAAAAGCGTGTCAACCGGTGAAATGGCGCAACATGGGCTGGGGGTAGGCGTGGCATTGAAAGCCTAAACCCATGCTTCAATGATGCATCCTTGTGTTGCAAAGCAAACAGGCAAGAAGCCAGCAAGCTCACAGTTGAAACAACAAATGTCAAGTAAATGAATATTTTATTGCCATCGCATGAGCCATGATGGCTGGAAGCAAAAGCTCCCGAAATTGGCTTCCCACTGTACTGCTCTTCTCTCACTCACTCCCACCTGTCTGTCTCCCTGCATGCGAGAAGAAAATAAACTTAGCAAAAAATTGATGAGAATAATGATTTGAAAGCACTTCTTGAGCTTAACTCTGAATAAATCTCCCATGGACTATTGAATTTTGTAGCCGGTTACGTTTCCGTTTATCAACGCAGCTATTTTGAATGCCTTAAAGCGCAGTTGAACATGCTATAAAAGGTATATCAAATATTCATCTGTAAAACGCTTCTGAATTCGTTCACATAACTTAGTCAAAAGCAAAGGATTTTTGGTTTAGCTAGCTAGCTTTTTAGATATGGTTTGATAACAACAAAACTGTATTTCCGTCTGATAATCTGATATCTACCTACCTAACTTGAAATCAAGAAATCGTCACGATATATACTATACTATACTTCACTATTCCTAACTAACACATTACAATATATTTTCTGTCTCTATCTGTCTAACAAATAACTCTTATACTTTGCAGTATACACAATTTTCATAGCATACTTTTTAGCGCTGCGTCTATGAATATGGCAAATGTGACATTGAGCCGCCGCTGTCTATGTGTGTGTGTGTGAGAAGGTGAGCCTCCTCTTTCAAATATCAATGTATATGTATGTCAGTGTATGTGTGTGTGTGTGTGTGTGTGTGTTGGGGGCATGTTAAAATTCATTTGTCAAAAGGATTACCACTGTAATAGGGTTTTAAGCATATATCCTGGCGAACATTCGCAGCAGATTTTTCATATTCTTTGTTTTTCAGCCGTTTGTCATGTCCTTTTGTTTTTCATCTTTTTTTTTTTTTTGTGGTTTGTTTGGGCACTTTCCATATGTGGCGGCTAATTAAAAACATGGCGTTAAGCAATTATGTCAAACATTTGTTAAGCTCAAAATTCCGCAGCGGCCAACACCTGGTGAAAAAAAGAAGAAGAAGAAGATGAGAAGGGACATTGAGCCTTTATGGCAACATTTGCCAAGCTGCTAATAAATTGACTGCAATCAAAATTGTCATAAGTTGAGGCAGTTCAAACTGGAAACGCCCACGCCCCAAACTGTTAACTGAAGTCACGTCCACATACACACACACACACACACAAACACACACACACATATAGAGACAAAGAGAGATGAGAGAAGAGCGAAGAGAGACTGAGATATAAATAAGTATACACATACCCGCAGCCAAATGACAACTTAATAGCCTTCTCCACCTCCTTCATCCTAAAAAAAAAAAAAAAAAAAATGACAACCCAAACCAAAATAAGCAGACTGTGTCCTTTTTTGGACTGAGGACAGTCAAAGATTTCTGCTGGCTGGTGCCATGTGTCACCATCGCCATCATCGTCACCGTCTTTACCATCTATACCGTCTTCTCGTTTTTTTTTTTGCTGTCCAACGAGGCGAAAATGTACAAATTGTTGTGATTTATTTTAACAGATTTTTTTTTTCTACTGCTGCTGCTGCTATTGTTAACCCAACAACAACAACAGCAATGAACAGAAGTTTCTGCCTGGAATTGAATGAACACTGTGGCATTTGCTCTATTGATGAATGGTTGCTGCTGGTTGTACTATCCACTACCGATATGGGTTCCTTTTGATAAAGAGAAGCGCGCGTGACAATGCACCAATGTGTGGTCAAGGAGTTCGCACGGTTGAGCTGCTGCCGATGCTGCTGCTGCTGCTCGAAACACCGAACAGTTGTCAATTTATAGACCCACAATGAGGCAAAAAACTTAACGTTAACAGGTTTAACCAAGCTAAAGGACAAGTCTGACATAAGTGCTAAACTGTGTGCGGGATTTGAAAAAAAGAAAGAAAAAAAACAGTATAACACATCTCCCTCTCATCATTAGTGTAGCAATACTTGAGATTTTACGACGCGATTAATTTAGCTGATATGCCAGACTTCAGTACATGGCATTGTGTGTGTGTGTGTTTGTCGATTTTGAAGTGCAACTCAGGTTTAATTTAAACCGCAGTAAGTGGAAATTTTCCAGATTTTCATATTGATTTGCGTGACAATGTCTTTGGTTTTTGTCTTCGCTATGACAACGGCGACGTGATTTAGTTTTAGAAATCTAAAAAACGGTTTAATAGTGAGTTCAATATCTTTTGAACAAGGAGTCAATAGAAATAACCTTTCAAAACTCTTATTCTTGCAATTCTAAGCTTTGTAGCAGGCAACTAATTACACATAGTGTAAAAGATTACTTATAAAGTTGTATAAGAGACTGTGGTGACTTAGACTTGACAGGTATAATCCACCACTATTAATAAACGATCGCTAGCTAAAGTATAAGTTAAAGATGATAGGAGCAAACTTTAAAATTGTGTTCAGTTTATATAGTTTGTTAAAGAAATGAGCTTATATATTGCAAATCAAATAAAAATACTCTTAAAACTACTCAAGCAGCTCATTTTGTTGTACAGTTTTAGCCATTAAACACAAAAATGGGTTATTCTGCCAAGTTATTGGTAAATAAATCTCAAGAAATGATTCAAATGGTTGGCACAGATTTTTTGATTGTCTACATTTAGCTGGAGGGCTGCTATTGATGATAGCCCAAGTTGAGAAGTGGTCTTTCGAATGCGGCCTAAACCAACAGCAAGCAATCGTACCCAACCTAACCCCAACTCACCACTATCTCTCTCTCTCTCTCTCTCTCTCTCTCTCTCTCGTTCTGTCTGTCTAAGTTATCCGCATAGTCAATATGAAGCCGGCACTTAGGCTAAGCAAACGCTGTCTTGGGATTATGCCATTCATTGTAGATATGTCAGCATTAGCTAATTCTATGAGCGAGCGAGAGAGAGAGAGAGAGGTGGAGAGCTAGAGGGAGAAAGCAACGCTCAAAGCTCAAGTTTATGAAATATTGCGGCACAGACTTTTATTTTTTTTTCTTCTTCTTCTACTTCTTTTTCGATGGCTAAAAGTATGGGGTGCAGAAACGTTGTTGGTAGGATGGGAATGGGGATGGTTGCGGCTCAGACACGTACTTTGGTTAGCACTTCAGCTCAGCTGTGAAACGCGACAATTTAATTTATTTGGCGCTTTACGGGCACAAAGTCAGCGCATTTACGATTGACATTTGCGTTTAACCTACTTATGCTGATTTGATGGCAGCTCATAAATAAAATTTAAACCAATTGCTGGACACACCACCAACCACCAGCCGAAGCAGCCGGAGCAGTTGGAGCAGTTGGAGAACATTCTCATCAATCCCCAGCTGCTATCAATGTGAACCATCAACGCTATATCCGCCCTATTTACCATACTCCCTTGTCATTATCTCTAAGAACTGAGAGCCTGGTTTTCCTGTCGCGGTAATTGAACACTTAGTGGGCCAAGCAATTTGGTTTTCCAAATAGATATTTTTGAAAAAAAAAACACTTGAACCAGATGCAATACACACAAACAACTCGTTGCTTTTTGAAATACCGTTGGGTCGTTGGTTTGTGTGCCACGCCCACAATTGAAAGCCCAACGAAATTTGTCGTGTCAAATGATGCAGAAAGTGGTCGAGTCGCCTAGGAATTAAAACGTGAAATGAGTCGTAAGGAAAAACAATGAAAACTCTTCTGCAATGGAATAACGTAACGTAACGGAAAACTTTTTCTCCGATTGTCTTGGGAGCGTTAGTTCTTTCTGGGTTTGAGTACGGATTGGTTTGCACAATGTGTCACTGGGGTGCAATTTGAAAATGAAATTTTCCTAAGAAATTTCCTTTTTGTTATCCTCGTTCGTTCATGTAACGCTCGAGTGAAATGACCTTGATATTTTGTACACACACACACACACACACACACATTGACTCAGTCTATCAACTTGTTTTAAAACAAACGTACATAAGGTACAAACTTGTACAGACTTGCAGAAAAGTTTGACTCCATTCTTAAAAAGATATTAAGCAAGCTGAAAAAGTTGATGCTAAAACATATTGAAATATGTTCTTATATATTGGAAACTAAACTGCTTTGTCTAACACTTACTCAGATAAAGCATATACGAAATCTTTTCGAACGCAATATGTTGTCAAGTACTATATTATCTATTGTACGTGTATGCAAATATAAAATGTTCTTTTTGAACTTATATCTAAGCTTATTAATCGCCTTAAGTTTTTCTTATAACTGTTTTGTGTTTCTTCGGAACGTTAACGTTTTATTTAAAATTCGTTCAAGTTCCATAAACTGATGGAAAGGTGAGTGTCGGAGGCAGCAGCAGCTAACAAACAATTTAAACATGCAAATTATAAACCTAACTTATAACGTAACTTATAACGTAACTTATGCGCATCACTAGTTGTCGTCTTTGCCTTGCACTAATTGTCTTCTTTGCCTAACACTTCGTCTGGCTGCTTGGCATCGCTCAACTAGTTCTCTCAGTCAGACTCTTTTATACATTCGATCGGTACAGTTCGCTACAAAAGCTAAGCTTAAATTACTACTAAAACTACCAATTTAATTGTGCAAATATTAATAAACAAATGAAAGAAATTATTGTAAAGCTATCGTGTTTTCAATATAGTAAAATTAATCACAAACTTTCTGTAATATTCGAACATAGGTGAACACAAAATAGTGTCTCCTCTAAACAGTGAGCAAAAAAAAAAGCTTAAAAGGTGAAATTAAAGAAAACAAAACTGTAAATTGTATTTGGTGATTGAGCAAAAGTAAAACAAAAACAACTAAGATTTGATTTGTTTGCCTGTTGTTGTTGTTGCTGCTGCAAATGTAGTTTGAAAATATCGTTATCTCTCTTACTCTTTAACATAGTGCGGGACAAGACAGCAGCTACTCAGAGAGACAGAGCTTGGATTTACAATCGCAATGTGTCTGTATAAGAGTAAGTGATGACTTCTTCAACTCGTTAGAAATTAATCAACCGCTTATACTCCATATATTTGAGCTATTTTAACTCAGTGCAAAATGCAACTCAACCGCCAGCTAAATAAAATCATAAGAGTGAATATAATTTTTGGTTTCCTTAAAGATTTATCTCCAGAGCTAACATATTGAGATAATATTTAAAGTCATCATGCTGCTCTCAGCTTGCTGTTTCGTACAAATAACATTATATTTGTGTGTCAAACTCCGAAAACGGATATTTGGCTCAGAAAGCAGCCATAAGATGGTTTTTGAGCTTATGCACTGTCGTAACCGACACAATTGCTTGAATTTTGACACACATCTTAGGGTAGTACTTATGCCTAACAACTTGACCAACAAAATAAAAGAAGGCGAAAAAAAAACCATCTCCATTTTTCTACGAAACCGAATCCAAACAAAAGACCAGAGGCAAGTTAAAAAAAAAAATAAAAAGTAAAAGAGTTTTGGGTTTTGGACAGCATTTATACTCTAGAGCCAGGCCAAAGGTCGGCAACCATCTACGAAAAGGCTTCCATTCAATACCTCTTACTCAGAATCACACACACACACATATATACATTCATACAAAGAGACACCCATAAATATACATTGCCATTCAGGAAGATGGCGGGGCCTCTGTGTAATGTGCATGCCCAGAACTAAAGCAAACAAATATTTATAAATGCGCAAATAGAACAGATAACTGTATTTTTATATGCACACACACACACACACACACACACACATATATATATATATATATATGCTCACACACTAATAGATAGAGCCGCTCACTTGGACGGGCAAAAGCATTCGAGATTCGATTTCGCATCAACGTGAAGTCGTCGACGGGTCGACGCTTTCATTCATTCGCAAGCCGTAACAACAACAAGTTACATTTTTATTGCTTGGCATGGAGCATATGAAAGCGCCGCCGCTGCCGTCGCCGTCACACACACTCACACACGCACCCTCCCACCATTTCAATCGTTTCCGAGCCCAATCCTTCCATGTGAAACTCTTTTTATTTTTATTTTTATTTTTTTTTGCTGCCCAGCCAAACGAAAGGAACGCGCAGCCAAATAAAAGGGCTGCGAAAAGCGAATGGATAAGCAAGGATTGCTGGCGCAGGTAGATATATATTTTTTCCGATATTTTAACATGAATTTTGCATATTGTTAATTTTGCTTTGCTGCCGAAAACGACCAGAAAACTGCGAGCGCAGACAGCAGGCAGTGTTGCTTTTATATCACTTTAGCTTTTGTTTGTCTATTTCAATGCACACATAAGCTGTAACTGTAATTCACCAAACATTAACACAGCTAGCATATTCACCACAGCTTCAAAGATCGCTTGGGCAGCTTATATATTTAAAATATAATGAAAAAACAATTTGAAACAAAAATTGAATTTACTGACTAGTTAATTCACTTCACTGCCTTGACTTTTGTTCGTATGTGCTTTTGATTTAGTTAGTGTTGGAACAATTAAACAGTTAGCTTTTGTTAAGTGCAAGTGTAAAATGTAAATTAAAACGTTGCAGGTGCTATAAAAAGTTTATGTTTGAAACATACATACATACATGTTTTTACGTGTGTGTGTGTTTGTGTTTGTGTTCGTGCTTTTGCCTTCAGGATAATAATAAAAAACTACATAGCTGGCCAATAGAAATTTTCACTTACACATTGTACATGTGTGTTTGTACATTTCCATATGAATTTTGCATTTGCATTAAATATTTGCCAGTGGCGTGATGTTGCTGAAAACCATATAAATACGTGTTCGAAAAGTTATTTATCGTTATAAACTAACCAGGTACGCATCCAAATGAATAATAATAATTCAAAAAGCCATTATAAATCGAGTATAGAAATGAATTGCTAACAAATAACTACAAAACTTTATAAAGTTTTGGTAAATAATTTATGTTTTATCATTGATGCTCGTTGCCAGCAACTTAAGGCAAGGGTTAAGCGGCTAATTTGCAAATTAAACCTACCTGTTACCCATATTAACGAACATGTTTATCTCTGTGTGCTCTGCTGCCAAGCCAATATGTTTGACGTTTGTTTTCTTTGTGTATAGTTATTTGTCAGATTGTATTTTAGCTGAAGCCAGATGTTGCTGCCGTTTCACATTTCATTTGACATAACGCTTAGCCTTAACCTTAGCAATTTCTATGATCCTTATGTATATTTCATTTTGCATTACTCATTTTGTGGATGCTAGAGTGGCTAATGCTATTACAACAACAACTAACCAAAATGACTAATGGGTCGAAGCAAAGACCTGTTGGGAGTTGTCGTTTGCTGTTGCAGTTGCAGCAGCTGCATGGCTTGATAAACATTTGTTTAACATGACCATTAAGACAAGTCAAACTGCATACGCACACGCACACGCACACGCACACGCTTACTTATACTCTATCAAACAAATACACTCACTCACCCACATGCACATATGCCATTTGGCAAACTGCACATAGTAGTTATATGTAACAAACAACAGACACGATTACAACCAAATGACTCAGAAAATCACTCCTGTTCGTTATGTATGTACACTGTTCAAAATATATATATATATATATGTATGTATATGTATATGTTATCGAAAATCGATGAACTTGTACTGCCTAGGGATTAGGCGAGCTTAAGTTCCAAATCTGGAGTCTCTAGCTCTTATAGTCTCTGAGATCGACGCGTTCATACATACAGACAGACAGACAGACAGACGGACGGACAGACGCACATGGCTATATCGACTATTGATGCTGATCAAGATTATATATACTTTATGGGATCGGAGATGCTTCCTCCTGCCTGTTATATACTTTTGCACAAAACCATTATACCCTTTTTCCCATTTTTAATGGGATCAGGGTATAATTATTGTTTCATTTTAGTGATGTAGCCAGCGCAATTTTCTGAGTGTATGTAAATGTGTGTGCATAGATGTTCGGCTTTGTTTGGCTCATATGGGAAGTAAATTAGCCTAGTGCCCATTGGAAGCCAGCCTGTCGCATGCTATTTATGTATGCGCACACACACACAGACAGAGTGAGTGCGTGTCTGCAGCTCACAAAATACGCGCCACAATTCCAGTTGCTGTTGCATGAGCAGAACAACAAAGAAAGACACAGATTTGGGAATGGGCGAGGAGGTCCAACTGACTTAGTGACTCTACGCTTGTGGCATCGTTTGTGTTCTTTGTTGTTGGTTGGTAGAGGCTTAAAACGAAATTCATGCGGAATCGAATGTGGACGTGTTTTACATTCTATTCGTTGTATAGCTGCGTTAAATAAATTACAAATGAAAGTTCCAATGATCTTTTATTCAAGAAATTGAGGCCGTGGAAATTTACATGAACAGGTGGGAAAATCTTCTTCGGCATTATTTAATGGCGGCGTGAACTTTGTTCTATGAAGTAGAGCTGTTGAAAAAAAAACAAGTTCAGGGAAAAATTGGTGCATACTTACCCATTCTCAAGCTCAACGGGATAAATTATGCGGTATAAGGACCTCAAGCGATGGGCGACAAAAAGTGCTGGCAGTAGAAGGAGACCGCCCAATAGCATACCGAACGCTAAGTTATTCTAAATTTGTATATAACAATTGAAGAGCAGATCAGCTTAATGAGAGATAATTGTGAGTTTATTAAGTTATTGTATATACTTACCAGTGGATAAACTATGCCACGACATACCATTTCATTTGCAAGTCTTAAATTTTTATTAAGTGGTTCACAATTTCCCACTTTTGTGTTACATTCTGTAATGATCATATCTATATATTCCTTAACTTGATCCTCCAAATGTACACTGATTTTACTTCGCCACTCTTTACATATTGGTAAACTAATTCTGCGTATCTTATCTTCACTGTCATAGTCGCTTTTATCCATTATTTTCATTGATTCGCCAAATGGTTTACCATCGAGCAATATCATTTTATCAATTTGTTGAATATTCTTTGTTATATTGGTTATTAAATATATGACTTTGAAATATAGCTCATCTTGATATTTTTGCAAAGTCTCGATCTCGTCAGCCAACGAAATTCTGGCCCAGTCATAAACTCCCCATTGGTCCCAAAGACTGGTGCGTAATTCCTTCAGTTGACTGATCATATTGGGCAACGCAACAGCTGTTATATCGGTGCACAAATGTTTCGTAAAATCCGAGCCCTTATAAGGAACTAATTTACTCTCATAAATTTTCTTTTCAACGAATTGAACACAATTTCCACCTAACATTAATTCTGCCCCCTCAAGGAAATAATTGTCATTTGGTATATTAAGGGCGCCTATAACTTCAATCTTCTTAAGATTATCAATATCGTATCGACCGATGTCTTTAAGTAATTTAAAAATTGTTTGGTTGGCTCGACATTGATAACCTACTTTTGACGCGGTATCATTCGATTGTTCATTGCTTTTCAACTGAAAATTTTCGAGACCTATCAGGGCATCCAGTTGTGGCAACATCGATTTTTCATTGCTCCTTGCTTGCTCCTTATCGTGTACACAAGCTCCCATGTAAGTAATAAAGCCAATCACCAAATAAAATATCCCAACCAACATTATAAACGAGAATACGCAAAACATGAGCCATATACTTCTGAAAACAACAGATCAGAAAAGCAATCTTTAATATGCCCTGCACTCGTTAAAGTTCAAAATGTACTTACATATATAGCCACTTGGCTGCTGAGATTCTGCTACAGAAGCCATGGGCACACCTACCTTGCCCACAGCATCCAAAACACAGAGCAATGCCAAGGAAGAAAATAATCTATTGTTGAATAGAAATTCAAAATATCTTTTAAGGTTTGTTATTAAAAATTGCTTACCAACAAAAGAAGGCCACAGACGATTAAAGTAATAAGGTTGCGATGGTTATGAAACTTTCCAGCTATATCGGTATATGACGCAGACCCTTTTCCAAATTTCTCATGAAGCTCACTGACTATCTGATCTAGAATTTTTTGAATGGTTTCAGCCTCTATGCGAAACACATCTTTTCCCTTATCAACATATTTATTCAAAGGTTCCTTAAGGGTTCTGACACCAACGTCGAACCGAGGTACTACAAAGTCATTAAAGCATTTAGCTACTTTGCTGTTCCACGATTGAGGTATTTGTTCTATGGCTTCAGCCCATACTTGAGGGTCAGGTAGCTAGTAATAGAGCTCAAAAGGTGTTTTTAAATTGCGTACGATTTTGTATGTTAGCGCCTACCTTATCAAAGTGAAGACATTTGGAGTTATCAAGATTTTGGACATCTGATATATGAAGGAACCGAAGACACTCGCTAGTGCCGCAGAGTGAGGAACAGATGTAAGCTATTTCACGCTTTGCGGTACGCAAGCCTAGAAATCGTCAAGAAAACTTAAATGTGCGGAGAGTAAAGCAAAAAAGAATTATTAAAGATATTACCATCTTTCAATTGTGCGCCATAGAATTTTAAATCTTTTTGCCAAACTTCCACTTCTCTCATTAGTCTCCCTGATGCAGTCAAATTGCCAAAAACATAGGCTCTTGTGTTGTTCATCGGTTCGACAAATTTATTCAAAGTCGCTTTTAACATATACGAACCCAACTCTGTAAAAGAATGCAAAATCAACCAGTTGGTTGATTTATTAGTTAAAATATAATATATTGTATACCTCTAATAATACTCTTCAGATGTTCTGCCAACTCTTGATAGTTATTCAAAAGCAAATGGTTAATGTGTTCCGAAGCTTGCTTCAAAAACCCGCAATAGATAAGAGTGGAGCTTTCTTCTATAAAGCCTGATTGCTGAAACCCACGATCTAAAGTTTTTTTGCTCTGAAAACCAATGATAGCACAAAAGCTACGATAGTAGTTAGATAATATTGCATTTATGTTAGTATCTTATTGCACCTACAATATGCCAATAATTAGCACTGCGAGAACAAAACCATAACAGCACCGGCCGCGAGCGTCCTTGTACAAATTACAGGTTGGACATCCATCCACATTGTGTGGAAAGCAGAAATAGCACACACTGTAAGAAAGCACAAAGTTGTAGGTAGTTTACATATTTAGAAACCGATACCGATTTCAGTTAGATGCAAGTTCTCGGTGGAAGCCATTAGCTATCTTTTCGCCAAATCTGGTAACCCTGGTTGCAATAACCCAGGATCTAATAAATATATATCTATAAAAATATATAGATTTAAATTTTTAGATTTGATCGATTATTCAGCCCCACAGATTGCGTAGCACCCCAATCTTGAAACTAAACCTGACCCGTTTATATACCAAGCTTCTAGCTTAAGGGATGTCGTGAAAAGCTGCGTTCATCCGAACGTACAGACAAAACAAAGCATGACAGACATTGGTATCACAGAACAAATACTAGTCGAGAAATCCCAACAAGACGAACCCTATACTTTACGCGTACAGTCAGAGCTTGCAAGTATGAGTGTGTTTATACGTGCATACTTAACGTTAATGTTCCATATCTATGGTGTTTCTCAATCGATTTGAATAAAACGATTTTACAGATTGTCATTATTTCGTTTAATGTCTTAAACGCCGTCTTTAGGCTTTCTAAGTTATCAATCACATGTGGGTATCGGAAACGGGAGAAGTTATCGAAAATCGAAAACAAACTTGAACTGCCTCGGGATTAGAGCGAGCTTATATTTCAAATCTGGAGTCTCAAGCTTATATAGTCTCTGATATAGATGCGTTCATACATACAGAAGTACAGACAGACGGACAGACAGACGGACAGACGGACATCGACTCAGCTGTTGATGCTGATTTACTGATACTTTATGGGGTCAAAGATGCTTCCTTCTGCCTGTTACATACTTTTGCACAAAACCATTATACCCCTTTTACCCATTTTCAATGCTTTTACGAAGATTATCATCGCATGTTAAGAAAAAAAAGAATAAAGCTCACAGATGACTTACGCAAAAAAAGGCACGATAATTGTGAGCAACGCCAGAATGCAAACAAATATACCAAACAGCCAGTATTTCAATATAAGTGCGCGCCAATCATTTTTATCAACATTTTGCCCTAGGTTTAACGACTTCTTGCTATCTATTGAAATATAACCTAAAACAATGAAATGTCTATAATGTGTATTAGCTATAAAAATTTCATTATAACTCACCTTCAGGAAACTTATCAGGATGCTTTATACTGTTATCGTATACGAACTCCGTTATTTCGGACAGAAAATCGATTGTAGTATTTGGAAGATGTGGATCTCTTATAGAACTATTGACTGGAACGAAACTGGTGTACTGTTTATATGGATAAACTGTAATCGCTTCCGTGTCTCTTGTATATGCGTTAGTCGATCTTATAAGAAAGAGTAAGCTGAAAACTGCTATACAAGCGATTTGACGCTGGCATAGTGTTATTGGGCTTTTACTATATGGCATTGTTTTCGAACCGAAACCTTGGGCTAGGTTAAATACAATTTTCACTTCACCTTTTACAAGAAACTTTGACTACATTTAAGCTACTACTTTGGAATGATATTTTTTCTTGACTTGGATACAATAATGTTTTATTATGTGATTGCAAATGATATGAATAAAAATATTATGTTAAAGTTATACAGATAATTCATGGACAACTACGTTATAATTTTTTATACAACTTCAAACATAAACAAAGTTTCGTTGCTTTTTTTACATCTTTCAATGTGAATTGGCCTTATCTTATTGAATAGAGTGTGTTAGGTACAGGTATAAGATAGATTTGAATCTAAGTAGTGCTATTTATTGTTCTTAGAGCAATAATAAAGATAATAAATACATTTTAACGAGAGATAATGCAAAACGTGGCAATTTGAACTTAGTTGTGAATGCCTTTTTATACCCAGATCCCATTAAAAATGGGAAAAATGGTTTTGTGCAAATGTATGTAACAGGCAGAAGGAAGCATCTCCGACCCCATAAAGTATATATATTCTTGATCAGCATCAACAGCCGAGTCGATATAGCCATGTCCGTCTGTCCGTCCGTATGTATGAACGCGTCGATCTCAGAGACTATAAAAGCTAGAGTCTCCAGATTTGGAACTTAAGCTCACCTAATCCCTAGGCAGTACAAGTTCTTCGATAACTCTTCCCGTTTCCGATATACACATGGGATCGATAACAACAAAATCTTGAATTTGGAAAACTTTGAGATGCCATTTGAATTATAAAACACAATTACACTGCGAGATGTTTTATATGTGCCAGAATTACAATGTAATTTTGTGTCGGTTGGGAAAGCAGCAGTAAATGGTTTCTCAGTAAAGTTTAGCACTGAAGGTGCTAAGATATTTGATAATAAAGGCTTACTTATATTATCGGCCAAAAAGGTCAGCGGATTGTTTCTGTGTGAAACAAAAAGCAACGAATAATTGTGTATGTCACAAGCTTAGAATGATTTGTTTAAATGGCATGTGCGCTATGGTCATTTAAATGTGCAAAGTCTGCGTGAACTTAAAAAGAAGGATATGGTTCGAGGTTTGACATTTGATTCCACAGATGGACTTGTGAATTGCATAAACTGCATAAAGAATAAGTGTCAAGTGAAGCCATTCGAAAAGTCGCACACAAGGGCAACTGAGTTATTAGATTTGTTGCATTGTGATGTGTGTGGGCCTATAAGTAAAGCATCAATTGGCGGCAGCAGTTATTTTCTCACTGTAATAGATGACAAGAGTCGGTATGTACATGTGCATTTTGTATTTTATGAAACAAAAATCAGAGGTAAGCAAATTATTACAAGATCACTTTGTAATGCTGGAGCGTCAGACAGGCTTGAAAGTGAAGTGTATCAGGAGCGATAACGGTATCAATAAAGATTTTGATGAGTATCTTAGATCTGCATGAATAAAGCGGCAGCTGTCGGTTCCATACACTCCACAACAAAATGGGGTAGCTGAACGCTTTAATGGAACCCTTGTTGAAATGGCAAGAACAATGATAAACGCAGCAGGTTTAAATGAAAGTTTCTGGGCGGAGGCTGTAGGATGGGCAGCGTACTTAAGAAACCGATCGCCCACAAAGGCAATTGATGGTAAAACGCCATTCGAGTTGTTTACTGGACACAAGCCAGTAGTAAAACACTTGAAAGTGTTTGGGTGCATAGCAATTGCACTAGATAAAGGCCCTTAGAAAAAATTCCAAGAGAAGGGCAAAGAGTATGTAATGGTCGGATACTTGAATACCTCAAAAGTGTATCGTTTGTATGATAAAAGCACAGGTGATGTAAAAATCAGCAGAGATGTATATTTCATAGAGAGTGAGCCGAATGAAATAGCTGATATCACGACATTGATGGAAGAGACTAAACAGGAGGCAAATGAGGAAGCTAAAGATCAAAACGATCCGGATAGCGATACTGAAGAGATGGAAAGCCACCAACAAGATAATAAGGCGGTTAAAAGAGAACCAGGGAGGCCAAGAATAATCAGAAGTGGATTTCGTGGACGGCCAGGTAAACAATACAACGTGGTGAATATGATGTTCAACAAAGACGTTAAGATACCCGTAACAGTGCAACAAGCGCTAGCGACTCCTCAGGCTGATCACTGGGAATCGGCGATGCAGAACGAATACGACGAATAACGTAACAAGACGTGGGAGCTAGGGAAATTACCAGTTGGTAAAAGACCCATTGGATGCAAATGGGTGTTTACGGTAAAAAAGAACTTAGCAGGAAAAATCGAGCGCTGCAAGGCGCGCTTGGTGGCGAAAGGGTGCAATCAAAATTATGGAATCGACTACGAAGAAACATACTCACCAGTAGTTCGTTATGCTACTATTCGTATGGTCTTGGCTATGGCAGCTGAATATGAGCTGTTTGTTCATCAACTGGTTGTGTCAACTGCATACCTTAATGGCGATCTTGAGGAGGAGATCTTCATGAAACAACCAGAGCACTATGACGACAAGTCTGGAGATGTACTCAAGCTGAAGAAATCACTATATGGCTTAAAACAAGCAGGCCGTGTCTGGAACGCAACTCTGGATGGCGTTTAAAAAAAAGATTGGCTACAGCACAGTTGCAAGTGAACCGTGCCTGTACCCAAAGACTTGAAAGACGAAGATGATCAACGTGATTGCTGTCTACGTTGACGACTTACTGTTGGCGTGCTCAGACATGGGTGAGATGGAGGCGACTAAAAAAGCTCTTGCTTCTGAATTTCAGGTTGTCGATAAAGGTTCAGTGGAACACTTTCTTGGTCTGGAAGTGAAACGAGAAGGCGAAACTGGTGCGATTCGTGTTGGCCAGAAGAAGCATATCATGGGACTGCTTCACGAGATGTATATAGCGCTGTGCACTCGTCCTGACATTTTGTACTCGGTGTGCAAATTATCCCAAAGGAACTCGGATCGTCACGGGGAGCATCTAGCAGCGGCAAAGCAGCTGCTACGATATCTGCACTCTACAGCAGATCTGGCGTTGGTCTATAAGAGAACCAACGAGGCGATTGCGGGCTGCGCGGACGCAGAATGGGCAGGCCATTCAACGGACAGGAAGTCGTCCTACACAGGCTACGCCAAGTAAAATGTACTGCGTTGCTCGGCCTAAAATAATTATATACATTTATGATTTGAGGAGGAGTGTTAAGTTGCCGATCCCATAAATGTATGATGTATATCGATTTACTCGATAAACTGTTTCGGCTACCGCTTTATATAATAAATCAGTCTCTCCCAAACAACCAAACGTTGTAGATGTCTTTTATTCTTTAGCGCACTCGCCAACAACATGGAATCGATAACAACAAAATCTTAAATTAGGAAAACTTCTAGAAGGCATTTGAATTATTAAACAAAATAATAAAAATCTGTGAAATTTTTATTAAAATCGGTTGAGAAACACCTGAGATATGGAGCAGTGAAGTATGAGTATGCAGTATGCGCGTACACACACACACACACACATACTTGCAAGCAATGACTGTAGGGGTAAAGTATAGGGTTCAGGGTATCGTCTAGTCGGGTTTTCTCGACTAGAGCCTTCTTACTTGTTAATAAAACCCTTAAATTTCTAATTTTGATTACGAACTATATCAAGTTAGCATCGTGCCAGCTTTTAGGCTTTGGGCCTGGTTCATCTATACTATAATTAATTTATATCTAATTTTTAATTTATTTATTATTTAGTAATATTAATAGTAATAGTGCTTGCTAGTGTACTCAAATTTCGATATTCCTTTTTCCATCGCTGGTTACTTTTGTTAAAGCTTTAAGTGTTATTGTTGCATTTGCAGTTGCTGTTTTTGTGAGTGAGTGCGTGTCTGCAGCTCACAAAATACGCGCCACAATTCCAGTTGCTGTTGCATGAGCAGAACAACAAAGAAAGACACAGATTTGGGAATGGGCGAGGAGGTCCAACTGACTTAGTGACTCTACGCTTGTGGCATCGTTTGTGTTCTTTGTTGTTGGTTGGTAGAGGCTTAAAACGAAATTCATGCGGAATCGAATGTGGACGTGTTTTACATTCTATTCGTTGTATAGCTGCGTTAAATAAATTACAAATGAAAGTTCCAATGATCTTTTATTCAAGAAATTGAGGCCGTGGAAATTTACATGAACAGGTGGGAAAATCATCTTCGGCATTATTTAATGGTGGCGTGAACTTTGTTCTATGAAGTAGAGCTATTGAAAGTTAAAACAAGTTCAGGGAAAATTGGAGCATACTTACCCATTCTCAAGCTAAACGGGATAAATTATGCGGTATAAGGACCTCAAGCGATGGGCGACAAAAAGTGCTGGCAGTAGAAGGAGACCGCCCAATACCATACCGAACGCTAAGTTATTCTAAATTTGTATATAACAATTGAAGAGCAGATCAGCTTAATGAGAGATAATTGTGAGTTTATTAAGTTATTGTATATACTTACCAGTGGAAAAACTATGCCACGACATGCCATATCATTTCCAAATCTTAAATTTTTATTAAGTGGTTCACAATTTCCCACTTTAGTGTTAACTTCTGTAATGACCATATCTATATATTCCTTAACTTGATCCTCCAAATGTCCACTGATTTTACTTCGCCACTCTTTACTTATTTGAAAACTCTGCTCGCGTATCCTTCTTTCACTGGCATAGTCGCTATCATCCATTTCTCTCATCGATTGGCCAAATGGTTTTCCATCGAGCAATATATTTTTATCAATTTGTTGAATATTCTTTGTTATATTGGTTATTAAATATATGACTTTGAAATATAGCTCATCTTGATATTTTTGCAAAGTCTCGATCTCGTCAGCCAACGAAATTCTGGCCCAGTCATAAACTCCCCATTGGTCCCAAAGACTGGTGCGTAAGTCCTTCAGTTGACTGATCATATTGGGCAACGCAACAGCTGTTATATCGGTGCACAAATTTTTCGTAAAATCCGAGCCCTTATAAGGAGCTAATTTACTATCATAAATTTTGCGTTCAACCCATGCACCACAATTATGACCTTTCATATCATTTCCCCCTTTTTCAAGGAAATAATTGTCATTTGGTATATTAAGGACGCCTATAACTTCAATCTCCCTAAGTTTATCAATATCGTATACACCGATGTCTTTAAGTAATTTAAAAATTGTTTGGTTGGCTCGACATTGATAAACTACTTTTGACGCGGTATCATTCGATTGTTCATTGCTTTTCAACTGCAAATTTTCGAGACCTATCAGGGCATCCAGTTGTGGCAACATCGATTTTTCATCGTGCTCCTTATCGTGTACACAAGCTCCCATGTAAGTAATAAAGCCAATCACCAAATAAAATATCCCAACCAACATTATAAACGAGAATACGCAAAACATGAGCCACATACTTCTGAAAACAACAGATCAGAAAAGCAATCTTTAATATGCCCTGCACTCGTTAAAGTTCAAAATGTACTTACATATATAAGCACTTGGCTGCTGAGATTCTGCTAAAGAAGCCATGGGCACACCTACCTTGCCCACAGCATCCAAAACACAGAGCAATGCCAAGGAAGAAAATAATCTATTGTTGAATAGAAATTCAAAATATCTTTTAAGGTTTGTTATTAAAAATTGCTTACCAACAAAAGAAGGCCACAGACGATTAAAGTAATAAGGTTGCGATGGTTATGAAACTGTCCAGTTATATCGGTATATGACGCAGACCCTTTTCCAAATTTCTCATGAAGCTCACTGACTATCTGATCTAGAATTTTATGAATGGTTTCAGCCTCTGTGCGAAACACATCTTTTCCCTTATCAACATATTTATTCAAAGGTTCCTTAAGGGTTGTGACACCAATGTTAAAAAGAGGTGCTAAAAAGTTTTGAAAGCAATTAGGGAGAGTAGCTGACCACCTCCATGATTGAGGTATTTGTTCTATGGCTTCAGCCCATACTTGAGGGTCAGGTAGCTAGTAATAGAGCGCAAAAGGTGTTTTAAAATTGCGTACGATTTTGTATGTTAGCGCCTACCTTATCAAAGTGAAGACATTTGGAGTTATCAAGATTTTGGACATCTGATATATGAAGGAACCGAAGACACTCGCTAGTGCCGCAGAGTGAGGAACAGATGTAAGCTATTTCACGCTTTGCGGTACGCAAGCCTAGAAATCGTCAAGAAAACTTAAATGTGCGGAGAGTAAAGCAAAAAAGAATTATTAAAGATATTACCATCTTTCAATTGTGCGCCATAGAATTTTAAATCTTTTTGCCAAACTTCCACTTCTCTCATTAGTCTCCCTGATGCAGGCAAATTGACAAAAACATCGTCTCTTGTGTTGTTCAGCGGTACGAATAATTTATTCAAATTCGCTTTTAACATATACGGACCCAACTCTGTAAAAGAATGCAAAATCAACCAGTTGGTTGATTTATTAGTTAAAATATAATATACCTCTAATAATATTATTGTATACCTCTAATAATACTCTTCAGATGTTCTGCCAACTCTTGATAGTTATTCAAAAGCAAATGGTCAATGTGTGTCGAAGCTTGCTTTAGAAACCCGCAATAGATAAGAGTGGAGCTTCCTCCTATAAAGCCTGATTCCTGAAGACCACGATCTAAAGTTTGTTGGCTCTGAAAACCAATGATAGCACAAAAGCTACGATAGTAGTTAGATAATATTGCATTTATGTTAGTATCTTATTGCACCTACAATATGCCAATAATTAGCACTGCGAGAACAAAACCATAACAGCACCGGCCGCGAGCGTCCTTGTACAAATTGCAGGTTGGACATCCATCCACATTGTGTGTAAAGCAGAAATAGCACACACTGTAAGAAAGCACAAATTTGTAGGTAGTTTACATATTTAGAAACCGATACCGATTTCAGTTAGATGCAAGAAGGTGGAAGCCATTAGCTATCTTTTCGCCAAATCTGGTAACCCTGGTTGTAATAACCCAGGATCTAATAAATATATATCTATAAAAATATATAGATTTAAATTTTTAGATTTGATCGATTATTCAGCCCCACAGATTGCGTAGCACCCCAATCTTGAAACTAAACCTGACCCGTTTATATACCAAGCTTCTAGCTTAAGGGATGTCGTGAAAAGCTGCGTTCATCCGAACGTACAGACAAAACAA
This sequence comes from Scaptomyza tumidula, assembly GCA_035044465.1. NCBI lineage: Eukaryota > Metazoa > Arthropoda > Insecta > Diptera > Drosophilidae > Scaptomyza > Scaptomyza tumidula. The sequence goes on from JAWNNW010000354.1 coordinate 2,696,642, forward strand.
AGCATGACAGACATTGGTATCACAGAACAAATACTAGTCGAGAAATCCCAACAAGACGAACCCTATACTTTACGCGTACAGTCAGAGCTTGCAAGTATGAGTGTGTTTATACGTGCATACTTAACGTTAATGTTCCATATCTATGGTGTTTCTCAATCGATTTGAATAAAACGATTTTACAGATTGTCATTATTTCGTTTAATGTCTTAAACGCCGTCTTTAGGCTTTCTAAGTTATCAATCACATGTGGGTATCGGAAACGGGAGAAGTTATCGAAAATCGAAAACAAACTTGAACTGCCTCGGGATTAGAGCGAGCTTATATTTCAAATCTGGAGTCTCAAGCTCATATAGTCTCTGATATAGATGCGTTCATACATACAGAAGTACAGACAGACGGACAGACGGACAGACAGACGGACATCGACTCAGCTGTTGATGCGGATCGAGAATATATATACTTTATGGGGTCGGAGATGCTTCCTTCTGCCTGTTACATACTTTTGCACAAAACTATTATACCCCTTTTTTTCCCATTTTTAATGGGATCAGGGTATAAAAAGAATAAAGCTCACAGATGACTTACGCAAAAAAAGGCACGATAATTGTGAGCAACGCCAGAATGCAAACAAATATACCAAATAGCCAGTATTTCAATATAAGTGCGCTCCAATCATTTTTATCAACATTTTGCCCTAGGTTTAACGACTTCTTGCTATCTATTGAAATATAACCTAAAACAATGATATGTCTATAATGTGTATTAGCTATAAAAATTTCATTATAACTCACCTTCAGGAAACTTATCAGGATGCTTTATACTGTTATCGTATACGAACTCCGTTATTTCGGACAGAAAATCGATTGTAGTATTTGGAAGATGTGGATCTCTTATAGAACTATTGACTGGAACGAAACTGGTGTACTGTGTATATGGATAAACTGTAATCGCTTCCGAGTCTCTTGTATATGCGTTAGTCGATCTTATAAGAAAGAGTAAGCTGAAAACTGCTATACAAGCGATTTGACGCTGGCATAGTGTTATTGGGCTTTTACTATATGGCATTGTTTTCGAACCGAAACCTTGGGCTAGGTTAAATACAATTTTCACTTCACCTTTTACAAGAAACTTTGACTACATTTAAGCTACTACTTTGGAATGATATTTTTTCTTGACTTGGATACAATAATGTTTTATTATGTGATTGCAAATGATATGAATAAAAATATTATGTTAAAGTTATACAGATAATTCATGGACAACTACGTTATAATTTTTTATACAACTTCAAACATAAACAAAGTTTCGTTGCTTTTTTTACATCTTTCAATGTGAATTGGCCTTATCTTATTGAATAGAGTGTGTTAGGTACAGGTATAAGATAGATTTGAATCTAAGTAGTGCTATTTATTGTTCTTAGAGCAATAATAAAGATAATAAATACATTTTAACAAGAGATAATGCAAAACGTGGCAATTTGAACTTAGTTGTGAATGCCTTTTTATACCTTGAACCCATTAAAAATGTGTCCGTCCGTCCGTCTCTCTGTCTGTCTGTATATGTTGATGTATATGTTTTAAGTTGGCAATCCCATAAATGTATGATGTATATCGATTTACTCGATAAACTGTTTCGGCTACCGCTTTATATAATAAATCAGTCTCTCCCAAACAACCAAACGTTGTAGATGTCTTTTATTCTTTAGCGCACTCGCCAACAACATGGAATCGATAACAACAAAATCTTAAATTAGGAAAACTTCTAGAAGGCATTTGAATTATTAAACAAAATAATAAAAATCTGTGAAATTTTTATTAAAATCGGTTGAGAAACACCTGAGATATGGAGCAGTGAAGTTGAGTATGCAGTATGCGCGTACACACACACACACACACACATACTTGCAAGCAATGACTGTAGGGGTAAAGTATAGGCTTCAGGGTATCGTCTAGTCGGGTTTTCTCGACTAGAGCCTTCTTACTTGTTAATAAAACCCTTAAATTTCTAATTTTGATTACGAACTATATCAAGTTAGCATAGTGCCAGCTTTTAAGCTTTGGGCCTGTTTCATCTATACTATAATTAATTTATATCTAATTTTTAATTTATTTATTATTTAGTAATATTAATAGTAATAGTGCTTGCTAGTGTACTCAAATTTCGACATTCCTTTTTCCATCGCTGATAACTTTTAGTAAAGCCATGTTTATTTGGCGTTGGCTTGCTTGCCATTCTGCTTTGTTGCTTGCTTGCTTACTTTCTATAAGATTTTGGCGCTGGCGTTTTTACATATGCGGTCTAAGAACTATGAGCGTTTAGTGGCTCAGAGACCACCTCTGGTCCCTATCCTTCCGCCACTTTCTGGCGATGTGGTCATAAAAATTGTAGAAACACGCAATGCCAGCAGAGCGAAATGGCAAATGCTGCTACCGGACTAAACGAACCAAAAATGATGTGGCTTAAGCTTTGTGCAGAGCGTCTGTTCCTGTTTCTTATTGTTGTTGTTGGTGTTATTGTTGCATTTGCAGTTGCTGTTTTTGTTGATGTTGCTTTTGCTGCTCAAATAAATGCATTTGCGCCCGACCACAAAATGTGTTCAACCGGAAATTGTACGTGGAGAGTGGATGAGTGGGTTGTACGGGCTTAGGTGCCCTTATACACTCAGAATAACACATGCCCAAGATTTAAGAAAGTCTTAAAACCGGCATGTCATTAATATACAAAAAGTTTCAAACTCGTATACTTAATGGAAGTTTTTATTTCATTTAAATTTGTTTAATCATAAATATTTTTTTTTTGTGTGCGGCTACTGCTTTTATTTGAGTATGTTCGCGTGTGTTTGGAATCGTAGCTGCGGGTTTTTTTATACCCTGATCCCATGAAAAATTGGAAAAAGGGTATAATGGTTTAGTGCAAAAGAATGTAACAGGTAGAAGGAAGCATCTCCGACCCCATAAAGTATGTATATTCTTGATCAGCATCAACAGCGAGTCGATATAGCCACGTCTGTCCGTCGGTCCGTATGTATGAGCGAACCGATCTCAGAGACTATAAGAGCTAGAGACTCCAGATTTCGAACTTAAGCTCGCCTAATCCCTAGACAGTACAAGTTTGTTTTCGATTTTCGATAACTCTTTCCGTTTCCGATATACACATGAGATTGATAACAACAAAATCTTGAATTTGGAAAACTTTGAGGCATTTAAAACATTAAAATGCGTACACATACACACACACATACTTGCAAGCACTGACTGTACGCGTAAAGTATAGGGATCAGGGTATCGTCTATTCGGGATATCTCGACTAGAGCCTTCTCACTTGTTTTTTCCTTTGGTAGTCATTTCCATACGTTCCATTAGCTTTTTTAAGCGCCTATTGCCGTGTGGCTGCTCTCTCTTTCTCTCTCTCTATTCTTCACCCATCTGGTTGCTGAACATTTTAACAGGTTTTTGCGTGTGCGGCTTTTCTATATTGTGCGGTTGGCCAAAAGCCGCCTGTGCTTCTAAACTGCAACTGTCATATAGTATGTTTCTATTTGAATTTTGAGTGTTTGCAATCTATCTGCCTATCTGCTATCTGTCTGACTGTGTGTCTGTCGGGTTTTTGGTGCTGTCATTCGGTTCTTATTTGCATCGATGGGGATTCCGCAAAAGTGGAACGCTGTAGTTATTGGACTCGTTAACGTCATCATTGCCATCAGTTGCACCTGCCTGACACAGCAGTTTTCGCTTACCAGCAATGGCGCGTCAAAGTGCAAATGAGGCAGCGGAGACAAGCACACACATATATCCTTCGTAAGCACGCTAAGCCAAATATGAACAGCATGATTATAAATTTGTTTGTATAGGTTCGTAAATGATTAGTGAAAGAACTTATATTATTTTTAAGATTTGAAAATATATACAAATATTAAGATTGATAATGAAATTCTTAAATAAAAACGTCGTTTATACTTTTTATAAAAATTTTATAAAAAAATTAAAATAAAAGAATTATGATTAATGGAATAATTTAGTTCATTTATTTGGGGTTGCTTGTTTTTATCTTAATACAAGACTTTAAAATTTTTTTGTCTCATTCGATTCGTGATATTTTTACCTATTTTTTTTTGTCAGTGTATCAGCTAGAACATAGAAGCATTACAACGCAAACACCAGGAAATGCTCTCATGCAATATGCAGCAGGTAATCTCGTTTCTTTTAATCGCTGTTTGACATCAAAATTACAATTTCCTTAAGATGCTACTCTTGCCAAATGCCCCCAACAACGTACATACATACATACATATACTATTATAGCACATCGTTAAAGAAGATAAAGTCGCATTCTATTGTGGCATGTTTGCTTAGCTTTTGTAATGCTAAAAGTCTCGCGCCATTCATTAAGCTTAACATCTTCAAGCGCTTCTATTTCAATAGACACCTTTTGATTGCCGGCTCGCTATCTATGTATAAGAGTGTGTGTTTGTGTGTGTGCGAAGTGTCATTCTTTGCATAGGCAAATTGAAATTTGATGAAGTCATCATCTCATAGTATGTTTTTGTTCTTTTTTGACCACAGTTTGCTTGGCACCAATAAAAAATTATGCTTCCTGTTTTGTATCTCAAGGAAACACTAACTGCATGCATTGTCATTGTCTAGAAAAATGACTATTTTATGCAACGGCAACTCTAAATCTCTTTGATTCCCCATGGACTTCTTATATTGCTCATTTTTAAGTTCAAAGGCGCCTGGTTATTGGCCCTCTTCTTGTGTCCAGTGTTCACTGTCCAGCTCTTGGTCACCATTGATGACCTTATACGTTCCAAAAATCGCTCACTTTGACGGCTGCTTCGTCGGCCAATTGTTTAAAGTTTTCCACACATGCGTCGTTTTTTTCATCTGTTGTTCACTTTTGTTTGCACTTCCCCCCATTCTATTCCTTTGTTTTGCCTTTTCTGTAATTTTTTCTTTTTTTTGCTTTGTTGCACCTTGTTTCCAGAGGGCTTAAAGAGAAGAGCTTTCAAAACAGGGGTGTTTATTCAAATAGATACTTCGTAGTAATTTTAACTTATGAAAACTTAAAGTTATATCGAAATAAGAGAAAATATTAATTATTTCAATTGTCTTATATGAAAACTTACCAAAGACAAGTCTATATATATACTAATTACGATATTTACTTACAATCTATTATGGTAGTTACTTAATGAGTTAAACTGTAAGAATAAAATATTATGCTTATATTTATAAATTGTTCGCTTAAATATATTTGCATTTTGATACAAAATTTTCTAGTGCTTTCTAATGTTAAAATAAGTAAGAAGGCTCTAGTAGAGTATAAAAAATTTCGTATAACTGCAGCCCAGCTTGTTGCTTATGTATGCCATTGTATTATTGTTTAGTTGCTTTGGGTCCACAGTTGGGCGACCAGTTTTGGAGCTGGCTGGTTGGCTGGCAAACCGGAACATTGCATCCACATTCATTCAGGTGAAACACTTTTGCAATTTCACGCGGCCAGCCTTTGGACTTAGACTTGGTCTCCCCCACCCAAAAACAAAAAAAAAAAAAAAAAACACAGATCCTTGGTTCCCGTAAAACGCCAACAGTTGACTGAAAGACAAATCGAAGCTTCACTTCTCTGCAGCAATTAAACGATCTTGCTGTTGTTGTAGTTTTTACTGTTTTACTTTTCTGATGTCGTCCCTGTTTAGTCACTGTTAGTTTCAACTTTAAGGGCCATTTGTCTCTTGCCAAAAAGTTTTCGCCTCACTTTGTTTCGCCAAGTTGCCATGTCATTCGTGTTTCTGGCCGAATATTGCCTGGTCTGGTCTGGACTCGACTGGATTGGTCAGGTCAGGTCAGGCCATGTCGGGTTGCGTTGTGCCGGGTCAGTTTTATTTATGCATAAAACACACAAAAACCAAAAAAAAAAAAAAAAATTTATATATATGGCCTCGCCAAATTCTTTGTTTGTATGCATACATACATATGTATGTACAATATAAATAGTATATAAATGTATAAAGTCATAAACAATATGAATTTATATGTGCTGTGAAACATTTTAATTAATCACTAGAGGGCATCAATTGCATTTTATATGCTAATAATTTATGTTATAAATATTACACAATCTCTTTAGCCATCCCCAACAAACCTATCATATTCATAATTTGAGGTTTAGCTGGAAGTGGCTACCGTTGGATGCACGAGAGGGGGCACACACACACACACACGCATTCAAAATGAATTGGTATTCAATTATGCCAAAACGACTCTCTCCGCAAGTTAAACACAATTGGTTTTAGCTTTTAACAATAAATATTTGTTTTTAGGTTTGCAGTTCATATTTTACAATATTTGTTGTGGTTGTAATTGGTGTTTAAAATGCACATAAATAAAAGAACACGATTGCATCCGCAAGCCGTTCAATATGCAGCATATCGAAATTTGATTGATCTATAAAAAGATGAAAAGGAATTTTTTTTAATATATATCTTTAATGATATGATACAAAGTGAAAAAAGTTGTTTACTAAGAGAATTAATGTAGTAAATTAAATAAATAAATAATTTAATTGCTTTAAAGTGAGTGAGTTTTTTATTTGATATTATCCAAACAACGATGTCGATGTCAAGTCGATGTTATCAAATCTTTAATATTACAAGTATTTTGAGATAAAGTTCTGGTGACCTTAAGAACTACTATTAATAGTAAATTTACTATAGCTTCTGCTGCAAAAAAAACATAAATTTGTTTCCACTTTGTCTATACCAATGTGCAAATTGGACGGAATCCATATTTTAAAAGCAACTCCTTATATATCACATTGTGTATCATGCGTGTAGTTTGGAAAGCCAGCAGTTTTCGATGCGAATCTGTAACCCCTTTTTTAATGCCGGGCTTATGAACTAAAAACGCATTGTCCAATATATGAAACTCATAGTTCAATAGACACAAGGCAACCGCCTGAGTTCTCTTATCCCACATGCCCTCCCAGCTTAAACGTTCATCGTATGCCGGATCGTGAATGCTGCCAATATAGATTGGCTCCCAAGGTGGAGCGTAACTGTATACACGTAACACATCAATCTCATTTGACATATCGAAATAGTTAATCCACTCGTAAAAGCCCGGTCCTTTGTGGCATTCTGGACACACATATAGATGAAACGGTATCGCCTGTCCAATGGCCAGCTGATACTTCAGTTCCAATTTGTTTCTGGGCACAATAGTATTCTCTTGCACTTCAAAGATGTTCAGGGGATAGACAATAGGCTTGTCGGATCTCAATAAATGCAATTTCTGGCTTATCATTTGCAGGAAACCTTTCACTAAACCCGGACTGGGGTACAGCTCAATATCGGAGGCTAGAACAAAATGTGTAAGTGCTGCTTCTTTGGCTATATTTCTACCAACATTAACTTGATAGTCCAGATTTTTAAGTTTTCTATATAGCTCTCTCTTTTGTGAACTGGCAAATGGTGCCACTTTGCTGCATTTCACTTTCAATCTAAACAATCTCCGAGCACTAAGCACAACTTGGGGTATATGCTCAACGGGGAAGTAGATATGAAAACTAACCCATTTCCGTATTAGTTCACGTTGTTGATCACACTGTCGCAGCCATAGAATGCTTCGGACTGTGCTGTTAAAGTCCGTTCCAGGTGCATAGAGTGCTAAGCTAATCGGTGCACGCCAGCTTTCTACAAGTGGCGCCACATTGTCAAGATATCTATAGTCACCATGTGTCGTATACGTTATACTTGATGAACACTGTATTTTCGCTTCGTGTTCGGCACGAACATAATTCACCAGAATCCAATATTTAGAATGCAGCTTCTTTTGAAAGACATGTTCCCGATCCGAACAGTTCGTAAATTGCTTAATTAAGTCTTTAGTATTTGTTTCTGTAGCTAAAACCTTACGAATCTGGCTTGAAATGTAGCCGATTATAAGAACAGAAATCAAGATTAAAAAGCATGATTGCTGCATTTGTGTTTCTTGATAACCCAAATAACAATTTATTTTTTAAATTATTTTAAAAGGTTATTTGAAATTTTGACTAAAGTTTGATTAAGTGTACAAAGCTCACTTTTTAAAAAAAAATATTCAATAGTTTATAGGTTTAATATAACTTTTAATTTTTGTAATTTATTTGAATATTGGATTAACACAAATATCCACTTGAAACCCTTAGTCTTTTTTTTTAATTGAAACATTTGATTTTCATGTAGCTGTAACTATCGGAATGAATATAGCGTAAATAATCGGTTTTCAAGTGGGGTCTTTTATATTGATTTGAGCGAAATTTTAATATGCAGCCTACGCAAATATGCAATTAATAAACAAAATTAATGTACATTGTTATTCATTGTAGCAAAGCAACAAGGCAACAAACCCATACCAAACCACTTTCCCACTAACCTGCCTCAATTGTTCCATAGAGATGGCCGCAACTCCCGCTGGACAGCAACATTTTAATTATGCGCCATCCGAAATGGTGGCGGCAAATATTTATATATATATATATATATATATATATTGTATAGAAAATATTAGCAATTACGAGTTGAAAATACAATTTGCGATTATTGTTATTAGTGTCAGGCAACAGGCTTTGGTTATGGCTTGCTTCTGTTTATCTGTGTGTGTGTGTGTGTGTGTGTGTGTGCGTGTTCTGGCCCCAAATAAATAACCTTCGCTTAGAAACTTTCAATGGCGTAAAAGTTTTACGAGCGGCGTCGTCATCGTTGAGCGACAGCAGTTGAAAAATTTATAAATTCAATAGCACCTAATTAAAATTAAATCTGAAAGCTTCTTGTATCGACGACGACGCACACAGCTTACGCGCCAGCCAACAGTATCAACGAAAAAGCAACACCAACAAAAAAGAAAAATAAAAAACAGTTACGAAAAGAAAGTAAGGTTAGCTGCGGAATGTTGAAAATTATATACCCTTTTTTCTTGTACAAATTTATCTGATCAAAACCAAAATTTTCTCAACAAATTCCTCAAAAAGTTTTTTTGGATCATTTATTAGAATGGAATATATATCGTTTGTTAGTTAATTACAGATTTTAGTTGAGAGTTTATACATACCGATTAGAAATCATGTTAAAGCTAAAAGCTTTTGTTAACTGTTTAGATAATAAACTCTCTAAGTACTTATTCAAATTATAATACACTTTGCTAGGGTATACAAAAGCAACAGCGCGAATTTCTGGTTAAAGACGGGGCAAGAATGCTGCCTAGATTGCTATTGCCGTAAGTTGTTGCTGGCTGGTTGGCTGGCTGGTTGGCTGGCTTCTGGCAGGATATGCATGGTAAATGCTATAGCCGGAAGTGAACACGTACACATGTGTGTGTGTGCGTGTATACCTAGCCGTGTAAAAAAGTTTAACAGCTTTCTCAGTCGTGCTGTGTTTGGCTTATTTATGCGCCGACGTTTTCCTCTCTCTCTCTCTCTGTCGCTTTGTGTGTGTGTGTGTGCGCGAGTACAATATTAATTATTGAAAGATTTGATATCGGCTTAAAGTTTTCTGTGCTCTGTGAGTGTTTTTGTGGGAAAACGCTTACGCATACGATGCCTAAAAATGTGCCCTAAAGCAAAAAACTGAAAAGCAAGAGAGAAGTAAGCAAATTGAAGTCACTTGTCGCATGCAACATCATCAGTATCATCAACATCATCATCAGTTCATGGCAAATCCAATTTAGACAACACAACGTCTTACTAGCCATCGAAGAGGTGGCAAACACACTAACAATAACAATAACAACAACGAGAAGAAAAATAACAACTTTAACCCTTGGCACCAAGGGGTCACTTTGGATATGGCCTCGACTGCTGCACTTACTTTACTCAGGCGTTGGAAATGAACCAATAAATCAGTTTATAATGGCAAAAAAGCAAAAGCAAAATGATGTCAGGACAAACTTTTATCGCCTCTCTCTTCCAAGTAAGGATAGCAGCAGCTGCATAGATCAATGAACCAAAGTCGAAAGTGTTTTTTACTATGCAACGCAATGAAATTATATTTACTTGTGTGTGCAATTGCCAAGGCCAAAAGCGAGTAGCTGGGGATGATACTTCTATATAAATCAATGCCTAGAATATATAAAATGTTAAAGTTATGATAGACATAATATTGAAATTAGCTGAAGATATGCTCTTTAAATAAATAGGTCCAAAATTAACATTTTTTCCAAAATTGCAAATTAATTTTTCAGCGAATTTGACATTAAATAAGTTAAAAATATATTTATTATTGTAAATTTTAGTTGTCATTTCAATGAACATAGCTTACCCTTAAGAAAAAAACCAGCCGCATAAGCAACAAATCCACTCAATAATTCACTTAACAGTACAGTATAACATTTAAATAACCATAATTCACTTTGTTATGTTATTCTGCATCCTTGTCGAAATGCAGACGTTGTCTGTACAAAATTTGACCAAGCACAAGACACGAAAAGATAAACTGCTACAAAAAACACACACACATAGAGAGAGAGAGAGAGAGAGAGAGTGTAACAAGTTTGTTGCATATGTTTTGCATGTGTTTTTCATGATATGACACACATAATTTAAACTATGTTACTAAATATGTATCTATAAATATGTATAGTATGACGGGAAAAGTCTGCTTGTCAACACCCAAACAGCTAAGAGACAACAATAAGAGAGCAAAAGACATACAGAGAGAGAGAGAGAGAGAGAGACAGAGGGAGAGAGTGGTAACAGTAGTTGGTCACGCTGCATATTTTAACATTTCCGGTTTGATTTCACATTGCAAACAAAATGGCTGGCAGACGTGTATCCGGCTACGTTGTCCAAGCACCTGACTGACCAAACAATATGCTATGCTATACGGGGTTAACAAACTGAAGGGGGCGTAATTTTCGCTACGCAATGTTGACAAATGCATACAGTAGACTTTTGCTTGTTGTTGTCAATTGTTTAGAATCGTGTATGATCAAGGCCACGCCTTCAAAATGTGGGGTTCAACGAACAAGTGCATCAACATAAGTATCATAACGATAATCAATGCGAATATTTGATGATATGCCATCTGCGCTCTATTCTACATTTATCTTTATTCATTGATATTTATTTTTATTTACCATGGTTTAAGGGGTCTGGGGTTTGGGTAACGGTTCTCGGCGCTTAACTCTTTAATCTTGCTGCCTTTTTTTTAATGCTTTGTTGTTGTTTTTGTTGTTGTTTGTGTCGGCTCTGCACAGTCCACATAAAAAATTTACCAGTTGATTTTATGCTGGATTAAGCTTAAACTTTATACTAAAAGGAACTAAGCAAGCGTAAATGGGAGCCTGGCTTTCTTTTTTTGTTTTCCACCCCTTTATTTTTTTCTCCACATTTTCTTCGTTCTGTTGTTGTTGCTATTGCTGCCCATCTTGCGATTTTGTGTGGGCCTGTGCACCATCATCTAGTCCCTTGTTAAAATAGCTTTAGAGCACAGGCACTTCGACACACACACACACACACACACACAAACACTGCCTAACGTGTTTGGGCCTGTGGTTTGCCCTTTTACATATTTGGTGTACACATAGATAAAAAACAAACAAAAAAACATATACTCCAGAATTTATAAAGTAAATGTTGTATTTTAATAAATACTTTTTGTATATAAGAAAAAATCTTAGTAAAAAATATTTAAGGCAAATTTGTTAAGAAAATCTTTTCATCAATAGTCGATAATTATCGATCGAGAGATTTTCTTAACTGTTAGAAAAAGAAATTATACTTATATAGAAAATCTTTCCATTAATAATCGATATCGATAATTATCATAGATCATAGATTTTCTAAACTGCTAGTAAAAAAAAGTTATAGAAAACTTATTAAGAAAACCATTTCATCAATAATCGCTAAATATCGATAGATTTTTTGAAACTTCATAGATTCTTTATCTCCAAGTGTACTTATACATATGTGTTTGTATGTTAGTGGGCGGGTTGAAGCACACGCTCAAGCCATGTCTGACTGATTCCGGCATATATTCTCGTTGCCCGGAGCTCGAATCCTGAAATATTTGCTGTGACAGTTTACAAGGCAAAATTTCATCCACCCTCTCTCTCTCTCTCTCTCTCTCTTACTTTGTCTCTCTCTCTCTGTCTGTCCCTTTTGCTGTAGCATAATTCCAATATACGTTTGGTGAATTGGAAGTCCATCAAGCAAGTGGAAATTGTGTGGCAGTGGTTTATAGGCTTATACACATCGTAGCCAATTTTCAAGCGTGGGCAACTCTCGGGTAATAGCTCCATTATATAATTATTGTGCATTATTGTCTGGGACTGCATCACGTACAAAAGTCGCCCTTACCTGGTTCTTTGCTCTGTGTTGGTCAGAGTTGCGTGTTTTTATTATTTATTAAGATTGTTGTTGTTGTTGTTGTTGCTTTTGCTGTAGGTTGTATCTGCCTCGTTTGCCACATTACATTAATTTCATTCCGTATCAACAGCGCAGATACGTTGAAAGGCAATAAACATTTGTGTCATTCAACCGGCACGAATTGAACGTCTGGGCCAGCCATCTCTTCATTCTCTCCAACTATCTATCGATAACCATCAATATCCCACGGCCCATGGTCACTATTGACCAGTAACCCCCCTACCTTTGGTTCTGACAGAATCCTATTTCTATCCATTTCAATTGACCAGGCTATGCATATATAGTGTTACAGCATATGATTTGCAACGCGACGGTAAGTGTTGACATTATTTATTACATACATGATTGTTATTTACATAACTAACTATACAAACTACAGATTTATGTATGTTCTCTCTTCTTTTTCTTTTTTTTTTACTGTTCAGTTGAGTTTTTACACAAGTAGGCAACGAAATTGTATTTTCAATAGTGTTATAGTTATGTAAAGTAAACATTTATGGTATTTTACAAAATAGTTTTTATTCGTTTATTGGGAAACATAAATCTAAAATTTAGTTTGTATAAAACGTAATAATTTAGAATTCATACATTTTTTTTTTACCTTTTAGTCGTTTACAAAATAAAATAGAATTTAACAATTATGATATAGTTTTTGCGATACAAACAAAACGGAGGTTAACATTTTAGATTTGTTTTCAATTAAATTCAAAATTAGAAATATTTTACATGAACGTGCTTTTAAACCTGGACTTAACCTTGACTTAACTTCTTCATTGTTTTATTTTCCTCTAGAAGTTCTTTCAGTGTTCAATTTTCTGGCAATTTTACTTTTGAACTTTATCATGGAATTATAATTTTCAATCTGCTTTTTAACCAAAAATGCAAGTTTTCTCTTGTAAGCTTAAAGTGTTTTTTGGTCTGCAATTGCACAAAAAAAAAATAAAAATAAATGAAAAGAAGACATTGCAGGTTAATCAATAAATTAAACTCTTTTGATAAATGCCCGCGGCTTCTTTGTGCCAGGCCCAGCAAAGAAGTACATGAACAGCAACACCAACAACAAACAAACAACAACAACAACAACAACAGAAACAGCAACAAACAAAGTAAAAGCTGGCATCCTTCTCCCTTCTGCGAATTAAGCTCGGCTTGTTGTACTTTTACTCCCAATACCAACCCCCACCTTCCCACTATTCACCCGCTTACCGCAATTCGCTCTACAACTCTACGCTCCTGTTGGCCACATAGCCCGATGGGCCTTTGTTGTTGTGACGGTTTTGTGGTTTTATCCTTGCTGCAGAGGCTGCAAGGTTCAAAAGATGGCTGGCTGCTATAGCCTGACTCTTAAAGTGAAAATGTGACGAAAGCATTGAATTTATTTCACACACACACACATACACTCATATAACACACACTCATTCAGTTCTTCGTTCCCTTTCACAGCAGGCCGCATAAATTGGTTGGCAACTAATTGAAAATGCTTCTTATGCTTGTGGTTGTTTCACATACATACATTCAAACACTCTCAACATATAAACAAACATACATATATGCATGCACATTCAATAAACTACACACACACACACACACGGACATACAAACAAACATATATGACTTTGTGTATGTGCACAATCTAAACGCTAATTAAATGATTCAATGATTCCTCTACCAATGTTCACCCTTCGGCACAATCCATTTCTCGCCCCCAGCTGGTCAGCTCTTGCAGCTACTTTACCTTAATTTCTTTTTATTGTTTTTCGCATGTTCTTTCAATTGCTTTTATGTGCAAGCTGAAATGGCGACCAAAGTCCAAGTAACTCCTTCAACTTAGCCTCCACGAGTGTTCCATCTATGTATGGTTGTGTGTATAGTGTGTGTGTGTGCGGGTTAATTGAATTTTATGTCTTAGTCAGAATATCCACATACCCCGTCTCTGATCCAGAAATGAGGAAATTAATTTCCTTATATTGACGTTTTTCACATCCAATCGTACACTTCTTGAATGTGCACAAAGATAAAAAAAAATACCAAGAAATATTTATTGACCCAAGAAATAATGTTTTATTAGATTAAGAAATTAAATATAACATAATGTGTTTGATGTAATACGATTTTAAGCAAATAAATACTTGTCTAGAAATTTAAGGTTTCTCAGATAAGTTTCGTGGAAATCTGAAACGAAACCTTTTTCTCTAAGTGTTTGTGTTTTTCATGTCATGAATGACCACAACCTTTTTTATTTCTTAAGCTGCTCGATGGCATTCGTTAAGAAATTTATTGCTAAGCTAGAAAATGTTGTCACCCCAATCCCTTACATCTTCTCTTACGCCCCACCCAACAACTAATGAGCAAATGATTTAGGAACGAGTAGAAATCTTTATAGGCCTCATATGTTGGTAGGTTTCATCATCATTATCAGCATCATCAGCATCAGCATTATTATCATCATCATCATAATGACAGTGGCACACTTGAGTAACTGCTGCTTAGTCGTACTTTTGTGTTAATGGATTCGCACTTGCAATGAACCGAGCAAAGCATATGCAAATGTCTCGAGCATCTAACTAACAACATTAACTAGCATAGTGAAGTGTAGTGTACCATGTTGACTAGTGGCTCTTATCGTTTTGCTACCCCGACGGCCTCCAAAACATGCTACTGCACTCCATCAATAATTATATGCATATTGCATATATTTTGACTGCAAGGGGGGGCGTGGCAAGCGGAAGTCTCAGCTATTCGCGCCGTTTGACTGTGCAAATGTTTGTGCAACACTCGAAATGTATGTGTGTGCGTGCGTGTGTGTGTTTGAGTTGCAATGTTGTTGGCATCCTTCGCGAAAAATAAGACGGTTAAACATTTTTGAGTGCCTGTCGGGCGTTAGAAGGATTGGTGTTCTGGCGGAGGGGTGTTAGAGAGTGTGGCGTTTTTTTTTTTTCACTGTAGGCGCTTTACTTTGCTCTTTGCCGGCTGCACTTAAATATTTTGCATATGCGTGAAGTGGCCTCAGCAGCGGTTGACGACAGCCAGCGTTAAGTATGCTGCTGCAGTTGGTTCACCCACCCAACCCACCCACTCCACTACACAACTTTCATTCCAGTTATGTTCCAATTTGTTTTGCAAAAGAAGCGACAAGTTTACCTTGCATTAGCACAGCCCTCATATACATATGCATACATATGTATGTTGTCCCAAAATTCACAGTTGACAGTTAGTTTTTTTTTCTACTCGTCTCCTAAATTGTTTGCTAATTAATAGAGCGAAGCTTTAAAAGTTTGGTTGTCTTAGTGTGCTAAGATAAGGTGAACTGTTGATATTAGGAAGTGTTGCCGAAAAACTTATAACTGCATTTTTGAATATTTAAAGCTTAAACGTTGAAATGCACAAATCGATGGGACGAAGTTATTATTCTTACTTACATGCGAACAAAATTTGTAACCAACATAACACCTGACTACACAAAACTCGAAAAGTTTTTTAATTATGTGTGTTCCTTCGCATACGGAAATTAGTTATAATTAACAAAGTATGTTTATCCTTTAATGACCTACTTTAAACTAAGTTTGAAGCTGGCTGGCTTAAGTTGAGGACGGCTATTTAGTTATTAATGACCAACAAACAATAAGGTACAAGCAAACAAAAGTTAAGCATTAAATGGGTATAGGATTATAGAAGATATGAATATTAATTATGCACAAGCAATATATATATATATGGTATAGAATGTAGTGTAAACATTGAAATGATAAAAAGTTTGTTCTCGGGCTAACCGAAATTTGTTAATTTACTTAAAGCTGCTTTTTAAAATTAATAAAATATTAAATTCAAATATATAAAATAACTTTGCAAAAGGTAAGCACATAAATGTGGCAACTTGAGTGGAAAACATATGTCCTAGTATGTTGTCTAGTAGATTTGAGATTTTAAGCTGTGGCTTTTATTGTCCTTAATCCCATCATTGGCATCCTTCCATAACTGTTATACTGCTACAATCGTTGGCAACTGAACTAAGCAAGGTCCAACTTCTGTGCACGCCTTCACATAATTGTGTAATACAATCAGCCAATTAAGTTATAGTTTCCACACACACACACACACACACATACCCAAGTTGATAACTTAATTTTGAGCATAATTCAGATGCCGATACTGAAACTGTGTACGTGTATGAAACGAGAGAGATTTTTATCCACAGAACATAAGTCGAAACTAATTTGCTCGATTGCTGAAAACATTCTCAGCTCATTTCATTTTTTTTTCATTTGAGCTTGTAAAAAACAAATTAATATATTTAATTTTGTTTAGGTAACATGATAAAAGAAAAACTTGATATCTTTTGAAATGTGTTTATTAACTAAAAATAAAATAGTTCTTGCTGTTGTCACGGTTAGGCCACAACTTTCGTGAATGGGAGTATTTAGTGTAGGTGTCTTGAAGCCATTTCCATGCTAATCAGGAGCTAAAAGACCAAACGACCGTTTTGTCGTAGCATAATTTATTATAGTTTTCTTACCACAAGCAAGACGACAACAACAACAATGCCGCATCCCTCGAAAAGCTCTCTAGAAATCCTCTTCGCCCCAGTGCCCCTCATACCCGTCTTGTTCGGCTCCTTTTAATGCCTTTGTCTGTTGCGATGCGAAACGTCCCCACGCCCAAAAAAAATTAATTGAATTTTTGTACCGCAAAATTCTTGAACATTTCTAGCCAGGCATTTTCCGTTTAATTGCTGCCGTCATCAGCGTAGCGGTTAAATTTTCGAGATCGACACAGTGAAACCCCCAAGTAGCAAACATTTCATTTCATATTTTACGCATTTCTGCCAACCACTATCTTTGTGTCCTGTGAGTCTCGTTTGCAGCGTCATAGTTGTGGTTGCTCTTTGCCTTGGAGACAAAGAGACAGAGAGAGAGAGAGAGAGAGAAAGATAGAGAGAAAGAGAAAGGTACAGAGAGAGAGAGCGAGAGTAAGAGAGCAGGCTTGCGGTTAGCAAGCGACAGCAATCAAAGCAATTGCCGTCTAGGTTCTTTGCTCTCTTAATGAAATAATTGAATTGCGGCCATGTGGTATACGTAATTTATATAGTTCAAAGCAATACGCATACGCAATTAGCAGCAGCAGCAAACGAGATTAAATTGAAAAATGTATTATTTTATTATCGTTTCAATCGACTTAATGAATTTTGAAATTGAAAAAGGCAATTAAAGCAAAAGCATCTAAGCCTTTTATGATTGCTATTTAATTGTTACTAAAATGCTTAGCTTAATTTAAAGATGTGAATTAAATATTCAAATTGATTGCATTTTGACTCTATATATATTCAAGTCAATACAATTTATTTAAAGGTAAAACACTTCTGCACTTAAAATGCCAACGCAAAACAACTACATGTCCTTAAAGAGTATCCAACAGTCAACAATCCACTTATTGCTTGTGCTCTGGTTACTTTTGCATTTGTGATTGCAAATGCTGATTATCCGTTTTGCCCACAATCAATTACTATTAAATATGTATTCGATACTTATTGAGTTGCAAGCAATTAAGATTGAAATATATCCAAAACAGGAATATAAGCAATCAACCAAGCAATACAAAATAAAAGCAAAATATCCGCCTCGCTGTCAACGAATTCAAATTCAAATGGTTTTTTTTTCGCTTTCTTTTATGTTATCTATGCGCTGAGGTAGACAACAATAAATTGTGATAAACAAGTGGGTTTGGTATATATATATATATATAAAAAAAAAATAATAATAATAAAAAAGGAATCGCTTGGCGGCCGAGTCAGCAAAGCTTAAATTGCCTACGCAGGGCATTCGTGGACAAAAACCAAGAAGAACGAAACAAGCTGCCTTAAAAAGAAATAGGAAGAACAAAAAACCAAGTATTCTGTACCAAGTTCCAAGTTGTCAGTTGCCAGTTGCCGGGGTTCCCAGTCCCAACCAAATAGACCATTAAAACAAACACACGCACACACACAAACAAACACACAACACATTTCTCTCGATGCATAAAATATCTATAGCAGGAGAGAAGGAATGAAGCGGAACTGAACAACAATAATAAATAGAACAACAAAACGAAACCGAACGCATTGTCAAATTCTTTTGACACTTATCCCTTGCCAGCACATCCCAAATACCCCAAAAATAGTCCCTCCACCTTCTCCGCGTGCAAAAGCAAACGAAGAACCTTGCTTAATGCTCCGACGTTTCTTTGCCAAACCAAAAAAGAACAAGTAAGAAGGCTCTAGTCGAGATATCCCGACTAGACGATACCCTGATCCCTATACTTTACGCGTACAGTCAGTGCTTGCAAGTATGTGTGTGTGTGTGTGTACGCGCATACTGCATACTGCATACAAAACTTCAATGTCCCATATCTCCGGTGTTTATTATCCGATTTCAATAAAATTTTCACAGATTATCATTATTTTGCTTTATAATTCAAATTGCATCTCAAAGTTTTCCCAATTCAAGATTTTGTTGTTATCGATCCCATGTGTATATCGGAAACGGGAAGAGTTATCGAAAATCGAAAACAAACTTGTACTGCCTAGGGATTAGGCGAGCTTAAGTTCGAAATCTGGAGTCTCTAGCTCTTATAGTCTCTGAGATCGACGCGTTCATACATACACACAGACAGACAGACAGACAGACGGACAGACAGACAGACAGACAGACAGACAGACGGACAGACGGACATGGCTATATCGACTCGGCTGTTGATGCTGATCAAGAATATATATACTTTATGGGGTCGGAGATGCTTCCTTCTGCCTGTTACATACTTTTGCACAAATTCATTATACCCCTTTTTCCCATTTTTAATGGGATCAGGGTATAAAAAGAAAAGAAGAACTTAATATGCAAATGGAGCTCATGTCTAGGCTGGGTTTTTTTTTTCCTTGTCACCTGTCTTGCTCGCACGCAGTCAGTTTATTCGGTTTGTGCTTCATTATTATTATTATTATTATTATTATTTTGTTTTATATATATATACATATATATATATATGTATATGTACATACGCGTGGTTGTTGTTTTTTGGTGTTGAGTATTTTGCTGGGTGCTTTCTTGATTTTTATTGCAGGAATGCGAACGTCGGCCGTTTTTAAAGCCACCACAGGACCTCACCCAGACCACAGACACTTTTACACTCGCACACACACACACACAAGCATTGTGAAAGGCACGGCAAGCAGCTGCGTATGTGTGTGTGTTTGTTTGTGTGTGTGTGTGTACGTGTAGCAACACTTACACGAAAATGATGAATGATTTTATGGTTTGCTTGACCTGAATTTTATAGTATGCATGCACGCCGACTCCTCCTCCCTCCCCCCCATCCCTTATTTTCACTCTAACCCCTTCCTACCACACACACACACACACACGCCTCCTCTTTGCCCTTATCATCTTGCCACTTCCCCCCCCCCACACCACCGCCCTATGTCAGCCCCTCTTGCCACCTTTGCTTCCCCATATCGCTGTCGCCTGAGCATTGCGAGTGGAAAATTTTATGTTTGCATAAGAAATTGGATTTTTGCATTAGTTATGGAAATGAGAAAACTTCAACTTGATTTGTTTTACACTGGCTGGCTGGGCTGACTGCTTGGTTGGCTGTTTGGCTGGATCTGTTTGGTTTTGGGCCCTGGTCAGAAAGCAGAAGTGGCTGCACGCTCGGCAACTCTTCTCGCAGTAACTGCTTTGGTTAGGTTCCTTCATCATCCTTCTGCAATTGGTTTTTTTTTTTTTTTTTCTTTATTATTTTCGTCGGCTTTCTTTTTGCATTGGCTTTGCTTTGCTTTTTGTGGTGGTTTTTGGTCCAGGGAATGTATGGCTTTTTAGTGATGTTCATCTACGTTTTGCTGCTGCTTCTGCTGTTGTCTAATGCTTATTAGATTTGGCTCATGAATCAGTTTTGCCAGTTGCAAAACAGCCTGTGTAACCCCTCTACATATTGACCCTGCTAACAGCTTTATTTTGATTCTTACAAGGTTGATTACAAGAACTTTGTTTTCAGGTCTAAGGTTTGAAATAAATTCCTTTAAAATCATGACAACAACAATATGTATGTGCCCTATATTTCTTTAAGTGCCTTCTCCCACCCACAAACTGCATCTTCAATGCGACGTCAAACCGTCTTCTTTTTGGCAGCTGCACAAGAAGCAAATGCCAAGTGTTAAAACATATGAGTGGCATTCAACGTTTACTCACAGTTGCATCTATTACTTTGTTTTGTGGTTGCATTGCGCAATATGGCAAACAAGTCACGATATATATCGGCACATGCCAGTCATATGAAAGTATGAAAAGTACAAAACAAACACTACGTCACCGAAATATCAAATATATATATATAAATATATGTTATATTTTGTTTTCTATATGCACTCGTACATTCATATATGGTTGAGAATAAATAAGTAAAAAACTTGGGGCGCACAGTGGCAATAAAACGTGGGCGTTGCCTGAATTCGAATATTTTGCTTGAACGTTCTTGTGGGTGGGCATCAAATAAAGCATCCAGTGTTTGATAGACACCCGTAGGTGAGGTCGGAGTTGGCGGTGTTGCGGGGGTGTGCAGAAGTGAGCTGCTGCAGACGGTTGACGCTTCTGGCCGCAGCAATTGACCGATTATAACACAAGCAACGGAGCCAAAGCTACATCAATAAGAATGAATTGGGTAAGGCATATTTGCAATTAAACCGAAAACATAATACTCTTAAAGAACAAGTTGAAAACTTATAGACAAAGATTTTTACGGAAATTTTGGACAGTGAAATTCATTTATAAAAATAGTAGTTTGCTTAATTAATGAAGTATTTTTAACTTTTTTACAATTGTTTTATTTTATTGGATGATATATAAAAAAATATGTAAGATATATTTAGACAATATTCCCAAGCGTTTTGTTCAAACAATTTTACTGGTATACCCTTTGCAATACTCTACCTTTGCTCGGCATTTGGCAACGTTTGGTCGTTCAGTTTTAATATTGGCAACTTTTTTAATTATTTGCTTGAAACGTTTGTCGATTTGTTCGATTCTGCCGTTGATTTGTAGCCCCCGTTGTTGTCGGTCACATTGCTGTTTGTTGCTGTTGTTGTTGATGTTGATTTTTCTTTTGTTATTGCTGCTGGATGGCGCCAAACTATGGCGGCAATATGTGCCAACGGTTGAATAATCTGTCAATAAGCTTTTGTCATCGCTTTGGCTACGAAACCGAAGTAGTGTAAAAACACCATGAATGGGGGAGGAGTAGTGTGGAGCCAGCAGGGGGAGGAAGCGACTGCTGTTGCCACAAACAAACATTGTGCTATTGGATGATGCCAGTTGCCTGCTGTGGGTGAAGGCGCGCCTCAGGGACTACTGAGGGGGCGGCCATATATTGCGTCTTGGGCGCGGCTTCTTTTTGCGAGCCAAAGGCCAAAAAAAAGTAGGAGGTGGGAGATTGGGCGGTAAGATTTGGGTTTGGGTTGTTAGAAAACTTTTTAATAAAGGTCGATTGCTGCATGTCAATTGGAATGTTGCCCCAGCAGCAGCAGCAGCATCAGCAGGCAGAACTTTTTTTTTTTATTTTTTTTTTTTTGGGGCTCGTCACGTCACGTCGCGATTAGCTTGGCAATAGTTCTCTCATTCTGAATCTGTCTCAGTGCATGCTGAGCATCCGCAAACGTATCCGGTTTTCAAGTGTGTTGGGGTTGGTTTGGGAAGGGGGTGGGAGGGGGTGGTTGTGAAAGGTACTTCGCTTTGTCTTCCGTTTTATCACTTATTACTTCCGCAGCGACACTTTTTCAAACTCAAGCAGCAGCCGCTTAATTTCTGTCACCTTTTGCATTTTAATTCGGCTTTTGGCATGTAATGAGATTTTCGGCCTTTGAAAAATGCAATTTAGCTAGTCACACACACACACACACACACACACACACAGAAATTTACTCTTTGTCACTTTTTTGCTATTTGCATTGCATAGCTTTTTTGTGTGTGTTTGCATGCAGCAGCGATTAGCATTTATATGGGCAACTTTTCATTCATCTAATTGCTGTTTGCAGCTGCCAAAATAAATCTTAGCCACAACGACTACGACTATAACGACGACGACGACGACGACGATGAGAAACACAAACTAGTCTACTCGAGAAAAGTTACGCTGCCCAGCCAATTTCAACTTATGGCAAATCTGAATGGGGGAGGGGGTAGCTGGCCAAAAAGCTGCTTGGCAAAGCGATAAAATATACATAAATAACCTTTATTACACATGCTGCCGCTCAAGTGCTCGAACTTTTTCAAGTCCACTTTGCACAGTTGTTTTGGAGTAGTTCGGCGGCTGGCGTTTTTCGGCGTGCTTTTTCAGTTGTTGTTTCCTCTTCTTCTTCTTGAACTTCTTCTTCTTCTATTCTTGTTGTTATTGTTATACAATAGCGCAGGTGGTGCAAGCCACCACAGAGCTCAAGTGAATCTGCAGCATGTATCCCATTGTGGCATAAAGAATGCGAGACCAGTGCGTACAATTCAAAGTTTAAAAAGTGTTTTGCACCCAACCATTTGCCAAAATGTTCTATTGCGTTTCTCAAAGGCGTTTTGCCAAGCACTTTTCCAAGAATTGAGCACACATAAAATACATTCTGCTTGTTTATTATTTCTCTGGCTAAAAATACACTTGTAAGAGGATAAAAACAATCTGATATATATATTTAACAAGAAATGTGAAACTCAAAGTTCACACTTGTTAAATAATAACAATTTTACTGTGGAGTAAAAAATACTGCGTACTACAACTTAAAAATGTGCATCAAATGTTATGCAACTTGTCAAATAAATATTTTTTTTTTATTGTTTGTAATTTTAAGAAAAATCTTTAAAAAAATGTATTCTGATAAAAAGGTTTGTAAAAAAATGGTTTAAATTCTCTAATAACATAGAGTTGTTCGATGAGCTCTCAACTTGATTAAAATTGATTTAAAATTTTTGTGGTAATTTTTTATTTTTTTATTTTCTTTGTTTGGAAAGTCAATTACTTTACCAAAGTAACAATATGCATTGGCGTTTTCATATAACTAACCAAATTAATAGCGTAGTTTTTATGCTTTTAATTACGCTTTAAAAAAATTGTTTCGCTGTGATGTGCCGAATATGTTTCGTTGCGAAAAGCATATAAAATACATATTTATATTGTGGTAATTTTTGGAATTTTCTTTTTTGAAAGCCACAAAAATATAACGGAATGTAATTTTATGGATAGTTATTTGATGCGTGAGGAAAAGAATAGCATTTAAATAATAAAAGCATGTTGATTTGTGACATGACAAATCTATTATTAGGCAATACATTGTTGGCCAACCTAATTAGTCAGTCATCAACTATTGGAATAAAAATGTTTGAACACGTTTAGCTGCAACATACAAATGCAAAAACATATACAACTATGTATGAATGTATGTAATCAATACATTTTAGTAAATGTAGAATATCTCTACATTTTTTGGAGTGGTAGGGATGGGGGGGGGGGGGGGGTGGGGGCTGCCAATTTTAGTTAATTGAACCACGCAAATCCCAACGTGACCTAATTGGATTTCGCTGCCAGTTACCGGGCTATGACTGTGATGCCCAGTCTCTATAGCAAAGTGGTAGAGGAACAGATGGAGACTCACACACACACACACACACACATTTCGTTTGCCATTTTGTCTATTTCATCTACACTTATTTTTCTATTTAGCCTGCCATCAGCATTATGTGCTTCTTTTGGCATTCTTCTTTAGCAGATATGACCCTTTTGATATCTGCTTGTTGCTCCAGCTGCTCCTTCGGCTGATGATATCCTGTCTTGCTGTTGCTGTTGCTGTTGCTACTGTATGTGTTTTGCTCTCTGCTTGCGCCCAGCTTTACGCTTTTGCCATTGCTGTTTTCCTTTTCGCCGCGCATCCTAATCCTAGCAAGCAACTATAAGCCTTGGTAATTATCTGCAAAGTGACCATTAGGCGATTAGTTGACGCTACTCGCTATTGCAGCGCTTTGCTTGAGCTCTCCTAACTCCCTTCTATTCATTGGCCAAGGGCCCTAACTTACTTTTTCCCTCAAACTCTCACGTTAGCTATCCATTTGTGGACAGTTTTCTGTGCTGTTACGTAGTACAAGGCTGTTTCGTATATACGATGGTTCAATGCTTGTTAGAAACATAAAAAAATGAACTGGCCAGGAATGTTCATTGGTCGAATACCCATCACACAGATCTAAACTACTTGGGTACTTGTAAATTTAGCTATTTTAAGCTGTTAAATACAAAAAACTAAGCTCATATAGCTGATACTTAAACGATAATAAAACTGTTATTTGCTTAGTTTCAATAAATTAAACCTAAGCCACATGACGGAACTTCGAGTGATAATGAACTGATGTAAATAACATTGTTAAAAGATACTGTAGAAATAAGTTACGGGCATTAAATCAATAGCATGACAAGTTTCGGTTTAAATCAACGCACTTCAGACGCATGACAAAGCACTCAATCAATAAGTGGCGTTTCTTTTTTTTTTTGTTCTTTTAACACCAAAGGTTAATCTTGTCTTTTTATTGAAATTGATTGGAGCGTGCAATTTGCAAATAAAGCTAATCAAATATTGTCTATATTATCTAAGATAAGGCACTGACTTTTTGCCTTTTCTTTATAAGACATGAGTCAAGCGTAAATTGGCAAATTTTTACTGCTCTGTTGTATGTTTAAATTAAATTAATGCCTTAAAGCGATTTCCTTTTTAACTGCACATTTTTGTTGTCATATTTAACTTATTGTGTTCTTTTACAGCTTCTCTTTAATGATATCTTTATTTTTGAGATACTTTGCGAGTTTTTATGACATTTAAGTAATGTTCCTTTGTGCTATCTTTTGATCTAGTTCTGATTTTTTTCTCTTTCTTTTTTTTTTTATCCAATTTCCACTTTACTCTAAGCCGTAAATGAGTACTGTTTTATAACTTCCCCTTTTTTGCCTACTCATCAGCAGCTAAGGTTTTTGTTTTCTTTTTTTTGCACGCTTTGCACATCACATTTCATTGTCTCGTTCTCGTTCTCGTTCTCGTTCACGTTCACGTTCTTGTTCTTATTCTCATTCTCATTTTTATGTTCATCTAATTTGCATTTGCATAGTTTCCTTTTTCCTCTGTCGTGCTCCGGTTTTCATCGTTCTTTGTTGCCCACTAGAAAATATTTGATGAGTTCTTAGACTCATCCTCAGTTACTTCTTACGTTTTTCCGTTAGGCAACATAATGGTTTATGAACTGTTGCATACATTTCGTTCGGGCTAACAAGCTGACTTAGTATGTGATAATTTAGCTGGCCGATAGTTTCTTGTCATGTTTTTTTTTTTTGTACAGAACGATGGCAGGACAATTTTTAAGGGACTGCGGCAAAAGCTGCAATTGCTCAAAGCGATTCCAATGAAAAACAAAACGAAACGAAAGAAAATGCAAAATTTCCATAAGGCTCTTGTGGTTGAGTTCACATCGAAGTCTAAGCACACGCGGCACATTGAAAATTATTTACGATAACGATCGCATAATCATAATAATAATCACATTATAATAATTCTTGGCTTTATGGCCTCTGGTCTATATAAGTTAGGGGCTGCGGCCTGCGGTCTCTGAGGACGTGTAATAGTTGCTAATAAAATGCAATGCCCATTCTCATTCTACAGTTGGTAGAGCGGGCGGTGGTCTGGTGTTATGGTGTTATAAATTCTGCGCAACGCAACATGGTGGAAAGAGAGAAGAAAAAAACTACAAGCCGAGTTGAGGGCAGAAAAAATGGCAACTGCATTGATGTTATTACCTGTGCTGCCAACTATTTGCCAAAGTCAATAAACAAAAATGACAGGCGGACAAACTGGGGCAGAAAGGCGACAACATGAAGACACCACCCGCCTCTTCTGAATAGCCATAACCCACAACGAGAAACACACTCCAGGCAGCTAACCAGACCAAAAGCTACCCATGCAGTTGTTGTTGTTCTTGTCTCATACACATATTTTGTCTTTTTCGTTTTGCTAGCAGCAAATTATTGTTATGCTTTTGGATTTTGCGCATAATTCTGCAGTTTTGCGTTTGCTGTTTTGGTTTTTTTTTCTGCATGTTGTGCGCGCTATTTGGAGTATGTTACTCATACGCCATATAAGCCCCGTTCTAGCATGCAAATTTGTATGCACTTTCAAATGAGCCATAGCCTCAGACATGGCACCAAACATACAGCAAATAACATTTTGCCTATTTTTTATACTCTCTCTTTTGTTAAAGGGGGAACAAGGAGAGTAGTTTGTGTTTGCTAATAAGCTTTGCCTCTTGTTACAGTTTTAGAGTCACAGTCTTAATGCTCCTCACTTCAATAACAAAATTATTTCCTTTCCACTACAATTAATATATGTTTGATCTTGCAACAGAGTATTGCATAGTCATTTATATGCAACTGCAAACGTTCATGCTTGTTTTCTTTTCGTTTTTATATTTTAACTGATTTTTTTGTTTTTGCCATGCATTGTTCACCATTTTCAATTTGTTTTTGGCCAGGCATTTGCCACGACCAGCTGAGGGCAGCCAAAATTGCAGCTGTCGTCGTTATCTTTGTTGTCGTTGACGTGGGTTTGCCATTTTGCAGGGAAGTGTGAGGGGAGACGCATACTGCTAAATCTACAATGGACTTTGGATTGACTGGTGTGATACCCTGTTGCAGTTAGTACCTGTTTTATGTCATATGTTACGATTGAGTTACGTAGTCTGAAGCACCTAAAACAATAACTTAGATTATTTGCTGAGTTCCTTTTGTTTTGCTCTTTGCTTCTTATACTATATCAGTTGAAGTGGCACATTTGACGATAATGTTGTTCTTTATTTTACACTCTTCATTGACAGCTTAAATAGATTATTTGGCTTTTTGGTAACATGTGAATGAGATAAGCAAATCTGCGTCACTTTCACACCACTAAGCGACTTCATTCATCAACAGCTTTCATTTACTAATTGAAATTGTATTTTGTGATAAGAATTGCGCAATAAACGCAATGAGCTTATTTATGGCTTGTATAAGGTGTACACTTAAGAACAATTAAGTGTATATGAAGTTCGGTGTTTGTTGCAGACTCACTAACCGTATTTTTATTTAGTTTGCACGCTGCGGTTGCAAATTCGTTTTCAGAAAAAAATCGACAGCTAAAGAGTGAAAAGACTGTGGCAAGTTTATTTATGCTTTGCGTGTCTGCTGTGAATTAGTGCCAAATTTGATTATCTATGGCCACACACACACAAACACACAAACACACACACACATAAACATGCTCTGAACTCACACAGAAACACGCCTAAAAGTAAGTCACGATGTTTTCGCTGACTACTGACAGTTGTTGTAGTGGGTGTTGTTCACATTGATGTTCTTGCTGCTGTTGTTGTTATTTTTGTTGTTGTCTATCTATGTTTTCATAACGCCCCTATTAAATTGATTACTTTAATCAATTCATATATATTTATGGCTTTCTTTTTTTAATTCTTTCACGTGAGCACCTCAAACCCAAAGCGAATACGAGATACGCAACATTTTTTCCCATTTTCCCTTTATTTTATTACGTATTTCTGCTTAAACGTTTTGAACTTTGGTTTTAAAACGCCAAAGAGCGGGAAGTAGTTTTTTTTGTGGGTAATGCCGCTCCCTTCAGGTTTATTTTCTGCGTGTAGCCATCGACAGATTTTTATGTCATAAGTAACATGCCAAGCGGTAATTAGTTCAAAAAAACTCTTTCTCTATGGGTGACCTTTAAGGCGCAGCATTTTGGTTAAACTAGTTCAAGGATTTAGTAAAGTTGGTGAGACAGTAAATGGTTTGGTATATTAAATAAAGAAATCCTTTAATTGTTTTTTTTTTAAATCAATAAATAACTTTGTTAAAAACGATCCGATTTTGAAAAGAAAAAGCTTAAAATTCATGGTTTGAACTCATTATAAATAAATAATACTGCATTCAAATTTAAAAACGCGATTTTTACTTCATGTTTCATAGAAAAATCTTTGTCATTGGTAAAAATTTCTTTTAACTATACTTTTACATACTTTTGCACAAAGCCATTTTACCCTTTTTCAATGGGTTCGGCGTTTAAAAACATTGCTTTGGCATTAACCTACTTCTGCTCAACATAATAACAGATTTTCTCCTTCAAAAATATATTTAATATTTAATTATGTTGCTCTGCGCATATGCACTAAAGTTTCGAACTGAATTCTTAATGAGGTTAACTTCCGCTTGCAACTAGTTAAGCTGTTGCTAATTCATTGGAATATTTGTAGCTCAACCATATCAAACTAGAATGCGCATCACTTTATTGATTAGTGGCCGGAACATCAATGCAATGGAGTCTGTTTGAGATGGGACTTGTGCTCTCAATGAATTTGTCTGCTGTGTGCGTTCTTTGTAACCGAATTCAATGGCATTGGCAGCGAAGCGCATTATGGCTTCACGTTGAAGCTGGCAGGAGTGGCAGGCAGGCAGGAGAGGGAGACGAGACACGGATGGAGGCAGTCACAACAATGAATGGCGCGAACAATGTCTAAATCTTTATTAATTCGACTATTTTGTGAAGCTGTTTGCCAGCGCCAGATTCACAGTTACCGTACAGATGAAGAAGACGATGAAAAAAAACGTCCAGGAAGAGAAGCATCCTCATCGTTGGCGGAACCACTCAACAAATAAATTAATAGCCATCAATCAGTAAATCCGCCAAAGGACCTTTTGCTTTGAATGCAAAGGTTTCGTTTCAGCGAATACGTATGTGTGTGTGTGTGTGTGTGTGTTTGTTTCTCTGTGTGGTAAAAGGCGCACAAAAGCGCGCTATAAACGCGCTCAATGAATGGCTAATATGCCGACTGCACGCGTTCCCGATTCAGTGCCACCTACATATATGGCGTATCCAGTGGATATGTGGATATGACTGTGGATGTGGCTGTAAATGTGAATGCTGTGTGCTTTTCTGGGGTCAACATAAAGGTCTGTACGTGGTAGCAATTACATCGCCACATTGATATAGCTCAGGCTCAGGCTTTGCTGAATGTGTGTGTGTGTGTGTGTGTTTGTGTGTGCCACAAATCCGATTAAGCTAGCAAAAGCTTCAAATGAGCCCCAAGGTGAATTACAACTTTAGACAGGGCACAGATTGAATATGATTTCAACGAAGTATGAAATGTAAGAACATAAAACCATGGCACAAGCTTACAACTAAACAAATCGGATTTAAAGTTTCTGAATTGGTTGGTTTTTTTTTTAATGGATAATTGAATTTCTATGTTTAATCTAGCTTCAGTATTTAGAGTAGTGTCACAGCGTATACGTAATATGTTATGAATCGAGTACACTTTGAGAAATTGTGCTGATCCCAGTTCGGGAATCTGCTTGGAATACATTTTTAGAATTAACCGATTACTCGGTAAGGGCGTGTGACAGTTCAATTTCTTTTAAACGACAGCATGAGGCCAAAATGGCAAATGGCATAACGGCACAAACTGCACAACAGGAACAACCAACAAAAACAACAACAACAACAACGACAGAAAACGGCAAACGGCATGCGACAACTCATAAATCATTCGCGATGTCGATGTCGAGTATGATGACGACTGGCAATCGGAGCATCTGATTGACTACAGTCAGACGGACAAACCGACATATATACATGCATATACATATATATGTATATCTACAAGACATACAAACAAACAAGCATTGAGGCTGTAAGCATAGATGACAAATGTACACTCAGGGAAAAACATAAAGATGCCTTAAAATTGAAAGAAAGAATATTTTACCGAAGCATTCAATGCTCTCTGAGTTTTGTACGATTAAGATATGGACTAGGATTTGTAGATGATGATTATATATTTGAATATTCAAACAGGAGTCCTTAAAACACTTAGCCATAAATTTTTCTAAGTGTATAAGTGAGTGTTTTTACACTACCACGTGCATTTATTGTAAATGAAACGAGACATCGACATGAGAAAGAGAAGGCAATAGAATGAGACAGCGAGCGTGATGTTGGATGGCTCAATGGAAATGCTGTGCAGCATTCATATGCACAGTCACTGTTGCCTCAGCCAACGTTGACTGCGAAGCTAGCAGAGCGTAACAAATGAAATGTGACACATTATGCGACGAGGCGTATAACTGTCTCTATGTATCTGTGTGACTGCAATGTATTTGCGTGCGTGTATGTATATATATATATGTGTGAGTGTGTGTGTATTAAATCAAATCGAAATGACTTTCGTACTCTATCAATGTCGAAATTATGCAATAACTTCAATTGATTACGAGTGCGTGAGTAATTTAGTGACATTGGCCCAGAACATACTTATGGTATGGTAAGTATGTAAGTATGTGTGTGCGACATACATATATCGGCAATCAGTGGCACCCTCCTGCAAACAACATCACGAAGGTCCTTCATTCGAGGACAGTAAAACGTTTAAAGTGTCATGTTGCGGCCTGTGTCGCTTGCTTTTGCTGCCTCGTTACTGGGCACTTGGATGCCTTTTTTAACTTTATTATTATTTGCTGCTGATGTTGCTGCTTTAGCTTTAGCTTTTGTTGTTGTTGTTATTGTTAGTGTTATTGTTGTTGTTGTTGCTGTTGCCACTGTTGCTGTTTGCTTTGACAACCCACTTACTTGGAATAGAATGGGGCACCTGTCCCGGTGTGTTGTTGTCCTGGCTTCTCAGCAAGCAAATCGCACGCATCGACATGGCTCAGAGCAGCCAAAACCCTTCAACTTTCTTTTGCCACACAATCTTACCCTTCGTTTGTTGCTGTTTCTGCTTTGCGTACACTTGGGAAAAATATCTCAAAGAATTTTGTACTTTAATTGGCAAGAAATTAAAAATTGTTAAAATTTATCATTAAATTCGTTTTTTAAATATAAAAAAACATTTTACTTCAAAAAGTTACCATATCAAGAATCATAAATTATTTTTGTACTGCTTTCAGAATATTTAAAAGATAATATTTCGTATTTCCATCAGTCCTTTAGTTAAATTATGCCCGCTCTTAACGAGTTGAGTGAAGTATCTTTTCTTTAAGTGTTTTGTTATCTGGCTGCTTAGCTGATGGCTGCCTGGTATTTGCCTTGGCTCAGGTCCCGCATGTGTTCGCCATATCCAGTTAAAAGGATAATGGAGCACAACAATTTTTACACGCATATATTTTACAAATATTTGCATTTTTGCCTCGCTGCCTGTCAAGTGAGCCAAACGCGTCCGGAAAGGTAACAAACGCACACACACACACACACACACATACGCACACAGGATATAAGCAGGGAGTATGAAGCACATAACTTTAGCGTACCTTTTGCATTGCTTCTTTTTAAGACACATTTGCGACGAACTTGTTGTTGGTGTTCTGCTGCTCTTCTAAGTCTCCCTGACGGGGTTAGGCCTGAAAAGCCTCAACTGCACATAAAGGGATTGAAAACGCGCGCGCGCGTGTGTGTGTGTGTGTGTGTTGGTTGGCAAAGGATTTGTTGTGTCGCCTGTAAAAGGCTGCGCTTTGTTATACACTCACTAACATTGCTATTTACATTTAAATCTTTGTGTGTGTGTGTGTGTGCTATGATCGAATTACGTGCCCTTTACACGCTCTTTAATGCGATCGGAAACAGTAGATATGTTATTTGCATAAATGCTTAAGCATTTGTGTACTTTTATGCGCCCATAAATATATATTATATATATTGTGTGTGCATTGTGCAATTTTTATGCCAAATTGATAAAATGCTTAATTTCAGATGAGCAATTATATTGAAAAGAAATCCAAAGATTGAGAATCCGAAAAGTATTAAAAGCTAAGATAATATTGTTATTAAATATTTAATATTTGCAAAATAATGCCGGCTTTTTGACAGGAATGTAAGATAATAATGAATACATAAAATACTATTACAAAATTAATTAACAGAAATTTCAGCAACGAATAAATCGAGAGCTGCCTTTCGCATTTTTTTGCCATTTGCGTTGATTGGCAACTTTTCCGTGAATCGAACACCAGCATGAAGCTGCTTCATTATGTCCGGTAATCGCTTGGCAACATAATCTCTTATCTCATTGGGAGTTATGTCACAGCCTTGACTCTTTATCACTAGCGCACCAGCTGCATCGCCCAGTAGTTCGTGGGGCACGCCCACAACACAAACATCTCGCACTTGTGGCAACTCTTTGATGGCATTCTCGATTTCTGTGGGCCAATAGTGTATGCCCTGATATTTGAGTGTTTCCTTTTTACGATCCACAATATACAGAAGATTATCATTGTCAAAGTAACCCAGGTCACCGGTATGAATCCAACCCTGAAAGTCCTGTATTTGCCTAGTTGCCATAGGATTGCCATAGTAACCATTCCATGCCATACCCGTATGCACATAGATCTCTCCCACCTGGTTGTGCTCCAAACTCTTGCCATGCTCATCCACAATACGGATGCGTACACCTGGCACTGGTCTGCCAGCTGTTGCCGTATTCTTAATACCAAAATTCATTGTTATGGGTCCCAGTTCGGTCATTGCATATGCCGAATTGAGTGTTGCATTCTTGCATATTTCCTGAGCGCGTTTCAGTGTCGCATCCGAAGCAATGCCACCGCCATAGTTCAAATTACGTATCGTGGAGAGTGCATAGGGTGTGGCAGCTGGGCAAGCGATCATCGCAGCCATATGTACAGGCGCCAGCGTTGCATAATTGATCTTATACTTCTTCACCAGCTCCACAAAGTATTCGGGCGAAAAAGGTTGCTTTGGCAAAATGCGAGTACTGCCAAAGACAGCGCTAAACATAAATGCCCATAAGCCTGTAATCCAATCCATTCCACTCGTTATAAAGAAAACAGTTTCACAGTTGACAAGCCTGCAAGTATAAGAAAGTTAAACTTAGAGAAAGGATGTACCAACTTTTATTATTTTTTTGTTGTCCACTTACATATTATCCTGCAGTAGCACACTATTTGAAACGCACACCGCTTTGGGCAGTCCTGTGGTTCCGGAGGAGCACAGAATCGCAACTGTTTGATCACCGCCAGCTCTCAAAGGTTCCGGTCTGCAAAACACAATCATATCAAAGCTGTCAGCTTCCTGTTTGTGGTTTTCCACTCACCTGTAGGTAATTTCAGTTGTTGTTGGTTCCAAAAGACTTTGAATGCTGGGCACATTATCCATGGGCTCACTGATTGTAAATATTTCTGGGTGCCAATCTTTGGTTGCTTCTTGGATTTTCTCATAGTCCGGCTTATCACAGAATATCAATGATGGTTTCGTTGTCTCAAACATAAACTTGATGGTCGCTTTATGTCAAAAATAATACTTGACAATGTGTTACAAAATGTATTGCAAATTCAAACATACCTACATCGAAGATGGGATTAACTGCATGAAATGGTGTGGCATTTAAGAGGCATGCCACGCCCAGTGGCATAACATATGTACTATTCTTGGCCGCAAATCCAATAACATTCGTATAATCCAAGCCACGTTTCTTCAAGTGCTGAGCAATGCGTATTGCCCAAGTTATGGCCTGTTCATTTGTCACACTTACGCCATCAATATCTGAAATCTATAGCATAACATTTTATTGAAAATAATTTAAGTTTGAAATTTCTTGCTTGTTGCTAACCTGACAAACGTTCTTTGGATAGTTTTTCATAGCACTAAAAATAATTCGGCCCACAGATGTATCTGAGCTATACATTGACTTGCGACGCGGAGCACTCCATGTCTTATCCCGACTATCCCAATTACTTTCCATATTGTGTGGACTTGTGTTCGCTTCAAAGTGTCAAGAACAACTGTTGCGCAGTAGACAAGTTAGTTTCGTAAACAGCTTTGACTTATTCTTTAGCAGTGATTTCGTTCTTATCGATCATATCTCTCTAATGTTATATCAAAATCTAACAATGCATTATCATTAAGTATTTGACACTTCAGTTTGAAATTCACTTATCAGAAATAGAATATGCAGCAGGTTATTCAAAATCAATTATACCCTGCACTTTTGAAACTAATTAAAATGGTATGTTTGACTTGATAAGGAAAAGCAACTGGTTCTGGTTAACTAATCTTTGATGTTCAAGTTAAGTTAACTTTATTTACACGTGCCTAGCTCTGTGTAACCTTTTACACTTGCCTACACACAAAATTCATAATTTGTACCTAAATTAATAAGTGAGAAAGGCTCAAATACTGTATTGATTGTCAGCTGTCAGCATGCCTCTGGGGCTGAATTTAATTTCACTTCTCAGTAAGCACTTTGCATAGTAACCTGTCAGTTTAAATTAAATTCATAGGCAGCTAACCAAGTCTGGAATGTACATTCTTTATACATTGTATTTATATTTTAATTATATTTGAGTTTATTTGCGTTATTATTAATATGGTTATTGGAAAAAAATTGGTTTCGTTAAATGCCATCAGTAAATTATTATTGACACTTTATAACATTAAACAGCCAATGTCAGTAAAAAGTAATCAAAAATTATGAAATGAGATTTCAATTGGTTGCATTTTAATTCTTATTTTTATTTTGTTCAACCTATTTTATTCGAAAGCCAACATATGCAAATTTTCGTATTACATTACGTACAGTTGTGCTCAAAATGTTGCAGTGTTAATTAACAAATAAATTTATTCTCAGGTTTAACAGTTCTTTTCAGAGAAAAAGATCAAATTTCATTCAATTTACTTTCTTTACTAAGTTTAAAAGGTTTTCATACACAATTTCAATATAGACTGATATTAAACTTAAAAAATCATTTAAAATGTACTTAAAAATAGGTTTTCAGCTTAATTTAACAAATTGCACATAAATAAAGGTTGAATATTTATATCGACTGTGAAAGAAGCTCAACGTTAATTAGCTTTTCATCACCAATTAAAGCAGCTGCTCGTTTATTAAAAATGTGCGCATTATGGTCTATCATTTTATAATGCGCTGCAGTGAGGTGTGCATGTGTGTGTGTGTGTGTGCGTATTGCATTGCATATATACACATTAATAACATATATTGCGTATACACCATGTGTGACGACTTAAATTAGCTTTACAAAACATAATCGCCCACAAACACATTTAAACGTATTTATGTGTAAGTATTTATTTTTGCTCTAAGGTCGAGGTGCATGCTTAATAGCTATGCAATGCATACTTGCATACATATATGGGTCAAGCAGCTTTAGGTTGGCTCGCAGCTCTTTCAACGTTCTACTTCTTTGGATAAAAAATGATGTGTGCG
The DNA here is from genome assembly GCA_035044465.1 of Scaptomyza tumidula. Lineage (NCBI taxonomy): Eukaryota > Metazoa > Arthropoda > Insecta > Diptera > Drosophilidae > Scaptomyza > Scaptomyza tumidula. Next base: position 2,732,341 of record JAWNNW010000354.1, read on the forward strand.
TGCCAGTTGGGCTGGAGAACGATGCTAAAGTGCCAGCCAGACAGTATAGTGTGTGGTACCAGGTCAGGATTTAAAGCTGCCTTTTTCGTTGGAATGGGGCATTACTTTTTCATTTATGCTCTGATTTCGAAGATAATGGGGAATATTCGATGTGTGCAAAGTATCTCATCGAAACCTAAAGCAAATATTAAAAACTTAACAGGTATAAGGACTTTTGTCTCAAACCTTTCGAACCTTTTTCTACAAACCAGCTTTGTTCTATCCTCAGAGCATTTCGCGGTCTGTTATGATCGACTGCAAACTGCTTGTTTCTTTTGCATTATTGTAGTAGCTGTTGCTGTTGCTGTTGCTACTATCTGTGTGGCATACTGTCGACGTCGACGTTGACGTCGAGCCGCACTCATCCTAGAAAAAACACATACACAGAGGGCAACAGAGAGAAATAGACACAGAGGCACAGCTCAGCACTGCTCAGTAAAAGAAAAAAAGAACTAAATTGTTGGCCTAGCGACTCTGCGTTCGAGGCAAGTGGCGCCAGTTTGTATTGTCATCCTTTTGCCTGTCGCTTTTTGTCTTCGCTCAGTTTTCTTTTTTTTTTGCCATTTTTTTTCTTTTCTTTTCTGTTTTACACCCGACTTCTGGCATGCGACTGTGCCTGAGCCTCTGCCATGTCTCTTGCTGTCTCTATCTCTATCTGTGTGTGTGTGAGTGTGTGTGTGCTCGTTGAAGCGCTTTTTCTTTTCTATTATTGTCTCACTTACAAGTGTACCCGATGTATTATGCATATCCTGTAACACTCCACTTTTGTTGTGCATTAGTCAAATGTGCGACAGTTGGAAAACGGAGACGCCAGCAGCCGGGAAACGAAACGAAACGAAACGCAATGGCAAAGGCAAAGGCAAAGAGAAAGAGAAAAGGGCAAGGGGATTGGACTGAAGGAAATGGGCATGGAAATGGTGCACATTTAGTCACACAATTGGCTTTGCATGGCAAGTTAGCGAGGGAGCGAGGGGAGGTTGGGGGCGTGGCTAAGCCAACGAGCTAAATATGTTGTCAGCCCTGCTGCTGTTTCTTCGCTTCTTCTCTTTTGTTCGCTGTGCAGGTAAGCAAATGAAGAAATTAAAGCGACGAATTAATAAGCACTTTATCCATTTTCGCCTAGGCCTTTAATTTGGAGTTTTAAGCTTCTGGTTCTTTTTTGCAGCTTTGTTTATATTAATATGCTGCCATAAGCCGCTGTAAATGTCTTTGGCGTTCCCTCAGTTAATCCTCCACCCCGCCTCCTAATGGAGAGTAACTGGAGTTGGGCAATTATCAGGGAAAAGGCGTCGACGTTGAGAAAAACAGCCCTCGACTATGCCATTAAAGTGCCACTTAAACTGTTTTAGTTTTTCTCTGTTTATATTTATACTTTCTTTAGTTTTTTTTTTTGT